>CM032796.1:15649023-16849023 GCA_019155185.1 Beaufortia kweichowensis
AATGGGAGACTCTGTGTTTGTTTTTGCATCTGTGGTTGAGAGTTTAGGAAGTGTTGTAGTGGTTGGTGGTATTGTTGTAGCTGTTGTAGAAACCGTTGAAGTAATTGGAAGTGATGTTGTGGTTATGGGAGCCTTAACTGTAGTACTTAAAGCACTTGATGTGGTTATGGGAGACTCTGTGATTGTTTTTGCAGCTGTGGTTGAACGTTGAGAAAATGTTGGAGATGTTTTTGTACCTGTCAGAGAAACAGTTGTGGTGATTGGAAAGGATGTTGTGGTCAGAGGAGCCTTAACTGTAGTACTTGAGGCAGTTGTGGTTGTAATGGCAGACTCTGTGATCGTTTTTGCAGCTGTGGTTGGGAGTATAGGAAGTGTTGTAGAGCTTGATGGTGGTGTTGTAGCTGTCTGAGAAATAGTTGTGGTTGTTGGAAGTGTTGTGATTATGGGAGACTCTGTGTCTATTTTTGAAATTGTGGTTAAAAGTTTTGGAAGTGTTGTAGTGGTTGAAAGACTTGCTGCAGTTGTCTGAGAAGCAGTTGTGGTGGTTGGAAGTGTTGTAGTCGTAATTGGAGACTCACTGCTTGTTTTTGCATCTGTTGTTTGGAGTTGTGTAACTATTGTAGTGGTCAAAGGTGTGTTTGTAGCTGCTTGAGAAACACTTGTGGAGGCCAAAAGAGATGAAGGGGTTGTGGATGCTACAGTTTTAGTATTTAAAGCAGTTGTGGTGGTTAGGGGAGCTTCAGTGTTTGCTTTTGCGGATGTGCTTTGAATTCTTGGTTTGGTTGTTGTGGTTGGAGCTGTTGATGTAACTCTTTGAGAGACATTTGCAGTAGTTGGAAGTATTGTTGTGGTTAGGGGAGCCTTATCTGTAGTACTTGAGGCAGTTGTGGTAGTAATGGCAGACTCTGTGATTGTTTTTGCAGCTGTGGTTGGGAGTAAAGGAAGTGCTGTAGTGCTTGATGGTGTCGTTGTAGCTGTCTGAGAAATAGTTTTGGTTGTTGGAAGTGTTGTGATTATGGGAGACTCTGTGTCTGTTTTTGAAATTGTGGTTAAAAGTTTTGGAAGTGTTGTAGTGGTTGAAAGACTTGCTGCAGTTGTCTGAGAAGCAGTTGTGGTGGTTGGAAGTGATGTAGTCATAATTGGAAACTCACTGCTTGTTTTTGCATCTGTGGTTTGGAGTTGTGTAACTATTGTAGTGGTCAAAGGTGTGTTTGTAGCTGCTTGAGAAACACTTGTGGAGGTCAAAAGTGATGAAGGGGTTGTGGATGCTACAGTTTTAGTATTTAAATCAGTTGTGGTGGTTAGGGGAGCTTCAGTGTTTGCTTTTGCGGATGTGCTTTGAATTCTTGGTTCGGTTGTTGTGGTTGGAGCTGTTGATGTAATTTTTTGAAAAACAGTTGCTGTAGTTGGAAGTGTTGTTGTGGTTAGCAGAGTCTTATCTGTAGTACTTAAAGCAGCTGTGGTGGTAATGGGAGACTCTGTGTTTGTTTTTGCAGCCGTGCTTGAGAGTTTAGGAAGTGTTGTAGTGGTAAATAATGTTGTTGTAGCTGCTGGAGAAACAGTTGTACTAATTGGAAGTGATGTTGTGGTTAGGGTAGCCTTAACTGTACTACTTGAGGCAGTTGTGGTGGTAATGGCAGACTCTGTGATTGTTTTTGCAGCTGTGGTTGGGAGTAAAGGAAGTGTTGTAGTGTTTGATGTTGTCGTTGTAGCTGTCAGAGAAATGGTTTTGGTTGTTGGAAGTGTTGTGATTATTGGAGACTCTGTATCTATTTTTGAAATTGTAGTTAAAAGTTTTGGAAGTGTTGTAGTGGTTGAAAGACTTGCTGCAGTTGTCTGAGAAGCAGTTGTGGTGGTTGGAAGTGATGTTGTGGTTAGGGGAGCCTTAATTGTACTACTTGAAGCACTTAATTTCGTTATGGGAGACTCTGTGTTTGTTTTTTCAGCTGTGGTTGAGAGTTTAGAAAATGTTGGAGATGTTTTTGTACCTGTCAGAGAACCAGTTGTGGTGATTGGAAGGGATGTTGTGGTCAGAGGAGCCTTAACTGTAGTACTTGAGGCAGTTGTGGTTGTAATGGCAGACTCTGTGATCGTTTTTGCAGCTGTGGTTGGGAGTATAGGAAGTGTTGTAGAGCTTGATGGTGGTGTTGTAGCTGTCTGAGAAATAGTTGTGGTTGTTGGAAGTGTTGTGATTATGGGAGACTCTGTGTCTATTTTTGAAATTGTGGTTAAAAGTTTTGGAAGTGTTGTAGTGGTTGAAAGACTTGCTGCAGTTGTCTGAGAAGCAGTTGTGGTGGTTGGAAGTGTTGTAGTCGTAATTGGAGACTCACTGCTTGTTTTTGCATCTGTTGTTTGGAGTTGTGTAACTATTGTAGTGGTCAAAGGTGTGTTTGTAGCTGCTTGAGAAACACTTGTGGAGGTCAAAAGTGATGAAGGGGTTGTGGATGCTACAGTTTTAGTATTTAAATCAGTTGTGGTGGTTAGGGGAGCTTCAGTGTTTGCTTTTGCGGATGTGCTTTGAATTCTTGGTTCGGTTGTTGTGGTTGGAGCTCTTGATGTAATTTTTGGAAAAACAGTTGCTGTAGTTGGAAGTATTGTTGTGGTTAGGGGAGTCTTATCTGTAGTACTTAAAGCAGCTGTGGTGATAGTGGGAGACTCTGTGTTTATTTTTGCAGCTGTGCTTGAGAGTTTAAGAAGTGTTGTAGTGGTTAATGATGTTGTTTTGGCTGTTGGAGAAACAGTTGTACTAATTGGAAGTGATGTTGTGGTTAGGGGAGCCTTAACTGTACTACTTGAGGCAGTTGTTGTTGTAACAGCAGACTCTGTGATTGTTTTTACCGCTGTGGTTGGGAGTATAGGAAGTGTTGTAGTGCTTGATGGTGTCGTTGTAGCTGTCTGAGAAATAGTTGTGGTTGTTGGAAGTGTTGTGATTATGGGAGACTCTGTGTCTATTTTTGAAATTGTGGTTAAAAGTTTTGGAAGTGCTGTAGTGGTTGAAAGACTTGCTGCAGTTGTCTGAGAAGCAGTTGTGGTAGTTGGAAGTGTTGTAGTCGTAATTGGAGACTCACTGCTTGTTTTTGCATCTGTGGTTTGGAGTTGTGTAACTATTGTAGTGGTCAAAGGTGTGTTTGTAGCTGCTTGAGAAACACTTGTGGAGGTCAAAAGTGATGAAGGGGTTGTGGATGCTACAGTTTTAGTATTTAAATCAGTTGTGGTGGTTAGGGGAGCTTCAGTGTTTGCTTTTGCGGATGTGCTTTGAATTCTTGGTTCGGTTGTTGTGGTTGGAGCTGTTGATGTAATTTTTTGAAAAACAGTTGCTGTAGTTGGAAGTGTTGTTGTGGTTAGCAGAGTCTTATCTGTAGTACTTAAAGCAGCTGTGGTGGTAATGGGAGACTCTGTGTTTGTTTTTGCAGCCGTGCTTGAGAGTTTAGGAAGTGTTGTAGTGGTAAATAATGTTGTTGTAGCTGCTGGAGAAACAGTTGTACTAATTGGAAGTGATGTTGTGGTTAGGGTAGCCTTAACTGTACTACTTGAGGCAGTTGTGGTAGTAACAGCAGACTCTGTGATTGTTTTTACAGCTGTGGTGGGGAGTATAGGAAGTGTTGTAGTGCTTGATGGTGTTGTTGTAGCTGTCTGAGAGATAGTTGTGGTTGTTGGAAGTGTTGTGACTATTGGAGACTCTGTGTCTATTTTTGAAATTGTGGTTAAAAGTTTTGGAAGTGTTGTAGTGATTGAAAGACTTGCTGCAATTGTCTGAGAAGCAGTTGTGCTGGTTGGAAGTAATGTTGTGGTTAGGGGAGCCTTAATTGTACTACTTGAAGCACTTAATTTCGTTATGGGAGACTCTGTGTTTGTTTTTGCAGCTGTGGTTGAAAGTTTAGAAAATGTTGGAGATGTTTTTGTACCTGTCAGAGAAACCGTTGTGGTGATTGGAAGGGATGTTGTGGTCAGAGAAGCCTTAACTGTAGTACTTGAGGCAGTTGTGGTTGTAATGGCAGACTCTGTGATTGTTTTTGCAGCTGTGGTTGGGAGTATAGGAAGTGTTGTAGTGCTTGATGGTGGTGTTGTAGCTGTCTGAGAGATAGTTGTGGTTGTTGGAAGTGTTGTGATTATGGGAGACTCTGTGTCTATTTTTGAAATTGTGGTTAAAAGTTTTGGAAGTGCTGTAGTGGTTGAAAGACTTGCTGCAGTTGTCTGAGAAGCAGTTGTGGTGGTTGGAAGTGATGTAGTCGTAATTGGAAACTCACTGCTTGTTTTTGCATCTGTGGTTTGGAGTTGTGTGACTATTGTAGTGGTCAAAGGTGTGTTTGTAGCTGCTTGAGAAACACTTGTGGAGGTCAAAAGTGATGAAGGGGTTGTGGATGCTACAGTTTTAGTATTTAAATCAGTTGTGGTGGTTAGGGGAGCTTCAGTGTTTGCTTTTGCGGATGTGCTTTGAATTCTTGGTTCGGTTGTTGTGGTTGGAGCTCTTGATGTAATTTTTGGAAAAACAGTTGCTGTAGTTGGAAGTATTGTTGTGGTTAGGGGAGTCTTATCTGTAGTACTTAAAGCAGCTGTGGTGATAGTGGGAGACTCTGTGTTTATTTTTGCAGCTGTGCTTGAGAGTTTAAGAAGTGTTGTAGTGGTTAATGATGTTGTTTTGGCTGTTGGAGAAACAGTTGTACTAATTGGAAGTGATGTTGTGGTTAGGGGAGCCTTAACTGTACTACTTGAGGCAGTTGTTGTTGTAACAGCAGACTCTGTGATTGTTTTTACCGCTGTGGTTGGGAGTATAGGAAGTGTTGTAGTGCTTGATGGTGTCGTTGTAGCTGTCTGAGAAATAGTTGTGGTTGTTGGAAGTGTTGTGATTATGGGAGACTCTGTGTCTATTTTTGAAATTGTGGTTAAAAGTTTTGGAAGTGCTGTAGTGGTTGAAAGACTTGCTGCAGTTGTCTGAGAAGCAGTTGTGGTAGTTGGAAGTGTTGTAGTCGTAATTGGAGACTCACTGCTTGTTTTTGCATCTGTGGTTTGGAGTTGTGTAACTATTGTAGTGGTCAAAGCTGTTTTTGTAGCTGCCTGAGAAACACTTGTGGAGGTCAAAAGTGACGAAGGGGTTGTGGATGCTACAGTTTTAGTATTTAAAGCAGTTGTGGTGGTTAGGGGAGCTTCAGTGTTTATTTTTGCAGATGTGCTTTGAAGTCTTGGAATGATTGTTGTGGTTGGAGCTGTTGATGTAACTCTTTGAGAAACATTTGCAGTAGTTGGAAGTATTGTTGTGGTTAGGGGAGCCTTATCTGTAGTACTTAAAGCAGCTGTGGTGGTAATAGGAGACTCCGTGTTTGTTTTTGCAGCTGTGCTTGAGAGTTTAGGAAGTGTTGTAGTGGATGATGGTGTTGTTGTAGCTGTTGGAGAAACAGTTGTACTAATTGGAAGTGATGTTGTGGTTAGGGGAGCCGTAACTGTACTACTTGAGGCAGTTGTGGTAGTAACGGCAGACTCTGTGATTGTTTTTGCAGCTGTGGTTGGGAGTATAGAAAGTGTTGTAGTGGATGATGATGTTGTTGTAGCTGTTGGAGAAACAGTTGTACTAATTGGAAGTGATGTTGTGGTTAGGGAAGCCTTAACTGTACTACTTGAAGCACTTAATGTGGTAATGGGAGATTCTGTGTTTGTTTTTGCAGCTGTGGTTGAGAGTTTAGAAAATGTTGGAGATGTTTTTGTACCTGTCAGAGAAACAGTTGTGGTGATTGGAAGGGGTATTGTGGTCTGAGGATCCTTAACTGTAGTACTTGAGGCAGTTGTGGTGGTAATGGCAGACTCTGTGATTGTTTTAGCAGCTGTGGTTGGGAATTTAGGAATTGTTGTAGTGCTTGATTGTGTCATTGTAGCCATCTGAGAGACTTGTTTGATTGTTGGAAGTGTTTTGGTGGTTATTGAGGACTCAGTGTTTGTTTTGGCAGCTGTGGTTGAGGTTTTAGAAAGTGTTGTTGCTGTTTGAGATGTTTTTGTACTAGTCAGAGAAACAGTTGTGGTAATTGGAAGTGGTGTTGTGGTTAGGGGAGCCGTAACTGTAGAAATTGATGCAGTTGTATTAATTTTGTCAGCTGTGGTTTTTGGGGTTACATGTGTTGTTGTAGCCACCTGAGAAATACTTTTGGAGGTTAAACGTGATAGAGTGTTTGTGGGAGCTACAGTTGTATTAGTTAAAGCAGTTGTGATGGTTATTTGAGATTTAGTGTTTGTATTTGCAGATGTGGTTTGAAGGTTAGTATGTGTTGTAGTGGTTGACAGTGTTGTTGTAGCTGTCTGTGAAAAATGTGTGGTTGTTGGAAGTGTTGTGGTGGTTATGGTGGAGTGAGTGTTTGTTTTGGCAGCTGTGGTTGAAATTTTAGAAAGTGTTGTTGTTGTTGGAGATGTTTTTGTACTTGTCAGAAAAACAGTTGTGGTGATTGGAAATGATGTTTTAGATAGGAGAGCTGTATCTGTAGTACTTGAGGCAATTGTGGGGGTAATGGAAGACTGAGTGTTTGTTTTTGTTGCTGTGGTTTGAAGTTTAGTAAGTGTTGAAGTGGTTGAGGATATTTCATTACCTGTCAGAGAAACTGTTGTGGTGACTGGAAGTGATGATGTGGTTATTGGAGTCATAATTGTAGTACTTGAAGCAGTTGCAGTGGTTGTGGGATATTCTGTGTTTGATTTTCCAAATGTGCTTTGAAATCTTGGAATGACTGTTGTGGTTGTAGATGTTGTTGTAGTGCTTGGAGAAACAGGTGTAATATTTGAAGGAGTAGTGGTGGTAATGGGAGACTCTGTGTTTGTTTTTGCATCTGTGGTTGAGAGTTTAGAAAGTGTTGTAGTGGTTGGTGGTATTGTTGTAGCTGTTGTAGAAACAGTTGCAGTACTTGGAAGTGATACTGTGGTTATGGGAGCCTTAACTGTAGTACTTAAAGCACTTGATGGGGTTATGGGAGACTCTGTGTTTGTTATTACAGGTGTGGTTGAGAGTTTAGAAAGTGTTGTAGTTGTTAGAGATATTTGTGCGTCTGTTAGAGAAACTGTTGTAGTGATTGGAAGTATTGTTGTGTTTAGAGTAGCCTTAACTGTAGTACTTGAGGCATTTGTGGTGGTAATGGAAGACTCAGTGATTTTTTTTGTGCTGGCGGTTGAAAGTGATGTTGGTAATTTTGTGGTAGATAGATGAACTGTTGTGCTTGTTGGAGCCTCAGTTGTGGTAGCTGTGGCATCTGCTGTGTTTGATGGTATAACTGTTGAGGTTGTTTGAGGAACATTTGTAGAAATTGAGGCAACTGTTGTGGTTGTTGCAGCAGCGTCACTTGTGGTAGCAGGAGCAGCTGCTGTGCTTGTTGGATTAACCTTTGTGGTTATTGGAGACTCAGTTTGGATAGTTGAAACAATTGTTGTGGTTGTTGGAACTTCAGTTGTAATTGTTGAAGCCTCAGTTTTAGTTGTTGGAGCCTCAGTTTTGGTTGTGGTAGATGAACTGACTGTTTGGGTAGTTGGAGTACCTCTTGTGGATGTTGAAGCAACTGTTGTAGCTGTTGAAGCCTCAGTTGTGGCAGTTGGAGTCTCAGGTATGGTAGTAGGAGCACGTGTTGTGATTGTTGGACTAAGCCTTGTTGTTTTTGGAGTCTCAGTTGTGGTTGTTAAAGCTTCAGTTGTAGTTGTTGGAGGCCCAGTTTCAGTTGTTGGAGCCCCAGTTGGGGATGTTGTAGCAACTGTTGTGGTTGTTGAAGCCTCAGTTGTGGTTCTTGGAGCCTCATTTGCGCTTGTTGAAGCCTTAGCTGTGGTTGTTGAAGCCTCACTTGAGGTTTTTGGAGCCTCAATTGTGGTAGTTTTAGCAACTCTTGTGGTTGTTAGAGCTTCAGTTGTAGTTGTTGAAACCTTAGTTGTGGTTGTTAGAGCAACTGTTTTTGTTTGTGGAGCCTCTGTTGCTGCTGTTGGAGCCTCATTTGTAGTTTTTAAAGCCTTGGTTGTGGTAGTTGGAGCAACTGTTGTGGTTGTTTGAGCCTCACTTGTGGTTTTTGGAGCCTCAATTGTGGTAGTTGTAGCAAATGTTTTCGTTGTTGGACTAACCATTGTTGTAGCCTCAGTTGTGGTTGTTGAAGTCTTAGTTGTGGTTGTTGAAGCCTCAGTTGTGGTTGTTGTAGCCTCAGTTTTGGTTGTTGAAGCCTTAGTTGTGGTTGTTGGATTAACTATTCTTGTGGTTGGAGCTAAAGTTTTGGTTATTGGACTAACTGTTGTGATTGTAAGACTAACTGCTGTAGTTGATAGAGCAAGTGTTGTGGTTGTTGGAGCCACACTTGTGGTTTTTGGAGCCTTAATTGTGGTAGTTTTCGTGGTTTGACTAAACGGTGTTGTAGCCTCAGTTGTGGTTGTTAGAGCCTTAGTTGTGGGTGTTGGACTAACTATTGTGGTTGTTGGACCTATAGTTGTTGTTGTAGGACTAACTGCTGTGGTTGATGGAGCAACGTTTGTAATTGATGGAGCCTTAGTTGTAATAGTTGAAGCAACTGCTGTTGTTGTTGGAGCCTTAGTTGTGGTTGTTGGTGCAACTGTTGTGATTAAGGCAGCTTTAGTTTGAGGAACTGTTGCGGTTGTTGGAGATTCAGTTATGGTTTTTGTAGCAACTGTTGTGGTTGTTGGAGCCTCTGTTGTGCTTGTTGGAGCCTCAGTTGTGGTTGTTGGAGCCTCAGTTGTTGTAGTTGGAGCAACTGTTGTGGTTGTTGGAGCCTCAGTTGTGGTGGTTGCAGCCTCTGTTGTAGTTGTTGGAGCCTCAGTTGTGGTTGTTGGACTAACTGTTGTGGTTGTTGCAGCATCAGTTGTTGTAGTTGGAGCAACTGTTGTGGTTGTTGGGGCCTCAGTTGTTGTAGTTGGAGCAACTGTTGTAGTTGTTGGAGCCTCAGTTGTGGTTGTTGGACTAACTGTTGTGATTGTTGGAGCTTCAGTTGTTGTAGTTAGAGCAAATGTTGTGGTTGTTGGTGCCTCAGTTTGTTGGAGCAACTGTTTGTAGTTAATTGGAGCCTCAGTTGTAGTTGGAGCAACTGCTGTTGGAGCCTCAGTTGTAGTTGAGCCTCAGTTGTGGTTGGAGCCTCAGTTGTGCCTCAGTTGTTGTTGGACTGGAGCCTCAGTTGTGGTTGTTGGAGCAACTGTTGTTGGAGCAACAGTTGTTTGTAGAGCATCAGTTGTTGAGCAACTGTTGTGGTTGTGGTTGTTGGAGCCTCAGTTGTAGTTGTTGGAGCCTCAGTTGTGGTTGTTGGACTAACTGTTGTGGTTGTTGCAGCATCAGTTGTTGTAGTTGGAGCAACTGTTGTGGTTGTTGGGGCCTCAGTTGTTGTTGTTGTTGGAGCTTCGGTTGTTGTTGTAGGTGCAATTGTTGTGGTTGTTGGAGCCTCAGTTGTGGTTGTTGGAGCAACTGTTGTGGTTGTTGGAGCAACTGTTGTGGTTGTTGGAGCCTCCGTTGTGGTTGTTGGAGCCTCCGTTGTGGTTGTTGGAGCCTCAGTTGTAGTTGTTGGAGCCTCAGTTGTGGTTGTTGGACTAACTGTTGTGGTTGTTGCAGCATCAGTTGTTGTAGTTGGAGCAACTGTTGTGGTTGTTGGGGCCTCAGTTGTTGTAGTTGGAGCAACTGTTGTAGTTGTTGGAGCCTCAGTTGTGGTTGTTGGACTAACTGTTGTGGTTGTTGCAGCATCAGTTGTTGTAGTTAGAGCAAATGTTGTGGTTGTTGGTGCCTCAGTTGCTGTAGTTGGAGCAACTGTTGTAGTTGTTGGAGCCTCAGTTGTGGTTGTTGGACTAACTGTTGTGGTTGTTGGAGCATCAGTTGTTGTAGTTGGAGCAACTGTTGTGGTTGTTGGAGCCTCCGTTGTGGTTGTTGGAGCCTCAGTTGTAGTTGTTGGAGCCTCAGTTGTGGTTGTTGGACTAACTGTTGTGGTTGTTGCAGCATCAGTTGTGGTAGTTGGAGCAACTGTTGTGGTTGTTGGGGCCTCAGTTGTTGTTGTTGTTGGAGCTTCGGTTGTTGTTGTAGGTGCAATTGTTGTGGTTGTTGGAGCCTCAGTTGTGGTTGTTGGAGCAACTGTTGTGGTTGTTGGAGCCTCCGTTGTGGTTGTTGGAGCCTCCGTTGTGGTTGTTGGAGCCTCAGTTGTAGTTGTTGGAGCATCAGTTGTGGTTGTTGGACTAACTGTTGTGGTTGTTGCAGCATCAGTTGTTGTAGTTGGAGCAACTGTTGTGGTTGTTGGGGCCTCAGTTGTTGTAGTTGGAGCAACTGTTGTAGTTGTTGGAGCCTCAGTTGTGGTTGTTGGACTAACTGTTGTGGTTGTTGGAGCAACTGTTGTGGTTGTTGGAGCCTCAGTTGTGGTTGTTGGAGCCTCAGTTGTAGTTGTTGGAGCCTCAGTTGTGCTTGTTGGAGCCTCAGTTGTGCTTGTTGGAGCCTCAGTTGTGGTTGTTGGAGCCTCAGTTGTGGTTGTTGGAGCCTCAGTTGTAGTTGTTGGAGCCTCTGTTGTGGTTGTTGGAACCTCAGTTGTAGTTGTTGGAGCCTCAGTTGTGGTTGTTGGAGCCTCAGTTGTGGTTGTTGGAGCCTCAGTTGTTGTAGTTGGAGCAAATGTTGTGGTTGTTGGTGCCTCAGTTGTGGTTGTTGGAGCCTCCTTTGTGGTTGTTGGAGCCTCAGTTGTGGTTGTTGGACTAACTGTTGTGGTTGTTGGAGACTCACTTGTTGTAGTTGGAGCAACTGTTGTTGTTGTTGGTGCCTCAGTTGTTGTAGTTGGAGCATCAGTTGTGGTGGTTGGGGCCTCAGTTGTGGTTGTTGGAGCAACTGTTGTGGTTGTTGGAGCAACTGTTGTGGTTGTTGGAGCAACTGTTGTGGTTGTTGGATCCTCAGTGGTGGTTGATGGGGCCTCAGTTGTTGTTGCTGGACTGTCAGTTGTTGTTGTTGGAACGTCAGTTGTGGTTGTTGGAGCATCAGTTGTGGTAGTTGGAGCAACTGTTGTGGTTGTTGGAGCAACTGTTGTGGTTGTTGGAGCAACTGTTGTGGTTGTTGGATCCTCAGTGGTGGTTGATGGGGCCTCAGTTGTTGTTGTTGGACTGTCAGTTGTTGTTGTTGGAGCGTCAGTTGTGGTTGTTGGAGCATCAGTTGTGGTTGTTGGAGCAACTGTTGTGGTTGTTGATGTAACTGGTGTGGTTGTTGGAGCCTCAGTTGTGGTTGTTGGAGCCTCAGTTGTGGTTGTTGGGGCCTCAGTTGTGGTTGTTGGACTAACGGTTGTAGTTGTTGGAGCTTCAGTTGTGGTTGTTGGAGCCTCGGTTGTGGTTGTTGGAGCCTCGGTTGTGGTTGTTGGAGCAACTGTTGTGGGTGTTGGAGCGTCAGTTGTGGTTGTTGGAGCGTCAGTTGTGGTTGTTGGAGCGTCAGTTGTGGTTGTTGGACTAACTGTTGTGGTTGTTAAAGCTTCAGTTGTGGTTGTTGGAGCCTCCGTTGTGGTTGTTGGAGCCTCAGTTGTGGTTGTTGGAGCCTCAGTTGTAGTTGTTGGAGCCTCAGTTGTGGTTGTTGGACTAACTGTTGTGGTTGTTGCAGCATCAGTTGTGGTTGTTGGAGCCTCAGTTGTAGTTGTTGGAGCCTCAGTTGTGGTTGTTGGACTAACTGTTGTGGTTGTTGCAGCATCAGTTGTTGGAGCAACTGTTGTGGTTGTTGGGGCCTCAGTTGTTGTTGTTGGAGCTTCGGTTGTTGTTGTAGGTGAAATTGTTGTGGTTGTTGGAGCCTCAGTTGTGGTTGCTGGAGCCTCCGTTGTGGTTGTTGGAGCCTCAGTTGTGGTTGTTGGACTAACTGTTGTGGTTGTTGCAGCATCAGTTGTTGTAGTTGGAGCAACTGTTGTGGTTGTTGGGGCCTCAGTTGTTGTAGTTGGAGCAACTGTTGTAGTTGTTGGAGCCTCAGTTGTGGTTGTTGGACTAACTGTTGTGGTTGTTGGAGCTTCAGTTGTTGTAGTTAGAGCAAATGTTGTGGTTGTTGGTGCCTCAGTTGTTGTAGTTGGAGCAACTGTTGTAGTTGTTGGAGCCTCAGTTATGGTTGTTGGACTAACTGTTGTGGTTGTTGGTGCCTCAGTTGTTGTTGGAGCTTTGGTTGTTGTTGTTGGTGCAATTGTTGTGGTTGTTGGAGCATCAGTTGTGGTGGTTGGGGCCTCAGTTGTGGTTGTTGGAGCCTCAGTTGTGGTTGTTGGAGCAACTGTTGTGGTTGTTGGAGCAACTGTTGTGGTTGTTGGAGCAACTGTTGTGGTTGCTTGATCCTCAGTGGTGGTTGATGGGGCCTCATTTGTTGTTGTTGGACTTTCAGTTGTTGTTGTTGGAACGTCAGTTGTGATTGTTGGAGCAACTGTTGTGGTTGTTGATGTAACTGCTGTGGTTGTTGGAGCCTCTGTTGTGGTTGTTGGACCCTCAGTTGTGGTTGTTGGGGCCTCAGTTGTGGTTGTTGGACTAATGGTTGTAGTTGTTGGAGCTTCAGTTGTTGTTGTTGGAGCTTCAGTTGTTGTTGTTGGAGCTTCGGTTGTGGTTGTTGGAGCCTCAGTTGTGGTTGTTGGAGCAACTGTTGAGGCGTTGTTAAAGTTGTTCAGTTGTGGTTGTTAAAAGCTTCAGTTGTTGTGGAGCCTCAGTTGTTGTTGGGGCCTCAGTTGTGGTTGTTGGAGCAACTGTTGTGGTTGTAGGAGCAACTGTTGTGGTTGTTGGAGCAACTGTTGTGGTTGTTGGAGCCTCAGTTGTGGTTGTTAAAGCTTCAGTTGTGGTTGTTGGAGCCTCAGTTGTGGTTGTAGGAGCCTCAGTTGTGGTTGTAGGAGCCTCAGTTGTGGTTGTTGGAGCAACTGTTGTGGTTGTTGGAGCAACTGTTGTGGTTGTTGGAGCAACTGTTGTGGTTGTTGGAGCCTCAGTTGTGGTTGTTAAAGCTTCAGTTGTGGTTGTTGGAGCCTCAGTTGTGGTTGTAGGAGCCTCAGTTGTGGTTGTAGGAGCCTCAGTTGTGGTTGTTGGAGCAACTGTTGTGGTTGTTGGAGCAACTGTTGTGGTTGTTGGAGCAACTGTTGTGGTTGTTGGAGCCTCAGTTGTGGTTGTTAGAGCCTCAGTTGTGGTTGTTGGACTAACTGTTGTGGTTGTTGGAGCAACTGTTGTGGTTGTTGGAGCAACTGTTGTGGTTGTTGGATCCTCAGTGGTGGTTGATGGGGCCTCAGTTGTTGTTGTTGGACTGTCAGTTGTTGTTGTTGGAACGTCAGTTGTGGTTGTTGGAGCGTCAGTTGTGGTTGTTGGAGCATCAGTTGTGGTTGTTGGAGCAACTGTTGTGGTTGTTGATGTAACTGTTGTGGTTGTTGGAGCGTCAGTTGTGGTTGTTGGAGCAACTGTTGTGGTTGTTGATGTAACTGTTGTGGTTGTTGGAGCCTCTGTTGTGGTTGTTGGAGCCTCTGTTGTGGTTGTTGGAGCCTCAGTTGTGGTTGTTGGGGCCTCAGTTGTGGTTGTTGGACTAACGGTTGTAGTTGTTGGAGCTTCGGTTGTTGTTGTTGGAGCTTCGGTTGTGGTTGTTGGAGTGTCAGTTGCGGTTGTTGGACTAACTGTTGTGGTTGTTAAAGCTTCAGTTGTGGTTGTTGGAGCCTCAGTTGTGGTTGTAGGAGCCTCAGTTGTGGTTGTTGGAGCAACTGTTGTGGTTGTTGGAGCAACTCAGTTGTGGTTGTTGGAGCAACTGTTGAGCAACTGTTGTGTTGGAGCCTCAGTTGTGGTGGTTGGAGCCCCAGCTGTTGTTGTTGGACTTGTTTGGAGCCTCAGTTGTGGTGGTTGGAGCCTCAGTTGTAGTTGTTGGAGCAACTCAGTTGTGGTGGTTGGAGCAACTGTTGGAGCCTCAGTAACTGTTGTTGTTGGACTCAGTTGTGGTTGTTTGTGGTAACGGTTTGGAGCCTCAGTTGTGGTAGTTGGAGCAACTGTTGTGGTTGTTGGAGCATCAGTTGTGGTTGTTGGAGCCTCAGTTGTGGTTGTTGGACTAACGGTTGTAGTTATTGGAGCTTCAGTTGTGGTAGTTGGAGCAACTGTTGTGGTTGTTGGAGCATCAGTTGTGGTTGTTGGAGCCTCAGTTGTGGTTGTTGGACTAACTGTTGTGGTTGTTGGAGCTTCAGTTGTGGTTACTGAACTAACTGTTGTGGTTGTTGGAACCTCAATTGTTGTAGTTGGAGCAACTGTTGTGGTTGTTGGAACCTCAGTTGTACTTGTTGTTGCCTCAGTTGTGGTTGTTGGAGCAACTGTTGTTGTTGTTGGAGCCTCAATTGTTGTAGTTGGAGCAACTGTTGTGGTTATTGGAGCCTCAGTGGTGGTTGATGGGGCCTCAGTTGTGGTTGTTGGATTGTCAGTTGTTGTTGTTGGAACGTCAGTTGTGGTTGTTGGAACGTCATTTTTCGTTGTTGGTGCCTCAGTTGTTGTTGTTGGAGCTTCGGTTGTTGTTGTAGGTGCAATTGTTGTGGTTGTTGGAGCCTCAGTTGTGGTTGTTGGAGCCTCAGTTGTGGTTGTTGGAGCAACTGTTGTGGTTGTTGGAGCCTCAGTTGTTGTAGTTGGAGCAACTGTTGTGGTTGTTGGAGCCTCAGTTGTGGTTGTTGGAGCCTCAGTTGTAGTTGTTGGAGCCTCAGTTGTGCTTGTTGGAGCCTCAGTTGTGGTTGTTGGAGCCTCAGTTGTGGTTGTTGGAGCCTCAGTTGTGGTTGTTGGAGCAACTGTTGTGGTTGTTGGAGCCTCTGTTGTGGTTGTTGGAGTAACTGTTGTGGTTGTTGGAGCCTCAGTTGTAGTTGGAGCAACTGTTGTGGTTGTTGGAGCCTCAGTTGTGGTGGTTGGAGCCTCAGTTGTGGTTGTTGGACTAACTGTTGTGGTTGTTAGAGCTTCAGTTGTGGTTGTTGGAGCCTCAGTTGTGGTTGTTGGAGCCTCAGTTGTGGTTGTTGGGAGCCTCAAGTTGTGGTTGTTGGAGCAACTGTTGTGGTTGTTGGAGCAACTCAGTTGTGGTTGTTGGAGCAACTGTTGTGGTTGTTGGAGCCTCAGTTGTAGTTGTTGGAGCTTCAGTTGTGGTTGTTGGGGCCTTTGTTGTGGGACTAACGGTTGTAGTTATTGGAGCTTCAGTTGTGGTAGTTGGAGCAACTGTTGTGGTTGTTGGAGCATCAGTTGTGGTTGTTGGAGCCTCAGTTGTGGTTGTTGGACTAACTGTTGTGGTTGTTGGAGCTTCAGTTGTGGTTACTGGACTAACTGTTGTGGTTGTTGGAGCCTCAGTTGTTGTTGTTGGAGCAACTGTTGTGGTTGTTGGACCTCAACTGTTGATGGGGCCTCAGTTGTGGTTGTTGGACTCAGTTGTTGTTGTTGGAACGTCAGTTGTGGTTGTTGGAACGTCATTTGTGGTTGTTGGTGCCTCAGTTGTTGTTGTTGGAGCTTCGGTTGTTGTTGTAGGTGCAATTGTTTTGGTTGTTGGAGCCTCAGTTGTGCTTGTTGGAGCCTCAGTTGTGGTTGTTGGAGCAACTGTTGTGGTTGTTGGAGCCTCAGTTGTTGTAGTTGGAGCTTCGGTTGTTGTTGTAGGTGCAATTGTTTTGGTTGTTGGAGCCTCAGTTGTGGTTGTTGGAGCCTCAGTTGTGGTTGTTGGAGCAACAGTTGTGGTTGTTGGAGCCTCAGTTGTTGTAGTTGGAGCAACTGTTGTGGTTGTTGGAGCCTCAGTTGTGGTTGTTGGAGCCTCAGTTGTAGTTGTTGGAGCCTCAGTTGTGGTTGTTGGAGCCTCAGTTGTGGTTGTTGGAGCAACTGTTGTGGTTGTTGGAGCCTCAGTTGTGGTTGTTGGAGCAACTGTTGTGGTTGTTGGAGCCTCAGTTGTGGTTGTTGGAGCAACTGTTGTGGTTGTTGGAGCCTCAGTTGTGGTTGTTGGAGCCTCAGTTGTGGTTGTTGGATCCTCAGTTGTGGTTGTTGGATCCTCAGTTGTTGTAGTTGGAGCAACTGTTGTGGTTGTTGGAGCCTCAGTTGTGGTTGTTGGAGCCTCAGTTGTGGTTGTTGGATCCTCAGTTGTGGTTGTTGGATCCTCAGTTGTGGTTGTTGGAGCCTCAGTTGTTGTAGTTGGAGCAACTGTTGTGGTTGTTGGAGCCTCAGTTGTGGTGGTTGTAGCCTCAGTTGTGGTTGTTGGACTAACTGTTGTGGTTGTTGGAGCCTCAGTTGTGGTTGTTGGAGCCTCAGTTGTGGTTGTTGGAGCCTCAGTTGTTGTAGTTGGAGCAACTGTTGTGGTTGTTGGAGCCTCAGTTGTAGTTGTTGGAGCCTCAGTCGTGGTGGTTGTAGCCTCAGTTGTGGTTGTTGGACTAACTGTTGTGGTTGTTGGACTAACTGTTGTGGTTGTTGGAGCCTCAGTTGTGGTTGTTGGAGCCTCAGTTGTGGTTGTTGGAGCCTCAGTTGTTGTAGTTGGAGCAACTGTTGTGGTTGTTGGAGCCTCAGTCGTAGTTGTTGGAGCCTCAGTCGTGGTTGTTGGAGCCTCAGTTGTGGTGGTTGTAGCCTCAGTTGTGGTTGTTGGACTAACTGTTGTGGTTGTTGGAGCCTCAGTTGTGGTTGTTGGAACCTCAGTTGTAGTTGTTGGAGCCTCAGTTGTTGTTGTTGGAGCCTCAGTTGTGGTTGTTGGAGCCTCAGTTGTTGTTGTTGGACTAACTGTTGTGGTTGTTGGAGCCTCAGTTGTGGTTGTTGGAGCCTCAGTTGTAGTTGTTGGAGCCTCAGTTGTAGTTGTTGGAGCCTCAGTTGTGGTTGTTGGACTAACTGTTGTGGTTGTTGGAGCCTCAGTTGTGGTTGTTGGAGCCTCAGTTGTAGTTGTTGGAGCCTCAGTTGTAGTTGTTGGAGCCTCAGTTGTGGTTGTTGGAGCAACTGTTGTGGTTGTTGGAGCCTCAGTTGTGGTTGTTGGAGTCTCAGTTGTGGTGGTTGGAGCCTCAGTTGTGGTTGTTGGACTAACTGTTGTGGTTGTTGGAGCCTCAGTTATTGTAGTTGGAGCAACTGTTGTGGTTGTTGGTGACTCAGTTGTGGTTGTTGGAGCCTCAGTTGTGGTTGTTGGAGCAACTTTTGTGGTTGTTGGAGCAACTGTTGTGGTTGTTGGAGCAACTGTTGTGGTTGTTGGAGCCTCAGTTGTGGTTGTTGGAGCCTCAGTTGTAGTTGTTGGACCAACTGTTGTGGTTGTTGGAGCCTCAGTTGTAGTTGTTGGAGCCTCAGTTGTGGTTGTTGGAGCCTCAGTTGTGGTTGTTGGAGCCTCAGTTGTGGTTGTTGAAGCTTCAGTTGTAGTTGTTGGAGCCTCAGTTGTGGTTGTTGGAGCCTCAGTTGTGGTTGTTGGAGCCTCAGTTGTGGTTGTTGAAGCTTCAGTTGTAGTTGTTGGAGCCTCAGTTGTGGTTGTTGGAGCCTCAGTTGTGGTTGTTGAAGCTTCAGTTGTAGTTGTTGGAGCCTCAGTTGTGGTTGTTGGAGCCTCAGTTGTGGTTGTTGAAGCTTCAGTTGTAGTTGTTGGAGCCTCAGTTGTGGTTGTTGGAGCCTCAGTTGTGGTTGTTGGAGCAACTGTTGTGGTTGTTGGAGCAACTGTTGTGGTTGTTGGAGCAACTGTTGTGGTTGTTGGAGCAACTGTTGTGGTTGTTGGAGCAACTGTTGTGGTTGTTGGAGCCTCAGTTGTGGTTGTTGGTGCCTCAGTTGTGGTTGTTGGAGCCTCAGTTGTAGTTGTTGGACCAACTGTTGTGGTTGTTGGAGCCTCAGTTGTAGTTGTTGGAGCCTCAGTTGTGGTTGTTGGAGCCTCAGTTGTGGTTGTTGGAGCCTCAGTTGTGGTTGTTGAAGCTTCAGTTGTAGTTGTTGGAGCCTCAGTTGTGGTTGTTGGAGCAACTGTTGTGGTCGTTGGAGCAACTGTTGTGGTCGTTGGAGCAACTGTTGTGGTTGTTGGAGCAACTGTTGTGGTTGTTGGATCCTCAGTTGTTGTAGTTGGAACAACTGTATTGGTTGTTGGTGCCTCAGTTGTGGTTGTTGGACCAACTGTTGTGGTTGTTGGAGCCTCAGTTGTAGTTGTTGGAGCCTCAGCTGTGGTTGTTGGAGCAACTGTTGTGGTTGTTGGAGCCTCAGTTGTGGTTGTTGGAGCAACTGTTGTGGTTGTTGGAGCCTCAGTTGTGGTTGTTGGAGCCTCAGTTGTGGTTGTTGGAGCCTCAGTTGTGGTTGTTGGAGCCTCAGTTGTGGTTGTTGGACTAACTGTTGTGGTTGTTGGAGCGTCAGTTGTTGTAGTTGGAGCAACTGTTGTGGTTGTTGGAGCAACTGTTGTGGTTGTTGGAGCAACTGTTGTGGTTGTTGGAGCCTCAGTTGTAGTTGTTGGACCAACTGTTGTGGTTGTTGGAGCCTCAGTTGTAGTTGTTGGAGCCTCAGTTGTGGTTGTTGGAGCCTCAGTTGTGGTTGTTGGAGCCTCAGTTGTGGTTGTTGGAGCCTCAGTTGTAGTTGTTGGAGCCTCAGTTGTGGTTGTTGGAGCAACTGTTGTGGTTGTTGGAGCAACTGTTGTGGTTGTTGGAGCAACTGTTGTGGTTGTTGGAGCCTCAGTTGTTGTAGTTGGAGCAACTGTTGTGGTTGTTGGAGCCTCAGTTGTAGTTGTTGGAGCCTCAGTTGTAGTTGTTGGAGCCTCAGTTGTAGTTGTTGGAGCCTCAGTTGTGGTTGTTGGAGCCTCAGTTGTGGTTGTTGGAGCCTCAGTTGTTGTCGTTGGAGCAACTGTTGTGGTTGTTGGAGCAACTGTTGTGGTTGTTGGAGCCTCAGTTGTTGTAGTTGGAGCAACTGTTGTGGTTGTTGGAGCCTCAGTTGTAGTTGTTGGAGCCTCAGTTGTAGTTGTTGGAGCCTCAGTTGTTGTTGTTGGAGCCTCAGTTGTGGTTGTTGGACCCTCAGTTGTTGTTATTGGAGCCTCAGTTGTGGTTGTTGGAGCCTCAGTTGTGGTTGTTGGAGCCTCAGTTGTGGTTGTTGGAGCCTCAGTTGTAGTTGTTGGAGCCTCAGTTGTGGTGGTTGGAGGAACTGTTGTGGTTGTTGGAGCCTCAGTTGTGGTTGTTGGAGCAACTGTTGTGGTTGTTGGAGCCTCAGTTGTGGTTGTTGGAGCCTCAGTTGTGGTTGTTGGAGCCTCAGTTGTGGTTGTTGGAGCCTCAGTTGTGGTTGTTGGACTAACTGTTGTGGTTGTTGGAGCGTCAGTTGTTGTAGTTGGAGCAACTGTTGTGGTTGTTGGAGCAACTGTTGTGGTTGTTGGAGCAACTGTTGTGGTTGTTGGAGCCTCAGTTGTAGTTGTTGGACCAACTGTTGTGGTTGTTGGAGCCTCAGTTGTAGTTGTTGGAGCCTCAGTTGTGGTTGTTGGAGCCTCAGTTGTGGTTGTTGGAGCCTCAGTTGTGGTTGTTGGAGCCTCAGTTTTGGTTGTTGGAGCCTCAGTTGTGGTTGTTGGAGCCTCAGTTGTGGTTGTTGGAGCAACTGTTGTGGTTGTTGGAGCAACTGTTGTGGTTGTTGAAGCTTCAGTTGTAGTTGTTGGAGCCTCAGTTGTGGTTGTTGGAGCAACTGTTGTGGTTGTTGGAGCAACTGTTGTGGTTGTTAGAGCCTCAGTTGTTGTAGTTGGAGCAACTGTTGTGGTTGTTGGAGCCTCAGTTGTAGTTGTTGGAGCCTCAGTTGTAGTTGTTGGAGCCTCAGTTGTTGTTGTTGGAGCCTCAGTTGTTGTTGTTGGAGCCTCAGTTGTGGTTGTTGGAGCCTCAGTTGTGGTTGTTGGAGCCTCAGTTGTAGTTGTTGGAGCCTCAGTTGTGGTTGTTGTACTAACTGTTGTGGTTGTTGGAGCCTCAGTTGTTGTAGTTGGAGCAACTGTTGTGGTTGTTGGTGCCTCAGTTGTGGTTGTTGGACCAACTGTTGTGGTTGTTGGAGCCTCAGTTGTAGTTGTTGGAGCCTCAGTTGTGGTTGTTGTAGCAACTGTTGTGGTTGTTGGAGCCTCAGTTGTGGTTGTTGGAGCAACTGTTGTGGTTGTTGGAGCCTCAGTTGTGGTTATTGGAGCCTCAGTTGTGGTTGTTGGAGCCTCAGTTGTGGTTGTTGGAGCAACTGTTGTGGTTGTTGGAGCCTCAGTTGTGGTTGTTGGAGCCTCAGTTGTGGTTGTTGGAGCCTCAGTTGTGGTTGTTGGACTAACCGTTGTGGTTGTTGGAGCCTCAGTTGTTGTAGTTGGAGCAACTGTTGTAGTTGTTGGACCCTCAGTTGTGGTGGTTGGAGCCTCAGTTGTGGTGGTTGGAGCCTCAGTTGTAGTTGTTGCAGCCTCAGTTGTGGTGGTTGGAGCCTCAGTTGTGGTGGTTGGACTAACTGTTGTGGTTGTTGGAGCCTCAGTTGTGGTTGTTGGAGCCTCAGTTGTAGTTGTTGGAGCCTCAGTTGTTGTTGTTGGAGCCTCAGTTGTGGTTGTTGGAGCCTCAGTTGTTGTTGTTGGAGCCTCAGTTGTGGTTGTTGGAGCCTCAGTTGTGGTTGTTGGAGCCTCAGTTGTAGTTGTTGGAGCCTCAGTTGTGGTGGTTGGAGCCTCAGTTGTAGTTGTTGGAGCCTCAGTTGTGGTGGTTGGAGCCTCAGTTGTGGTGGTTGGACTAACTGTTGTGGTTGTTGGAGCCTCAGTTGTGGTTGTTGGAGCCTCAGTTGTGGTTGTTGGAGCCTCAGTTGTAGTTGTTGGAGCCTCAGTTGTGGTTGTTGGAGCCTCAGTTGTGGTTGTTGGACCCTCTGTTGTAGTTGTTGGAGCCTCAGTTGTGGTTGTTGAAGCAACTGTTGTGGTTGTTGGAGCAACTGTTGTGGTTGTTGAAGCTTCAGTTGTAGTTGTTGGAGCCTCAGTTGTGGTTGTTGGAGCAACTGTTGTGGTTGTTGGAGCAACTGTTGTGGTTGTTAGAGCCTCAGTTGTTGTAGTTGGAGCAACTGTTGTGGTTGTTGGAGCCTCAGTTGTAGTTGTTGGAGCCTCAGTTGTAGTAGTTGGAGCCTCAGTTGTTGTTGTTGGAGCCTCAGTTGTGGTTGTTGGAGCCTCAGTTGTTGTTGTTGGAGCCTCAGTTGTGGTTGTTGGAGCCTCAGTTGTGGTTGTTGAAGCCTCAGTTGTAGTTGTTGGAGCCTCAGTTGTAGTTGTTGGAGCCTCAGTTGTGGTGGTTGGAGCCTCAGTTGTGGTTGTTGTACTAACTGTTGTGGTTGTTGGAGCCTCAGTTGTTGTAGTTGAAGCAACTGTTGTGGTTGTTGGTGCCTCAGTTGTGGTTGTTGGACCAACTGTTGTGGTTGTTGGAGCCTCAGTTGTAGTTGTTGGAGCCTCAGTTGTGGTTGTTGTAGCAACTGTTGTGGTTGTTGGAGCCTCAGTTGTGGTTGTTGGAGCAACTGTTGTGGTTGTTGGAGCCTCAGTTGTGGTTATTGGAGCCTCAGTTGTGGTTGTTGGAGCCTCAGTTGTGGTTGTTGGAGCAACTGTTGTGGTTGTTGGAGCCTCAGTTGTGGTTGTTGGAGCCTCAGTTGTGGTTGTTGGACTAACCGTTGTGGTTGTTGGAGCCTCAGTTGTTGTAGTTGGAGCAACTGTTGTAGTTGTTGGACCCTCAGTTGTGGTGGTTGGAGCCTCAGTTGTGGTGGTTGGAGCCTCAGTTGTAGTTGTTGCAGCCTCAGTTGTGGATGGTTGGAGCCTCAGTTGTGGTTGTTGGAGCCTCAGTTGTAGTTGTTGGAGCCTCAGTTGTAGTTGTTGGAGCCTCAGTTGTGGTGGTTGGAGCCTCAGTTGTGGTTGTTGTACTAACTGTTGTGGTTGTTGGAGCCTCAGTTGTTGTAGTTGGAGCAACTGTTGTTGTTGTTGGTGCCTCAGTTGTGGTTGTTGGACCAACTGTTGTGGTTGTTGGAGCCTCAGTTGTAGTTGTTGGAGCCTCAGTTGTGGTTGTTGTAGCAACTGTTGTGGTTGTTGGAGCCTCAGTTGTGGTTGTTGGAGCAACTGTTGTGGTTGTTGGAGCCTCAGTTGTGGTTATTGGAGCCTCAGTTGTGGTTGTTGGAGCCTCAGTTGTGGTTGTTGGAGCAACTGTTGTGGTTGTTGGAGCCTCAGTTGTGGTTGTTGGAGCCTCAGTTGTGGTTGTTGGAGCCTCAGTTGTGGTTGTTGGACTAACCGTTGTGGTTGTTGGAGCCTCAGTTGTTGTAGTTGGAGCAACTGTTGTAGTTGTTGGACCCTCAGTTGTGGTGGTTGGAGCCTCAGTTGTGGTGGTTGGAGCCTCAGTTGTAGTTGTTGCAGCCTCAGTTGTGGTGGTTGGAGCCTCAGTTGTGGTGGTTGGACTAACTGTTGTGGTTGTTGGAGCCTCAGTTGTGGTTGTTGGAGCCTCAGTTGTAGTTGTTGGAGCCTCAGTTGTTGTTGTTGGAGCCTCAGTTGTGGTTGTTGGAGCCTCAGTTGTTGTTGTTGGAGCCTCAGTTGTGGTTGTTGGAGCCTCAGTTGTGGTTGTTGGAGCCTCAGTTGTGGTTGTTGGAGCCTCAGTTGTGGTTGTTGGAGCCTCAGTTGTGGTTGTTGGAGCCTCAGTTGTAGTTGTTGGAGCCCTCAGTTGTAGTGGTTGGAGCCTCAGTTGTGGTGGTTGGAGCCTCAGTTGTGGTGGTTGGAGCCTCAGTTGTGGTTGTTGGAGCCTCAGTTGTGGTTGTTGGAGCCTCAGTTGTAGTTGTTGGAGCCTCAGTTGTGGTTGTTGGAGCCTCAGTTGTGGTTGTTGGAGCCTCAGTTGTAGTTGTTGGAGCCTCAGTTGTGGTTGTTGGAGCCTCAGTTGTGGTTGTTGAAGCTTCAATTGTAGTTGTTGGAGCCTCAGTTGTGGTTGTTGGAGCAACTGTTGTGGTTGTTGGAGCCTCAGTTGTGGTTGTTGGGGCCTCAGTTGTGGTTGTTGGAGCCTCAGTTGTGGTTGTTGGACCCTCAGTTGTTGTAGTTGGAGCAACTGTTGTGGTTGTTGGAGCCTCAGTTGTGGTTGTTGAAGCTTCAATTGTAGTTGTTGGAGCCTCAGTTGTGGTTGTTGGAGCAACTGTTGTGGTTGTTGGAGCCTCAGTTGTGGTTGTTGGGGCCTCAGTTGTGGTGGTTGGAGCCTCAGTTGTGGTTGTTGGAGCCTCAGTTGTGGTGGTTGGACTAACTGTTGTGGTTGTTGGAGCCTCAGTTGTGGTTGTTGGAGCAACTGTTGTGGTTGTTGGAGCCTCAGTTGTAGTTGTTGGAGCCTCAGTTGTGGTTGTTGGAGCAACTGTTGTGGTTGTTGGAGCCTCAGTTGTGGTTGTTGGAGCCTCAGTTGTGGTTGTTGGATCCTCAGTTGTGGTTGTTGGAGCCTCAGTTGTTGTAGTTGGAGCAACTGTTGTGGTTGTTGGAGCCTCAGTTGTAGCCTCAGTTGTGGTTGTTGGAGCCTCAGTTGTGGTTGTTGGAGCCTCAGTTGTGGTTGTTGGAGCCTCAGTTGTGGTTGTTGGAGCCTCAGTTGTGGTTGTTGGACCAACTGTTGTGGTTGTTGGAGCCTCAGTTGTAGTTGTTGCTGGAGCCTCAGTTGTGGTTGTTGGAGCCTCAGTTGTGGTTGTTGGAGCAACTGTTGTGGTTGTTGGAGCCTCAGTTGTGGTTGTTGGAGCCTCAGTTGTGGTTGTTGGAGCCTCAGTTGTGGTTGTTGGAGCCTCAGTTGTTGTTGTTGGAGCAACTGTTGTGGTTGTTGGAGCCTCAGTCGTAGTTGTTTGTGGTTGTTGGAGCCTCAGTTGTGGTGGTTGGAGCCCCAGTTGTGGTTGTTGGAGCCTAACTGTTGTGGTTGTTGGAGCCTCAGTTGTGGTTGTTGGAGCCTCAGTTGTAGTTGTTGGAGCCTCAGTTGTTGTTGTTGGAGCCTCAGTTGTGGTTGTTGGAGCCTCAGTTGTTGTTGTTGGAGCCTCAGTTGTGGTTGTTGGAGCCTCAGTTGTGGTTGTTGGAGCCTCAGTTGTAGTTGTTGGAGCCTCAGTTGTGGTGGTTGGAGCCTCAGTTGTAGTTGTTGGAGCCTCAGTTGTGGTGGTTGGAGCCTCAGTTGTTGTGGTTGGACTAACTGTTGTGGTTGTTGGAGCCTCAGTTGTGGTTGTTGGAGCCTCAGTTGTGGTTGTTGGAGCCTCAGTTGTAGTTGTTGGAGCCTCAGTTGTGGTTGTTGGAGCCTCAGTTGTAGTTGTTGGAGCCTCAGTTGTGGTTGTTGGAGCCTCAGTTGTAGTTGTTGGAGCAACTGTTGTGGTTGTTGGAGCCTCAGTTGTGGTTGTTGGAGCCTCAGTTGTGGTTGTTGGAGCCTCAGTTGTGGTTGTTGGACCCTCAGTTGTTGTAGTTGGAGCAACTGTTGTGGTTGTTGGAGCCTCAGTTGTAGTTGTTGGAAGCCTCAGTTGTGGTTGTTGGAGCAACTGTTGTGGTTGTTGGAGCCTCAGTTGGAGCAACTGTTGTGGTTGTTGGAGCCTCAGTTGTAGTTGTTGGAGCCTCAGTTGTGGTTGTTGGAGCCTCAGTTGTGGTTGTTGGAGCCTCAGTTGTGGTTGTTGGACTCAACTGTTGTGGTTGTTGGAGCCTCAGTTGTGGTTGTTGGAGCCTCAGTTGTGGGTGTTGGAGCCTAACTGTTGTGGTTGTTGGAGCCTCAGTTGTGGTTGTTGGAGCAACTGTTGTGGTTGTTGGAGCCTCAGTTGTGGTTGTTGGAGCCTCAGTTGTAGTTGTTGGAGCCTCAGTTGTGGTTGTTGGAGCCTCAGTTGTGGTTGTTGGAGCCTCAGTTGTGGTTGTTGGAGCAACTCAGTTGTGGTTGTTGGAGCCTCAGTTGTGGTTGTTGGAGCCTCAGTTGTAGTTGTTGGAGCCTCAGTTGTGGTTGTTGGAGCCTCAGTTGTAGTTGGAAGCAACTGTTGGAGTTGTTGGAGCCTCAGTTGTGGTGGTTGGAGCCTCAGTTGTGGTTGTTGGACTAACTGTTGTGGTTGTTGGAGCCTCAGTTGTGGTTGTTGGAGCCTCAGTTGTGGTTGTTGGAGCCTCAGTTGTTGTTGTTGGAGCCTCAGTTGTGGTTGTTGGAGCCTCAGTTGTAGTTGTTGGAGCCTCAGTTGTGGTTGTTGGAGCCTCAGTTGTGGTTGTTGGAGCCTCAGTTGTGGTTGTAACTGTTGTGGTTGGAGCCTCAGTTGTGGTTGTTGGAGCAACTGTTGTGGTTGTTGGAGCCTCAGTTGTGGTTGTTGGGGCCTCAGTTGTGGTTGTTGGAGCCTCAGTTGTGGTTGTTGGACCCTCAGTTGTTGTAGTTGGAGCAACTGTTGTGGTTGTTGGAGCCTCAGTTGTAGTTGTTGAAGCCTCATTTGTGCTTGTTGGAGCAACTGTTGTGGTTGTTGGAGTCTCAGTTGTTGTAGTTGGAGCAACTGTTGTGGTTGTTGGAGCCTCAGTTGTAGTTGTTGGAGCCTCTGTTGTGGTTGTTGGAGCCTCAGTTGTGGTTGTTGGAGCCTCAGTTGTGGTTGTTGGACTAACTGTTGTGGTTGTTGGAGCCTCAGTTGTGGTTGTTGGAGCCTCAGTTGTGGTGGTTGGACTAACTGTTGTGGTTGTTGGAGCCTCAGTTGTGGTTGTTGGAGCAACTGTTGTGGTTGTTGGAGCCTCAGTTGTGGTTGTTGGAGCCTCAGTTGTAGTTGTTGGAGCCTCAGTTGTGGTTGTTGGAGCCTCAGTTGTGGTTGTTGGAGCCTCAGTTGTGGTTGTTGGAGCAACTGTTGTGGTTGTTGGAGCCTCAGTTGTGGTTGTTGGTGCCTCAGTTGTGGTTGTTGGAGCCTCAGTTGTGGTTGTTGGAGCCTCAGTTGTTGTAGTTGAAGCAACTGTTGTGGTTGTTGGAGCCTCAGTTGTGGTGGTTGTAGCCTCAGTTGTGGTTGTTGGACTAACTGTTGTGGTTGTTGGAGCCTCGGTTGTGGTTGTTGGAGCCTCAGTTGTGGTTGTTGGAGCCTCAGTTGTTGTAGTTGGAGCAACTGTTGTGGTTGTTGGAGCCTCAGTTGTAGTTGTTGGAGCCTCAGTTGTGGTTGTTGGAGCCTCAGTTGTGGTGGTTGTAGCCTCAGTTGTGGTTGTTGGACTAACTGTTGTGGTTGTTGGAGCCTCAGTTGTGGTTGTTGGAGCCTCAGTTGTGGTTGTTGGACTAACTGTTGTGGTTGTTGGAGCCTCAGTTGTTGTAGTTGGAGCAACTGTTGTGGTTGTTGGAGCCTCAGTTGTAGTTGTTGGAGCCTCAGTTGTGGTTGTTGGAGCCTCAGTTGTGGTTGTTGGAGCCTCAGTTGTTGTAGTTGGAGCAACTGTTGTGGTTGTTGGAGCCTCTGTTGTGGTTGTTGGAACAACTGTTGTGGTTTTTTGAGCCCCAGTTGTGGGACTAACTGTTGTAGTGGTTGGACTTTCCGTTGTGGTAGTTGAAGTCTCACCTGTGGTTGTTTGACTAACTGTTGTGGTTGTTGGAGCATCAGTTGTGCTTGCTAGAATTTGTGTGGTGGTAGATGCTACAGATGTGGTCGTTGGGGTTGTTGCTAAAGTTGTAGTTGTTGACACTGCTGTGTTGGTTGGTGCTAAAGTTGTGGTTGTTGGAGCATCAGTTGTGGTTGTTGGAGCCATTGTTGTAGTTGTTGCTAAAGTTGTTGTTGTTGGACTTGCTGTTGTCGTAGGTGGTAAAGTTGTGGTAGCTGTACCTCCACAAACACTCCACCACATATAGACTACGAAAAAAAATTTTTTTTTTTTTTAATAAAAAAAAAACTATTTTTAATAATATAAAATATTATATTATAGATAGAATAGATTATGAACGTTTACTCACATATGGTGAGGATTGTTGTCCTTCTGCCATTATAGTTTGAAAGAAAGGACCTGCTAAAATAAAAGGTAAATTCAACAGTTCAGTTGTAAGATATAGAGGATTTAGTTGAAGAGTGAAAAAAGAGTTTTTGATTAAAATTTCAAGTAGTTATGTATTATTTATTCAGGCAAGTGCATGCAGGCACAAAATAAATGAATATATCACAGCATAAAGAGTGTGACTGTCTCATTTATATATACTTTGACCTGTTTAATTTTCAGATTTGTGTGGGACACCATCTTCAGAAATTATTTTAGTCAGAACTATTTTTCCCCTGATACATAAAAATCAGATCTAAGATCTAAATCTTTGAGGTTATTTATGAACTAGTATGCAAGCTTTTTTTGTTACAATATTTTAATTATGTTATGTGTTTTACTAATGAATTGTCTTAACCTTTAAATTCAAAGTAATTTTCTGCTTCTAAGAAATAGATAATTTAATAACCTAAATTATTAATAACCCAAATGTTTAAGGGTTTTAAAACTTAACAATTTACAGATTTTTAATTTCGGGTACAAAAGAAGCTTTTTGCGCATTGGGATTGCAGCACCATAAGGTCACACAACTGTGCATTTTAACATGACATTTAGGGCTCAGATGATTGGATAAAAAATCTGGATGCAAAACTAAGGGCCTGTCTAAGATGCATTGCAATTCAGAGGCTTGATTCTTTTTTGGATGCAGATGTCAAAAGCAAGGATGAAGACTGGCCTTCAAAATCCATAGAGCTCCCACCCTGCTCCTGCCAACTAGTGACAGCAGCCATCTGGATAGAGCAGAGATTTTCTGATAGACAGAGAGTTTCTGATAGACTTTTTAAAACAAGGATTGTATTTTCCTTGAATGCATTGATGTAGATTAAAGTATCCATTATTATATCAAATTAACCAACCTTAAACATGCAACATAGATATAGTAATGTATAATGAAAACACATGACATATAATATAAAAACTGTTTTCTTGCAGAATAAATACTTTTGATGCCTTAGGTATGGTGTGAGTCTCGGGGGCACACATACTGAGAAAATGTATCCCTGGAATACACTGTGTGCATTTTGCCAAACTAAAATTAATCACTGTGGTCACTGTGACATCTATGTATGTCTATAGTCTTTACCAAAGAGGCAAACGGGCAAACTATGGCCCACTGCCAAGCAGTTTTTAAATGTTTTAAATATCATTGCATTTGGTCCAAAATGACAAATTTGATGCAATATAAAACAAAATCCAAAAGATTGTGCTAGCCTGCAGTACCGTATATTTGGTTTACTGATGCCTTGACATTAATTACTGAAAAGGTGGACTCTATCGCCTGTTTAACAAAAAATTGACAATAAAATTTGACCAGCATCAGACAGAACACTTATATTTTAAAGGTGATGGATGTGTCGTAATGCATTTGAGATGATTTGATAATTGTAAATATCCCTCACAATTGAAATGAAATAAGAATATTTCCTTACTATACCAAATGTTCCATTAAAAAAGGGTAGAGATACAAGGATCTGCATGTCCATGTGTCCTATGTGTCATGCACAAAGCATGCACCCCTTCACTTGGGTTTAAAATGTATTGCGGCCCTGGATTCAATAAATCTGCCCACCCTTGTCTATGGAGATGCACACTGGAGATCTTGGCCACTTGAGAGCAGATAACCATCCAGGTCTAAAATGTCTTAAAATGTAAAAGTTCAGTGCCTCAAAAACACACTCAATCTACAATCTTAACACCAAATCGGGAAAACGTTTGTTAAACGAATTAACACATATTAAAGGAATAGTTCACCCAGAAATTGACTTTCCATGGTAGGAATGAAAAAAGTATTATGGTCAAGACAACGGGGTAAATGTTTGGGTGAACTATTGCTTTAATTGGTAGTACAATGTAAATTACTGCGTGTTTTATTGCTGTACAATACAAAGGTTAAGAAAGTGTAATGAATTTCTACACATTCCTCACGCCCACTCGAACACTTGCGCCAAATACAGGAAATACGTCAAAAGTGGCCAAGGGCAAAGCGCGCAACCATAGGTATTCGGACAGGCCTTATAGGTGCTTTCGAGCGAAGCAAGTAAAAAAATTTCCATCCTGTCTAGCGCCATCTGGGCAACTATTGAGATCGGAATGCTAACGGACAGCTTGCGGTATTACAGGTCATCTCAGCAAAAAGTTGTTGCCTTCTGTTTGGATTCTTGTATTAAGTGTTCTGGATAAAAACTGCAAGTACATCTTATAGTCAAAAAATAAGGAATCAAATGCGATCACTCTCTTTAAAGAATATTACTTCAATGAATCAATCAATCCATCCATCAATCATTAAGAAACCATCACCTTGAAGTATTAAAATACAAAGAATGTAAAAATACACTAGATACAACTGTGTTTTATCATCGTGTTATGATATGTAAGTCATCTCTCTTACTATGTAAATTAATTCTCTGTTCCTAATAATATTTAATTACCTTGAAAACAATACAAATGTTTTTATTAAGTGACATACTAAACAAAATTATAACAGTCCTTAAAGGCGACAAACCACAGAGAAGTAAACCAAAAATGTCTTAAATGATCGACTTATGAAATAGAAGTATGGCTATAGGTAAGTCTTAAATGTAGAGTTTGTTAAGTCCATAAAAAACTATTTATCTTCACAAATTACAGGTAAGACGTGGTTAAACAATTTATAATTTTTCCTGTGATCAGGAACTTACCCTTTTCCTTTGTTCAAATTCATAACCATGCGCGTCTCGGTATATTTGTCCTCACAAATCAGCCTGCGATATGTCCTCTTGGAGTAAAATTAGCAAACTGGCCAGACAAAACTGTAGAGAATGGTTTTAACTTTGACATTTAGAAGGTGTGGCAGTTTGGTGACTGATCGCTGGAGCGCGCATACAGAAACACATTGACGGTGTTACTCTATTTCATGTCAACAATAAAGGGTGTATGTCTAAACAATGCTGATTAATGCTAATCTCAGGTAAATAAGACATACTATAAAACAACCGTATTGGTCATCTGGCATTTAGTGCAAACCTTGATGCGCAACACAAACTACATAAATTGTGCTGATTTATATAAATCACTTAAGTTTTAAATAATTATTGTTTTAAATAAAACACATTTTGAAATCTTTATATATTTTTTAAAATTTCTTAAAAGGAAATTCGTTAAAAAAACTAAATGGTAATATATCTGTTTTGTTTTTCAAACAGCTAGTCTGTTTTCATGCTGTACGTTAATACTTTGCAACTTATTTTATAAAAAACAATTCGATGTTAATTATATAGAAGACTGGTTCCTATTTTGTATGTGTTGATGTAAATGCAAAATGCCTTTTAAATGACATGAGGAATTATGAAACTGATATGTATTATGTAATTGAGGGAGATTGACATATCATCTTTTTGATGCAAAATATTTTTAATGACAGCTTTAAATACTCATGATTACAGTATTTGATGCCGATGCTGTATAGACAATGCAACACACAACTAAACATTTAGTCTTCAATATCACACAAAGGTGCACAATGTAAACATAACAGTTAATAGTAAAGAATAGTAAAAAATAAAACCACTACATGACAAGTGTAATAATAAATAAAATGACACCTTTCTTTTCTTTTAAACATCTTTTTTTCCTCATGCTTTCTTATAGCTTTAAGATTATATAGTAAATTAACAGACTGTTTTATTTTATTTTACTTTTTTTTATCTGTGCTGAAATTATGCAAAACCATAGTACATAGAGTAAGTCTTATAACTGCATGCCACTTTCATGGCTGAACAGTTTTTATGCAAGGAAAGATGTTCTGAAAATGGTTTATACACCTCTTTTTGAGTATATAAATATAAATAAGAGTATTTTAACCAATATTTTAGGCAAAAAGACAAATACAATAAAACAACAACAAACAGTATAAATATATATATTACAAAACACAAATATATATAAAAAACAGACATACATACAGAAAGACAATTATGGAGAATTGACTGGAATGGAACTTTGTAAAGCACCTTGTGTTTTCAATGAAAATAATCACAATAAAAAACAGCAGATCAATTCAACTGAAAAATAAGAAACTGAATATATGTATAACCTTTAGAAAAATGTATTGAGGTGTATGAATCCAGCCTCAATCCTTACCACACATTTGTATAATATCAGTGATGTTATAACAACAAACCTGTAACAATAGCAAATTGAATAAATAATATCATATTGTCAGTGGATAACTTGTCTATGTCTGTGTATATGAAGGTGTGTTTGTGCTTTCAAGTGTGTTGGACACACCCGATGCCATAAGAACAAAAAACTTGACAGCAAAAGAAAAGAACTGTATTTATGATAGCAAGTTTTGTATAAGTAATTGCATATGTGTTGTGAAAGGCTCTGCTCTGTTCACACCCTCAAAATGTATTAAAGATACAAACTGAATAACTTTTTATAATTTTTTTAACAAAATAATGATGCTGAGGAGAAATATGGTTAAAAAAACATTTGAGATACCAGAAATGTGTACCAGAAGTCTGGTGGCTTTGGGTTTCCCTTTTAAAGTTGTGAGGCAAGTTTCTCATATTACTTGATTACTACAGGTCTAAAATAACAAGGAAGAGAAAACAAGGTTGTAAATAGAGAAAAGGCAGAGCATGTCGAAAAGTTTAGGGTTGTTCGGTATTAAAGTACTAAAATAATTAAGGCACAATGAGTGTGGAGCTTTTTTAGTTCAGTTCTATTTATTATGGCAGAAAAAGAATCCCCAAGATTACATCTGTTACATACATCTGCACATTTCTGAAGGAAATATAAACTTTAGGGGTCCTGGGCGTCAGGCCTTGGCATAGAGGGAATTATTTTACGTGGTTGTTGTTTGGCTGAAAGCACAGGTGAGAAAAAGGAGGGAGTGTATGGTTAAGTTAAGGACAGAGAGTAAGAACAAATGCATCAAAGGAACATATTTTAGTGGGTGGAAATGTACGAAAAGAGAATGACAGCAAGAATGACACCGAGTTATTTTTAACAAAACCAGTACAAAGGACTCTATTTTCATTTTATTTTATGAATAAATGAGTATTAAAATGTTGGTATATGTATGATATTAGTATTCAAAAACTTCAAATTAGTACTGACGTGGTACTAAGTCAAAGTCACTTAATACTAGCTGTGGGTGGAAAAGTAAAAATCATGTAATATTAGGCTAAATCAGATCTTGTACATTTTTAGATTTTGTAATTATTTAGATTTTGTTAATATAAAACATGAACATACTGGGAAAAGTAATAAAGAATAGGAGGCAGGAAGCCACTTGCTGTAATAAGTTTTAAGCTTTGACTGTCATTAAAAGTTTCTCACTATACTTTTTTCACTATACAGTAGCTGGTATGCCAGTATCAATGATAAAAATATTATGTTACATTATGTTTATGTAACAAAATATTTAAAAAAATATTCTTTAGTCTTTCTAAAAATGTTTAACTGTTTGAAAGCAGCACAACACAAAAAGTGCTCTTTTTAAAAACTGAAAATAAACATAAAGAATAAAGGTTCTGTTTTCTATAAATCAAGAAAGGAATACTGATACGATTTTATATAGGCTCTGCAGCACATGACACACTGCTACCTGCCTTACATATTTGCGTTGTATGTTATGTGTTTCTCACTGTGCTCCCGCAACAAGCGTTTGCTTACAATATTCTCCCACCTCTACGTGTGAACAGATCTATCTTCAGGGCAATGTTCTTTCCATCACGCACTTGTATTTTAGTTACAACAGACTGAACAAACCGCATTTTTATATTATTGCACAACTAACAATAATATACAATCTTGTTAGACCGGAATTATTACTATAACCTTTATTATATAATACTCTTTGTAAAACACCAAATGTATTTTGCAAAGTAATCTGATGTAAAAAAAAAAAAAAAAGTTTTCAGTCATGAAATATCCTACAATTGGAGAATTTTATTTAGTTGTTCATTGGTAAATAAAATTGAATATCATAATAGAACAATGCCAGTGAAAATAATTAAGTACGCTACATCTGTAGAAATCGTTGTGCATTTCTTATTTCTGTAGAGATTCTGACACTTCAACAACCCACACTGAGAGATGGGTTATTTTAGGACGCAATTTTTCTGTATGAATTGTTGACGTAAATGTGGTTATGAATACCTCTGAATTTCAGTTTAATACAAAAAGAGCTGGAATGCTACCGGTAGCTATGTATTGAAATGTCAAAATGCGTATAGGCGTATGTCGAAAGAAACCGGTTAAGCATTATATTCTCAAAAGAGTTATTCGGTATGCTGAACTATTACCTAAAAATTCTGGCGATGTTATGGGTGGAGTGGGGTGGAGGGATTGCTGCACCTCTGTACATATCTGGCAGATATTCCTATTCGTATATCTGACAATAGCAATGGACGTCGTCGCTCTCACATAGTTACCAAGGTAACAGTATACTCTTAAAGCTACTTGGTTCCCCAAAGAAACTTTCTATCGAAGAAAACACTATTAAAACACCGTTTTCCTTTACAAAGAACCTTTTGTGAAGCAAGGTTCTTTATGGAACCATTACAGCCAAAAATGGTTCTCCTATGGCATTGTGAAGCACCTTTATTTTTGAGAGAGTTTCCATCAAATAAATCACTGCACTTGCTACAATAGTTGGTGTTAACCTCCTCTGATATAAAATAAATACATAAAGAGATAAATACATAAAGTAAAAATATAACATAATCAGTTTATAGTTTTCATATACACTCTAAAAACAGATGTGTTAAAAATAACACAAGATGTGTCTAGTTAGGGACAACAAACAGATGTGTTGTCCCTAACTAGACACATCTTTGTGTTAATTTAAAAACAACACATTTTGTGTTACTTTTAACTCAACTTGTGTTACTTTCAACTCAACATGTGTTGTCCCTTTTATGTATTTAACACAAAATGACACATTATGTGTTAAACAGCATAACACAAAAAAATTGTTAAAAAATAACACATCCTTTTTTAGAGTGTAATTCATAAATCAACGTTAAACCATATTGTTTTACCTGAACATTTTTGTAAAAGACCATTTTTCAACAAATATCACGCTAACCAAGCACGATTAACCACTGTTAGGATATAGAAAAGGGCATTGCTATGAGATTGCTCATAACTAAAATGCTTTGTGTTTCATGTATATTGTTTCGTTCAAGTTATGGACAACATATAATTATTAAGACCATCGTCTTGGCACACCCATTGTGGTATAGCAGGTTTATACGGACCTGGTGGGAGTTTTTTTAATATGACTTAACAATTGTTTTGTGAAAAAAAGCTTTGCTAAATATTTGATAAAAAAATATTTTTAAACATATGCTGTGTTGACGCTTGCTTTTTTATGCATTTATTTGTCGATCGATTTTATTTTATGCATTGTCCAGTAAAGTTTTTTGGAGATTAGTAGGTTGTGGGGTTAGAAAATACATAAAATTGCATCGTGCTGCATAGAAATTAACTTGAATTGCTGGTCCGAAAATGCTTTTGCTACAGTAACTATAATTGAAATAATATATTCATAGTAAAACTATGGTAATGTAAATGGAAATCTGCCAAAAATATGGTTACACCCTATGGTTACCTTAATAAAACTGTGGTTAATTTTCTTTAGTCAATAAACAATTTTTCCGCCCATGAGCATAAATGCAACATTTGAAAAGGTTGCATATGACATCTCAATCACAGTTGAGCAGATAAACAGAAAACATCGTCTGGAGTCATTACACATGACACAGCCGTTATATTTACAAAATGCTGAGTCCAGTATTCCGCCAGACAGTGCCAGGAAATGTTATGAGAAAACCTGTGGCGGTGGCGGAGCTGATGAGCCCCAAACCCAAACCCTCCCACTACTATTTTTCATTTCACTGAGTCTAAGCTTTGCCCAGCAGCACACAATAATGACAATAATGGTCAAAGGTGCGAGTTTGGGTCAGATTACCGGTTTTGCTGAATGATGGAAGAGGGTGTTTAAAACTGTCTAAGAATATTAATTCTGACACCGTGACACCGTCACACAGAAATTAAATTCAAATGAATATGAAATCTGCTCCGAATCTATTCTATTGCTCATGAAATTAGTTTCAGTAGTTAAATATTTAAATAATTGGCAAATTTAGATCAGTTTACTTTTCAATATCTAAATGCAGATTCTCCTGCAGATCGTGATCACTTTATTACTTGAGCAGCTTCTGTTTGCCTTGTCATTCTGCTCCTAATTCCTACATAAATGTATTTGCCCTAAATAAAATTGATATATGCATGATTCATCTAATTCAGAATTTTAAAAATAGTTTAAAAATCCTGCCACAACTTCTGTATCTTTATCTTGCTTAAGCCAGCATTGATTATTACCACAACAAGCACCTTGTGATGCTTTTATTTGTATAATGTCATCTCACTTAAGCCAGCATTGATTATTACTACAACAAGCACCTTGTAATGCTTTTATTTCTATAATGGCTTCTAATCCCTAATAAAATACTTATAGCTTAGCTTGATCTCACCAGATATCTTTAAACCCGACTTGCAAATGTTTCTCATTCAACCTGTTTTCACTTACTTTGATGACTCACGTGGGATTATATATCATTGTTCTACATACTTGGTCTCATTTTCAGCTGAATGCTGTTATTGTGCTGACTGAAATGGCTATGAATTTTCCCATGGTGCTCAATGAACTGACTGATATTAGTTTTCTTTAACACCAATTATTTTCTACATAAGATTTATTTTATGCCACACTCAGTCCATTTATTTTTCAATTCTGTGGACTTGACTTTCTGTGGATATTAAAAAAAGCTGTTTTCAAGTTATTCTCACACATGTGCCCAAAGGTTGGTCCTGAACAGTGTCAGAATGGTCATTGGTTGTTAAACAGTTACAGTAAAATCAGTATGAGATGATTTACAATATCTGGATGATTTAAAAAAAAATGCTTTTTAAACAACAGGAGAGAATGTCCTTTTGCTGTAAATCGTGACTCTCCACAGCTTCACGTGTTCATATATACTATCTGTGCCATTTCCATTATAGAGAGACTCTGACTCATTGTTGTTAGTGACGAGGCCTTCATTGTTTTTTTCATCGTAAAATTGACATTTATGTTATTACAAAGCAAAAAAGGCACAATTACTGACTAAAACTCTGAATCATAATAAATGATCTAATTCTTTTCATATTTCTTGAAGGTTAACTCTGATACCATTTCCTGCACACATGCCTTGACAGCTCCTCATTTTGTTGTCTGAGCACCTGTTTAGGTATGTTGGGTATTAGTAATTTAAAAGAACAATTAATAATTGGTATCGGAAATAATTTTACAGTTTGTTTTCACAAATGATTAATTTGTGATGCATATGTTTAGAAGCTGATGTAGGATTAGATTTGAAAATGCTCTTCATACACATAATGATAAAAGCAGCAGTACATTAACCAATGTCATATACAGAACATACACTCTTAAACACAAATACATGCATACACATGATACAGGGGCTCACACAAAAAGTATTACTGTTTTCTCCACACAAACGTCAAACAACATGCCATGTTTTAAACTTACTAGAAGTGGATCATTGTAAAACAAAGTGACCACAAAAATAGGGTTTATAGAGAAAGTTCAAAAGCTAAATTGGGGTAAATCATCGAAATGGGGACTTGGACACGAGACCATGGAGATTTTAATTAAAAAGGCTATGGTGTTTTATCAGCGCAACACTAAATGACCATGGCATTCTTTTCCATTATATAGCCTTTATTGTCTTATGGTTACGTATAAAAAGATAAAAGACCTTTTTCTATAAAGCCATGAGAAACTAAGGCTTGCTTAATGGAAAAGAGCATCATAGTCACCCAGTGTATTATTGATGGACTGTGATGAAACCTAGACTAGGGCTTCCCAAACATTTTCATTTAAGGACCTGCCATAACAGGTATAATCAGTCCCAGAACCCACCCCAAATATGTTTCATTAAAGTATGGCTATTTTAAGTTAATTCCCTCTCTATAAACATTGTTAAAAGCAATGGTGTTCTTGAAGCAGGAGCAATAGAAGGTCTGTAGAAAGTCCTGCCCTATGAATATCATTCGCACCATCAGGACTCATATGCCATATACAATAGCCATCAGTGTCTAACAAGTACTGCAGGTTGTGACCTACATCATGTCTAATTTTGCCCCATCTAATATACAGGTCACGATCTACTCATACACCTCAAGCCAAATTACACATAAGCTGCTCTGAATTGACTCACCAGAAAGGCATACATAAATACATGTATGTCCTAAATACTAGCATTTAAACTTAACTAGTCACCAAGCAAAAGAATTTGGAAATGTGTAACACTTTTTTGGATGATAGAGATGCTGTAATCTTAAAGGTCAAAACAATGTACTGTCTAATACCATAAAGCCTATCTTAACACCTTTAGCTTTACTGGAAAACTTATAATTAATACAGATTTTATAGATTTAATAGAAAATACACTTCGAATCATTTGATTAGTAAATACAGTTTATGTCATTTTTTTAAGGTCTGAACCCCATATCTGAACCTCATCTTTATTCTGTTGTTTTACAAGGAATTGTGTGATTGTATAACCTTTGAATATTCTTTTGTCCTCTTCATATCTTTTTTTTATGTAATAAAATAGTCCTGTCTTGCATACAAGCCTAAGCTGTTTTCCCTTGTTATGTTTGTGTTATAATTCAAATTTAGTATAAAGTATAAAAAATACAGTATGTGTATACTCAAAATGATTTGCTCTTTGATCCCCAGCTATAAATAGGTTCCTCGGTTCAAAAAGCTGGTTGGAATATTACTGAGACTACATTTAAAGACAAAATTTGATAACAGCTCAAAATAAACAAAAAACCTTTCCGAAAAGGTCTAACAGATCACAGCACACCACAAATATGTGAAAGGGTTTCGGTTCTTGGCAAAGGATGCCAAGCGTTACGTTTGAGCAGTGTATCATTCTCCGTGTCAACAGCGCCAGCTAGTGGACAATACGCATATTGTGCTCTGCTTTTTATTTAAAACGTCTCTTATTGACATTTTAGGTCTACTTCCATGAAAGTTGTGTGTTATGGTTTGTTCTTTTGAAATGTGAAAAATGGCACACTATAATGTATATATATATATATATATATATATATATATATATATATATATATATATGTGTATATATTATAGTGTAAGATTCAAACCACAATAACAATACAATACTATTGTTTGTTGGGGTGGATACGTTATGCTTGACAAAAGTATGAACACAAAAAAAAAACTGTAATATCTGACTTTATTTTTTTTCATTTACTTTTCACATACAGGCATTTCCATGTTCCATTATCAAATCTTTTTCTTCATACAAAATTACATCACAGCTCCTTAACAGATTTTATATCAGATCATCTCATATATCATTTTAAATAATGCAAAGAGATGTTGCTGGATCTCAAAAGATTAAAGGACACTTTATACCACGCAGTTTGAAAAATAACTTTAAAGCCCTTCTTTAGAGCCATTTAAAGCAATGTCTGCAAGACAAAAATAAACTAAAAACAGTTCAGAGGTACATTTGTGTATAAAAATCTAAATGTAAAACATTCAAAATATAGTAAAACTAGAATTTTTTTAAAATCAATATAAAAGTAAAAAACTTAAAAAAAGAAACTCTAAAAAAGAATAATAAAAATTAAGCAGTAACAATTCTACCTCAATTCTGGCTGGTGGATGCATAGCACACACACTTTTTTCATCAAGCACAACTGCTTGCATAAGCATGACCATACATTTCCAATGCAATGGAAGAAACATGTTCAATGCAGTGACTTTTAGGTGTGTGGATACACTTTCTCTGCATTACTGACAATCCCACTATCAACCTCAAGAGGCATGCCGCTTGACTTCCATAAAAATTAGTTAAAGGACATTGGTTAATGTATTAAAAAACACAAAAGTGGAAATGTACAGCACAGGCTTACACCAACAAGCATCCACACAGACACACACTATAAGTGGGTCAATTATTGACCCAACACAGAAATTGAACAAAAACAACAGTTGGCAATTACAGGTAAGAGCATTTCCGACCATTTGCTTTGTTTGCAAAATTCATGAATTGGCAGTGAATTCATTCCGGCAAAATATTAGTAAATTGTCCCTTGGGGATTATTAAACTACCTACTCAACTATGAAGTGCTTGCTCCCCTACCATTTCCCTGCATCAAGCTTAAACTTAATTCTGTTGCATTAGCACTTTCTACCGTTACATAGATAATAAATCCAGTCTATCAAGACTTGTTAAAAATGTACCTTCACCCACAAGTGCAGAAGCACTTATTTGCTTGAAGTACCTAACTTTTTTGTACCGTCTAATGGGAAATTATAAACAGCATCACTTATTGTTTTTTCTCAAAGACTTCATTGTTTTCATTAACTCAAAGTAACCTTAAAATGCTTACATTTATTTATTAAGAACTCTGAATAGTATCCACAAACATACAAAAATATAAATTCTGAAAACCTAAGATTCGATACATAAAAAGATGTTGCAAGATACTACTAATCATAATACAACATTCAGTATGCAAATTATAGCTGTTGTAGTAGACACCTCTAAAATGCTTTAGGGAGAAAAATTCAACTGGCGCTACAAGAGTTTTTGTGCATAAACCCACATTTGCAATAATGCTACACAACTCACACAATCTCATACCATAACATAGCTTAAGCAAATAAAACCTGTCCTTGACGATCACTTTCTTGACCACGTTAATTTCCACCTTACGAGTCCCCTCCACCTCACATTCTGCCTTCTCACACGGGTTAACTCAAACTTTAAAACTTCCCTTTCACTCTTAACTTCATCATTGACTAAATATTACTATCTTGGTTGTGTTACTTCATGCCCAAAGCTCTTGGTATGAGGATTTCTGTGCTCCAGAACATACCCCAATTTCAACAGCACCCAGAATTTCTACAATCCTCAAGTCTCTCAACTCTCTATCCCATTCAGCCTCTCACTGGTCCTCGTCCTCCTCAGTGATGCCCTGGGCTTTCAACTCCTCCAATACATTGTCGAGATAGCCGGGGTCTGGATAGCCATGTCCTGTAAAATTGGACCCAAATTCTGTCTTGTGATGGACCTCATTCCAGATGACAGTATCTGATTCTCCTGTGGTGCTGGAGGTGCCCACTGAGAAGATCAGCCTTCGATCCCATGCCACCAATAACATCCTTAACACCTGAGCAAACAGTAAAAGCAAGTGGAAACATTAGAAACATGAAACATGTTTAAATTTAAATGCAGTCAATTAACAATATCAAGCGGGTGAATATACTGTTAGGATGACTTGCCTTGCGCCCTTTTTCATTATCTGGGAGATAACAATGACGGGGAAATCCTTTTGCAGTGAAAGGCTTCCCTGGATTTGGATGCCCAGGACCCTAAAGAGAGAGAAGATATGCTATTAAATAATAATAATATTAATCTGAATGATTTGATGATATAGCTGGAATATTTTAATAATCATACTGCTTAGGTATGGCACCATAACATGTAAATGCATGCAAGCATGATGCAGATAACTTAATGTTCTACATGGAGTTGTCATACCTGTATGCCGGTCGGTATGTTGTAGATGATACGAATGGTTTTGCAGTCTTTGTGTCCCGGCAGCGAGTGGGGGATGACATGGTACTCCATCTTACCGGGTGGTTGGTTTCCCGTTTTTACTCCATAAATTGTCTTGCACGTGGGACACTGCAGGCTGCCATCTTTGTTGCCGTTGTTGTACATGGCCACAAGGCAGTGCAGATGATACAGATGCCCACACTGTGTCAGTCTGCCAACTGACTCATTCGTCATGAAACGTGAAACATTTGTCACCCCTGGATCCTTATAACCCGATGGTCCTCCCAGAGCTTCCATGCATATAGTGCAATCCTGAAAGGACATAAAATATGGTTATGAAACACAACCAATAGCCTTAATCATTTCTGAGGATTTGTACAACTTAAGAAAAATCTAAAGAGTAAGGGAAAAGAAGATATCACCTTTAATACAAAGGCAGTAACACACATCATAGAAGAGGTTTTACATCATCTAGAAAGAATCAAGTTTGTCTTACTTCTTCAGGTGGATTCCTGACCTTCTGTAAGTACCTTTTTACCACCTCCTCTGGTGTTGTACCTAGAAACCACATCAAGCATGTTTAATATCCATAATTAATAGAGACTTTAAATGTTGTGTGTGTTTCTTTGTTTCTGTAAGAATCAAATGCAAATAAAATATCCAGTTGATAGTAAACAGTTATAAAAGCAGAGATCAGTCAAGTGCGACATACACTACCAGTCAAACGTATCGAAACACTTACTCACTATTGTTTACATTTTTCCCACTTTGTAGAATAGTAGTAAAACTCATCAAAACCATGAAATTGAAATACACAACTGTAACTGTGGGATTTATGTTGTGACTAAAAACATCCTAAATAAATGAACACTATGTTATATTTGATCATCTTCAAAGTAGTCACCTTTTGTGTAGAATTTGTAAAATCATACTTTTTATCATCCAACTTCTTGAGGTCTCAACCTGAGAAGCTTTTTAAACAGAACTGAAGAAATGTCTATTTATGCTGAACTCTTATTGACTGCTTTTATTCATTATTTGGTCCTAGTAATCGATTTAAAAAAAAAAAAAAAAGACTTTAGTTTTCCAATTAAAGAAATGAATATGTTGGCACAATTATATGTTTGTCTGCAAAAGTAATTTCAAACATTGAACCCCTGTTTTTCAGAACAAAGTAAACAGTCTAGAGGTCTGAAAACACCCCAAGATGTCAACCTCACACTTATTTAATATCATCACACTGGCCTGTAAATGTATGTACCCAAGGATTCTCACCTTTGCGGGCTTGTTTCTTGGTGGTCTTGCGGCAACCGTGTCCGATGCCAGAAATTGGTTTGATGTCACTCTTGCTGACAGGTGGCGGATGTAAAACTAGTTTAGGTGGACGAGTCAAGCAGACAGGTAATCCAGCTGCGCTCATCAGAATGCCAGTAATGCCTGTAACACATTATAATATCATGATAATTCAGTGCATTTCAGGTTGTCACTTTTTAAGATAAATGACTAATTAATTTGATGATTAATAATGCATTAAGGATGCCTTCAATTTTCCTACCAGCTAAAGCCGGATGAATGGTACTGGAGCTATTGAGGTTTTTCACGGGTACTGTTGGTACCCTAGGAATAAAACAATAGCAAAAACAATTTAACATCTTCAAAATACACATTTTTCTAATACCAATCAGATATACTTTTGATGTATTATAAAATACACGTCTGAAGACAACTAATGGTAGCACCGCTATAACTACAGTTTTTCCGTGTTACCAACAGATCACATTCTGTAACGGAAATGGATCATAACATCAAAATGTAAAAGAAAATTAGGAAGAAAATGATATGCTTTTAACAAGCAACTACACTACACATGCATTTTATTAATTTGTCACAAAATCTGGTCCATTCACCCCTTTATTTCCCATTTATTATAAACTCATTCATTAAAGGCACACTATTTCACACAGATGATTTTCACACGAAAGGGGAACCGAACAAAGTATACTTAGTGGTTTAGAGCTTAAAAAAGGATGTGATTAAAATAATGACATGACAGGTTGTTCCCAATGCATTTTGGTCAATCGTTTCTATTATTTTTTCTCTTCTTGTTTTGTTCTGCTTTCCTTGAAATGGCAAGAGTTTGTGCGGGTGTTTGATATGGGAGGGTAGATGGCTGTTCAGCAAACAGAGCAGCTTTTGACCTTCACTGACCCTTGATCTTACCACTACAACAGACTTGTCTTTTCGTTTTTTCTCACACACATGCTCAGCAACTGCTGTTCTCTGTCTCCAGATGGCTTTATGTCAAAGTCACAACGTACCATTATAAAAGCTCCAGACAAACAATTTAATATGCTCTTCTGTTTTTTTAATGCACACATCAATGCCACAACACTTAGTAGACTATAGCTTTATAAATCTAGGACATGCCGAAAAAAATTTATTAATATACTTAGTAGAAGCTATAATTATAACAAGCCATGCGCAAATTTCAAGTACAGCAACATAAACAATGTCTATAACTATAATATCGAATCTCATATCTTGCGTCTATAATCATACATACATGTGTTTTGTCACTCTACTAAATCTCTCTTTTCTCTTCTCTTCTAAATGTGCAAAAAATAAGTAAAAATATCAAGTGGTTGATTACAGAGGTTCATGTTTCAACTAACGAAGGAAAATTTTGAAATGAAAACCTCTAACTTGACAGTGCTGTGACAGTCAAAACACCACAGTTTGTGTTAATGTCTGCCTATATATAAAGTAGTTATGAATATGCATATATAGTTGATTTTTCTTTTTGTTGACTCACTTTTAGATTATTCTTAAAGGTGTCAGCAATACAACCCACTTTAAAAAAATGCAATTATAAGACTACTCTATTGCTACACCCAACTACACAAAATAATTCTTTAATTCTTCAGGATAGACAGGGACAAAATCATTACAACAGCAACTGTCAAAACCTTTTGCTTATTCTCTCAAGATTATTCTAACACAGACATACAGACTCAAACTCAGACACTCTACCAGGGCAAACGTTTCAGTGGGGCAGCATTGTGTTGCAAATGCAGATGGGCTCTTGTCATGTTAACAAAGGTTGCTGCAGAAACCCAGTGTGAACGCAAAATTACCACTGAGAGCCGAGGGGGAAAAAAACACAGAAACAGCTATAGACACGAGGGGGGAGGCGTTCATTCCCCAGATGGTCATCAAACGGAGCAGACGCGGGTGATTTAGTGGCGTAAGAAACGTGAGAAACGCACTCGTATGCAAAGAAGAGAAAAGAACAATCCCTCAAGTGTGAGAGCGGTTGATAACATTCTCACATACTATGAATGCTGTGGTCCAGGATAGCGTTGAGCAATAAACCAAAGATTTCATTATCTTTTCTAATTTTGACAATACTCTTTAATTTAAACGGCATGAAAGCTACGTTTTGTAATGCATTAGTATCAAGGTATTAATGCCATTTTGGGCACTTGCATCTTCATTTTCAACAATATTTGATATTCATCTAACATGTAATAATTTAAAACATAAACCCAAAAAGGAGACATTCAAACTCATATTTAATTCGAATTGAAATTCAAATATTTCACTAAAATATTTACTACTATTTCATATATTGCAATGCTGATAGTATACGAAAAAGCTTTTAGACTCTTTCTAGACTTCTGGACTTTCTGATCTTTTTTATCAAATTCAAAAAAATAATTAGCTGTGACAAATATTGTTTTCATTACGAAAACAGACAGCGCAAACTAAGTTTCTAAACTAATCTAAACTCTTCACCAGATGATAGGAAACTTGATAGGAGGGTTAGTTCAGTGAAAATGATGTCATAAAAACAATAGTATTCAAACCGTGTCACATAAATTAGATTTAAAGAACCACTAGTGGCAGAAAAAGGAAAGTAGCTTTTCTTACCCAGAGGCAATAAGCGCCTGTGACTGTGCCATGGCAATTTTCTGCAAAGCAGGCCGGCTAAGCCCTGCCAGACTGGCACGACGTGGTAAAGGTGCAGAATAGGCAGCAGAGCGTTGTTGGGGTAATGTTGTTAAAGATTTTGTAAATGGTGTAGTAGTAGTAGTACTTGTTGACACGTTGACAAGCATGGCAGTTGGCACCAATGCAGCTGAAGACGATGATTTTTGGGCAGATGAAGAATGCTTATCGGGTCCCAGCAGAGCTGGAAGTGATGCTAAATGTGAAGGTGATTGGCAGCTGGATGACACTGAGAGAGCAGCAGTGTCCGAAGTGAGAAGGATTAACGACTGAGCAAAATCAGCAGTACTCTTGGGTTTTTCAGAAGGTGAGCAGCTTAAGGCCAAACCATCAGGTAGTGTATGAGAATATGAGTTTAAAACAGATAAAGATTTTGAGTTTTTTGGAAGCGTCCCAAAGCTGGATTTAGCATAGTTCTGTTTTCTTGCATGAGGTTTGCGTCCTAGTGTCTGTGACGCTGTGGGATTGGCCTTTATACTCATTACCAGCATGCATTGCTGGCAGGCACACGGCTGTGCAACAGGAGCTAGAGACGACACAGAAAGTGTCCCCCTTGGGTAAACCGCACTTCCTTTTCTATTCAGGGTTGAACCAGAAACGCCTATTCCAAGAAGAGCCCCGGTGGACCCCGCACCTGGCGTAACTCCTCTAAGCATCCTTCCAGCTTCTGGGCCAGAACCTCTAGCCTGTGAAGATTTGGGTAGTGGCCCAGAGATAAATGGATAAGCCATGTCGGAGCGTCTCTGGATGCGCTGTTTCCGTTGCGTTTGCCTGTTAAACTGGGTCATGGTCTGGAAGTCCACAATGTAGCAAAATCCCAGCGACGTCAGGTCCAACCAGGGTTGCTGTCTGTCAAGTGCTGCTTGCAAGACAATGTTCACCTCCATGTCGTACGCGGTCCAGGAACCAGTGTCATTTTCCCACTCCCATATCCAGCCTTGACCCGGTGCTGTGGTGGGGTCATAGAAACTCCGTCGGACTGGTCTAATTGTACCTGAGGGGTTAACAAAAGGATTATTATGCTGCAGTGGAAAGACACAGCATCAATATTAAATAAATCGGTTAAATAAGGTATTACAAAGGCATTCCCAACAAAAAAAAGCCATGCTACACACTCTTTTGTCAATGTACTCGTTTTTGGATACAGTATCTTTTACAGAAAATCGTGTATTGTACACTTTTATTTGACAAAGAATAGCCCTAACCTCACTTTCTATTTATATTAATGGATCAGAATAACACAGAATATCAAAGCGACTCTACTGGTATTACAGGTCTACTAATCACACCATGTGCTCTAAAGATTCAATTCACATTGTTGGCGGTACCGTACCTCCCTTATGCCAACTGAATGCTTATTGTTGTGCATCAAATGGTTTGAAGTGAAACCCATTCATTAGGATAGAAACTGAATTTTCACTCTTTCCATGGGACCAAATCTGATGTAGATCTGGAGGAATTTAGGGATGCATTTTTTAATCCGACTTAAAGGAGTAACACAAGCAACACCCACTAAAGCCACAGCAGCAGTCCATTAAATAAATGTAGGAATTCTTGGTACTAGAACAAACACAAATCTAATCCTAAAACCCACTGTGCACAAAAGTCCAATTGTAGATCAACAGCGCAGGTAAAGATTTCTTAATTCCAATTCTTAATTATTTAATCTATCAACAGTAAGTTCAGAGAGGCGTTTCAAAACTTAGGTGGAGTATGGCAAACGCTCTGCATGCTTTAATCAATGTTCAATTGTGTCTGAACTCACTTTACCAGCTCCATGCCATGAACCCAATTATCTCCTCCCAGCTTTAGTTTGTAAATAAATAAAAAAATGTCAGGTCAAACTAGGGCTGTGTTCTTTTATAAATTAATGAATAGATAACTATGCCCTTTTTTTATAAGGTAGACGTTAGTTGTTCAATTAGGCCATCTTAAATGACATGCGGTTAAAAGAGTCATGAACTGAAGAATCTAATTTTTCTGCCGGTATCGATATAAAACAGGTCAGACATCAACATTTAGTTTCAAAACTTTTTAGTGTTACTTGATACTGAAGTCTAAATGAGGCCTGTCCAGAAAAAACAAGATAATATTGTGTCTTCTCTCCACACTGAAGCCATTGCAACAGATGGCCATGTTCACGTTCCTATGTTTGTACTCTTGTGCAAGTATGTGTGAGGGTGTAAAACATTGTTTCTCAGAAGATCATAAACTGTGACACTGGGTTAAGGATCCCAGGACCTCTGCAGCAACACAAAGCCTTAAAGCAGGTGTACAGGGTCTGTCCATCTGGACTATTGTCACTGGCTCTTTGCCACCATTGTGGTCATCACTTCCACTCCCTTTATGAAACTAACATGCAGTTTTATTTGATAAACTTTGCTATACTAAATTAACCCAAAAATCAAGCTCTTCATTATTTACTCACTCTTATGCCATCCCAGATGTTTATGACCTCACATTTCATTTCCTCACATGTTTATTAATCATTTTCTTACACAACTATGTTTCACTTTAGTAGACATTTATTGAGAAAACAGAGTGGTATGAATTGCTTTTTTATGTTTTTTATTCCAACTTTAACATGTTGGTTGTCAAAAAACATTGCACATTTTTATGAAAATCTCTCTTCATGTTCAGCTAAAGAATGTTAAGTCATATACATCAGGGGTGGCAGGAGGGTAAGTAAATGATGAGAATTTTCATTTTTATGTGAATGATTCCTTTACAAATACAATGTAATTGTAATGTAAGACAATTACCTAATATTTGGATAATTGCATAATAACAAAAAATACACTTCTGCAGAACACTTAAAGTGTGATGCTTATTTTATAAATTACATCTTTGTAGGCTAATTATAATTAACCAATGTCATTACAGCTATAATAAAAACTAACAAGCTCTTTACGGCATTAAACTGCCATTAAAAAGTTGTGAAAAACTAGATTTAAAAAACATTTGAAAAACCAGATACAATTTATAGGCAATGCGAAACTGAAAATTGAGCAAGAACAATAACTGAGCAAGGAGATACTTAGCACCTTGAAATCGGATTAGAAAGCATGTGGTGGTATGGAGCGATACCAACACTAACAATTGACAAAGCGCTCAAACTGAAGTTGAACAAATCTTAACATTCCCTCGTCTAGCTAACCACATGACAATCATTGCATAAGGAGAAACACAATCCAGCCCTGTCTGGGTGTGTGTCTGCAATGGAAAACAGAGCAACTGACAACACCCCAAGGGCCACAGTGGATGAAACTTCACACAGTCTGTTGCACAATCACAACCACTCCTCCTTCCCTTCCTCCTACATCCATCTTTATAGTTTCGTTCTTTTACTTGGAAGCGTGTTTGTTGCCCTGGGTAATACCTAACGGAATGTCACTATCTGTGTTTGTTTTTCTGTCAGAGTTACTTTGCAGGTTCTTAGGGCAAGTCTTGACAGAGTTTTCAGTTAGGGTCGCAAACATCCCAATAACCTGTTACACACAACATCCTAGTAATGGAAGCTTTACCTTGAAGCATTCGTTCACCCAACACAAAAATCCCAATTATATCCCCATTAAGTCATTCCCAACTTGTAGAACTTTCTTTCATGGAACCCAAAGGCTCAACCCTAAATAGGGTGGTGCACTACACTGTGTCATAGGACAACTCATAGATATTGCACACCAAATGTGCACATTCTACATGCAAGTTCAAAGTCATAATGGGGCCGTTTAAAACTAATTTTGTTAGTCTCTTTTACAACCATATTTTAACAACCATATACTAGCAATATATTACTTCTCTGCAATCTATATTTAACATTTTTATGTGGATGCTTTCAGATAACATTCATGAAGGCTTTTTGTATTATTCCATTTTTCCATACTTTAAGACTTTCAAGGTTAAAAAGTTGGCCGAACTTTAGAAGCACTATAAAAGTAACCTATACACCTTATGTGTTATATTTAAAGCACTCAAAAGCCATATGAAGATATAATGTTAACAGATGTTTATTTTCATGTCAGACGTTTAGAATGTATTAGATTAAGCCTGCGTTTGCTATAGCTCGAGTTGTATTTTTCTCTACACTCCTTTAATGTCTCTCTCCCTCCATTTGTGTTATCCAGACATATATTTATCTAACACAACAGCAGAGTGAGGTTTAATAAGTAGTTTAATGTCACACTTTGACCATGACATACCATTTTAAACCTAGGAGGTTATTGCAACTATTCTGCAGTTATAATACTCAAATGTGTGCATACTAGTACATGTGTGTCACTTTAGGGTGTGAACACGTCATCAAACTGATGCAAAAAAAATGCATGCTGCAAGAGTATGTTTACTATAGTACATGTATACATTTTAAAACACTTGTTAACTTCTATTTGATACCATCACATAATCAATACATTACTACAATAAATAAATTTGGGATTTTCTGTATTACTGCTTTACAGTACAATAACCTGTAGCAATGTACAGTAGCAACAATAACCTGTTGCTACTGTAAATGGAATTATTTAGTGTTTATGAAAGCCTACGTATTGTAACCAATGTGTGATCATGTATTTGTTTAATGGTGTTTAAAGGGACTGAGCGGACACTCGACTTACCCGTATCTTGTCTGAACTGATGCATGGACTGTATGTCGATGATATACGGCGACAGGCGGTTGTCGGCTCGGCCTAGGACGACGCTGCCGCCGCGGGGATCGCTTCGTATCACCTCCTCTATGTGTTGAGACACAGCCGGGCTGTAAGGCAGCCATCGCCCGTGCTCGTTCAGCCATTCCCACACGACCACTGCAGAAACCGGTAACATCGCATCCCTGGAAGTACATAAAACTAGTTACTTTTGTCTTCACAACCGCCATTGAACTTTTGTGAACGGATTTGCAAACGTTACGGTACTGCTACGGTACAAGTCATCGGTCACAGAACAGTAATGTGCTCTGAACTACATATAATATAAAAGCATATGTACTTACATTTATTTAGAGAAGAGTTATCACGATCGCAGCATCAGGGTAAAAATCTCCGTATCACTTCCATTGCTGGACGCATGAACTCCCAACAACTCCGTACGAGTACGGATTCAGATTGTTCTTCCTTATTATAAACATCGGCGTTTGCGGATTCGGCGTCTACTTCTTTCCTTTCTGTTTAAAAGTTGGTATCGAAACAACGTGTTTATCATAAATATTGTATATGTTCAGTAAGGTATATTGCGGTGAAACTCTCGTGCTTTGTCGTGCATTGCTCTGAGCTGAACAACGACTCGCAACAACCCCCCTCCACAACAGACACGACAAAAAACCTGTTCGGTTGGTCATGTGTTTTCATGTAGTTTGGATTGTAAGACAGTCGTGAACGATGAATGAAAACATACGAGCATTAAACAAATGCATAAAGGAAATACTTTGCATTTTAAAAATGGTTTTCGCTTAAAAGTGAAAATTGTAACCAAGTGATTTTTAAACTTAAACCCTCATTTAAACAAAATAGCTAATGAAACGGTAAATACAGCAACATTGGGGTTTTTTCGTTCTTTTTTCTGTAAAACGGTGTTTAAATGGGAAAAATGAATGTTTTGTTCTACATAAAGTGGCTGACAGTAATAGCTGGTGTATTACTTTTTGTTCGTCATGCAAATATCAGAAAAATAGTTTAATAAGCCATGCAGTTTAATGTTTTCACTTGATAATCAACGGAATAAGTCAAAATCATGTGTTAGTCACAATCATGTGTCAAAATATGCAAAAAATAAACATACAATATATGATTAACTGTTGTAATCAATTACCCTGAGGTACAAAAAAGTTATCTTACATTGTTTCAGCGCCATCTATCGAACCGTTGTGGGTTCCACAAAAAATCTTTGAGTTAAAAGTTCTAAAAAGAACCATTTCTTTCTTACCTCTCATAAACACCCTTTTATGTTTTTATGTATTTCCTTGTTAAAAACCTGTTTTATAGCGTATCACGCATGAATATACAGAAAGTCTTTTCAAGTGTAAATGTGGAAAACAAAAAGCAACTCGGGACCCATTTGAACTTGCGGTTTACAAGAGCAGTCATGGCGAGGTCGTACGAGATGTTGCCCAGTCCTGGTTTCACCTGCTTAGGATTCCACCTTTCAGGGATACATATAAAATGTGGAGTGTTCGTGTTGATTCCATTAAGGAAAGAACCCTTTAAAAGGTGTTCATAAAGTAAAAAAAAACCTTGCTCATGAATTAAAGGTAAATGGCGGCAGTGTTTTTAAATCATACAGGCGTATTACACCACGTCACAGACCCACCGTTATCGGGCAAACGAAATGTCAATCATATCTGAAGGAGGAGTCGCTGATTCGCTCGTTCATCATTAAGAGCATCATTGGCTGAATATGACAATAAATATGTAAAAGCAGAGACGCGGTGATTGGCGAATCCATCATTTACTCCATCTTTTGGTCCAGGACATTGGCTAAGATTTATTAAACGCTAAAGCGCATTGGACGGTCAAACAAGACCGTGAAAGGACACGTGATTTGGGTCATATGACGCCCTGTAAACATCCAACATGGCGGACGCGGATAGTCAGAGATGCTTGACCGCATTATTAAATGGCATCACGCAAAGGTTCTATTACGGGAAGTCAGAAATCACAGAGGAGTTACTTAAAAATGAGCTTTATGCAGATATGTCACAGGAGGAGTTTCACGCTTTACACGAGAAGATGAGAGCACTTCTAAAGGTAGAAGAGCTTGTTACAGTTTTTGCACAAAAATACACACTGCATATACTGAACCAAGGCTTTATTGCGTTATGAAGCCCAGTTTACATATAACACATTTTTTGACCACCACCTTAACCCACCCTTTCCCTTTCTATTTATCCATTTTCTGTCTTTTCTTTAGTCCATCGCATCTGCAGATATGGACCAGGCGCAGCTTGAAGCTTTTCTCACAGCGCAGACCCGTAAGCAGGGTGGAGGTGGCGTGAGTCCAGAGCAGGCGGCTGCTCTCTCACGGTTCTGGAAGGCCCACCGCACACGGGTGCGAGAGAGCCTGCTGGCTCAGAGCCGCTGGGAGCCCGGCCTGAGAGGTCTGAAGTGGCGAGTAGACCTGCAAACTTCCGCCAGCAGGGGGCAGCTGTCGAACAGCCCTGTAGCCCTGGTGGAGTTTGAGCTGGGTCGTACTGATGAGGTGAGATGTGTGCTTTGTGTTTAACTCAAAATTATGTCCCATGGATTTAATCTATCTACTGCTATCTATCTATCTAGTGCTATTTATTTGTTATCTCTTTGCACTCTCTCACCTGAGAATATGGACATTATGAAGAATGTTAACTCAACTATGTTAACTTAATAACTCAACATTCCAAATGTATGGAAAAGTAGGTAGACCAACCAGTGTTTAAAGTGAATAAAGTTAAAGTTAATCAGTTAAATTATTTTATCACCATTATTAGGATTAAAAGTGAACGTAGTACTAATCTGTGCCTCCGAAATGAGCCGAACAGCTCGTGCATTGTTACACCCCTAATATTTTTAACAGATTCAACAGATTTGTTTTACATTACTAAACTATTTCAGTATGCCTTTTTGTGAAAATGGCTTGTATCAATTTTTACAAAAATACAGTAATTTCCAATGTTTTATTGGCTGCAATGACATAATGAGGACATAATGACTTTTGATACACTTGCACACTTCTGAATCTCAGTGGCTGTTTTAGGTTATAGGATCTAAAGTGAAAAAACTGCACACACCTTAAATATGTAGTGGCATGTTCTGAAAATGAAGTCACACCCCTGCTTTCTGTATTAATTCTTGTACATTGGCAGAAGTTGAAACATGTTCCAGTGCCATGACATGTGAAACACAAAAGAAGATTTTAGACAGAAGTTTAGTGCCTGACAGCCTTACTCACGATTCAATATTATTACATTGAAAAAAGAGTAGTGTCAACATTATTTAAAATATTTCTTCCCATTTTGGACTATACAGAGAAAGTCATACTAGGCATGACATTCGGGTGAGTATATGATGAGTTATTTTTTGGGCGATGTATCTCTGTAAAAAAGTCATGGAAATGGATAAAAGTGTCCAGACAAAAAAAAAATATAACATCAGAAAATATATTTGTGTGTCATATGAACCCTTTAAAACCCATCAACACATTCTCGACTAAAGAGCAGTCAGAGTGCCAGGAAGTAGAAACCCATTAGTAACTTCATCTTCATTACACTGCTAATATATCCTTCATTTTGTTTTGTTTATTTTCAAATTGAGATGCCAATCCAAAAAATCATTATGGGCTGAGAGTAGAATTACATTATGGCTTTTTGTCAGGTTTATTTATTTATTTTTTTATTGCACATTTACAAGTGTAATAAGAGCCTGTTCTCAGTTGTTAGTGGCTTTCAGTTTGCCATCTGCCTGTGTTTGCCTTTTGAGTGCTTTAATTGTTTTTTTATCATTTGCGCTGTGTGAATAATAATAAATAATGGAGACCCATTGTGTTTTCAAAGAGAAGATTTGATAGGCATATTTTTATTCATTCCAAATACCTAAAATGTATTTATTAGATTTGCATTCCCAGCAGTAAGTATCAGTGCTTACAGGGCCACAAAGACTTAAAGACTTTTTTTTCATCCTTTAGGGTTATTGTACAGTAATGCCCTGTAAAATTATACAATGTTTCATACACGGTTACCAAATAAATGAACGTGAATTATTAATTTGAAGTGATTTTATAAGGAGACAAAAAAACAGGAAGCTTGCATAGCTGTGAAGAGATTCAGTTGCCAGTGGCAACGGTAAGTTATAAAGAATTGTGTTGTTGTGACTGTAGAATACTGCAAACAAATTCACCAATCACAGCCAAGCATTCCAGATATCCAAATAACTAACCCCTGTATCAGGGAATGCAAATCAGGTCTTTTCTGGGTTTTGTGTTTTACATGTTGTGAATATAACAGCTTTGTGTTGATGCAGTTTTTTTGTTGAACAGGTGTGTCAGCATTACTAATATTACACAGTGACATACTAGATGCAGATTTGTTGTTTGGGGTTATGTATCAGTTTGGGGGTTACACTTAACAGGGAGTCTCAATCTGTTTCTCTCGTTTTTTTCTATTTCAGAACTCAGAGTTTGTGTGTTTGGAGTTTGATGAGCAGAAGGTCAATCTAGTCCTGAAGAAGATGGCAGAACTTCAAGAGAGCATCAATAGCATTGTGCACCACAGCTAGAGCACAATGAATAATACACGTGAAGTATTCATGTATTAAAGACGCTACTTATTTTTTTAGAAACTACCACAATGTCTTGACAGATATTACAAAAGCTTGTATATTTCATATTTTAGGGTCATGTTTGTAAACAAAAAAGGAAATGACTAAAAAGCTTGTAAAAATGGATAAAACCAAGGTCACTTATTTCATTTTATTGTAATAAAATGTAGCTTTTCTGTAAATATGTAAAAATTGGCAGACTATTGTCTTACAAATCTCTCTTACAAATATGGCAATCATTTTCAAACGTCCACATTAATATTTATTTTGTAAAACTAAGATTGAGGGTTTAATTGCAGGAACTGGAGAGACACTATCATCGCAATCTGCCTTTATCAATGTAGTCTCCATTAACAGACTTAACCGAGAATTACCCCAGATGATCTGTTTTAAAGTACCAGAGTAAAATCAACCACTAAATGACAGTCTATTGTGAATAGATCAACACTGTTAATGGCATCTTCACAAATGTGGTGCAAACCAGTGTCCTATTACATTTTCAATAATACAGGCAGGACACAACTGTGCAAATCTGTATTTGTTAAAATAAATAGGAAACAAAACATCTTTTGGTTGTAAATGTCAGTAATGACTAGTGAATTGTGAAACCACCTGACCAGTTTAAATATTTAAGATGACTTAATATTTAAGTTCACACCTTCTTCTTGTAGTCTGAGATGTGTTTCTGAGGCATGAATTTCTGGACATGAACCATGTAAGATTTATGCATGTTTAGCATCCATGACACCACCCATGTTTCCTTCTTTTAGACTTCAGATGGTCCTTATCCTGTCAGTGAAAACAAAAGAGTGGCTTAGAAATCTCAACAGGTGGCGGACAGCCATCAATTAATCAGTTGAGAAGTAGACAGGGTGTAATTTGCTGCCTTTGCACAGCCAGTGTGTATATGGGTTTTTGGCTGTCTGTTCCTTTCCTCAACTTTTCAAGATTTTGTCCATATCAGAAGCACCAGCCAACTCCATCTGTGGCCTTAGAGGTCCATGATAAATTTGACCATTGAGGTTGAGCCTGCAGATCTAATGTAAACTTGACGTAACGCATGGTCACATGAATGGGTCATTTGTTCATTATACTGGCCTGATAATGAAGCTGTACAGAGCCAGCACAATTGGTGCTGCTGCGTGTGTTAGCTTTATTAGTATAGAATCTATGTAGTGTAAAAACAAATATTTAAAATTTAACATTTAAAATTTTTTTTGTTTAAACCTGTACATTCTCAATATGTAAAGTATTGATCTTCAAAATGTTTTTGGTGTTTGTTACAAAACTTCACTCAGTAGCCAATGTATGTCTAATATTACAGTTACTATTGTGATTAATTTCTATCCACTGTGGTAATGGAGAAAAGGAGTACTAGGATGGTTATGAACAGCAAAAAACAATGTTTTTAAGAATACTTTTAGTTAAACAAGCGATCTACTGTATAGAACAAATATAGTAATATAATATTGTCGTATTATATGCACCACATGCTGCAAAGTGAAACCGTTTTGTTATATTGAGGCAACGTTACATTTCAAGCATTAAAACCGAGACATTTTCAGTCTTGAGGGAGGTGCTATAGAGCTGTACAGTAGGAGTGACTCGATGACCTGGCAGAAGTGGAAATTATCAAGAGATCATACACTACGAAAGAGATTAACTCATAACGGGATCTGACAAGTTTGCTAAAGAATGAACAACAGCTTCAGATACTTCGGTCGGACTAAAAGCAAAAGATGAAGAGGAGCCTTTGAAAAGAAGGACATCTTTAATGTCATTTCAAGGTGAGAACAACAGTCGTACACCTATACAGGTAAAATCAGTCCCAAAGAAGATTACTGCTTTAATGTTAATACAAAACTGTTTGTTTGACAAAACTATTAAGGTTTACAAAGAGTTATAAAATGCTTATGTTATACAAATGCTTAATATTAATGTCACATATAAAAAGTTATCTCCTTTTAACTCGTTATACATAAAAAGACGCGAGTGACAAGAACTGTCGTATTTCTACTAGGTCCTGATCAAAGGAAGTTTTTATTTTTAAGGTTAATTTAAGGTTTAAAAATATAATAATTTTTAAATAAAACTGTAACGCAATAATTTAATTTATTTTAATTTATTAAGTTATTAAGTTTTTGATAAACTGATTTGATCTCTTGGTCCCATCCATAACGTCATACTGTAACGCACTGTACATGGCTTATCTTTCACTTTAGAGATGTTTGGATAGATAGTGTTAAACTGACTAAGTAAAATAGATTCATAAAATAATTACATGCAAAACATAATCTACCAGAGGGTGTTATCCTTTGATAGGGTTGTTTAAAAAGAAACTGGTGGATCAAATGAAGAGAACACTGTGCTTTAATCAGATGTTTTGGACGTTAACCCCACCCAGGGTTTGCAAAAACACACTCAATGACACCGACTCTGTCGGAATACATCATTTATATATTTAGATTTGTTTATATTTTAATTATATTTAGATTAGTGTTTTAGCATTACATATTACACATACCTTCACCACATATTTCACAAACTCTGTAGACAATCCCCACCCCATAGCTACACAAGGAACAACCTGTTCAAATGAGCTCTTGCATAAAACATTTTCTTTATTCATATTGTGGAATGTTCTCTTTAAGAAATTGGGGAGGTGAGGAGATGAACAAAATCCAAATTACAGTTAGAAAATGTTGGAAATGTAGACAATGAAGGGTCTCCTGCATTCTGGATGAGTCTGACGCTGCTCGTCTGTAATTGGTGTCATGTGGAACACATGATCTTTGTATGAGACAAGAAAAGCATGTGACAGCATGATAAAGATCAGAAAACAGAACTACAGGAAAAACGTCCGGGAAGGTTAGACTGATTAAACAAACGAGAGGAGCTCAGACAGTTTTAATGACTGTGCAATCCAGAAAAATCTGCAATAGATATGAAACACTGGCTGATATGCTTCAGGTTCCTCCCTCACTGTTCAGGTTCGATCACAAGAGGAGAAAAGCCCGACGCTTTAGGTCGGACTCACACATGGAACTGGCCATTGACATTCCCTGCAGATGTTCTCACTGTGAGTTATGGATCAACAGCTACTTTAAATGTTTTGTTTACATTAGCATTCTCTAACATTCTTTGGTGAATCTTATGTAACCATTTCTGGGACATATCTTATCCCAATAATTACTGTGATGCAACCAGATTTTACTATTCTCAATGGTGATTGTCCATGGAGATTGTCATTACTGTAATACATACCACTTTAAACTGTATTACAGTTTTCAGCAATACAAAGATTATTTGCATTACAAAAATACTATCATGATATCAAATTTTATTAATACTTCATAAAAAAAATCTCCATTCACAGTAATAAGAGTATGCCCTTCATTTTTACCAAAACCTTTTTAATGATCCTAAAAAAATATTTTTATGCTAAGTCAAAATAGCAGATGCTTTATTAATCTCTCTCTATATATCTTGAACTAACACAAGCAAAAATAATTTTCTGCACTTGGCTTTTTGTTTTGACGCTGCCTATTGTCTTGGTTTTGGCTGTGTTCACACAACGAATGCCCGAAAAAGATTGTGTTCCATATGTCAGACACCAAACATCTGACAGTTCATCAGAAGTAAACATAAAAAGTTGTGCACACTATCCTTCCGGGAGACACATTGTTGTGAACAAAGCCTAAGTGAATCTAACTAAAGTCACTCAGGTTTTATGTGGGCTGTTACAAGCCGAAGGAACTGATAAAATAAAGAAAGTAAATGTACTAACAGGCTTTAACCTTTGGTGACTGATATTTTCCTCCATTTCCTAGGTTATGGTGGTTAACCAAAATTTAATTCTCCACTATCTTCTCTAGACAGCTTACAACTCCAATGACCAGAGACCAGAAGCTAACATACTATCCATCACGTAAAACCCTAGATCAGCCTGTAACCCAACACTGAACCTTTTTTCTTTTTGTGTGTTGAATAGGCGGTGGGCGCATCTTCAAAATGCAAAGCAACTGGAAGACAAAGCTGCTTGGAGTAATGATTATAGCCAACTTCCTCATCTATATTTTGGTGGAAGTGTCCCGGAGCTTTGGTCAGAATGACCACAAGCAACGAAAAATCGTATCTAAGGAGTTCTGGAAAAAGCCAGAGGTCACAACAGCAATCTGGAACCATAAGCAGCAACGTCTGGATGACATCTACTTCTTGCCCCTTGCCAAAGGCAACAAATCCGCCCACGATTTCCCGGGAATCCCTCACTGGATGAATACGAGTTACATGGGTTTCTGTCAGTGGGATAACAAAGTGGCAACACAAATAAAAGACTTTGATTTACTTCCACAGCGCTTTAAAGACTTCCTGCTGTACATGGACTGCAGGTCATTCCCTCTGATAACAGATGCACCCAGCGTGTGTTCAAAAGCACCCTTCCTGTTGCTTGTGATAAAGTCCCTCGCACCTCATTTCGATCGACGGCAGGCCATCAGAGAGTCGTGGGGTCGTGCCGGTCTCCTTGACAACCGCCACATCGCCACGGTGTTCCTCCTTGGCAACACCGCTGTGACGGACCACTTTCCTGATTTGTTGAACATGGTCAAGCACGAGGCTGCGTTGCACCGGGATGTGTTGCAATGGGATTATCGTGACTCATTCTTTAATCTCACCTTGAAGGAAGTGCTTTTTCTGGAGTGGTTTGCCACCAATTGCTCATCCGCCCAGTACGTCTTTAAAGGAGATGATGATGTTTTTGTAAATACCCACCAAATACTGGACTTCCTTGGCAACTTAACGACAACCAGCTCACGAGACCTCTTTATTGGGGATGTGATCACTAATGCTGGACCTCATCGGGACAAAAAGCTTAAGTATTATATCCCTGAGAGCGTGTTTATGGGGGGTTACCCTCCCTATGCAGGTGGGGGAGGTTACCTGTTCTCAGGTAATCTAGGGCTGCGGCTGAGAACTATCTCACAGTTGGTCACTCTGTATCCAATTGATGATGTCTACACTGGGATGTGTTTGAGGAGACTGGGTTTGGTGCCAAAGAAACACAGTGGCTTTAAGACATTTGACATTCAGGAAAAACAAAAAGACAACATATGCGCTTATAAAAGTTTGATGCTGGTGCATCCCAGGAGCCCACAGGAGATGATTCAGATCTGGTCTGGGATAAATAATCCCAAAACTAACTGTGACTCAGAGACTGTGACTCAGAGACCTTTTAGTCAAAGAATTTGACAGAACACAACCCTAAAAACAGTCTATTCTTTTATAAAACATAAAAGTTTTACATAAAAACAGGAATGTGTATTAAAGAAAGTGAACATGTTTACCATAAAGTCTCAGCTTTGTGAATAACTGCCTTTAGAGGTCATTTTGGCCTTTCATCACAAATAGGATGTGATGCATGCCAATAGATACAAATCAGGGTCTCCATGACGATAAAAAATTAAAAAGACTGTGACTTTTTGAGATATTAACTCTCTTTTTATTTATGTATGTACTTCTGTATGGAAAACCAGAGCTGTGCTCTGACCCGAAGATATGCTGTTTTAAAATTCGGTTTGTGAACTGTTTGTGGACCTCACAAAATCATTTTCAAAACAATGGTTAATAATACAATAGATGTTCTATTAAATTATTTGTTCAAGAAGCACAGTCAGTTTTGTGACTTTGTGACTTTCTTTAGGGGCACAACATATGACACTCGCAACACACATACACACAGAACCTTATGGGAAGTTCAAAGTCTAACAAAATCTCATTGCGGTATAACTCTATCTAGTATTAGACAAGTAGAAAGGATAAGAAATTGTAAACATTTACTGTGAAGTTTGACCTCTAAAGTCTAGTTCCCTGTCTTCAGCATTTCAGAGTTAATGATCTAGTGTTTTATTTGTGACAGCTGGGTTGTTGTCATTAATTTTTAAACCCACTGAATGTTTATTAGTTTATCACAGCGGGCTGTAGGCCTAATAATTAACTGGATGATTAAAAAAATAGAAAAAAATGTAGACTAATTTACCATTGGCAGGTCATGATATTTATCCTTTCTAATACTATTAGCCTACTTACTATTTACTTAGTGGCTGGCTGAGCAGATGAATAACTTTTCATAAATTTTGCATTCATTTTATGTATTTTACTTTGTCTAAATGATAGCTTGTTATATATATAGAAATGTTTGCTAATTTTATTACTTTACTTATTATTACTTTTTATTACTTTAAACTGATAAAAAATCGTCCAATATGTAAATAAGTAGTTAAACAGCGGCCTCTGTCGGATAACAAAGAACCCTGCGGCATTAAGTTATAAATCCTCGTTTAGTCATGCGCAATCAACAGATTTCACGTTGCGCTGCACAGACTGATCCGCATGTGACATCAAAGTAGCGCGTGTTTTAATACTCGCGATGTTTTGTACTCGCGATATTTTGATGTCATACGCGGATCGCTCTGCGCAGCGCTGATGAAGTCGAACACACCTCTAGTCTAATGATTACAGATATATCACAGGTGATGTTGGGTGCTTCTTCCGTTTTTCATTTGAAACAAGCCACTGATTACATTTCGCAAAGTGCACGCTCGTAACTTTAAAATGCCTGTGCGGCATTTGTTGTGTAAATGCAGCCTTCTCATATTAATTTATTTCACATTTTGGGCGACCAGTGTGGAGGTGAGTACTGATCAATCAGCGAATACAAATAAACTGTTGATCACCGAAGACACTTTTTTCTCTTTTGGTAGATAAACAGACATGAAGCCCAACAACCATCCGCAGGTAAACAGCTGTCCACACATACACTCCGATTTGATTGTATTGTGTAATACTATTGACCACAACGTGGCATCTTCTTGCATGTGGTAGTTGACAAGGTACAGAACAAAGATCAGGTTTAATATATAACATAAGTGGTATTAATAGTAGTAATGTATGTTTAATATTTAAATAATAACTTTGAAGTACATTATAGAAAATATTTTATAAATAAAAAAAATTGATCAAATATTTGAAGTATGAAGATGTTTTATATAGTTGTATATTTGACTGTTGTATAATTTGCAAAAAAAAAGATAAATGACTTTTTATCATAATGTATGTCTTGAATTTTAAATATTATATGTCCAGGATGTGTTTTCATGAAAGCAGCTGCCTAATGTAAATAAAAGTAAAAATATTTCATGCATGAAAACAAGAGAATGTAATGATCCAAATCTTGTCATTGCTTCATGTCATGCCAATGACCCCCATTCAGAAAATCCTTTCTCTCTCCATTACTAAACCACGTCCCATCAGCTGGAGGTGGTCGAGACCATTATGCATTCTTTGCCCTCCGGAGCTGCCATCAAGTTCTCAACGGTGAAAACGGTGAGTTCTTCTCCCCAGACTACCTGTGCTCCAACCCCCCCGTCTGGTGCAGCTGGACTATCCAGGTGCATCCTGGGAATCGTTTGGAGCTGTATCTAGAGGACTTGACCCCCTCGACGGACTGTCACATGAAGACTGATCAGATCCACCTGGATGAGTATCCCGCAGCTGGTGGTGGGCAGAGAATTCTGGAAAGGTGTTGGAGAAAAGCCAGATACACGTCGGTGTCCAACAGTGTTCAGGTAGTGCTGCTTATTGATGGGAACCCACTCACCCCATACAGGGGGTTCTATGGACATTTCAAAGCGTTTGGACCTATGGATTCTCTTGACCCCATGTATGAAGGTAAGCAGGTGTCAAAGGGAAGCCCATTTAAGATTATATGTCCATAACTCAGCAGTTTTGTGTTTCTCCTACTCTTTTGTTTCTTCTGACCCTTAGGCATCCCTTTAGATGTGATAGAGGAGGCATTAGGTGGTGGAGAACATGATCCGGTAGTTAATGTGGTTACAAATGCTCCACAAGGTCTGAGAGTTGTCGCAGCAGATATTAAATCAGGCATGAATGCGCAAACCACTTCTCCTGCTCTGAACAAACCTCTGATACTCAGTCAGTTTGGGTCCACTACAGTGGCCAAGGAACTTTTTTTTGAGAATAAAGAATCACGGGAAAAGAGTCCCAGGACTGTACAAGAAGTATCTGCTGGCTCTACGAATTCAACTCTTGCTTCTGTTGTCAAATTCATTGATGATTATTATGACTATAATTCCATTGCAATTCCGAAAGAGCAGCAACCGGCAACAGATGGATCAGCTCAGATTCGATCCAAATACCAGCCTGCCTACAGACAAATCGCAGATATCTATCTCGGCCCACAGGTCGAGACCAAAGTCACCAAACCAGTCGCTCGATCTCCAACAGCCATGCGCAGGAACGTGGATGCACACATGCAGTCTCCTAGTGAAACTGAGCCAGCTAGAGCCAAAGTTGCATCTGATTCTGGGGAAGTTCGGTGGGTGAGAGTGGGACATCAAGAGGATGTGGATGATGTTGCCATGGAGACGAGAGTAATGGACAGCAGCACCACGCCACCTGTCTTTACAGCCGCATATGCTCCAAGACAGCCCAAACTACAGCGCAGATCCAAAGGTGCAGCATGGTTCTAAAACATTTAACTCCTATATTATTGTTTTGTGAATGTGCTCCTTTAAGCCAAAGTTTTATTAGGTCTGTTAAGATTTTTGCATTATTGTAATGTTGCGATGACAATAACCTAATATACTAATGCTTACAGATTTACTTTAGTATTTCAGTGTACATTTTCATTGTTTAGTTTTGTGTTCTAACTTTAACTTTTTACAGAGAAAGCTCAATATCAACAGACTGTTAGAAATGCAACTCAAAATTCTCATTTACCTGGGGGTAAGAATTTCTCTCAAACTGCTTTCTAATACCAATGAGGTTTTAATAATAACATTATGCCAGAGAGAGTTTTCAGATTACATGCTAGATATACAAGGTGTATAAAAGGTACACTGTGATGGTGTAACATCATCTGTCCAATCAGAGTTGTTATTTGAGGTTGCTGTGGAGGTTAGTCTGGATTCTGAGCACCACGAAAAATCTTCACTCGGAATTCCTCTGGAGATCATGGTGAGGCAAAAATTTTCTTTGTAGAAATTTTGAATTTCATTTTAAATTGTTAAACATTTTGCCTTTAAATGGGTTTGCAGATCAAAGAAGAGCTTGGACATCTCACCCCAACGAGTCTAGACTTGAAAAGATTGAAAAAGTGAGTGTTAGATTTCAACTCCAAAGCAGCTTAATCGATTGCTGTGGTGACTGGCTGCGCTGTGCCAATCAATTGGTTTTTAGGTTGAGTTCAGGAGTTTTGTTCATCGTGTGGGTGCAGTTTCAGAAGATTGCTGCAGGGCAACACGGGTATCTTCTGTCCGGTTTGCAGAGATTAAAAGGCAAGACTGTGAAATCCCAAACTGGCAAAGTCCAGGGCATCATAGTCTCGGTCTCTACTGAAGGTACTCGCATCACAAGCATTTCTAGGTTCTCTTATTTATTGTGTCAGTTTAGTAGCCCAGCGTTTTAAGTTTTCTTAAATTTGTTTGTTTGTGTTTGTGTGTGTGTTTGAATAGACATCAATGAGTGTGAGACACACATGATGGTGTGTGATGCACATGCAGAGTGTGTGAATCAGTTTGGATCATACTTCTGTCACTGTCTCCATGGTTACCATAAGGTTCCTCATGGGCCGGGCGGAACCATTTGTGTGGAATCAGTTGTGTCCGGTAAGTGGAGAGGGTGGTGCCAATTTTACTTGTGAGGTAATTTTTTTCCTTTTTACAACTCAACCTTTGTCCCAACTCTTTCTAGACTGTAGCTGGACATCATCTCCTAGGGTTCTTCAGGGTGTTTACGCCCTCTGCAGTCTGCTAGTTATGCTCATCTTGTTGTTGCTGGTGGTGGTCGCTCTTGTGTACCATCGATACTACAGAGGGGTTTTCTTGCCACGCTGCCAGAAAACAAGCATAAGCAGCGCGGTGGAAACAGCTGACAATGATGAAGACAATAACAACTTGGAGAATGATGGTCGTGACGATGCTGCTGACCCCTCTCGACTCCCCCTTCCACCCCCACCCATGAGATTGTCCAAAGATGGCCTCAGATCCCTGGACCTTCCATTATTACGGTTCAGTTCTCTAGCGTCCCCTGATGGATACCGGAGTAAAATACATGCAGAGAAACACCACTTTTGACTTGTACATTATTATGTTTGAGAAGTTGGTCACCAGTGGAGCTGCACTTAAATGCATTATATAACACAGAGTGTGTGACTGTGTTTCTTTTGTTTGGTTAATAGTTTATATTGATTCTCCATTTGCATGATTTTGTTTTGGGCGTGTGAAATATGAAATATTATGGTGAAGGTAGGCTGCCTAAAAAATATTTTTGTTGTTGCATCCATTTCTTTCTGACTGGTCACAGTTTTATCACTCTGAATTGAGAAATCATTTTCTGTATGTTGTGATTTTATCAAATATATCTTTGTTATAAGAGACGGAATTGAGTGTGTGTGTCATAAAAGGAGCAATTAAAAACATTTCAATTAGAAACAAAATAAATCTTTCGTGCAATATGAAATAACGTCAATAAGCGTGTTTGTCTTAATGCGGTGTTTTGCGCAGACCGACAGGTGGTGCGTGACATCCATGTACCGCGTGAGCAGACAGCTTTGCTTTTCGAACGCTCTCGCGCATAAATGAATACATTATTGAAACTATATTTTTTATCAGTGCGATACACATCTAAATGTAGAGCCTATTTATTTTCTAAAGCAAAAATGTAAAAGTACCAGTATAAATACCTCTTCTCCTCTGTTAAATCTCAAACAGGCTCAATTGCCCCCTCCTGTGGTGGAGTCGCGTTACAAACGTCGCTAATACTGCGCATGCGCGGCATACCTAATCGTTTCCGGGGGAAGAGCTGCTGGTAAGTGATTCATACAGTTCTGGACTCTGTTAGTATGTAACAGTAAGTAAATACTTTAAAATGCAGCAACTCGAAATTAAATTAGCCACGAAACAATATAAATGATTGCGGCGTTACTTAAACTGCGTCATTAGCAGTGTTCACGATCAGTGTTTTGGTCTCGTGCACGAGCAACCTGTTGTGTTGTCAAGCTGATTTTCATGGCGCGTCGCGTTTGAGTTACATGCCGACTGTAACTATCATGTAATCTCACTTTGATTTATCAGTCATGCTTTGTGTAAACGCCAAAGTTGTAAACGGTGCAAATTGTGGCATCCTTTAAATACACAGACAGACCTTATTGGATGGAGATTTCCAATAATGATTATTTCTGTAAGAATTTTTTGTTGCCTACAGTACACAGATCATCAGCGCTCCTTTGCATTGAATGCATCAAGTCTACATTGCTGATGTCCAGCACTAGATACAACGAAGACTGCATGCATGAATGCACGACTGATCTTTGTGTTCTTTTTTTGCTGTCTAGTAAAATGCACAGAAAGTGCCCAGATTGTGTATGTTGTATATATTTGTTGCAATCTACAGTAATGCAAATGTGAGAAACTGCTGCAAAACTAACTGATTATGTTTGTATTACAGAAGATGTTTGGGTTTATCTGGCAGTGTTTCTATTCCTGCTGTCTGCGCTTCTGGATTAAATGGTTCCTTCGGCTGGTGACAGGAACATGTGAACTCCAGCGGATTTGTGCACAATGCAAAGCTGGAGCACACAGGACATCACAGATAGGTGCTGCTGATCATTGATTGTCTATTAATTCTTTGCACCTTTTTATATACATCTGCTGTATGGCAAATCAATTGGAGGAATATTTGACCGATGTTGTACCAAACCAATATGATGTTTCTATCTTATGAAACACTAAAGTAGACTTGTTTTAACGTGTGGATCATTTTTATAATTATACATTGGCAGTTTAAAGAAATAACTTTTTATTACAAAAAGAGCGAAAAATTCTGATACACTACTTATAGTTGTTTACTTTTTATTTTATTTTCTGTCTTTGAAACTCTTGTCCTGATGTCTTTGCAGAATACTCTCTAAAGTCCTCCAAAAGCAAGGTATGTGGTAAAGCCCAATGTGGACACTTAAGCACTTTATTATCTCCGAATTGGCTAAATATTTGTATAAACCAGATTCTTCACCCCAGAGCTATTGATCTGATTGATAAACTTAACTTTTCTGCTGCTCTGTACAAATAGTGTTCTTGTTTGTTTTGGATTGTGTTTGGTCAGGTATTGCATGCGGCTTTAACTGTGAAGGAGGTGGATTTGGAGGACCGAATAGCACAAATAATTCAGGAGAAGAGAATCAAAATCCAGAAGGATCCTTTGTAAGCCCCTCTTGAAATTTTGTGTTATTGTTGAAAGAGATGTTAGCATCATAAAAGCTGAAGTACACACTGGAAATGGAAGGTCAGGTTGAGCACATTGCATTGTGGGACACAGTATTGAGTGTATTGTGCTTTGTTGCACAATTCTTATACTGTGCGCTTGCTTAAATAGTCATGTCCTAATCTTTTAGGATTTTATATGTCATAAAACTGTCCTTGGATTTTACAGGTTTAAAGCAGATCTTCAAAAATGCTTGTTACAAATAACTGGATATAATGAACTGTTTGAGAAAGTCGAGGAACTACGAAAAGAAGCTTTTGACTCTAATAAGGAGGAACATGAGAAGATGCTTCTGAAGGTACATCACACTGGCATTCACTCACAACATTCTAGCGTAATGCTCATATCTCAGTTATAAAACGAGAAAGATTACTAAACCAAACATGAGTATCACTGTTTTATAAATTCGGTTGTTTTGGACCAGTTGTGGGACTTGTTAATGCCCTCGGTCAAGCTGGAATCAAGAATCACTAAACAGTGGTGCAGAATTGGTTTCCAAGGTGATGACCCGAAGACTGATTTCAGAGGGATGGGCATGCTGGGCCTTACAAACCTTGTGTGAGTAGAGCTTCTGTAATTGTGGAGAATTTTGATATTTTGATTGTTTAACTGATTCGTTAACGTCTGTCTTTGTCCATCCAGTTTTTTCAGTGAAAAATACACAGATGCAGCCCAGAAGGTCCTCTCACATTCCAATCACCCTAAACTCGGGTAAGTCTACGTTCTGCTGATGCATAAGAAACAAAAATGCTATTTGCATCTGGTCAAGTAAGTGTGTGTTTTGTTATTGCAGGTACTCGTATGCTATAGTGGGCATCAATTTAACAGAGATGGCGTACAGCTTAATGAACAGTGGAGCTTTAAAATATTATTTCTATAATACAGTATCTGGAAAGCCCCAAATGCAGCACTTTCATCATTTCTACTGTAAGTCTGTGCATGTTTTATTACATTTTTACTATGGCTCTTTTTTATTGCTATCCAATCTTTTCTTAATTCGGACAAATAGTTTTTATATTATTATCTGTTTCGTTAAAAAAAAAAAAATACCTTTGTAAAATATCCTTAAAAATAATCCTTTTGCTTGACATTCTCTGATATTATTTTCATTTCAGTTAATCTCAGTTTGCCTCTAATTTCTTATCACTTTAAAGTGGTAAGAGTGAAAATAATCATATCTTGTACACAGTTTTTCCTAATGCAGAATTTTGCCGTTTCGTTTCTTCTGGTAGGTTACCTGGCTTACGAGTTTGATAAGTTCTGGTTGGAAGAGGAACCAGAGAGCATCATGGAATTCAATCGCTACAGGGAAAAGTTTCACGACAAGGTCAAAGGGCAACTCCAGGCTCAAGAGGTGACGCTCAGCTTGACTTTGGACCCACAAAAATAATTGTTGCATTCTAGCACAACATTAAACACAGGAGTGGCTTCATTCTCTGGCAATGAGAAAGTCAAAGAAAATTGACTTCATATTAGTTTTTAGTAAGGAAATGTACAATGTGCATGAAATGTTAACCACAACAAATACAGTATAAAGTGTACATTGCTGGGGTTCAGATGGTTTTTAGCTGTATTTACAACATGGTCAGGGAAATGACTTCAACTGACTGTTATGTATTGCTAATAATACTTAATACATTGCATTAACAGTAATATTTTAAACTCCAATGAATAGATTGTAATTCCCTTAACACTTGAAGATTTTGGTTGTGTTTAGCTAATTCCAATGTCTCTGTACAACATTTACTCATCTCAGGAAGTTTCTGTCTGTAATCAGAGATAATATTTGACATGTCTGTGTTAAAGTCGTAAACCCCACACACACACACACATACACACCCATCTGCACATTTATTAATGTGGTCTATTACAGAAAAGACTTAAGTATTTAATATCTAATCAGTTTTGTTATCTGTTCTATGAATATTGTTACCTCGACTCAAATTCCAAAGTTCAAGCATTTGTATGCACAAATGTTTACGTGACATTGTATTGTGTTATTTAAAAAAGTGTTTGGTTTTGAAAATGTAACTTTTATTTTTAATGACCCGATTAATTTTATATGTGTTGGGTTGATACCTGATGTTGGAGAATAAAATTATTGACTGAATATTATTAGATGTCTATTTTTCATAACATGTTTAGATGAAGAGTAAATAACAATTTAACATGCAATGTACATTTTGTTTAGGTGAGTGTTCAAATGTTTTATGTGATACAGCAATATAAAATGTGTGGAGGATATCTCTTTCCAAAACATCTCATATTAAGTAACAAGGTACAGAAAAATTAGATATCAACTCATATACTGAGGCAGAAAGAATTAACACACGTTACATAAGAGACAGCATATAGATAAGCTGTACAGTTAATCATCTAATAGAAATCACCAGTCAATAAACTTCTGCAATATTGCAATAAATTGTTTGCAAAGTATTGCATTTGTGGATAAATTGACTAATTTGAATTTGTCTTAGATGTTGAAAGACAAGGGATGTAAAGCACTTGTGTAAGTTGCATTATTTACTGAAACAAACACTGCAAGGGTACAACCCAAACATGATTATGGATCGAGTTTTCTAGAGACAAAATCACAATATTTCGTATACACAACATTTTAATATTATACATTTACTATAAATACAACAATCCAAAGTTGTATAAACTTATGTAAGTTCTATGTGTATCTGGTTTTCTGTATTTTGGCGGTCTCACTGGTCAGGGTATAACAAATAGATGATATAGTAAATAATTCTGTATTAAAGGATTAATTGCTAAAAAACAAGGAAATATAAATATTACATAAACATTATGTACATTAACTTATTGTAAGGGGATGAGTTACAGAGCATATTGTTTGATTTGTGCGTTTAAAGAATTAATTCTTACATTGAATGTTTTGCAGAATACTTGATGTTAGAAAAATGCCCTGAAACAAAAATAATGGTGAACCTGAGCGATTCAGTTTTTAGCATCCTGTAGTGTTGGCTATACAACTTCCAAATCTCAATGAAATATTCGGAAGTTGAAAAAAATACTCTCTAGTTTTTATCTCTGTGCTAGAGAGATTTTAAAGTCTTTGGGTAAAAATTAGGATTTCTGTTTTGAACTTTTATGTGGCCTCCTCAAGCCTGTTCCTAGACATCATCATGGCTCTCTTGAGTTGCTCGAATGATACAAACATCACCACGTTCCAGGAGCCCAACCTCAGGAAAGATGGGACAAACCTGAAGAACACAAACAGAAGAGATTTCATATTAAAAAACAATTTATTTCAAATATCCACCCACAAATGTAAGGAGAAATATCCAAAAGTTTTTTTTTAATTTAAACACATAGCAAAATTTCTTTGATATTCCTCTTTATTTTCCTCATAGAAATTGGATTTTCTCCATGCTAATCCATGCCCCCCATTTATAATGTTTTGCTGACTATATCTATAGTGTTGGTGTCAGTGTGTAGAAGACAAACTTTTTGCAATAAAATTTTACAATGCAACACTAAATATCTTTAAACAAGAGTTACGCAGTTGTGACTTTGGACGTGTTTGATCTCTTACCCTTTGTAAAAGGCAGTGGGACCCTCTTTGGTCATCATAGTCCAGGCACAATTAAGAGAGCTTTTGTACTGACCAGGAGGAGAGTTCATGTATCGAGTCTTTACGACATCCACTGGCGATGCAATCACTGTGGTGATGAAACCAGCTCCAAACGCAGATGTGAAATGGCAGGGCAGATTATCTGTGATCCCAGACAGAAGAGAGAAATGTAATAAGTTATAAATGCACATTTATTTCAACTTCAAAAATATTCTTCACAAACGTTCTTTCTCAAACTAATTTCACACGTCACAACAATTTGGTTGAAGGGGCTTGTGATCATCTGTTCGGAAGTTCCTGTACACCTTTGCTCTTATTTTACAGCCTATTCCACTGTACATGTATGCTGATATCATCACGTTTGGTTTGTAGAAATAGAGACACCAAAGCATGACCCTATCTTATCTAGTGAAAGAAGCTGTAAAACATCAAGGTTTGGATCATTTTATTCTATCATGTTCCACAGCAGTTAATTCCACAGGGCACTAAAATAGTGTGCTTGAACTTTTGACTTGTTTTTCCTGTCCTGCCAGGCATTTGCTTTGAATATTTAGAAACACTATCTGCGTAAAAGGTTTCCAATATACGGATCGTACCTGACATCAGTTTGTGTTTAAGAATGGCTTCTTTGATGAGGTCATAGGATACCAGTTCTGTGCAGTTGACCAGGGCGTTTCTTGTGATGTTGGGTAATGTTCCTGTAGAGAGAAAACAAATGAAACAAATGTAAGATATTCATAAGGGCAGTGGATTTCATAGGTTTTTTACTTCAAGCTCCCCCAGCTTTGCATAACTAGAAAAATGTACAGTATATTCATTATAAAAAACCAAACATATACAAATATAAAACATCTTAATTTTTTGTCGTTTTAGCTTATTTTATTGCTTGTTTTGTCTTGTTTGAAATCATCTCAAGTAATCTTGAGGCCTTAAGGTTTGTTTGGCCGCCTGGTTGAGAAACACTGCATTCAAGTCTTGGATTATTGCAGAAAAAATGTCTGATTGTAAAAATATACTTTCTAGTATCTAGTATATCATTTCTGTTTAATAGAAAGAACTGTTGATATTAGATATGTCAATAAAAAAGTCAATAAAGCTTTGAAGAAAGGTTTGTGGTCAGTGTCTTTGCACTGCCATTACAAACTGTATTTATAAAATGCTTAAAGCCTAATGACATTTTAGACATAATATTTAAAAATAATTAGGGACAGCGTTCCATCCATCTTCTATCCATGTAATATCCTCCAAACCCTCTGCATATTTCATGAGATCTTTTGCATTTGCGGTTTAAAATGTTAAATACTTTATGTCTTACAGTGAATCTTGGCTTATTTTCACCAATAAAAATGAACCAGTTCACTCAATATTTATGTGTGCTATATATTTTTATATTTTAATAAAATATTGTGGAGACTAAATTCCTTTTGTAGATGGAATAAGAAGCAGGAAATTGCTGCCAATGAGGGCATTTTATATCGATCATTTAGACCATGTAGAACACATACCTTTCCACAAACCTCTGAGACCCTCATGCTGGAATATTTGTCTGTAAGCCTGCATGGTTCCATTGTAGCGCCGTCCCACACCCTGCAGATTCATCTGGGCCTGGAAACGCACCTTCACAACATCTGTGGGCTGTGCCAAGGACACGGCCATGGCCCCTGTGGTGCAGCCAGCTAAGATCCTGATGCCCACATTGGGGTCTGTAAGACAGAAGTGAATAAGTTCCTGCTGAAGAAACATCCCACAGGATAAATGTATTGTTAAGATGTTGCTCTGATTTTTGGAGATGTCTGAGATTACAAGGAAAAATCTGAGTAGAGTAGGTGATTTTAACTCACTGTCTTTGCCTCTTGTGTAGAAACTCTTGACGTTGTCGTACAAGCCGATTCGTATAGAAGCAAAAGCCATCTGTCTATGAAGTCCAGCTACTAATCCGTTGTACAGCGAGCGTGGACCCTCCGTTCGCACCATGGTGCTGATGGTCCCAAACACGCCCCTGTATCGGATGCCCTTTGCTGCTCCTGTCGTGGCTTTCTCTCCCTGGATCTACGGGTACAAAAAACATGATGGAGGAGGGTGTAACAGACGGAGGAGGGTGGTACAGTTGAAAACAAACTGAAAACAAAGTTAAAAAAGAACGTTCAAGTTATTTTATATACTAAATGGTTCTTTGAAAAGGTATAAATGTTTTCAGATATTAAAGAACTTGTAATTAATATAAACTGGTTTGTCACATAATACTCCAAGTTGAATGAGTTGCACAAAAAAATCTTGACTGTTATAGGTGAAAAATGTTAAATATTAATGACTACAAAAATATCGAACAATTTACAGAAATATCTTACCCAATTTATTTAAATATTGTGAAATATTATTGTAATAATATTTAACCGTATAGTATTGATGCAAAGTCTTGCAGGAAATCCAACAGATGCACAAATGAAAAACATGTAAGGATGTCAGGATGTATTTCCATTGAATATAAAGAAGGTGCAATTCATTGATTCAGGTAAAGCTGACGATCTGAAGATGTTCAGCCGGATGAGTGAGATGTATGTACCTGCAGACGAACTTTAGCTGTGTCCAGAGGGAAAGTGACTAAATCAGCGATGCAGGCGGCTGTTCCTGCACTCAAAACTTTAACTCCAAGAGGAGGTGGAACATCAGATGGCTTTAGACCCACCATGATTACAGCTGCAGAGAGAGAAACAGAGAGAAATAATTATTATTAATTTGTAATATATAAAATTATAATATAGTTGCAATTATATAACTAGTAAATTTTTTACAAAGCCAGTAAAGATATTTAAATATTTGAAGAAGCAATTTAGGCCAGTATAGGTTGTCACTGCATTGCCATTACAGTGCCATTAAGTCTAATGAAATATTTTACACATAATATATATGTAATAATTGAATCATATCAAATAATAACCTAACATTTAAAAACGTAAATTTGCACCAAATGATCAAAATACTTAAGCTAGATGTTTAGTGTGTTTACATTATAAAAAAATGTTAAAAATACTTAATTCATATATATTTAAAAACTTATTTTACACAATAATAATGTAATATTGTATACAGTACATTTTCATATTTACACAGAATTATTTTTACATAAAAAATTAACTGACCTGCGGGTAGATTTCTCTGTCTGATGGTATGACAGGGCTCTGAGCATGAAATCGCAAGTTGTAGAGAGAAAAGCAGTCTTTCTTTATATATCACTATCAGAGACCATTCTCTTGTTCAACATCCGCTTGCAGGGAGGTGTTTCTTTGGGACAGATTACTGGGCGACACAAAGTCCACCCTCTTACAGAGAGCCAATGTCCAAAACACGCCACATCCAGATAAACAACACTGTAAGTGAACAAAGCTGGCCAACACTGTAATGTTAACACATTAACATGCATAACATCAATATTTCACATTAGCCTCGCCAAAGGTCAAGAAAAGACTTGAGAAAAGTTTGCTCATGTATCACAACAAAACAGCCATAGAATGTACTGTAGAAGTAATATATGCATATAATGTACAGTATCTAGTATTTTTAATTGCAGGGAATGTTTTGGTGTCAGTATACAAGCAAACTCTTAATGTAACTGAATGAATGCAGATACATTGGAGGGGGTCAAGCAGCTTTTGGCCAATGATGAGTGGGTCAGATGAGGTCTAAAAGATGATTGGCTTCATGGCAGGGTGGGCTACAGTATGGTATGGGCCAAATGGCAAACATCACTGAGTTTTTGTTTAACAGAAGAAAACCCGGGTGCCGGATTTTGGCTCATTCCAGGATTTGATCTAGACATGTCATTTTCTCTGTACTGGAGGCCAATCACTGCTTGCCTTTAGTACAGTCAATTTAAAGGCAATGCAGCAAAGTTTAGTGAATGATAAACCCCTTAAAAGTAATTATTAATTGTACATACAGTATAAAGTGTACAAACAGAATGAATTGCATAGTAAAAATTAATTAGATCCTAAATCACATTTCTCTGGCAACTACGTACTTCAGCATCACTATACAATCTCCCTTATCAACGAGTCGATCACTGAGACGTAAAGGAGGGGAACCAGTAATGTTTGTGAGCAAAGGTCATGAAAGATTGATAAGAGCTTATTCACCTTGTCAACTTATGCAAGACCCCTTAAACAAAGCCACCAGCCTTAGCTAGATTTTCCTGATTATCTTCGTGAATACATCTGCTGACTGACTTACAACAGATTATTTACCTCCAAGTGTCAGGATTAAGATCAGAGGGTGAAAGCGCAATGATGACTACAATTTGTTTTTTAAATCTGATCCAGTTTATTTGCTCAGGTAGCATAGTCAACATCTGCTATCTACATAGCCTAATCAGGATTCACACATTGTGAACTTTGCAGATGTTTGCAATGGCTGGATAAGGATTTTTTTATTATTATTGTATATTATTTTTTAAAAACATTTATGGATGGAAAATAACAAAATCACAAAAATCTGTTTGTAAGACAAAAACTGCAAACCTTAAAAAAATAAACAAATGGTTATGTTTTAAAATTCACAAAGAACATTATTTCCAATGACAAACTTTTAATAAAGTATCTGATTTGTAGCAAAACTGACTATTGCACAATTCAACATATGTTGACTGTGCACTGTTAAAGTAGACTTTGCTTTCATTTGTTAATTCATCAACAGCAAATCAACAGGGACATTCTGTCTTTGTTGCTAATCTGTGGCATAATACTTGGATCGAGTACAAAAGATACACGGCTTAAGATAATAGAACAATCCTTGATAACTTGTTAACATATAAACAGCTAGCTATCAAGTCATTAATGGTGAGAAAGTAATTTGGACAAGTACATAGTAGGCAACTAGTTATTTCAATGAGATTTATTATAAGGGTAAAAATATCAATTGGATGGGCATGTCTGGGTAGCGGATTGTGGTTGGAAGCCAGGCAATGACGTACATGTCTGAAACAGCATGTGTCATCTTCAGTAAACTCCCAGAATTCAAAACGCTGGGCTGACAAGAGAACAAAGCGCCTGATTGGACGTCCGCACTCACACCCCCATGCGTCAATTATGGTCAGGAGGAGTGAACATGCAGTTATTTCATTTACTGTAGGACACACACTGATTCAGTAAATTTGTCAACTCTGTTAGGGACAAACAGCAGTGTTGTAATGCATATATGTCTCACATACAATGCAAATAATAGAAGCTCAGCAATTTACTGGCCTCTAGTGGTCAGTTGAGGTAACAACATCATAAATCAGCATGACCAAGCAAAAACATTGCTCTCTGCAGGGGTCTGTGTAAAAAAAAATATCATCTGGTTCATATTAAGATAGACAAATACTTTGTTTTTAACTGAGACTTGTTACTTAGGGACTGATTGCTTATAAGTCAATTATGCACAAATATCATATTGCAAACATGAAAATATATGCATCAAAAATTACAAATTTACATTTGGTACCTAACCTGAATATGAATCTGAAGATTTGTATTTCATTATTAAGGTAATTTTGAGCTTTGTACCCCATTTATGGAAAGTACAAAAAAAAGTTTGTAACGGACAAAAGGAGTTTTTGAAAACAGTAGCAGATTTCCTTTATACTTTTAATTACCGGAAGTGATTCAAATCATTTACAGGTCAGTTTTACCCATTCACATTAAAACATTAATTTAAAAAGAAGCATAAGGTAAAAAACTGTTTAAAATGGGAAAAAACAACAACAAAAAGTTTACAAGAAGGTGGACTCGCATGCCACATGCCTTTGATGGTGAATACACACTAAATTAAAAACTGTACACAGTCGCTATCTGAAGTATATACTATATACTATAAATAGTGAATGCCTAAAAGTCTAATATTTCCCAACTGGATCACATTGTCTCTCAGCTGATTTATATCTGATATTTAAGCATTGCTAGAATACGCACATCTTTACTTTTTACATCAAAGAAAACCCAAAGTGCAGGTGCCAAAAAAGCGTAAGAGGAAAATTTGTTAAATTACTGTATGTACTGATTTATCTGTAAGGCTGCTATGTGGTTTGTTCCAAAAATGTAAGCAGCAGAGATCATTTTTAAGCATTGGGCCCTTTCTCTGTCCACAAGGTGGGGTTTTAAAAACTTTTCAATGCCCAGTGAGTTTACTTTTACATGGATTAAAGGACCCTTGACTCTCCCTGTGAAACTAATATTACTGAAAGACTACTTACTAGATTCTTGTAAGACTCTGGCATGTTTTGTCTTATCAGGACTAGTCAGCTAATTCTAGACACGATTACTATGATAAACAGCCTAACTGTATTAGATACTATTAGTTACCATTTCTGAATATAAAGTACACCAAGCGAACTGTAGTATACAAGAGGTCGACGAATCCTCAAAGACTTTGCACAGATGTAAAGGTGTGTCGATCAGTTTGTCATCTGATCACAGAAAAGTCTTTACTGTCTATTTCATTACAAGCTTATATAAACACGAGAACTTTGTATTACGTTGATTTATGTGGCGATTCACTGGAGAAAACAGGTGAGATGAGATCATTTAGATTCAGCCAGTTTAGTTAAAGGGAAAGTTCACCCAAAAATGAAAATTCTGTTATAATCTTCAGAACTATCATATCATACCTATCATATTATTTACATTTGCATGTCATTCAAAACCTGTGTGAATTTCCACTGAGGAACACTAAAGGAGATGTTTACCAAAATCCTTTTTTTCAATAAAACCGAAGTGGATAGGGACTGGAGCTGTGAAGACACAAAAACAACATTAAAGCACCATAAAAAGCAGCTCATACGATTTGTGTGTTACATTCCAAGTCTTCTGAAGACACACAATCGCTTTTTGTGAGTAAAGATTGAAATTATCTTCTAAAAAAATCTTCCTCTGTAATTCAGTGGTCACCATCCACTTTCACTGTATGGCAACAAGCTCTATTCTTGTTCCACAGAAGTTTGGAACAGGTTTGGAATGACATCAAAAGTGATTTTTATTCCTGACTGAACTATTCCTTTAAACCTGAAAGCCTGACTGGTCAAGATAAAGTTTGGAGTGAAGAGGTAAAATCAGTTTTTTTTAAAGAACGTCAACCAGATAGTGAGATCTCATAGTCACTGACTGACACGTGCGGGTGTCCCACCTTTCGAACATTCTTGGCGTTAGTTATTCTCGCAGCGATGTCCACCGGTTTTTCAAAGTACTGCACCAAGGCTTGTTCAGTCAAAACAGAAGCCAGGAACTGCTCGAAAGTAATGGTCCAGTCTTTATCGATACTGGTGCTGTGAGGCAGACCACTTCTGCCATGATGCCCTGCTCTGCCCTGGGGCCCGCCGTTACGTATGAGCACTGTGTCCTCCGCGATGTCCTCACACTGGAGCTTGTCGTCCAGCTCGTGGGACCCGGCGCTCAGAACAGAGTACGAAGAAACTGACGTGTCATCTTTGGTCTCATCATCTGAGATGAGCATGGCGGAGGACGTGGCCGTGTCTTTGGGTGAGGAATCTTCTAGCTTGATGTCCTCCAACAGACCCGAGGCGCAGGAGTTGATCTCAGGGTGTCCCATGCCGCCCGATGGGCAGACGCAGGGCTTGCGGCGCTCTCTCTGCTGCTTGCTTCCGCGAAGCGGGACCTGATCATCATCTTCGTCATCGGCTTCCTCGTCGTCCTTGATAGCAGGAGCGCAGAAGAGTTTTCCCACCTCACCCATCTCCAGCAGCAGGCTGGTTACTGTGGCGGTGGCGTGGTACAGCTCCTGCTCATTGTGGTCTTCACTGAACATGTTATATAGAGTCTTACACAGCTCGATGAACTGACTCTGAACAAAGAAAAATACCTAAATATCTTCATAACATTTTGATAATTGACATATTATTATTACTATTTTTTTTAATAAAATTCTCTCATATTTCTATTAGATTTTTTATAAAACAGAATGTTTACTTGATCCTCATGTTGAAAGATGTTGATCTTTTGTGATCATGATTGAATAATCAATACAGCACCCATGTTAAAAACCTTTTCCTCTCAGATGTACCTGGTTGAGTTTGGGTAGATCCTTCATGTTCTCTAACTTAGATTTGGTCTCCTGGTTCCACAGACGCAGGTAGGTGCGGTAATCAGGAGTGTGTTTTTTAACTACACCAAAGAAAGAAGCCCAGGTAAATACCGTAGCCTTGAACATATGCCTCACAACAAATATAAACTCATTTTCATTTGTAACCTTTCTCAGTCTTGAAGGTGACCCTGACAAAACCATCATCCTTTTCACTTCTGTTCTTGGGATCAAGGCCTGTGAATGAGAAGACAAGAATGTCAGAAAAGTATTTCAAACAGGATAAACAAATATTATGCAGCAGAATGTCATTTCATTTCATAATAAATTTGCGAACTATCAGAGGATCCAACTATCAGAGGCTTTTAAAAGATACAAAAGATAAAAATGCATGCACATTTACTCCTTCTAAGACTGGGTCGGACAACCTTTAGAAAAAACATTTTTAACATCTTTACATTTTATTGTGCATAATTCTATTATAATTTCACGCTACAATAAACAATAGAATAAATGATATGATAAATAACAAATTTCACAGCATAGCAACTACAGATATAGAGTAGTGAAGTGAAGGAGAATAACAGTGGGTGTGAATTATAAACGGGTACCGCTGGAGGTCTCTGGAGTGATGTCTTCAAAGAAATACTGTGTTGCTTCGCAGGCTGAGTCAGGCTCCTCCTGTTCATGATTCAGTTCTGAGGAGGAAACCAGATATATTTAGCCTCCTCCAGCAAGACTACACAATTTATCATCTGCTGAATCATTTTCAACAATTCCATTTTGAAACATTTTCCATTATTTTAATATTAGCATTTGGAAAGAAATCAGTTAGAATGTTTATGAAGACTGTATTAAAATGTAAAAAATTATAATCTTGGTCTTTAGGCAAAAATATTTCACTTTAATTTCAGTTTTACTACAGTAAATAGCAACCCAACCGTGCAACATAAAGAAAGTAAAACATTAATATTTAGGTTCGCTTCTGCTTTTTATCCATATTGTCTTTTAAAAAAAGAGAAGTATTTTCTTACAGTTTAGTTACTACACTTAATAGTACAGTAATACACTGTACATCTAAAATCCTAGTTTTATTAAATGAACCTAACTAAATTTAATACCAAAATTAAACTCACAATGACACTACGTTTTATTCTTCATTTTCATTTTTTTTTCTTTTATATCATAACCCACCTGGAAGCACGTGCATCTTGTACAAAAATTTCAATTTCTCCATCAGGTCACAGTGACACAGGACACCTGCAAAACACATTCACTTCTTTGTTATTACAATCAAATTGAATTAATAACAAACCAAACACCCTAATAAACTTCATTCAGATTACAATCCAACAAGTCATTTTAAACACTTTTTTATTATTTCAATTTTCATAATTATTTCCAACGTCTCTTTGTCTTGAACAAGCCACCTTTTGGCTGCTGTGACCCCTTTTGTAACTGAAAACTCACTTAAGCCGCTGATGAACTCCCGGAAGTTTATGAGACCATCTGTGTTCTGATCCAGCAGGCGGAAAAAACGCAGTGCCAGATCGTCTGTGTGTGAACCACAAGCCCATGGGAAGAGCAGAGCGAAAAGCCCCTTGAACTGCTCCAGGTCAATGCGGTACTGCTCCAGGTAAGGTAGGCTCGGGTCGTGACGGCTCATGGGGTTACTGGTGCTGCCCCAGTAACAGCTGGTCAGATGTTCAGCCTGATGGGAAACATGCACAGATCGGCTGTGAAACTAACTATAAAGCTAATGCATGAAATAATTGTTAATAATTAATCAGGATTGTAAAGATCTGAACTACAGATTGACTCTGAGCTGTGACTCACTTTAAACAGTGTGTAGAGCTCTTCCAGCTCATCGATGCTAAAGGCCGTCTCTGTCACAATGGTCCGTACCTTGATCATAAATATTTGTTCATAAATGTTTACTCATTTTACAGCTGCAGGAAAACCTGCGTTGCCTTTATTTTATAAAATCTAAAAGTGATTACGTGACAGTACAACACAAACACGTGTGTAGACGGTCATTACCACATTGCGTTTTGTGTTGTCTTCAATGCCCTGGATGACCCGAAGCCTCTGTTTGAAGCGCATCTGCTCAATGACATCTGCCCGTATGGAGCCAAACTTCTGCACATAACAGAGATAACATAATGTAAGTGTAAACATCACATACTGCAGATAGGCAAAAATTCATAAAAATAGACTGTTGACAAACCTCATAAGAACTGCGGACGAGTTTGAAGATGTCCACCTCGGGATGCGGCTCACCGTTATCAGTCAGCAGCGAGTGCAGGTGAGGGATTGGAGGAAGCGTGCTGTCTTTATTGGTCACGCTGTCCAGATATCTACAACACAACGGCACAAGCATGTGTGCGTTTTTGTGTTATTAAACCTAAGAAAGAACTAACTGTACAATGAACTTTAAAACCTCTCACATTGTAGAATAGCAGTAAACTCATCAAAACCATAAAATAACACAACTGTAACTGGGAATTGTGTTTATTTAGTCACACATTTCAAAAATATTTGTTAAATAACATTTTAGTTTTCTAATTAAAGAAATACTTTAAGAAGGTACTACTGTATAATGCATACTACTTACTGTACATCAGCATACTACATATACTCAAAATGCAATATACTACATACACTCACTCTGCAGTATACTACATAAACCAAGTATATGGTTATCATACCTGCCCAGAATGGTCATTGCTTCTCCATCATCTTTGCAGGCCAGCAGCTGATGAATGTTAGCATCCAGCACTGAAAGCGCCAGCTGGAAGATAACCTTGATGCCCTCGTAGAAGAAGCAGTCCACCACCACCACTGCACTTTCAAACGGCATGACGGACAGGAAGAGAGTGAGGAACCACGAGAGAGAGATGGTGGAGATGACGGCCAGAGCCTGCATGCAGTCGTACAGCTGAGGGACATAGACGTGAGCCAGCTCTTCAAACACACCCTGATCCACCAGAGCACCTGATGAACAAACACAACATCACTGCACGTCCTGTGGCTTCTATGATGGTGATAGACCCATATATCTGTAGTAACGCATGTCTGCTATTAGGAGAATAACTCAATATCCAGGAGCTCACCTACAACTCTGGTGTTGTAATAATCTGGTAGCATTCTTTCACACAGAGCTACCAGAAGCCAGAAGGCCTCTTCCTCTTTAGCGTACAGCAGGAGAACAGAGGTCACTATGTTCATAGCCTGTGGAAAAGATGAGCTTGGATCATGATCGTGTATCAAAAGTAATATTTAAAGGGATAGTTCACTCAAAAAGAATTTTGTCATGATTTATTTACCCTGTTGAAAACAAAAGAAGATATTCTTAGAAATGTCTCGATAGGGACCAATATTGTTTGGTTAACAACATCCCTCAAAGTATTTTCTTTTGTGTTCACATACAGGGTTGGAAAGACATAAGAGTGCGTAAATGATGATTTTCAACTATCCCTTTAAAGCTACAGAAAGTTTGGCGTTGTGAATTTGCAACCGTATGCATTCATACCTGGCAGTAGCCAATTTTGGGGTTACGAAAAGCGTACGCCGTGAGGACCCGACGCAAGGCGGCGATGCCCATCTCATTCTGAAAGGCTGGATGCTCTGGAAGAGAGCGATGCAAATCTCTCTCGATCTCCTCTGTGGCCAGATTATATTTCCCCATCGACTTTTCCACCAGATCCTCGTAATAACCAGGATGAGTAGCCATCTCATTAATCGCCCCTGTGCACGTCAAAATTGACACCAACCATCAGATAAGGCTCTGTACATTAACGGTTCCAATTCAACCCCCATTAAAGGGGCAATAGGACGATTCTAAAAAGAACATTACTTTGTGTATTTGGCCTAATGCAATATGGTTACGTGGTTTTAGGTAAAAAATGTCATTATTTTACACATATAATAGATTATTGTTGCTCCTCTCTGCCCCTCCTTTCTGAAACATGTCATTTTTTACAAAGCTCACTGTTGTGTTCTGATTGGTCTGTGATCCAGTGCATTGAGATTGGCCCGAATACCAAATTTAAAAAACACAGCGTCTCCACAACATGAAGAAAATAATTCACATCATATGACCCCTTTAAATATTCCATCTAATTAAATAACATATATGCGTTTGTTTGTCATATACTGTAAAAATATGAGGTTTTCTATTAGTATTTTTGTATTATTACAAGACTTCATTAAGAACTACCAGAAAATGCATGATGCACTTGTGTGTTTTAGTTTGTGTAGTTTCAATACACTTTACTTTATAGAACATTCTTGCACATCTAACAAACAGGAAACTGCTGTTCAAGGCAAACAGGTGCACACACATAACCACAAAAGAACATGACATGACAGTGGCAAGAAGCTAAAACTCCAATGAGGTCAGGGGAGAAAAAAGAACTTGCCAGAAAACAGGAGCCAGAGGTCTCCTCTCATGTTCTCAGGGATGCCCTGCAGCACCAGCTCTTTGGTCTTCTCTGTACGGTACATACACACTCCCTGACCGTACTCGGCAAAGTGATTTTTCCAAGCCTGCTCCTTCAGAAACTCTTTAGCCTGAAGACATTTAACAAAGACATCCCCATCAGAAGTGTTGAGAAAAGTGTGTGAAATGTACAGAAGTCTAATAAGTTATTACTTTAAAACTGTGACTGTATAAACATGTATGTTACTGTATGTAACATTAGATCAACCTTGAGAGAAGCTAATAAGCATCCAATGCATCTATTCAGTAACTAAATATAAAACAATACACATGGTTTGCATATACTCGCACAGAACGAATGTAATAGCAGCAAATGTTTTTAAAGCAGTGGACTGTAAATACAGACTTTTAGTCTGTAAGATCAACACAGTACACATTGCTGACACTGGAGTTTCACTTCCTGTTTGTGTTTTTAAGTGTCTGTTTAACTACAACATGCAACAAATGTCAATGACTACAAAGTGTATCTTTTAACTTCAAATTCTGACTGGATCGAAGTTGTTGAAATGGGATAAAATTGCAATAAAAAAACGCCATCAACAGTCTGCAGTTACACTAATCAGCTTTTTTATTTTAAGTTGTTTAATTGAGTACTATTATTATTTATAACATGCAGAGCTTTAAAGCTTTCACAAAAAAACAAACACATAGGAGAAAGAGGATCCAGATCTACTGTAATGGTGTATTTTTGTGTGTACCAGTTTGGGGTTGAACTCCTCCGGCGATCGCCGGCGGTACATGGTCATCAGTGCCTGTGTCGCAGTGGGAACTGTGTTGTCATTGAGATTAAACTGTCTTTCACTCTCTCCCTCTGAGCTGAGAGCCCCACGCTGAGGACTACAGGACAGAACACTGCCCTGCTGAGAATACAACTACAAACAGAACAGAAGACAGTATAGTATGATGTAGTATACAGTAATATAGTGCACTGTAGTATAGCACAGCATAAGTAGAGAACAGTACAGCATAGCACAGTATACCATAACATAGTAGAGTCGAACACAGAATAGTATAGTATAGTACAGTACAGTACAGTACAGTACAGTACAGTACAGTATAGCATAGCATAGCATAGTATAGAATAGCACAGTATAGTATTGTATAGAATAGCACAGTATAGTATAGTATAGTATAGAATAGAAATATATTCCTTTTTCTATAGTAGTATACAGCATATAGTCATAAATACCAATAAATGCATTATTTTGCTTACCTCATCATCAGAGCTACTGAAGCTGCCTGTGATTTCCTGCTCAAAGTAGATTTTGGAAGTGGTCTGTTGCAGGAAGTCAGAGATCCTTTGCACTAGGAAGTCCCGATCTTTTAGGTTGGCAAAGAGGAAAGTCATCTTGTTCTTGGTGCTGATTGACAAGGGGCTCGGCAGGACATTGGAGCTATCAGCTTTCTCAACTATGGTCACCTATTAAAGAAAGAAGGACAGGAAGTGTTCAGGAATGCTCACTAGTGAGGTTCTTTTTCAGTTTGGATGCTATAGAAAGTAGCTGACTAGAAAGGGAGTAGACAGCTCACTATGCTGAATGAGTGGAGCTGACAGCTCAAGATGGAAGAACATCTTAGCGGTGACTGACCTCTCTGAGTGGGATAATCAGACTGCAGATGGTTTCCTCTTTACTAGTGAAGCAGATGTAATTAGTGGAGACAAACATCTGTCCGAGGATGTGCATCTTGTTGAAGGGAGTCCACAGAGTACAGTCAGTGTGACCGTCCAGCTTCTCATCCTTGGGAAGGCGGAAAAGAGCTCGATATCGCTCGCTTTTAGCACGTGCATCCAAATCCCTGACAAAGATGGACGAGACAATAAATATTTCATATCTGAAAAAAGCTCTTGTATATGAAACAAGAAACCACAGTTAATCCTGTAACACAATATACACAACCGTATAAATGTTTGAAAATGTTTGTCTCCTAATATTTGTAAGTCGCTTTGGATAAAAGCATCAGCTAAATGCCTAAATGTAAATGTTAAAAAGCTTGGTCTGAATGTTTGACAAATATTATTGCGCTGATAAATACATTGCAAGTTTTTAAATAGACAGAATAAAGAAATAGCAGTCAATAGGAGCCCAGAATAGATTTGATTTCCTTTAATACTGTCTAAAAGCATGAACCTCAATAAGCTAGTCAATATATAAGGCAAGACTACATTTTTGCAAATATAAGCAAAGTACAGCTATTTCAAAATACGTATTATCTGCATTAATTTCTGCTCTTTATGTTAACTGTTGACATGTAAAGGTTTATTGGTACAGACCTTTTAAGGGCGGACACTTTCTTGGGTGACTTTTTCTTTAGTTTGGGCAGAGAGCGGTCCTGCTCGAAGCCCTTGTTGTCCAGCAGCTGTCTCATGGCTATGTTGGCCAGCTGCTCCATGAGTTTAAAGGTCTCATTGATGTTCAGGAACACAGAGAAAACATGCTCGCTACTGCGTGTACTGACTCGCACCATGTCGGGCAGCAGGAGAGTGGCGTTCTTCTCCAGCTGCGTGATGTCGGCCCAGCGGGTGACAAGCTTAACTAAAAGAACCGATTACATACACAGATTTATAAGCAGTATTTGTGTAGTTTGTGTGTACGATGAGCGCAGCTGTTGCAAAAGGAACTTAGTGTTTCTCACCCTCTTTTCCCAGCAGGTAGGAGTAGAAGCAGAGGTGGTTGATACTGAGGTACAGCCAGCCTTGACGCGGCACTTTTCCTTTCCAGTAACTACAGGAGTAGTAATTCACCAGCTTCTCCTCTTCGGGCATGCAAAAGAGCTTGCGAAACTTAGCGATGGCCTCTTTGAACTTGTCTGTGTCTTCATCCTCCTTGATGTCATGGCTTTTGTTGTATTCAGCGATGATGCCCTGGACAGAATGAGAGAGAGAAGGATACGAATATAGAGGGATTTTCATTCTGACAGCTACTAAGATATCCCAGAATGCAATGTAATAGGCAAGTTTTATTCTGTATTGAAAATAAAAACAAACAGCAAAAGTTACATTTACGTTGTTACCACACTTCTGTTTGTAAGTGTATGTAGACAGCATTTTGTGGTATTAAGCTAACCTGAATTTTGCCTTTAACAAAAGTGGTGATGTCGTTTTCATTCTCAAATATAGAGAGCGTCTGCAGGAGGTTCTGCTCCAGCCACTCCCAGTTCTCTGTGATCTCCTTACGAGAGCTCCCTAGAAGAGACAAAAACATCAAGCCAGAGACATTATGAGCTTGTCTGACTTCATCTCTTAATTATCAAATAACCCTAATCCCCATATAACACATTTCACATCCAAAGTCAACATCTAAAACTACTTCATTTGCTTTCATACTTCTCTAGCAGATGGTTCGGAGTACATGATGTAATTAACTCCGCTCTCCTCAGGCATTAAATCAAATATATTATTGGCAAGCTAAATGATTCATTAAAACCGAGCTGCGACAAGATTAAAGTACTTGTAATATAAAGACAATGCTATTAGCTAATGAGTGAAATACACAATCATCTTAAGATGTTTTAATGCTGCAATCTGTACATTTTACCTCTATAATGTCATCTCTGTTTGAAACATAAAATTGCATGACACTTTACATAGGTCAAATTAATTTCAAATTGACATTTCCCACCCAATCATACCCTGCAGCTATTAAATGAGGTAAGGAGACAGTTACAGGTACAGTTTACCAACAAACGAGAACTGAGAAATACATATAGACACATATAACCAAACAAACAAAAAACATAACAGCACCAAAACAAGGATGGTGTGAAAGCCTTTTAGACAACATACACACAGGTCTTTTTTTTGTTGCTTGCCTTTAATAGAGATTTACCAAATGGCTTACAGCTACCAAAGTAACAGCTTATGAAATCTGAACCAAACGCAGTTCCCTCCAAACCAGATTAGCTAAGAAACAGAGCACTCTCTGCTCCTCTGGGAGGCAAGAGCTCTTTCATCCTTCTTTCTCGCTCGCTCGTCTCAGACATCATGTTTTAGACTCTGTTCAAAACGCTGTCCCTTATACAACCCATGCTACTTCTGCAGCCTGTATACTAAAACATTCACCTATATGTGCAGTATACAACCACAGCAAGATGCTGTATCCCAGAGTGCAATGTGCTTGACTATCATCTTCCGATTAACTACATTGTCAGAAGTGATATCAACCAAGAATTTTTACTTTTTTCTCCACCAAGTTCATTTCAAGTGAAATTTTCACAACCACTTTTCCCCCTTTTCCATAGCCAGAACTACATGCATGACCAAAATATTATATTTTGGTACAAGTAATGCATACTATACACACAGATTATATATAGGATTATGTATTATAAGTGTATTTTTTAACAAATACCACAAACCAATTCCTCCTTATGCAACACTGGATTAAAAAAGAGACTCAAGAGTTTAACTAATATTAGAATAAAGATGGTTTTCAGTTTAAAGTCTGATTGGCTGAGCTACATGTATGTTGTAAAACATTGTAAAATAGCCAATATACATACACACCTGTGACAGTACATCATTTGAAGCATCACTCAACCAAAAACAACATAAACTCTTCTTAGCCTTGTCTTTTAAAAACAGCTATATCATCGTGTTGATCTATTACTACATCCTACAGCATTACTCGAACAACTGAGACACTTAACTGCACATTAACCATGCAGTCCAGCATCGGCACAAATTACTCAACCCTGCGTGAACGTTCCTAACAAACGTTAGGTTTCATTGAAACATTGATTTTAACAGCAGTACTAGCACTGTTTTGAACGGTCTGAAAAGCCAAGACAGTAAGTGAACTCAAGCAACATTTAAAAGAAAAGTGCACATTGATTTCTGACTTCCCATTCCACTTTAGAAGCACTAGGCCATGAGGTAATGCTCTGGCAGGAAGAAGCTATCAGGGAGAAAACAGAAAGCAAGGGAATATTCCAGAATGGGAGGCAGTGGGGGGTACGGAGGCAGTATGTTACCATGGGCGATGGTCCAGTAAACCAGAGAATCAGGAGTCTGGTAGAGGATCCTGTACGGAGCCACACGAGCACTGGAGTCCAACACGACATCAAGTGTTCCAACCAGCAGACCTGTGGGAAAACGAAATGTTAGGCTACGGATTATGACGCTATGACACTGGATTATGACAGTAGTAGCCTAAAATAGCATTATTTCAGGGTTCCCACACCAACTGATCAATCATTTTAATCACTTTTTTAATATTTTCCCAGTTATTTGTAATTAGGATAAGGATTTTATTGAATGCAATTGAATAGAGATAATATTTACAAAGAGCAATTTCTACAGCTACTAAACTAGAAAAAATGTTTTTAGTATAGAACTTCCAAACTAACTTCCTTAGGGCTGGAAATCACAATTCCCTTATATATCTCAGTTTCCCAGGCTTTTCTTTTGACTACATCATCATAAAATATTCACCGCATAAGAAATCTCAGCAGATGCTTAAACGCCTGTCATTGCAAACGCCAAATGCATTGCATTTCTTTATTAAATATATGTAAATATTTTAAGGTGCTGTACATCCAACCAGAATGTTATTCAGAACCTGCATAGAAAATGCTAAAGAAAGGTCTTACACGTGACCAAAGAACACAAGAAACAGGAACAATGTACAGTAACTGAGTCATTGAGATGTGGATAAATCTGTTCATGTTCATTATTGCACACTTCCCTAATACATGTGTACTGACAAGTACTTATGAATGATCGAGCCTGTATTACAACATGAGAAAAACAGAATATTTTTATCCAGTAGGTATTTTATGTTAAAAAAATCAGCTTTCAGGATTTTAGCAGTAACTTCAAAAAATGATTAAACAGTTAATTCATTTATGTGGCAAACTATAAGTTAAACTTTAAAGTAAAAATATGGAAACTGATAAATACATGAAAATGATTTGATTTTAAAAAATGGCTTATGTTTATTAAATGATTTAACTGCCAACAATAGTAGTTTTGGTGATTGAAATGGCCATGAAAGATAGTTTCAATTGTAGTAAAAAAAAAAAACAGACATGTGTAAGGGATGTTGGGAAATATATCTTTTTTGTAGTGCAGACTGGAAAAAACACCAGATAAGGCTGTTGCTTATTACACCCGAAACTTTAAAGCTTCAATCTGAGAAACATCAGCATTGCCTACAGGTGAGATTAACAAGTATCTGAGAATCTCAGTATCTGACACGCCACATTAAAGCATCTGCAAAACCTCCCAATCAACAAGTTTTTCCCTCTGGCATCACACTTCATCTTCAGATCTGCACCATCGAGTTTCTCGCTGTTCTGAGGTGATCTACAAAATCTACAACATGGTCTCGTGTTTAAAGGGCCAGTTTGGGTAGATGCAATATTGCTTCATTACCAAGTCATGATAAATTGGTACATACCAAAAGCAATAGCAGTCCATTATTATTTCCCTATGATGAATCGCTTTATTGGTTTTCTTCAAACTAGTAATTTGCTTCGGATAAAATAGGCTAATATGTATCTATTTTCAAGTTGTTACTTTTGCATTTCCCAAACAAGGATCCTCTAAACAAACCTATCTTGCTCTTTCTGCACAGGCACATATGTGCGATTACACCGCCTCCAGTACATGTGACTTTCTGTTCCTGTTTAATACGCTCGGATGAGCAACAGTTTCCTTGGTTGCAGAAACAAGAGAGCAAAGATTTGAGAATTCAGTAAATGTCACATGATCTATTCAGTTATAGACTACCACACTGTGCCTGGAAATGTATTATGGATACGCTACAGTATTCACTAGCAGTGTACTGCTGATCATTCAGGTAATTTACTCATACAAAATACAATCTTTTTTATATATGTTTGCACTGATGGTCTTCAACGATCACGTATGTGTAAATACAGGTGTGATTTGTTCTCAGTACAGTTGAACCCAATTGAATCTGTCCAGCATTTCTGATGTCAAGAGTTGTGGGTGGTACATTTGTTTTTCTTTTCTATTTCTAAATATAGAAAATAGCTGCTCTCAATTAAATTCATTGAAAGATCAGCTTTGCTCAGACAAAAACAACCACTCTCAAACACACGAGCAAAATCAATACACTTTTAAACAGCAACAACCTGATACTGCATCGACTGAAGAGCAAAAATAGCTTCTTTTTTTCATGGCACAAACAATGTTTGGCCTCCTGAAACCATGCTTACCACTACATCTATAGATAATGGACTAAATATGATATTATCCTGACTGTCTTATTGTAAAAATGTAGCAAAGTATGAGTGTGATAAAAATCACAAATATTATATTAGACCAAATAGGACCTAATGAAGATTTTCACATTTTTTAAATATCAACATGGTCTCCAATGTTTTTTATAAAAAAAACCTAAGAATTCTCTGAGATTGGCAAGCACAATTTGAGACATTGTTAAGATAGTTTATTAAATTTGAATAAATATTAAATTTGTATTTCCTACAAGTAAATCAAAGAACTTAAAAGAACCCTTGCACTAAATGTAAGCAATAAAAATAAACTATAATAATCATGAAACCTACTTGCATCAAGTTAATCAAGGGGCACAGTCTGCTGGCCGTGCCAGGATGACCAACTCTAAAGCAACTGGCACACAACTCACACATTTATGTAACAATGACATCATCTTTACTCAGTTGTGTATGCTTTGTGTCTGTCTTCCCTCTCTGACAGACACAAAGGAGTTGACACACAAATACTGGCCATGTTTCAAAAGATATAATTATCATCTTAACATCTCTTGTTTAAAAGAACTGTTCCTTTCATAGCTCAGCATCAAACAGGAGATACCCGTCAATCAGAGATAAAGAGGTTGAAAGCAAATGCCACAAATACCTGCCCACCTACAGTATAAATACTGGTCATATCCCCAGGTGAGATGTTTGTCAATAAAACACATTTCACAATACCAAATAAGCTTTCACTGCCTTGTAGGAGAGGTTTCAGTTCAATGCACATTAATAATAAAAAAATGTAAGCAAATAAAGATTGTTTGATAACTAAAAAGGTTGTTTTAATTAAATAAAAAATGTTATTCTAGCAACCTTTGCACATTAAAAATCTTTAAAACTAAGGTTCTTAAAAGGTTCTTTGTTGGCCTGTACATGGTTCAATAAGGAACCCTAAACGTTTTATTGCACAACAGGCTCTTTGTATTGACAAAAGAAAGAAGTAAATAATATATTACATTTAATAAGAGCACAAAAGATTGCAGAAATTAAACACTTAATTTACACAATCTTTATATAAATTCACTAAATGTGTTTGAAAAGTTGACAGGTTTGTCCACTTGTCTTGCTGTAGATTTTGGAAATAACACTAGTTGGGTACTGTTACTGGAAGAGAATCTCAATGTCACAATAATTGGCCAAATAGTTTTTATATTTACATTACATTTATGCATCTGGAAGGCCAAACTGTGCATTTCATCTGTACATTTTTTAATTAAACCAGATTTTATTTCTAATATAGTTATTATTTACGCATTTCAATCAAATTATTATGCTGGAGGAAACTTCAGAAACATGTAAAACAGAGACATTTAGTAATGCAATTCAGCTTATCACAACATTAAATCGTCGACTGCACACTCAGGTAAAAACGCACAGGTGGGTCTCAATTTACGCAGCGTCAACAATAACCACATTCACCTGCCTTTACATGTCTAAAACAAACACCTCTGGGGTTTCATGATAAACACCAACTTAGAAAGCAGCCCTGTCATGTAAATAACATTATTGTGTTCAATAATCGATGACATTACCCGCGAGTCCGCCTCCTCCGTCGCCATGGCCCTTTCGTTTCTGCAGGATAAAATAAGGATTTGCTCTCTCTGTCATCCATAAAGCGCTGGCCAACAACACCTCCTCAGGGTTGACCCACATCTTCACCAAGATTTCCTTACGAGGGCATCAAAATAATCATATATGTACGGTCCAGTATGGAGTTACTGTCCGAAAGCTTATTCAAGCGTCAAATCTCGCACCATTTAAAGCGAATCGACGCGTTTCGAAAACTGGGTGGCTGTTTAATGCACAATTACAGGTTATCAGTTCGATATGACATGTACTGTATCGGAAAAAAACTATAAATATTTAAATATGCGCATGATAAAAATATGTGTATATAAATAATCGTCCCGGAGCGCCTGAAGAGTCGCGCGCACACCTCATATTACGCAAACAGCATCATCTACAGCTTCCAGAAATGATAATGACATTACGCCAAACGATGACTGATATAAGTCTTGAAATGCAGAACTGGTATATTCCAATGTTTCATGCGGAGGATGAGCATATTTTCGGCATGGCAATCTCAGTATTTGTTATTCGACTCTACATCAGGTGCAGTCGGAAAAGCGCGCTCTCCAGCGTCTCCATTTACGTCAACGCAAAATTGACAGATTTGTAACCGCACGCGCCGTTGGTGTTTAGTATATTTAGCGACACAGCAAATACTTCCTAACACGCAAAACAAACAATGCCATTTCTGCCCCGTTTCAATGATGCTTGACTCTCTAGCGCCATTGCAGTACACGGCAGCGTGCGTCATGGGTAGGCCGTGACGTCACAACGGTGGGAGGACAGCACGTTTGATTCTAAACAAAAAATGATTGACGGAATTATTTATGTTTTATTGAAATAAGGATTCAGAACATTATCATATCGAGAATGTAAGTAAAGTAAAATAGACTATATTAATTAAATACAAACATATTAAAAGATGATCTGGTTTCCACTGACCCCTGCTGATATTAAATTACTAAATTCTTTATATATAATCATTAAATATTTATAATTACATTTATTCATTTATCGGTTTTATCCAAAGCAGTTTGGAGCAAACATGTAAGCACATAAAGAGTATAGAAAAACCCTCTAATATTATTGGTAATTAAACGGATGGTTAATTTGCATGATTATTTTCTGGCTATCAAAAGTGTTGACAGCACCTGCACTAGACTGTCATAATATTGGCATACAATTGAAATAACCCAAATTTAATTCCCAGGTGCAGGTGAAGAGATAAGAAGTCTCACAAAAGGACACAGTTTCTACCTTCTGAGATTGAATTTAAATTACTTATGTGAGATATAAACCCATGAGCTTTATAAAGTATATATATAAAAACAGATACAGGAGGTGTTTCCCCATCGAGTGGGTTTACAAGTACATGATCTTAGACCACTCGTATCTGAAAGAATATATGTTATTTGTTTTTCCACGTGGCTAACCACTGTGTGCTTTCAGGTTTAACACCTAGCCTGTGACGTGACAGGTGAGAGAGGTTCAAGTTTGATAGGGTGAAGCACAACAACCACATAACTACCACAATAAAAAGTTTAACAGCAGGGAAACAGAATCACCAGCAGTTCATTACAGAGCTGTTTGTGCTGCGGTTTCTCAGAGGCTGGTGGGTGAGATGAAACTCTTTATTCACACAAACCACAGGAAGAAAACAATAAGCTTGTATTCTTTGGGGGCAGTAAAGGGTTGGAAAGAAAAGTGATTTTGAAAGTGGTACATACAGTATGGGGGGACTGAAGTTCGTGATTATTAAATAAATCAATAAAATTGATTAAAAATGAAGTTCCCCAAACCATTTTTACTAAAATCAGTAGCAGTTTTAAGTTTTATAGATGGCATCAAATAGTTAACTTGATGTGTTTTTATGAAAAGTAAGAGAGTGGAAATGATTAGAGAAGTATGTAAGTGTTACTGGTAAGAACGCAATTACTTTAATATCAGAATCAAGTATCAACATTTTTCCTGTCAACTGGGATATTTTTGGATAATTCCAATGAATGTCACAATTCTCATTAAATGACATTTGAGTGAAGTCCCTTGATTCGGTCTGAGATGCATTTAGACTTTGGATGGGTAATTTTTTTGACATATCTCAGTCATACTTTTCTCTCACTTCATATAGAGTATAGGGCTTTTCCACACTAATGTGGAACCAACTTCCCTTTTAACAAAGATTAAAAAAAGAAATGGTCTTACGTTAAACCAGTCGTTTCAGGGTCAGAGCAAGTCCATACAGTTGAAAGATTTAGAAGACAAATAAATATTTTTGTGACAAAGAATTAAGCACAATAAGCCCAAGAATGTGTATCTATAAAGTAAATAGGTTCAATCTTTAAATTAGTCATACAACATTCTCAGCTGACATATTGACATGCAGACCATGAGACAAAACTACAACACTGTCAATATTTAATCTGAGCTTTTAGTTAGTTTCATTTCTACCCAGGGTGAAGCATTGCATGTAAGCTTTAAAACATTTTAATGTGTACATAAAATAAAAGAACAATAGAAATAGAACAATAGAAATTTTTCAACTTTGATTGTCAACTTTCCCCACAAATACCTCTTTACCACAGCAATAAAGAAACATTACTAACAATGAAACTGTGAAATCTGTACTTTCTCAAAAAGTGAATCATAAACAACTCACTGTTCAAAGGTTAGCTGAGGTTAACTGGAACAAGAATGAAAACAAAGCATTCCTGTTACAGCTGAATTTTACAGCTAGTTAATATGAAACAAAAAGACATGATGTTAGAGAACACATTCTGAGTGTTAACAAAAGGAAAATCCCTGTTACATTGGGAAAACACAAAATAGGGATAGTGATATATAATGAGAAACCATGATCAAACAATGGTTGATTAAATAGATCGAAAAAACAAACTTCTACAACAAACTTTACCCTTAATTTACACATATAAACTAGTACTTAAATTAGAGAGAGTTTTTTTTAAACCCTTTGGTTTCTGTAATTGGTTAACTAACAATGCATTTGAGGTGTGTGGTTTTAGCGCCACTAGTGGCACAATCGGAAATGCATCCTGTTTGTCTGGCTGGTTCGTAAAAAGAAAATGTGAGCAAATTACATAATTATGCAGAGATTAACAACGATAAAATATCATTATTGTTGTAATTTTAATAATGATAATAGTAAATACGATCAAATAAGATATAAACAGTGCATTCACATGAAATTAAAAATCTTTAGACGTTACATAGTTACAGTAGGCCTATAAGTTTAGATAATGGGTTCAAGTTTAATTTAAGTCTATCAATTTTGTTTAAAAATTGTTTTTTGAAAAAGTATTTTTAATGGTATCCACCAGGGGGCGGTGTAGTATTAGGTAAGTATCAATAGAAAACCATATCAGCAATAAAAACAGCTTTGAGTTAAAGAAAAGCTTTATTTCTTCTTAAAAAATAAATATCATGACTTGTGTTTGATATCTTCTGGAACAGACTTTTAAGCAGAAGGAACAGATATTTGCTTTTAAAGCAATTAATGGCAACATTTAGGTGAAGAGCTCAGATTGTTTTGTATAGGCAGTCTTAATAATAAAGTAGCACAGCTGTATTGTGTGGTGATAGCCACTTGGTAGGATTCCTCTCAGGTTCAAGATATCCATGTATGAGCTATTCTATTATGAGCCATCAAACAACTCTTCAGCCACATGCAAAGAGCTCTAACAACAGCCAACTACAAAAGGGGCACAATGAACAGTCCATCAGATTTTACACTTCCGACTTATATTATTAAATAAGAGATTCTGAGAAACCAAGAATTCTGATCTGCACATTTTGAGAAACATGAATAACCAGAGTCTGATTCAGCATGACATGTTGGCACACATTGCAGAATGATCTAACCGGGGACTATAATAGGAACAGGTCGGAAATTGAGGCCATGCTTCTGGGTTAGCACCGCCTGTGCAAAGAGATTCTCAGGGTATAACAAATGAAAAGCTGCCTGCGATCAGGTGAACCTGAATCAGGGGTTTTTGAATAGAAGATTCAGATATTAAACAATCCTAAAATATAAACAATCCTTTAAAAAAGTATAACATTTTGTCTTCAGTAAAAGAGTTACACATAAACCCCCAAAAAAGTAGACAAACTAGATTTTGACAGATTTTTGAAAAAATCTGTCAAAAAAAAAAAATTAAAAAATTTATATTATGTATATTATATTATGTATATTCCAAAACCTGTATTACTTTCTCCAGTTCGTAGTTTACAAATTAGCTTCAAGTCATCTGAATTTCCTTCACATGCTATGTGCCCTCTTTTGTTGTCTTCCCATAGAGGCAATACAGCTAGCTTGGGTACAATGTGATAATAGACCCAGAGAAAAAAATGTGTAAGACAGGATCTAATTATCAGGTGTGGCAGTGCACTATAAATATTACGTCAGAGATGGTTGTGTTCTAGGCTTTATCATTTTTATTGGTTCCTGCACCAGATGTCAACTTGATGACTTAAATACGATTTGGGAATGAAGATCTATACACTGTGTTCCAGACTGGCACTTCTGTGTTAATGGTTGCTTGGAAACTACTGCTGCAAAGTTTTACAAGCATTACATCATGCAACCATTTAATCTTTAAACTGAATGATGTAATTTCTGCAAAATACAGAATCACAAAAATAATGCTTTTACATTTTCCAAAGAAAACATTAGAGGTGCCTGTCTGGTTTTTGCAGTCTGGCCTATATATATATGTATATGGGTAAATGTCTATCTTATAAAGACTTACACAAGGCAGTGTCAAAATCAGTTTGAATAATATGAAATACTTTTAAAAAGTTGTATTGAACCATGGAAATAAATTAGATGTACTTACACTAGTTTATATAGAGAACATTGAAAACAATTTAAACAAAAAGGTGATTTGTCAAAGTATGATTAATAATTAAAGACAAGGCATGGATGGAAAACTTGCAATGAAATTTATTGTCCTTCACAATCGCGGACACAACACGTGCAACAATATATTTCATTTGATATATTTTACTGCATTTTAACTGGTGAATATATTTTCAATAGGAGAACTTTTGATAATTACTAAACCAAGTTATTAAAAATGTCAACCCTTTACAGGGGGACATAAATATGTCACATGTTATTCTAAAGCCCTCTGAAATGTTTTTAGACTGATAACATTCTCTCTCTGATCAGCTTATCTAGTGTGCTTCCTCAGCAGGGAGATAAAGTGCTTTTTATAGCTGGGCACAAAATAACCAAGAATTCAGTCCTACAAATTCTGAGTAAGTGATATAAAGTTTCAAAGGGAAAGATAAAGAATTACACCGCAACTGCCAGTGTCAGATCTGGAATTAAATTACTATTTTAGGTTGTTGAAGACTTTCAGCAAATGAAAGTCAAAACATAGAATTTTACTGCAACACAACTTCATGGCAACCCATTGAAAAAGGGGTAAAAGAATCCTAACTATACCTTCTGTGTTTCAGATACATCAGCCTGGAGAGAATCAAAACATTTTACAAAAAAAAAAATATATATATTGTGCTTGCAGAAGCATTACATCAAGCCTATCAGGTCCAGTGACAAAAAAGTCATGAAAAGTACATGTAAAGAAAGACAGATGCTTCAATGTTGTACACTGACAATACTGTCTAACCATAGGCATGTATAATCTGTTCCCTAAAGGGGTCATATAAGCAGAAATACATTTTTGAAAGTGAAGTGAAAGATGTTTTTAGTGTAAAAGGTTTACAAGTGAACCTCAAGGAAAAGTTAGTAGTATAATATGACCCCTTTAATGAACTCACAAATTGATTTCTAGATTGATGCCGTCATCAAATACAGTATAATAACCATTGAAAACCAACACTATCATATTGTTTGTGCCATATCTGAATTAGAACAATTAAATACACAAAAAACGTTATGTAATCTATAAATCAGGTAAATTCATTTAAACAATAGTAACATACTGTACATACAAAATGTCAATCAAAATTTTAGGGAAGAAGGTAATGTGTGCTTTTTGGCTGACAGATTGAAATAACACAGCACAAGTACATTAAAATATTATTACTGGTTCATTTCATGTCAAATTAACTGATGTTTTGTATTTTTATTTGTTTCGTTTAAAAAAAAAAAAAAACTAGATGAATTGACACAGAATGACCCTATAACTAAAATTAGGATCACAGACCCCAGCATCATCCTACGTAACATACTACTGTAAACTACAACCAATAGTCCTTCTACACACTTTTACTGTAAATCTATACTGATAACAAGATTTAAATACAAAAATACATATTTACAGAATATCACCCTACCCTAACATGTGTGAATTGTGTGTGAATGTGTGAAGTATGCAGGTATGTCTAATGTCAAAAATGTTGCGTATAAATGCAGAATCTAAATAAGTGAAACACTAAAGCTTTGGTTTAATGTACTGAAGATTCTTTTGTGTATTGCACATTAGCCCACTGAATGGAAAAGTGCATTCTGGCATTCTATGAGCTCTTTTTAACTAGGGAAGTGCATTTCAAGTAAACTAAGAACTAATGAAAAACAAACAAAAAATCAGACGAAAATTACCTGCCACCCTATGAAATTAATAATGATACTAAACAGTGTACTGGATATAACAAGAAATTCAATAAAATGGAAGAAAAAATTAGTCATACAAATTTGTATGTGCATTCTATATCTTACCTGATGTTTGTGTCATTTAGAAAAATAAACCCCTTTGATACTAAAATATTCATTCAACAGTCACTTTTCTATTGGACATTATAAAAGGCAAACAGCAATTTCAATTAGTCTTTTTTCAAACTTTCATAGAAATTTCAGACCATTCAAAAATCTTCTGAGCGACCAAAAAGCATCAAAGGTAAAATAAAGAGCAAAACACTTCTACTTTTTTTTTACTTTTTACTTTTTTACATACTATTTTTACTTGCATCTAGAGAAGCTAATAAACATCTGCTGTTATTAAATATCGCTTTCTAGACCCCCATTGTTTTATCATGGCTGCAACATCACAGCATTGATCCCTGGTGTTTTAGCCCAATTCTGTTTAAAGCAGTGGACCTTTTACCTCAATATCCACAGCAAAATTTCAATAGCCCCACTTATAATCTCAACCCAATAAAATATTCTAGAGCTTGGCATACCGAGAAAGTTTTATAATACAAATAACAAAACACCAATAAATTGATTTTTAGTTGTTTAATCTTATCTTACTGCTTATTTTGACTTATTTTAGACAATTTTGAAGACCATTTGGAAGTTTGTTGAGGCACCTGGTTAAGAGACACTGATTTAAAGTATGTCTTTGCTGCCCTCATGTTATGCAAAACTTAAAAAACAAAACTCACTCAGAATCTACTCTGAACTGTTTACATTCCCGGTTTTGCAATTTGGTTGTATAATGTGAATGTTACATAACCAAACTATGTGTGTACAATCAGCACGTACACTGTGGTTAGCTGCAGTACATCCCTTGGCATCTTGTGTGAACCAAGTTTACATCTAGCTACCCGAATATTACAACAACTGGTTTAATGGCACAGACACTTGTAGTAATTCTATTGCCCCATGGAATACTGAGGTTTGTTATCGCCATGGTAATGTCAAAATGAACGTCAAGTACATATGTATAATAAGCGTGCAATAGGTTGCCCAAATATTCACGTGTCGCTAGCTGGTACTGTACGTTCACACTAGTAGAAAACCTAAAACACTGTCAAAATTAAGTTAATTTAAAGTATGCATTTGTGCTTTTGTCACATTGTGTTTCGCAAACATATTATCTATACAGAGACATCTCAAAGGATGCACAAAAAGCTATCGCACTGCTAAAACAACGATCATTTGTTGATAACTGTATGTCACTGAGGTCGTTGCACAACACTTCAAAAGATGCATTAACAGTGTCTGTTCTGAATGTAAAAATAGATACGTTGGGTGAGATCTGTGAGATCCATAATCTGTATATTTTTCACTCTATATCACCATCTCTGTTTAAAACATAAAATTGCAGGTTACTTTACACACAAAGTCTAACTCCACAGCTTAAACTATAAATCAGTATTATCATTATAATCATTATTAAGCTTACCGCTGTGAATTGAGGTACGGTAAGAAAACACTGATCCTTTATGTTTTTGCACAATTAATTATTTTTGTTGGTTACATTTAACCAAAAATGTACAATGTAGAGCAAGTTGTGTCAATAAACTTTGTTTTTGACAAGCCATATTTTTATAACTAATATTATAATATGTTATACACATTCCTTTCGAGTGGTATCTGATATTCTGAATCTATCGTTGGTTAGGGAAGAAAGTGGTGCATCTTACCCCACCCCTCTACTCCTAACCGTAAGACAACACTGTATAATAAACGAGAACTAGAACTTTTACTGATGCTGGTTGTGGTTCACACAAACTGCTTTTGACACTGCAGCACATGTAGTTGGTCACATACATCTATGCATTATGTATTAATATATATTCATTGTGGATTATTGTATAGGTCGGCAGTGATCCTGTGGAGAAGTTAAAACAGTCAAAATTTCCCGGCATAGGGAAGGACTGGGTTGCACTAAGTTCAGAAAAAGAAGACAGGAAACAGACAGAGATACAATCAAAGAAAAAAAAACAGATTGGAATGAAATAGAGACTGGAATGAGCTCATGGGATTAGAAAAAGATGTTGCACGCCTGTGCTGCTATTGCCCGTGTGCACTTTTATTGTTTGTTTTAGGTCAACTACAGACCTGCTCCATTCGCTGAACCCTCAGGACTTCACATCTTCATGTTCTGGTTCAGATTGAAGGTCCATGTCAGACAGGACCAGCTCAAGTGAATTATCTGAATCATTACTAACAGAGGGCTGGTGATCACCTGAGGAAACAGCAGAGAGGGGTCGCATGTAAAGAAATAAACAGATTCCAGGGCTAACTTTCAATATGGCAGCATGTCTGTGCTAACTCAAATCTCATTGGTTCTCGCATGTCTCATGACAAAACAAGCATATGACAACTAGTCTTGAGACAACAATGAGTTTTAAAGTTACCATTTTTAAATTTAGCACTGTTAAACTTAAGTTTGATTTACTATTCTTACATAAAATTATCCTATACATAATGTAAAGAACAATTTCTGAAAATATAAACTTGATATCTTTAATATTGACTGAGGAAGGCCATATCAAATATTGAAGTCATTGTTAAATTAATGATTGAAATTAAACTTTGATGCTCCTAATCTCATATGAGATATAAAGCTGGCAAAAGCTGACAAAGGAAAAGTTAAACGACTGATGGCAAAGCCCTGCACGCATACACAACCAGCACAGCATTACACTAGAACTGAAACGGAGAACAAGAACAGATTGTGTTTTATCTGCCTTGATGATTGCCTGTACCGAAAAATGACCTAAATATATGAACAGAAATTGGACCACTCTGGAACAGACTGTATTAATCACAGACTATTCTGAGCTCACAGCACACTAGAGACACATTGACTCATGTGATATCCTGATTTTCCAAATTATTGTACTGGAATGATGGGTAGTTTATATTGGTAAGTTACCTGCAAGTCATTAACTTGAAAAAACCTTAACTAACCTTTAACCTTGTTTAATGAAGCTTACTTTGGTCATGTCAGAAATCACAAAAAAAGCATGTGGCCTCTGATAGCTTTTATATGTTTTGGAAAGATTTTTCAAGTCTGTTTGGTGCTTTAAAGTTTTAAAAAAAACTTAGAACTATAATAAATAAACTTCATTTATTTCGCAAATAATTTTGCATTATTTGCCATTTATGACATACATAATATGTGTATATTGTGTCTAATAAACAGGTTTTGCATTCACCATTATACTAATTTAAAATCAGCACTTCAGATTTTTTGACAGCTTTTGTTTTACACTTAATGTCAAATCTCATTTTGTTTGGATACTCACTGCTCTCTGCGACCTGTGGGAAGGAGTCTGTCTCATGGTACCTGTGTGACAGGTCTGTGGTTCTGACAGCTGGATCCAAAACTACTGAGCTCTCGCCAAGTGTGACCTCACTGGCCCCTGTCACTGGATTGGTAGGCGGGCCCCCGATTGACATCTCAAAGTCCTGAGGGATGTCGTCATAACAGTCTGTATCGGGCTGTTTGGATGGGAAATGACAGCATTAAGAAAACATAAATAGAATGTTTAGGTCTAATGACAGGGGCAAAGTCCAGCTCAGTCTTACTGGGATGCCCAAGGCCTTGAGGATGTTCATTTTGCACATGGGGCAGGTTCTGTGATCCTGTAGCCAAGGGTCCACACAGTTCTTATGAAACATATGGCTAACAAAAACAGCACGGAGCAGTTACAACAACATCAAACATCCAACTTTTTCAGTGTATTTCAGAAATACACTGACAACTATTTAATCTCTAGTCTAAGAATCAGAATTCACAATTCTGTAACCTCACCGGCACGGCAATATCCTCACAACATCATTCGGCTTGTAGTCTTCGATACACACTGCGCAATTATCAAACTCAGACTCTGTTTCCTGGAAATAGTCGCAGGGCTGTTAGTAACAAAGTATGTGGGTGTCTGTATTTGTGTAATGTACCAGTAATGGAGATTTCTTGGAAAAACAGTAACATGTCATGTCATGAACTTGTGGAAAGGTACAAATGGATTCAGGTGAAACGGTTCTTAATAGGTAAGATATTTAGAAAGCAAAAGTATATGTATGTATATATATGTTATTGGTGTACATTATTAGCATAAAATGAGGGTTTAACATTTTAAGAATGTGAGACTAGAGATTTAAAATTAGATCACTGGTGTTGACTACTATACTGAGTATAACTAACAAAGTTACGCACCTTGTCGCCCTTTCTGATGGTCCGGACTTGTAACTTGCTTATGGCCTTTTTTGCAGCGTCTCCTAAACGCCTCTGCAAAAGATATCAAACAAGACATATTTCAGAAAGACAGTCATAGAAAGACAATCACAGGCAGTAAATTTAAAGGAGTAGTGACCTTGGATATATATATATATATATATATATATATATATATATATATATATATATAAACCACAGCAGGTTACTAGATCAAGAAATTGCTCATTTTATTATTGCATTTATATCATTAACCTAATTCCCAATGGATAAAATCACTTGAATCTCACGCTGTCCATATATCACTTAGAAAATCAAGGGTCATCATGTTTTTCCATGTCAATGCACGATATCTGTTTTCAAATGATCCTGAGTAAGTATTGTGTACTTTTATTTCTACTTTTGCATTTGCTAGTGTGACTGTACATCACCTGGTTGCGGTCTCGCGCGCTGGCGTAGCGGAACCTCTGGATGTAGTAGAAGACCAACCAGGCCAGCGAGATGATCATGAGGACGATGAAGGAGATGGAGACAAACACCACGGACGTGCGGCTGACGTACTTCTGCAGGTTCCGTGTCCCGATGCTGATGTGCATCACCACGGTGATGTTCTTCTCCAACAGGGCCATGATCTCACGACCTTTGGGCTCTGGAATCATGATAGCTACCACATCACCGGTACCTGAAGGAACGTGAGACGTCTTAGATGAGCAAAGGTGAAACTCAAATGTTATCTGAAACATATCTGATGGGCTGGTTGTTATGGTGATTGGATGGTTGCTACACAGACAGACAGCTGAACAGATCTACAGCAAAACTGTAATTTGGCTTGAATCTGGTTTCATATTTATGTTATGTAATATCTTATTTATGCTTAAATCACCAATGGAAACACATGGACTAACATTTGCTGTGATGATGTTACAGAGAGTCAGTGTGTCTGTGACTTTAAGGTCCCCACATGATTCCCAGAGGCTGCACTGGTGCAGGAGCATCTGTGCTGATTTGACAATACAGAGTTTATAAATAGAGCTTCTGCTTTCTCAATGTGCAACTGTAAGATATCCAGAGCTGTTAGTCTGTTGTAGACAAATCATCATAACATCAGATCTATCTGATCATCTTCTAACAACAGCTATAATATGTGTGCAATAGCAAAGTTTGCACAGAATTTGACTATCGCATAAAACATCTGAGAATGGCCCAGCAACCTGCTACACCCTACAGCAAATGCCTAGCAACCACTTAGAATACCATAGCAACCACCTAGCAAGCCAATATCCCTTGTACAGGATCTTTAAAACTCCAAAGTATGAAAACTACATCATAGTCTCAAAACTAAGCCAAACTTCTAACAATGTTTCATCAAGTAAACATTTGACTTGACTTAAAGAGCATTTTACACTACCGCCTTTATGATGATGATGTTGTGTACAGATCTACAGACGTTCTGTATATAAAACATTATAGGTACTAATGTTTAACGTATCAAACCACAGATTTACATAACTCAGCTAAGCTCTCGTTTCCTGGACTCTGGACTTCCTATTTGTATCTCAAAAACCTTGTCACTGCATGTTCAATTAGTACCAGCTGGATTGAGCTGTAATACAGCCAGGTTTGTGTGTATAGTTGATCAATTTTGGTAAACCATTTCAAAGTAAGTTAAATATTAACTTCTGAAGTTAAGGACAGAACTAGTTTTACAGGCATCTGTAAATCTTATACCAGCGTTCTTAAATAGGTCTACCTTGCCCACAAAAAAGACACTTTGTATATTTGGGTAAAAGAGCATGTAGTTTTCTGCAAAGACTGTAAAACGATGACTTAACACAGTTATAATGTATTTCCACTGTATTAAATTCACCTGAATGTTCATTAAATGATTACATTTTGTTTTCTGAAGTGAAAAGAGAGTCAACACGTAAGAATGGAAACACAATCACAAAATTAAATTTTGGTATTGCAGCAAAACTGGTAATACAAATGGCAATCAATTTGGCATAAAATCATGGTTACTACAACAATCATGGTTACTTTACTATAGTAAGATTATGGTTAATAAAGTACAGCAAACTTTCTTAAGCTATTTTTAAAGCTAAACATGTTGTATTATCAGTATCAGAGATTCTGAGTAAATCCAGTGGTAAATGTGTTGAGTTATTAAATGACAACATAATGTAATCAGTTGCTAAACTGTTGTCTAAATCTTTCCAAACCATTAAACTACACAAGAGTTTGTTCTGATCTCTACTGATGCCCTTTCTGTTTGCTGTACATTTTGAATGTACATTTTGTTCCTAATAGAAGAATTGATTTATATCCAAAATAACTAAGAAAGTAAAATGTTTATGTTGAATGCAATTATCCATATGGGTGACTTCCTTGAAACCTGTCAACAAATGGTGAAAATACAGTCAAAATATTTATTCATTAGAAGAAAATGAAGCCTTTGTTTTTGCATTATTGCAAAGCAGCTTTACAGAAAATAGATTTCAGCAATAGAGACATATGAAAAAGTATAGAAATTAGAAATAAATATTATAAACAATAATAAATACTAGTACATATGTTTAGTTACTATAATATAATGATAATTTACCAAAATACTTGCATTGTTGTAATGCAAAACAAATCTTCAATTATTACTGTAATGTTAAAAAAAAACCTGACAGTTGTTTATAAACACATGTTGTATAGAAAAACCACTGCAACAAATCTCAATTTGATTATTTTACATATAAAGAAACAGTTTACCCACTAATGTTAACAACATGTTTTCTCTTACCTTGGTGTGGCATAGTAATGGTCTCATTGGGATTACTGGATCCCACATTGAATATGACCACAGCAGATGCATTGAGGCTGGCTGCATGCTTGATCTTTTCTCTGTATGTACAGTTTCCTCCGGCTATCAGTGCTATCCACGGACTGTTGGGATGGGGCAGTGGGAATTTAGTATTGCTGTCACAGGCCTGTCTGTCCTGCAGAAAAGAAGGCATGAATACAAATCCCCTGGTATCTTTTTTAGGAGAGTGTTCTCCGTATCTCCCGCATTCAGTCTTCTCTGTCCTGACTTCAGATGTTACTGGGTCCAGGTAAGTGATGTTAACAAACGCAGTGTACCACTCCTCTTTCTCTGCCACTGTGAAGTCCAAACACAACAAATGCACAAAACAAAACGACAGCAACCATGTAGACAGGGCAAGACTCCGACAAGCTTGCGTTAGGGACATTGTCATGTCTTCCGAAATGATTCAAAACAACAGTTTTGCGAGCTGGGAAATATTTTTCTCCCTACTGTCCTTTAATATGTGACCATCGCTGAGTTACGCATTTTGGCAAGTTCACAATACAAGTGTTCTTCAAAACATCTCCATGTAAAACTCTTTCGTCCTTTAAAAGTGGCTTAAAGATGCAGACCACCATCACGTCGATTCACCCATCAGCATTTGCGCTCCTTGTGACGGTACCGACAAAGTTGCCAGTTATTGCGAATGATACGTCGTTTAAAATGTAATGCAGTGTAAGTCTATTATAATAATATAATATATACAATATAATATAATATAATAGTAAATTATCAATAATTAAATCAGTAAGATTTAAAAGTTATAATACATTAAATTATTCAATTATTAAAATTAATAATAATAAAAATCTCTGATATACAGAAATAACAAGCTGCTATATAGAACTGTACGATGTAAATCAACTATAAACAAAAAAACAAATATGATTATTAAATACATATGAGTTATCAAAAAAAACTATAAGTTTAACAGAAAGGACATACCCAGGTTTTTATATACGGCATAATTTTTGCCAGTTACATAAAATATGAAATGGGGAAATAACAGTAACGTGAATTACGAGGCAAATTCCTTGAAAGTATGTTGAAATAATGCTTTGGTAAGTATTTGGCAACCCGTTTGTCACCGACGGGAAAGTATTGTGTGTTGCCCTCATCTGTGATGGCGTGGGACTGCATTTCCCCTTATTTTGACAGATAAAATCTGCCAAATATTTATTAAATATTATTATAGTGGCTATACAATCTAATACAGTCATATATACAGTTTAAATCATCCCAAGCATATATAAAAGGCTTGTAAATACAAGCGGAACTAAACAAGCCTAGATGTTTGTACGGAACGATTTGCTTGTTGCACACAACCTGTGATCAGTTGTGGTCTGCCAGTTTTTTTGCACGATTATAATTTTTCTTGGTATGTTTCTTACGACAGATTCGATCAATGTACATGATTTCATGCTGCACTGCGAGTAAACGCGTTCGTAAAAGTACTTGTTAACTTTAATGTTTATTAAGATCGTGTACTTAGAGGTCAGTTCACAGTGCTCTGTGCTGTGGATCCTAGTCGACAGGATGTCACATAAGTTGCATCTTTTGACAATAAATGCCTGAATGTGTCACTGCCGATTAATTTGCATGTTTACGTTGTCTTTGTGATATTAGGGGTGAGAGATGCCTAAGAAGAAGACTGGCGCCCGTAAGAAGGCTGAAAGCCGCAAGGAGCGAGAGAAACAAACTCGAGCCAACAAGGATAATGTCGACGTGGCTAAACATCCGTGCAACTTAGCCATGGTAAGCATGGTTTCCAATGCTTTTATAATGCAGAGACAGATTACAAAATAGCCTTCTTTTTGACAAAATTATTACAATCAAATTTGTGTGTACAATATTAATAGAATCTCGCATATTTTTTATATTAAAAATTAATAGCCCTGTACTGGATTTCTATTGATTTTAATTAGGGTTCTTTAGGATTGGTTCCAGTTTACAGTAGAATTTCCAAACAATTCTTTGCTGTAATACAGTACAAAAATTTACTCAGTTTTTTTTTCTTTTCAGGAATGTGATAAGTGTCAAAGGTAAACATACTCATTTATTGTTTGTGCTATAATCGATACCCTTTATTACAAGTGGATGAAACGTAATATTTCTTTCCTGTTGGCAGGCGGCAAAAGAACAGAGCATTCTGCTATTTCTGCTCATCAGTGCAAAAACTTCCCATGTGTGCACAATGTGGTGAGCCTAACTTTGATGAACAAACACGGTTTGAGTATTTGGGGCAGGACTATCTTTATGGCTGATAATATTGGGAGGGAGTTGTGCTTGAAAATGTATTTGGAATTCTGTTTTGTGACATTTTGAAATTACACTTTTGAACAGCTTCAGTCAAAATATTGTAATGGAATATGTTTTCCTTTATTTAAAGGCAAAACCAAATGTATGAAGTCTTCAGACTGTGTCATCAAACATCCCGGCATTCACAGCACTGGAATGGGGATGGTGGTAAGCAGAAACAACACATCATATTGTCTTAGAAACAAACGTTCATTGGAAATGTTGTAACTGTCTCATCAGAATAAAAAACACATTCATAATTGGGTAAATTGTGAACAAGGCCAATGAATATGATTCTTAGAACTTTTTTATCTATTGTCAACGCAACACCGTTTGTGACCATTAGGGGGCCATCTGCGATTTCTGCGAAGCCTGGGTGTGCCATGGCAGGAAATGCCTAAGTACCCATGCCTGCTCATGCCCACTGTTAGATGCAGACTGCATTGAATGCGAGCGCAGTGTGTGGGAACATGGTAAAGTGCAACCATCAGACACAGTCTTGTCTAAGATGCATGCAGAAAATTGTTTTACAGATAATAAAATCATCTGAATCAATATTGCTGAACAAACCAGTGGAATGTATTTAATGCCTTTATAACGCATAATTTTTATACAGGTGGTCGAATATTCCGTTGCTCTTTCTGCCACAATTTCTTGTGTGAGGATGATCAGTTTGAACACCAGGCAAGCTGTCAAGTACTGGAGGCAGAGACATATAAATGTACATCTACGATATTTAATGATTTTAGATATATTCTTGTGTTTTGACTTTCTGTGACTTAAAAGTTTCTTGTCCCAATTCCAGGTTTATCTTGTAATCGACTTGGCCAGCATTCTTGTCTACGATGCAAGGTTAGGATTTTTGTATTAACATTTCTGTTGATATCATATTTTTTTTGTGTAAATGTGTTGTTTGGACGAACTGCAATATTTTGTAATGGTTCTTCTTTATAGGCGTGTTTCTGCGACGATCATGTGCGCAGCAAAGTATTTAAGCAAGAGAAAGGCAAGGCTCCACCGTGCCCAAAATGTGGACATGAAACTCAGGAGACCAAAGATCTGAGCATGTCCAGTGAGTGTTATCTTATATCTACAATTAAAACATTTTTGTTTAATCATTCATTTGTAAAAGGTGAGCAGATTAGAGACATGTTTTGTTCAGTTTGCCCAATTGACCGAAATAACATTGAAACTGTCATATGACCTATATATTGCACATTATCTTAGAATGATTGTTATGACCGAAATTACCTCATGACTCATTGCTCACACTTTTATTGTAGCATTTGGGTTTCTTTTTCTAAACGAATGACTTTTGCTTGAACACCTTGCAGCTCGAACCCACAAATTTGGTCGTCAGAGTGGCGCCGATGATTATGATGATGGCTATGGTGCATCAGGTTACAGCTCTTATTGGCAAAATAATGAATGTGGAGCAGGTGACTATAATGATGATATAGAGGAGGACAATGACTTTGATGATGAAGAGGAAGATGATGATGATGATGACGAAGAAGAAGAAGAAGAGGAAGATGATGCTGAAGTTGAGAACTCCCTCTCAAATCTGAGCTTGGAAGCCAGTTGTGGAAAGACCCAGTAAAATAGATAAAAGCTGAATGAAATTGGTCTCAGACCCAAAGCGTGAGATGTACAGTGTCAGAAATCTGTATTTTGCTCTTAAATTTTGTTTAACACTCACCTTTTTAAAATTGAAATATAAAGTGAAATATAGAAGTGTCACTTGTGTGTTGTTGTTTTTTTCTTTCATGCATGCCACAATTACAGAAAACCAAAACTTTCACTCATGAACCCATGGAAATTAGTAAAAAAGTCATGAAAATAAAATGTCCCTCCTTGACAGATAGCATGAAAATAATTGTTCTGAAATATCGCAACAAAACATTTAAAGGCGGTGCCCTTCAAATGACGTCGGTTTTGGGCGGGGCTAGCTATTTGTCTACATAATGGCATATAGTTTTTTGGAAAGCAGATATAAAAATCTTAATTGTAATATCAATAATATATGCAGGACATAATAACGACTATTAATAAAGAGCACTTGTTAATGTACATTAACATAGTTTGAAATATCAGACTCATTTATTGCGTATTCATATTTAAAAGTAGAACATCTTTTATTATCCAGAGTAATTAATCATCTGCGCTTATCGTATGATTTACTTTCGAGCCTTTCGTCATCACAGGTTTGATAATAGCCTACATGGTTTAAACGCCCAAACTAAATGTTACACAGATGCAAGAGGGTGTATATCCATGTCAGTCACATTCATCAAAGTGAAAGCGCTTCAGTCGGACTGGGCTGGGCGTTCTGTGAGCGTGCGTGGATTTCACCAGCAGATCTAAACAGGAGGAAGACACGACTCTTTCAATGTGTCCTCATAGATGAATAATGCATTGCAGAAGATCTCGCAGAAGTAATCGATAGGATTTGGCACACTTCAGGGAAGTTTATATAAGGAGAACATGTGAATTTAACGCAGCTGTCGTGGTTGGCCTACCAACGATCTGGCTTCGATGATTCTTATGACCTTCTTCCTCGCTATAATCGTAGGATTAAGGAATAAACTGCGAAAAATAAAAACAATGGTATGAAACGGATATGTACTCACCACACTTTTGCTTGATGTTTTTTTCGTATGCTGTCGTTAATGCATGGGGGTGATAACTGTAAGAGATTGCAAACGATCTGCATTAATGCTTCGCAAATGGTCACTGCATATATTAATTCATGTTTCTTTTTTTCTGGTGTGTTCCTCACTTAAAATGTGCTTCTTGCATGTAATATATTTAGAGAGAATTACAAACAATAACAATACATAACAATACATACAGTTGCTGCTTATTGTTTTGTTTAGTATTTGGAAGCATTGTTTTCCAAATTACAACTGCAATGCCCTCTGGAGCAATTGCTTTGTCATCTGACAAATTGCAATCCATAATGTATATTTCAGCTGCACCAATAATATGACGCTTGTCTCTTTATTAATTAGCATTTTTATTAACTAATAGCAATTAAAGCGGATCTCCTGCATATTTTCTTTTGTTAAATATAAACCACTTTCTTCCCTAAGCGTCCCTGACATGTTTTTATGCATTTAAGATATGTGCAAACAATTTCCGATTAATGATTAACTGTTTTTAGTTCAATATTTGTCAAAATCGCATACTTAGCAGCTTTCAGTTTCGAAAGACGGTCACGTAACCGGTTCCAGGAACTGCTCGACTTTAATAGAAGTATTTTCCAAACTGTGGGGATTTTGCTTTATTTTGGTCCCCGTTTGTATTAAAGTAGCGTATGATGTTTTACAGAGAACTGGAAGATGTGGTTGTAACCCTTGGTGCTTTGAAAATCACCTGGAATGCCCTTTGAACTCCGAGGTTTGGAATTCTTTCTTAATTCTGAGGTATATTTGAGAAACACGACTGCTCTTATATTTCCTTTGCTTGTTTTCTGTGCCACAACTACTGAATCGCTAATACTAAAAGAAATCTATGTGCAGTGGGATCCAAAAGGCTAGTTAGTGTAATTCATAAAAGCTTTACTCATAAAAGTTTTGAAATGACCAGATGAACTTAAACTGACTTTTGTTACATAACAATGACCTAATAAGAACATGCACTTTACAAAGGCTTTTTATTGTGGTCTCGATAACTTTTGGAACCCACTGTGTAGTAGCAATACATTAAAAAGCTATGTGATATTTTGTACGTGCAATGACAATTGACATAATAGCAATAACATTGTAAGATTTACTCTGTATCCTTATCTGGTGCTGTCCTCAAAGACTTATGATTGTTTGACTGCTGTTGCTGTGTACGTATCCACTGTGAGCCATATGAAAAAACTACAGTATTAAGCCACACACATTTGCCTAATAAAGTGCCAAAAAATGACAAATGAGGCGATACAAACCTGCTGTGAGAACAATTTCAGATTCAGTATGCCTGAGCACAATGTAGTAAGCAACACAATGTAGTAAGCATGTGGATATCATTGATCACAAAGAAATAAAGCATTAAGCTGCATAAAACAAGAATTAAAATGTCATGGTCAGATAATAGATTTGAAAGCTAAATGAGATTATATGATAGTTGTAAAGTGTCTATGTACAAATGTCTGTTATTTAATATGGCATTTATCAGTTCAAAGAGCCGACATTACTGGAGAAGTTTAGACAGATTTTAGTAGGGTAAAGGTTATGAGTAAGTATGTTTGGATTACATTATTGCCCATCATTATAACTGCAGGCATTGCTAGATGTTTAATGGAGCGAGTGAACAGAAAGTGTTTGAGGTTGGAAGATAAGTGAACCATGATACATTGACTAATGTGGAACATTTTTGTTATAGAGATGTTTGCTGTGAGACAAAGATATGTTCAGATTGAAAAAAGCTTGCGTAATGCTCTGTTGCATTTGATAGACAGAAGCTTAAAAAGTGAAATGGCTTTGAGTGTCTTAACATTGAGGCAAATGTGAGAGCAATGAAAATCATTGTGTTTGCTGGCTTATTGAGATGTAATCTGTTTGTTAGGCCTGTTTTACAATGCAAGCAGCTCTACAAACTACAAAATACTGGGTTACTGAGCTTTTTTTATAGCAGCAAAAAATGATTAAAATAACTATTACACATTTACACAAGAACATTGGGAAGATAATTCATCCCAAGTTGTGTAATAAAAGTTTAATAAAAGTAGATTCCGATCTGCCACATTCCTCACCTCTTTTAAGAAAGAGCTAAAAACACACCTCTTCTACGAACACCTGACATCATATAAAAAAATACAACTTTCCTCTACAGGTACTTATCTAGCACTGCAAAACATTGTAAACTTAGGAAAGCGCTTCTTCGTATTATTGTTGCCTCTTTTATTGTGTTGCTTCTTTGTCTCCTAATATTTGTAAGTCGCTCTGGATAAAAGCGTCAGCTAAATGTAAATGTAATGTTGATAACACAGAAGATATTCTTTGCACTAAAAATGCACCGGCTGGCTGATTACTTGCGTGATGTGTTGCCGGATCGATGCCAAAAAAAATACTGGCTGCTTGACATTGCAGTGTGAAACAGGCCTAACGCCTGCAACAAACATAATTAAAAGTCTCTTTTTTTGTGGAAAATTGATGCAGGTTAGAATGCAGAATTTTCTTAAGAAAAGAAAAAACATTCCTGCATTGAATGTTTAATAATCCTTTAAGGCCAGCTTAGAAGTAAATAATGCAGTAAAGAAATAAAGTCTGGCTCTAAACTGTTTAATGTTCGAGAGAGCTACAAGGGTACACTTATGAGTCATGCCTTGAACAGTTCTTTAAAAATTAATAATCCTAATCCAGTCTGCTACATTGTTTGTAAACATTTATATTAGTTTTAATTTGATTATACTTTATTAAATAACTGTTAAATGTTAGACTGATTCAAATGAAATGAGTAGTTCTGTTTATTTATTTGTTTGTGTGTGTTTAGCTGTCTAAGTGCTCTGTTGCCTGTGGCTGACAGTCACAATACGCAGGTTCTGATAGACATCCGCAAAGCTCTGCAAGACGCAAAACATGCGTTTCATGTAAGTCAATAATCTTATTTAAAGGTCATGTGTGTAAAACTAGCTTCACCTGTAGATGTTAAAAAATTAAAGCGTCATGCACCTGTTAAAGAGAAAAGTGGTACAATAACCAATATATTAACCATATTAACAAATTAGTACTTAAAACAACTATTATTGATAACCATTATGCAATTCTATAAATGTTCTTTGAAGTTTAAAATATGTGAAAGCATAACTTTTCTTTTCAATATGACTAGTGGGAAAGCATTTTATTTTCATGAATTAGCATAATTTGCATTTTATTAAACAGTATATTTAAATGCAATATAGTATTTAGTGTATTATCATTTTGAATATTTTTCCAGAACTCTACAGCCCGCTTGTACACACCAAATATTGAAAATATCACTGTAAGTCTAGTTACAGTACATGCTTAACACACCTTTATCTGTGAATAAATAAATATAGTGCTAATATACCCTCTTTTGTTGTTTTCAGAAATGTACATATGCGTTTATTGACTGTTATTTGTTGGAGATGAATGTTGTTTTGCACGAGGAAAATGTCATAGATGATCGTAACCAGTTGAAAATCAAGCTCACCTTAGCTGAATCTGAGAGATATGTAAGTAAAAGCACTAGCACAGTTCTTACAGGTATAATTAGAGAGAACATTTACATATTAAGTTGGTTCTGTTCTGCTTTTCTAGAAATGCTTAGCGAGACATCCATGCGAATTACAAGAGCTGACAAACTCCACTGTGTTTTATGAAAGGATGAATTCGTTTCTTCAAAAACTAAATGTACTTTGCCAGGATTCTGAAGTATCTACATGTGATTAGGAGCATACTTTGTTAGATAGCATGTCAAATAAGCTTATTTATCCATTATATAAATTATACTAACGTCTTTTTTATCCATATTTATATTGTATATAGCACTCCCCAGACCTTTCTCAGGCTAAACTGTGTCATTTTTGTAATGCTATAAAGTTTGTAATAATGATATATTTTTGTAACAAAAGGAATTTGAACGAATGGCTAACTGTGAATGTCTTCTGAATGTGTATAATTTATGGTAAAAAAATAAAATAAAAATACATTTAAATTTTTCATACAGATGGGAGCAGAAGGTGCTATTATCTTTCTGTATACTGCTGTTTTTACATTTACAGTCATATTACATTAAAACATATACCTAACAAAGCCAATGGAGTCACGTGTTGAAGTTAAATGGATAGTTTACTCCAGAATAACAATTCTGTCATTATTTACTCTCTCACAATGCTCAAAACCTGTATATGACTTGTATAAAGATATTTTGAGAAATGTCTCAATGGTTTTGTGTCTATGCAATGGAAGTCAATGATGGCCAATGTTGTTTGGTTACCAAAGTTCTTCAAAATATCTTTTGAACTTTTATTACTTCTGCTGAGGAAAACGGTTTTTCATGTAAATAATACAAAGCAATCAGTCCATGATGCACATGTACTGTACAAAGTGGTGTTTATTTTTAGTGCTTGCTTTGGAAAATCTGAGGAAGTACAGCTATTGTTGTGCTTTCACTCAGGAGGAAGTTCCAATGGAAATCCTATGTTATGTTAGCAAACAAAGACAGTAAACACGGCACAGCTCTCACAGACTAGCTGCTCTCCGTCACACAGAATCACTTACCTGACCTTAGGGTAGTTGCTCCAACTTCAGGTCTGTCAGCTCCTGTTCCTTCAAATGGGCACCAGGGGTTGAAATGCACAATTCACTGTTGACAGATACTGTGCACATGAACAATAATAGCAGTTTTGAAGAGAACACCGGCCAGAACAGAATATTTGTTTAATATAAGCTTGTTTAAACTGATTAACGTCCAAAAACAGAATAGATATTTACATATATACCATAAAAAGGCCGTAATGGAGCACACAAGTTCCCAATTTTCCCTGTAATTTAAATAGGGATGGCACTTTGTGGAAACATAGAGGAAAGAAAGGCAAGGATTTTGATGTGATCTACCTCATATGTTGTCATGCAACCAAAAGCTAAAAACATTTAATCTTTTACTGCAACATGAAAAAAATCAAAGCCTCAGAAGATGACTTTACTCTCAGTCTGCTTTGTCATCAACACACGTTTAGTTACAATAAGTTTTGATGGACTGTCATGCAAATATGAGGCTTCTTTGTTTTTCAAAGGCACACACAAAGCCAATGCACATGGCGTTATTGTTTTGTAAGCGTACAAGTGACTGTTTCTGAAACAACGTTTCTGACTGATGACAGGTGAGCCATTTACAAATTTAAACAATGAGTGTATTCTTTAGACAGTCGGATAAACAAACACAGCTGTATAAGGCACAATTAACTTCATACAAACCACTTCAGGGCAATTTGTTTGGTTTCAATGATTAATATTATGAACCTGGTCTTCCTGTACCATGAGAGACATCTATTAGACTCAAAAAACAAACAAAATATGTATAAAACAAATGAAAGTCCATAGCAGAATTTAAGAAGGAAAATGTTATTTTATACAAGATGCTCATATATAGAGAGCACATTATGTAAACAAAATATACATTACGTGCAAAAGTGCATAATGTTAAATTGACAACCTCGACTGCTGTTACAGAATGTCATATTCTTCGTAGAATATCATAAACTTAAATGATATTATAAACCAAAACAATATTATTTTAAAATACAAAACGTTTTAAATCAACAGGTAAAGGGTAACAACAAAAAAGTGAATACTTTCATTTTAAAAATAAACAGCGAGGTGACGATGCAGGGTGATAAAACAATTACTGACATGCCCAACCTTCCACCTGATTTAATGACGTGTAAAAAAGTATTTCTATAATTAACATAATATTTTTCCAATCATGTACAATAATGCAGTCTGCCGTTGGAGATCAGCTACTTTTTAGCACTATTTTTACCATAAATTAGTCCACAAAATAAGCGGTTCATAAAATCAAGTTTTCATTTCTGGTGGTTGGTATAGCATCTACAGTATACAGTCCATGCACGCACACACAAATAAATACACACATACACACATCTAAAAGTCTAAGACCACTTGTGAGAACTGTTCAACTTTGTTTTTTTTTTTAATGTGCACACAGTTAAAATGAAATCCCAGATTCCCAGAAGTGGTCTCAGACTTTTGTACCCCGCAGCATATTGTAACCGTTGATAAATTATGTTGAATTTATCCTGGATATGTATCAAGAATCCACCTTCCCATAAGTTCCTTCTGGTGGCCGGTAGTATTTTGGAAAAGCCATCAGCTGTAGCATGTTGAAAGCATATTTTCTGCACTTTATATTCTTTTGCACATTCTCAATCCGGCAGCCTTCTCTGATGAGGGAAGATGGAGAAAGAAAAAGAGGGACGATGATGAAAACACATGACTGTGATGTTGTACCTGCACGTTACTATGCAAAGCATGAGGAAACCCTTTGATTCTAACCGATACAATGACATGTCAATTATCAAAGCTTAATGCAAAAAGATAACTAAGTAAATTCAGAGTATGTCAAAACAAACTCTCTAGTGGACACACAAACGAAACTATTCAGGTCTTATAATTTTGGCTTTGGTTTGAAGGAACAAATTACCCCTATCGCATTCCAAACCTGTATGGTGTTATTTTCTGTGGAACACAAAAGCCGTTGACGAAAGTGTACACATACAACAACAGACATGAGCACTTTTGCCTTCCACAAAAAATGCAGGTTTGGAAACGAAAATTAAATTGCTACAACCTATTAGTCATAAGTTGCGGTACAAAAACGATCAAAGAGACATTTGTGAGGAACGCAGTAAGATCCAAGAGAAACACTTAAAGGAACCAAGTAAGAAAGTTAGACAGAGCTCAGGAGTGCTATAATCTGCAGTTTATTGGTATTTTGCAAGCAAAAAAACAAGGCTTAAAATGAGCCAGACCACCAGCAGGTGGGAGCTGACCAGCAGAAGGGCGATCGGATAGAAGTGTCGAGACGCCGGCTTGTTAATAGGTATAGAGCCTGTCTCAGGGTCGTCCCATTGGGCTACATCTCCCTGGGCCAACCGACCGCTGACCCAAACCCAAACGAGAGAGAAAAGAGTACACAAACAACAACAGAAAGTTAGTAAAATAGGTCAGTTAAGCAACATAAAGTCAAGACAAGGTCATTTAAATAGGTTATGTACACATTAGCAAAGAATAGGCTCAAGGAACACACAAACACGTGCACAAACTGAAAAGAAATGAAAGAAATGAAAAGGTGTGTTTGTGGTATGTTACACTGGTGACTCATGTTATCTTTAAATTAAACAACATCCGAACATTACTGTCAGCGATGGGAGTTGTAAAAAAAACAAATCTGAAGAATTGACCAAACGTCACACGGGTTGACGTGAATCCAAATCTAGCACCACGAGCGTCAGATTAAATGTCTAAACCCTGCTTTGGTTATAAACACAACTAAACCGGTTTAGTTGTGACATCAAGAGTGCTTCTTTCTTCTTTATTGTTTTATAAATATTCACAATGCAAAAGCGTTATCTTAATGCTGAACTAATGTTTTTTATCTGCATGATTATTAAGTATGATCTTGAAATAAACAGATAAATCTTCTGAACAATGTTATTGTTGTTTTGAAGCCAGTTTGTTTACATTTAGCCAGTCATGAGAATACAGTGTATAAAAAGTAGGTCAATGATCAGATTTCAGTAAAGTACCTTATAATAGCTTGAGCACTAACAAACAAAGGTTGCAGGAATGTTGGGCTATTTGGCAATGTGTTGAAATGCATGCGAGTGCTCATTTTTACTTGCTGTTTAATAGGGAGTGTCATAATGGGACATCATTTTGTTATGAATAATAATAATAATAACGTTTATAAAATAATTATGTACATTATATTACACAAAAGCAAATCCGGTAAGTATGATTACTTCAGTTCCTCGTTCTTAAGACAAACAACATTTATGTTAGCAGTTAGTTCAGTCAATCTCTGTAGGCCAATTTCCTTCCTTTATTTCATAAATACTGTACATACTGTATGTACAAACATCATCAACCCGTTTACACCTGTAAAAAGACCTGATGGCTTCAATCACCTCACAATTGATTTTTTTAATGAAGTAACTCTAATACTTTGATGCCATTGTGGCAGCCTTACTCAATAATCTCTCCATCATTTGTGAAGTTTTACCTACTTTGAGAAAATGTCTTGTGCTTGTGAAGTATGTTTGTTTGTTTACATACTGTATATGTATTCTTTGTAAAAATGTGTTTAAATAAGCTGAATGCATTGGGTAGTCCCTCATCTAGTTTTTCTTGCACTATTGCCTATTGTAGGGAGTGTCTTCCTAATTTGTGTAAAGCTGCTTTGGAATAATACATTCTGTGAAAAGCACTATACAAATTAAAAGACTCACCAAAGTTGACAGAAAAATGCAAATATTTTTATTTACCCACCCTCATGCCATGCTAGGTGTAAATTAGTCACAAGACATGTGAGACCCAACGAGATGTATGTCATATTTAATTTTTTATTGCCAGGCTGCCTGTCTATTGTCTGTCTACATTTTTATGTGACGTATGGATAGGCTCAACGCTGTGTTTCTAAGCTAATAATATCAATTTAGAAACGATACAGAATAGTATTAGATAAGTTCAAAATATCAGTTTCACATCATTTGACTTCATTTAAAGATACTGTGAGTACGCAAAGTACCTTACATACTAAATATCTTTAAAATGGCACCGTTACACAGGTGGAACACTTAGGTTATTTCACTATTTACTTTAATAAAACTATTTACTTTCCATGAAATTTTTTTAAAAAGTGTTAATGTTTTTTTAAATACCTAAAATTAAAATAATTTAAAAAGAGATATTTTTATGTAAAAAGAGATAAATTTAAATATTTTTTAAAAACAAATGTTTTTATATTGTGTGTTTCTTCAATGGTAAACAAGCACAATGAGGTGCAAAATATACTATACAGGCAAAATGTACTAGTCTTCCTTAAGGAGGGGGTTTAAAAGTGCAGCGGGGTCTGCATGCAGCTGTTTGACATTCATCATGTGATCACAAACTATTCTGCAGTGTCACAATGCTGGTTGTAAGATATATTACTGATTACAAGAGAATAAATAACAGGATCCAGACAATCACTTTATATTGACAGAAATGCGGCTCTTTTCCTTTCAAACAGGAAACGAATGTCACATAGTTAACTTCTGTAGGAGTTAATCTTTAGCCATCAGTTATGCTTGAATTTTTGCCAGACTGCATACTTACTTAGTGTCAAGGGCCCTTTTCTAAACTTTAAAAACCTTTCACTCCTAATGTGATGAATGTACCTTCTATGATACCTTTACCCGGCCATCAGGGGCGTCGCACCCGTGGGGGATGTGGGTGTCCTCTCCCCTCCCTCTCAAACATGACACCGGCTTTGAGTGTGACCGGCTGATGATTGGCTGTTCTGCCTTAAGTCCCGCCTCTCTTAGTGTGTTAGATTTATCAGTCAGCTCGTGCTGAGGAGGCGGGAACTTATGGTTCTGGTTATTTACATCTCCCTTTTCCAGGTACTTTGAATGAGTGTTTATGCTTTCGAGGTTTAAATAAGCTTGATATGTGTTTGGGAAGATGTTCTGTTTATGTTTTGTTCTTAATATATGTTGTTTGTATATCTGGAATTTGAAACCAAAATAATTTCCCCCTGGGATTATTAAAGTATTTCTGATTCTGATTCTTTAGCAAGTCTACTGTTGTGTATTTTCACAACAGAGTTTTGACTTATTTTCTGTGTGTTCCGAGTGTGTTTTTATACTTTTCTAGTATCACTCATTTAGCTTTTTATATCTTGTATGTTATACCTTTTGTACTCTTCTGTCATTGTATTCATCGTTTTATTGTTAACAAACAAACCACATCCATCCCCCGCACTTTTGAAAAGCTTGCTACGCCCCTGCCGGCCATATTATAACATGTATCACCTATGAAGAATGTCATCCCGGAATGCATTTCAGTGAGGTCAGTGAAAAAATTCATCCAAGATGGTGATCAGAGCAAGAGAAATGACAATTATATGACAAGTATGCTCAAAGAATCATGTAAGTAGGCAAAACACAAATGTATTAAGAGGGGCAGATGGATCAAGAATAAAATCTCGCTCACCTGCGCATGCAGTCCAGAGCTCGCACAAAGTAGTCTTTATTGAGCTGGTGCTCGTCCCTCAGTAGTGAGCACTGCTCCAGCGTTACTGACATGGACGTCCTATCTTTGGCACTTTTACAGCTGGTGAAGCGGATTCCATTCACCCGGCGACAGATCTGAAAAGCCAGATGAGAGACTGGGTCATTTTTTATTAATGATTCTTTACTGCGAATTAATACATGTCATTATTATATGCTTTATAGTATTTTTCACTATTCTTCTCTGTTTTGAGTTCAAGAGTCTACAAAGATGATAAAAGACTCTTTCCTGTGACACTTTTCTTTTCTGTGTATATTTTAATGAAACATGAAATCGCTACTTAGTGTTGCTACTCAGCAGCAGATGATATTGTAAGATGTACATTCTCAAATTAAAAGCTTTTAGATCAATTGTTTAAACTGTACAACTCATAAGATGAGTTCATCTTTTGCCTTTTAGTTGAAAAGACCCTTAACTTATTTTCCCAAAAATGAAGAGGAAGCAATACTTTAACACAAACTGCTTCATGTTTTTCAAATCTGAGGTTAGAAAACAAGCTGCAGACACTTCCTAGACAGATTTCATGACTTCAGAACAAACCGTACCATTCCCGCAAGCCACAATATCTCCACATTCTTCCTCTTCTTAGTTACTACATTCTGGCCAAGGGTGTCGAGAAGTTCTTTAATGTCGGTCTGTGTCTGAAAACAAGGCAGGCCTTCAGAGAAGAAGAGAACAGGACAAAAAAACAGAAGATTAAGATGTCACGCACGAATGAGTTTCAAGAGTGTCTCTTTATCGACAGGCACTGAGATGAGGTTGAAAAATCTAGGGACGTATAGTTGTTTTTGAGATAAGGAGATAAAGGGAATTAAGACAAGAAGTGACATGCTACGATTCATCTTGGCATCCATCTACTGGGAGCGTTCATCAGCCGATGCTGTCACGCTTCATAGGGAAGATTGACATATCACAGAACAAGAACCTGCCCTCATATGCTTAAAACTTTAATAAATCCTGCAGAAATTTTGAGTTTTAAAGAATTTAATCAATAGAGATCTTTTAAACACGAGCCTTAGAGATGCCAGAAAAGTGAAAGTAATTTAATGTTTTTGACATTATGACCTCATCATGACTTTCTTTTTTACCAGCAATAAATGGGTTTATAGTTACAGTCAATAAAAAGACAATAATACAATATACAATTCTGAACTAAAAATATATCTTTATCAGCCCAGTCATTCTCTTTATTATCAGATGTTTGCAATTAATAAAAAGCACATTATCTTAAGATTATCTTTAAGTTTAAAAGGATATACTCCAAGTACATTAGAATATACTTTCAGTGTTAATGCTTACATAAGAATGAATTGGAAAGCAAGATCATATTTTAAAATCAAAAAAGCAAGATAAGATATTACATTTTGGTTAAAGAAAACAAGATATTGTGTTAACACGGACATGTTTTTGTGAGATTCTTATTTGAGCCATAGATGTGTTTTGCAATAGTAAACTTACATTCTGATGGCATCGAGTTGATTAAGGATTTATAATAACCTTCAAGAATCTCAAAGCTCTTCTGGTTTATTCTTTCCTGTAAAGATATGTCACCGAATCTGTGATGGAGACATAGAGGTTATCAGCTCAGACATGCCTGAACCCACATCACCACCAGATATATTACGATTATCACTAACATCTAAATAACAGGCTTGTAACTCGATAGGAGTTCAAGGATAGTGTTTCTTTAGTACCACTGACATCTCGTACCTCTCGGCGATGGTCTGCTGCTCATTTATACCCACATTGAAGAGCACAGGAAGTACACGCAGCGGCTTGCCTTCTCGGAGCTCTTCGGGTAACATTTGGAAGGCATGATGTGGGAGTGGCACCTCAACAGTGTAACGGTCTCTGGAATAAAACATGTCACATTTCAGAAGTTTGGGAAGACCTGCATGCAGGGTTCACACAACTTACAGCCAATGTATAGCACGGCCATACTGTACTGTAATGTCTCTCTCACCGTCTACCGCTGACAGTTGGCTGTAGGCTGTCTGCTTCTTCAGATTTTGCTTCTGTGATCTTAAAGGTCACGCTGTGCAGGTCAGATATCCCCACCTCCATATCCTCTAACATTCCTATTTCTTCACCTGGGTGACAAAAGTCGCTGTAAGTGATGGATTCTGTTCCAAAACATATTAATCTACATTTATATTTATGTGTTTGGCAGTCACTTTAATACAAACTGACTTACAGTGCATTCAAGGCCTACATTCTTATCAATTAGTGTGCTCCCCCGGTATCAAACCCATGACCTTTGCACTTCTAACGCAATGAACTTTAGATTTTATGAACTTATGTAACGAAAGACTTATCAGAAATAATAATACCGAACGTATCTTTTGATTGCACAAACACTATGTCACTACAGTATCTTCATGCATTGGTTTGACATTTGCCCAGTGGCACTGCTTCAATAGCTTTACTTTCCCAAACCATAACAACAAGATCTTAGCGATTGATCGGAGCAATCGGAGTTCTTCACATCAAAATATAAACAACCGCCTCGAGGTCTCTCCATTGAATTTTAATACAAAGTCACTAAAATACAAAGGTCTTAATCTGTATTCAGCAGTATTCTGTAGTCTGTTTCGATACATGTCCAAGCAGATAATTTCAATTGACACTGAAAAGAGTAAAGTACAGTGTGTGCTTCTGAAAATGTGTTTATTTTAAAGTTTGGTTGCTGTGGAAACAGCGTCAACATAACAAAAATGTGACAGGATTAGATTAATGGAATGGTAAGTGAAAGTGATGCATTGATATATAGACAAACAAAAAGCAAAAACTGCATTACAATGCTTTAACACATGATTAATTCACACTTATATTGTTCAAAATCTGTATGTGACTCTTTTTTGTATAGAAAACTATTGTATTAAGAAATGTCTCAGCGGTGTCCATACAATCGAAGTCAATTTTGTTTGGTTACCAACTTTCTTAAAAATATCTTCTTTTGTGTTCTGCAGAAGATTAAAAGTCATACATGTTTGAAAGACATGAGGATGAAAAACTTCTGGGTAAAGTCCCTTTAAGGGGTTTTAAATGTATATGTTAAAAGCAGGATTTGTGCTTGCTTATTGTATATCTTGTACATCTTAGTAGTAAAAACATCAGTAATAAAACATACTCACTGTAAGTACTGAGAAGGCTTTCAAATTGAGCCACCAGCCCGACCGTATGCAGCTGTCTGAGAAAGCCCTTATCCTCTAAACCCGCATATAAACGCATGACAAATCCACATGCCAATGCAGCCAGCTGCAAACACACAAACACACAATTGTAACAAAACCCGGGCTGTCTCTCATTCAGAGGTCATGTGTTATAGGAAAACATAATGCAGTCAATGATAACTGTAACAATTCACGTGTAATTTTGTCCCAAAGTCTTTTTGTCACCAGGAAATGTTTTTAGTTTTTACTGTGGTTCTTTGATGCAATCTGCAGCGCTTTTGTGTTCATACCAAAGCAGAAGCTTTAATGTGACTTAAAGGGAAAGTGTTTACTCACCCTAATGTTGTTAAACTATAAAGGTCCAAAAAGGTAAAAATATCATTAACTTCAAAGTCATACAGGTTTGAAATGACATGAGGGTGAAAAACTTTTGGGTAAACTCCCTTTAAGGGGATTTAAATGTATATAATGTAAAGCAAATGTGTTCAGAAGAATTGGAATATATGGAGTCATATGGACTACACGTATGTTGTAAAGTCACGTTGGGTAAAGTTTTGAGATGATCTGTAGGCTACTGCAGAGACACACACACACACAACTGTAATCTGGCTGTTATTTGATGATCAGCCATCATCAAGTGGTTCTCTCGTCTGATTGGTGGATCTGGCTCACCGCTTGGCTAAAGACAGAGTCTCGTCTTTGCTGGAGCTGGAGACCCTGTATAGTACTGCACGCTGCTTCCTGAAGCAACACGAAACTCATCGAGTGTCTGGCTCTCTCCGCCACTTCCATCACGCATTCCTTCAGATTCTGAAGCAGGACGGCCAGCTGATCGCGCAAATCTGCAGGTGTTGAAGAGGACAGAGACAAAACACATATTTGTTTGCACAAACTGGTTTGTGGTATTGCTTCATTGTGGTTCCCAAGGATGAGGACATATCATTGAAAATTGCTAAAATTCAATAGTTTGACACAACAACAAGTAACACATGTGAAAAGTAAACAGCCCATATAATTTTTATATATTGGTTGCATTTAGCATTATTTACATTTTTATTTGCTTGGTCCAAGTAAGGTAAAATAAATTAAGCTTTAAAATTAAAACAAAATGAGAGACTTTTTAGACTAAAGCCAAATCTCATAAAAAAATCAGGCTTTTAACGTGTTTGTACCATTCTTATCCGACAATTAAAATAGGCCAGAAATCAAAGCATTAGAATAAACTATATTTCAAGTCTTTCTGTTATCTGATCGACTTCATAAGAGGCAGGAAATGAAATTAGATAGAAGATAGAAGACAAAACACCACATTGCACACGATTACTAAACACATTGTTTAAAAGAAATCTCTTAATAAAATATTAACATGAAAAAGTTCTTACAAGTTAGACATTAGCCTATTATGTTCCTCATAAAAATCAATCTCTGATGCCCTTTTCTATAAGTGCATCTTTTGTAGCTGCACATGCTCCAGCTTGTTATTCTTGACATTTATCACAAAGTCCTGCAAATTATATTGAATCATTTTGTTTCAGACAAAGTTTCAAAAGCAAAAGCTCTTTTATTTCAATTCTTTAATCTAATGACTGAATCTGTACCTCTTTTCTGTTTCGCAACAGCTTCTGTAAGGAATGCATTTTGCATTAGTCATCAGATTTTTGGCAGTATTATCTTATTATCAGTATTATAATTTGTATTTTTCATCTCCCCATTCCACACAGCGATTTATTTTTGTCACGCTTGCTGGATACACACCTGCTCGGGGTGTATCCATCAATATGAATTGCAACATAGCTGTCTTTCTTCATAGCTTTAATTTCACGTTTCCCTTTTGCCTTGAGCTATGACACATCAAACTCAACATGTCCCACATCAATTCATTATGCACTTGAATGCTGCGCAACTTAGTCAAGTTTATTCAAAGTATTTACAATAACACAATACCGCAACTATTCTAGAACGTACTGAACAGTGCACACATTGACAATTATACATATGCTCTTCAAAGCATCTTAGCAAAAGGGAAACACATTAGCATTCTCTGCATATGTTAAATTATTTGACGTTTAATGCTAAATAATATAATTTCTAGAGTGACCAATAATTTCCATATTCAGAAGTATTCAGTAACCGATAACTGAGTTAGTTTATATTTGAATAAATGTTGAATCTAATTTGGGCAGAAATAAGTTCTGACAATTGTCACAGATAAAAAAGTAAATGTATTATTCTGTCAAAATGTATTACTTTGAATATTGCAACATCCAAAGTTACAAATTGTAGATTCACCCCGTGTCCAATGGGTGGCAGCATTGACTGGTAAAAGGTGCACGTGTACAATACAAATTTTCATTTTCACACTAAGTTTACATTTAGTGTCAGTAAATGGCCAAAAAATGATCTGAACTGAACTGGTCTTATTTGACTGATCTGACAAATAGACACATGGTTAAAAAAGTATATCCAGATGGATTGTTGTACTTGTTTATGTTTCTGTAGCTGAACTGGTAGTTTTGCCCCAAGGTCATGGGTTTGATTCCCAAATGAAACCACAAACTTTAAAATACCGCTCTATTATATATGTGTTATATATGTGTTTTCCGGGTATTGTCTACAAAAATACGCCATTCCTGCAGCAATCTACATGCAATCAATCATCATAAACATCAGGTAAATCCTCTAGTTTTGCTACACAAATCTGGGCTCTTTACATGTTCATGATTGTTTCAAATGCAGGTAAAATGCAGTGGACTAAATACAGGGATTGTGTGAGTGTACACACCAGGATTGTGGGACGTGATAACATCAGCAAGGGCGTGGCCAGGTGCCGACTCTTGGTTGTTGTTTTCTTGTTCCTGCAGCTTGTCCACCACGGCGATAACACAGTTCAAACTCTTGGCCACGCCGGCCCACACCCTGTCCTAGAAGAGCCAAACCAAACGTTAATAGACCGACATTAGGTCGAGAAACCTACAAACTGACAGTCTAAAAGACTTGTGTGCACTAGACTTCACCACACAGAAAAGCTATTAATGAAATAAACCTGTCATCTCACAATGAAATTTTCTTTAATATTTGCCAGATTTGTTTTAAAAACATTTATGTAACAGCTTTACATAACCAAGTTCAGAGTTAGGATCCTGTGTAAACACTACGGTCACTTGAGTGTACATTTTGCTTACCAAAAATTGGTTGTACTATTGCCCAAAGTATTAGCAAACCTAAAGCATCCCTTTATAGGTGGTCTGTTTATTCTTTACTTCTCTGAGTGGCGCTCAAGGGCGCAGGAGTTATTTTGACATTGATTAGAGATGGTTGTCTTATCTCGGCCTCTAATCCTCTCTTTAGCCTCGGTTATGACACACACACACTCCAGAAGGCAATTACAGGAGCTAGACGCCACACTTTATCATGCTTTTCACATCAACGATGACTAAACAAACAATATACACTCTTTTAGAGCATCTTAATACGAGTTGCAGATATCCTTCAGTTAATGTGATAATGGTTTTTAATAAGCGACTGCTGAATGCGACAAGGTTACTTGCATGGATACACGATCTCCTGCCTCGTCTCATTCATGTCTGGTTCTGTCGAATTAGTTTCAAGCTCTTGAGATTCCATCAAATAAGTCATCACACGATTGTTTTTATACCGCAGAGGGTCTCTGTGATGTGCTGAAGAGCACAACCCAGACATATGGAGCGCCAGGTGCGTGAAACAAATCAATTAAAATAAATAAATCGCTTTTTAAATTGATGCTACGCTGACAGAGGGTCACACGTGTCTGTAGCACAAACGACAGATGATGAGTTATATAACAAAGGCTAAGAGTTAGGGTTTGGGGTTTGCTTGAATCAATAACCTTAAGTATGAGCTGTATTAATATATTTCTTAGAAAATACTAGGGTTAGGGTTCAAACGCTACATTTCTATAAACAATAAAATAATTGTTGTGAGGTGAAAATGTTGCGCGGTTGCCAGATTGTTGCTATGCAGCTGCTATGCTGTTTTGAGTGGTTTTCATGGTACAACACGCATGGTTTAAAAACTACATTAAAATGTAATACTTATTGTATGGGAACTTTTTCCAATATGGCGTTTGGCATATTTACTGTATTGACATTAAACATTTATAACATAATTTACTAGTTTTCGGGCGGTTTACAGGGTGTTGCTCTGCATCTGCTTGGATGTTTTGAGTGGTTCTGTTGCTAAAACATGCACGATTTAAAGGTTACATAAAAAACTTAATGTAGGGCGTGTGCTTCAATACGAGGCTTTGCATACTTTTTATATTAATAACTAATAATAACACAATAAAATAATACACTTATATATTCAACAGAAAATCTCTGTTGAAAACATTAGGTTGCCAGAGTGTTGCATTTTTGGTAACATGATTGAATGTTAACTGACTACTTGATTGTTTTCAAGCAGTATACCTGTATGAAATATGTATTTTTATTAAGCATTAAACAAATAAAACTGAAAGAAACTTGCCCATTCTTCCTCATCATACTCCTTCTGGTGAGGGATGGAGTCGGAGCGGATTGGAGACGCTCTGCTTTCTTTCGGGGGCGTCTGCGAGCCGCCAACGTTGTTGCAGACGGTGTGCGCTTCTGTCGGTACGTTTGCATTCGAGTCAGCTTTGGGCTGGCTGGGCGGAGTGGATGTTTTGCTGATGTAGCCAGGACGGGCAGCATGCAGTGCCAGGAGGGCACTTTTGACCAACTCGTCCTTCAGAGCGTGCACAAACTGATCTGTCTGTACAGAAAAGGAGAGAAAATCTTAATTTTAACGTCCAGTACAACCAACTATTTTGCAGAAGTTAGTAGACAAAGTGTCAGTAAAGAGCATGCATGAGACAAAAAGAGACTTTTTTACAACATATGACATCATACGCAATATATACTTTAGGGTGGTACAAAAATTACGTCGAGATGGAAAAATATTTATTCACAACAAACAATGACCAAAACACAATTTATGATTCATATTTGTGCACTGTTTGACAAGAAAGTTTATTTTCGAGAGGTTCCACAGAGCTGAAAGCAGCCTTAGTTGAAGACGCCTCCCGTGAGCGTTTGATAACCCAGTATTTTAATAAGCCTGCGTTTCATTAAAGTACAGCGGAGTGAGTGGGGAAGATTAAAGAGATGGGGAGAAAACCATTTCTGAAAAACTAATAAGCAGGCAAGGACGAGAGCAAATAGCAGCGGCCGGGCAATAGCTAAAGTGAAGACGTTCGAGAGACATCGGATGAAAGTGAAGACAAAATAAAGAGACACAACAGATGTGGTTCATCTCTGCTTCAGTCCCACGACAACATCGACATCACACGATTCCATTAATCTTCAGAGATACAATGATAGAGAAATGCAGGAGACAGAAAAGTTGCATTTTCACGGTCATACTGTAATCGTACTCTCGTGTTACTGGATATTTCTGACCAAAGGCAAAACTGAGAAGAGCTCTCAAGATTAATACGATTTCTACAGTCTCCTTGCAGACTAACATCTGATGACTAAAACAAGTAACAATAGGAAGAAAAGTTTCTGAAACTGAAACCAGCTGGAGTTGAACGCAGGTCTAGCACATGTAAATGTCATTAAATTGTTGGAGTATGTCCACCATCCTCCAGGTCGTATGCTTTTCACATTCTGTCCTAACTTCATTTGGCTCCACAGGACTATTAGCAGAATCGCAGCCCAGCTTGCTTATCTTTTCAATGTAATTTGCCAGCCGTCAGCCGTACGGTTTACATAGCGTCATTGCTTTTCACAGGCAAATGAGCAGATGCTCTTGTTACTCGAATGGGCTGTTTGCATGACTCCAAATCATCACCGCCTTGACCTTTTCTTTAACCTACCGATTGCTATTTCAGATATGATAATCACATCTCACAATTAATTACATTTTCTAGCAACACCCTTTTTTTTACCCTTTTGTTTGGATTCTCGAACAACAACACTACTAAACACTAAACACTAACTAAAAAAAAGAAGGCAGTTTTATGATATTTTTGAACATGAATCTCAGACTGGTGCTATAGTGACTAAAAGGTAAAAAAGACTTGTTGACATATATATCCAGGGCTTTACAACTACAGTATCCAGTATCGTTTAGATATGATCAAATGTTACAAGCTATATATTGTGTCATTGCATTCATTATCTCTGAATGACATGTTTAACCTAAGGCACTGGTTTTCAATTCCATTCCTGTTGACCCTCAACGTTTATCTTACACTTCCAGTTTAGTTTATAGACCTTTGCTGATGGACAGATGAAGCGAGACCTCTAAGATATGGTGTGTACCGTGTCCCAGGAATGGAATAGAGAACTACTGCCCTAGGGCTGTTGATATTATAAAAACATATTGTGATACTATATATATAAAACAATATCCCAATATTATTTAAATAATACATTCAAATTGTTTATTGTTTATAGTAAATAAGTAGCACTCATAATCTCCTTAGTTAAGCATACATTTTAATTGATTAGTAGGAAAAAGGAATAGTAGGAATAAAAATTACTATGGTCAAGCCAATGGTCCATTTTTGGGTGAACTATTCCTTTAACTTTTAAACAGTGTTATAAAAAACTCTCTTCTACTTGATCTATATCTATCTTGATACATGTGCTTATTGTTGTCTCGTAAAGCAAAATGTTAAATGTCGCTTTGAAGAAAAGCATCTGATAAACGAATACATGTAAATATATGTATGAAACACTAAAACCTGTGAAAATAAATAAACAAAAGCACATTTTCACTAAATAGATGAGCAGTATACAAAAAGAATGGTATTTATTCGGTTTTATGTATACACATCATATATTTAGGATCTAATAAAATATGTAAAAAATATAATGTTTTTATTTTCTTTTAGTAATATAATGAACTAATTTTACATCTCTTTATAGAAAACTGTTTTAAGAGCCAACACAAAAAGGGCCGGGGAAAGACATTACAGAGTAAATACAAAAATATTAAGATATATATCAAATATCATCAAAGAACACATTTTCCTAGCTGGTTGGTGTGTGTAAAGCCAAACTAACTCTAATGCAGCATCAACACAAGCACACGCTCACGGTTCGAGATTTCAATCAACAGGAGCCAGCGAGCTTCTGCTTCCGAATCAGGCGGCGGCCGTCACACTTCTAATCAAGGAGATGACGAGGGCCGACAGGGAGAATTAAACGATGAAGGCGTCTGATTGCCGTTATTCCACTGAGGAAGAAACAATCTCTGTGTCGCAGATTGCCCTTCGACAGCACCAGATGTAATTCATTAATTAGACCCATAAAACATGAAGGCCTCCAAACTAGTTACTCAGCCTGGATGCTTCTGTTAGTTTTGGCTGAGGGATGTGACAGAGCACTGGCTGTTTGTCAAACTGCCTCCATGCTATAAATCTCACCCATTTCAAGCCAAGACTTGCGGTTGTCTGTGAATGGAAATACATGTCTAATGGCATCTGCACGCTGTGTGTATGAGATCTGATGCCATCTACTGAAAGACAAGAGTGTCACGGTTTCACCCTGCACCTCCCCATGGATTCAAAAGAGTGGGCTGTAGTGATTTGATTTATTTATTTAAATTATGCCTTCAATTGTACAAAATCAGGACACCATATTGAGTGGAAAACAATTATAATGAAAGTATTCAAAAGACATTTGCATGAATTATGAAATATGTCTGCCCCAAAATCTAAAATTTTATTAAACTATTATTAGTAGAATTTTACAGTTGTACTTTATAGTCAGAAATTTATAATTTATCTGATAAAACCTTAAGGCTGAATACTTTTTTAAACTTCACATTTAAAATGCTTGGCTTGGGTAAAAAAAAGCTTTTGCAAAAAGATTTCTTGTATGGTTTGAGCAGGTATCACAATTCAGTAATACAAAAATAAATGAACTAATGTTTAATAAGTGAAGCTGAAAATGGATATTGCTAACAATACTTCTGATGTGCAAAGTATGGATAAAACTGATTAACCGCATATATTGAGTATAAACATAAATCTGAACTATATTTTTTATATTTAGATATAAAATATACTATAAAAAGTATAATTTTTTATAAATAACACAAACTTTAGTATTTTTTATATTTTAATGTTTATTTTTATGAAAATTTCTCGAATATTTCATCTTATGTCTTATACCCTTCTATCAATAAATAGTCTGTCATGATTAGATGTTAACTGTCATGACAGGTGACAAAAAAGTAGTACACAACCAGGTTGTTTGTAGTGAAAAATGGTCTACAGACTATGCAAAGGTAAGAAAGAAACAACTCTTTTAATAATAAAATTGTCTTTCAAAGTTGCTTTGGCAAAGCAGGTTAATGTATGACTCATATACAATCACAGCAACACTCTACTGATGAAAAGGAAACAAATCAAGCAAACCAGAAAAAAGCTGGAAAACTGAGCAAGCTTGTGCTATTTCATTAAAAGCCTTATTAGGATGAGATGTGAAAAAGTAAGAAAGAAACCTTTTGCTAAAAGGTTATTTGGGAAACCAAAAATTGTTCTTCTATGGTACAGTATTCATTTTTTACAGTTTATGATCTCTAGACTGCTGAATATCAGAGATAAGGATCTGGTCGTACCTTCTCCTCTAGGTTCTTGAGTGTGTCCTTCAGAGCTTGGCTGGAGCACTGCTGGGCCACCTGGAGCAGCTGGTCAGACAGCCCAGAGATGAGAGGCTGCAGCTGGGACACCATACCCAGAATCTCCCTGGCCCTGGCCGTCTGCTCTGGAGGGTAGTAGATGGACTGATACGCCGTGCTGTAGCTGAGAATGTGTGGGCGGTGAGGAAAACAAGGGAGAGACATTGAATAAATAACAGCAGGGAGATGAAGACAGTCATATTGTTCATCATCAAACAGGTGTCAGATTATTGCAGCTCTAAATACAAAATATGCAGTGACATCAATGTGTCAATATGAATGATAAATATATCTAATAAACTCAGCTGAACCAATTCCGATCCCCGCGTGAACACACCTGGGGTGGGGTTCGATAAGGCATGACGGCGGGTGTGTGTGTGTGAACGGGATTATGAAACATGTTTCGCCTGAGCTCAGGAGCCAATAGAAAATCACTTCTTTAGATCGAGTGAGTAGAAAGATATTAGTTTTTGATGTCTAGGGTATTACTACCAATCAAGACGTAGATGTGACCAGTTTGCCAATGTATAAGACACATACACACACACACACATATACACACACATATAATTATAGGCCTATAAAGGTTTTCAGAAGCATTTTTTATGTTTACAGCATGATTTTACATTTTTTATTTTCAGGTAAAGTGCTGTTTTTTAGAATTGTCACATGCATAACAGTCCATATTTCCAAGAAAATTCTAATTTAATAATTTAAACAATTTAATGATCTCTTCTTCATTTGTTGGGTATTATTGCATATGGTTTGTGCCTTTTAATACACAGAAATCCTACAAAGTATGTGGCTTCCAAAAAAATATGTATTTTTTGTCTATTTTGCATATTTATAAGTCCCTGAGATTTCTATTGACGCTATCAAAAGAACAGCATCCATACTTAAACAACTAGAAGAAAAGAGCTTATACATAATGACCAGAAGATGTGCAGCCATGCTGGGAGGTGACATACGGCTTGCCTGGCTGGACACGAGTCAGTTTGTGCGTTTGTTTGTGATGGTGGAGATTAGAGATGCAGTAAGAGTGCCCTGATCCCAGATCAGCGCATCACGGCGAAACTCAGAGAGTCTGGGCTCATCGCTTCAGATAATTGGCTCCTGAGAGAATCACTAACCACTGCAGCGCCAGGGCGAATAAAAGCCTCGCTTAAAGACAGGAGACACATACCAAAGCAGGATGAAAAATATAAGCGTGTGTCGATAACACCGCGGGGGCTAAAAGTGATTGATTTCATGTCTGTACAGAATCTGGTTATCATCAGCGTTGGGTTATATAACATGAAAAAAGAGGCAACGTTACTAAGTCGATGTTTTTAGTAGTTATGCTGTTGTAAAATTAGTGACAGTAACATGGTCATTTGTAGCTAGACAAGACAGTAGACACTGGTTCATTCAGACAGTTCAATACAATAAAATTTTACAGATTTAAACAACAGATTGGTCATCACTCATATAAAGATTCACAACAAACAAAACTTAAAAACAAAGACTGATTTACACCTCACCGATCTATAAGGCTGCAGTGAAACTCTACTGACCAAACAGATTTTTAGAATTGATTAATGTCTTCATGCGGCGCCCTGCAAATCAAGCAAACCCGAGAAAAAGCTGGAAAACAAAAAGCGTGTGCTCTTTCATCAAAAGCCTTATTAGGATGTGATTCGCAGGAAGTGCCAGAGACGTAATGCCATCTGAGACCCAGCGAGATGGTTAATGACTTGTTGGGCAGACACCTCGGGAGAGCGAGACCCTATCTAGTTTGAAGAGAGATTCTTTATCAACCTTGCTTGAAGAAAACAGCACTCGTGCCAAGATGGCAAGCGACACAAGCGAACGAGCAAACACTGGCGACCGACTCATTTATCAAAAAGCACTCACAAATCCTCAAGCCACAGATCCCAGTCTCTGCAGACCTCAGACCAGAGTAGATGCCATGTTTAATTTCATGTAAATAAAGACAAGGCTGTCAGGGATGCAAGTACTGTCTACACTGGGGTGTACACAGCCGGAATAAACCACAAAACATTGGGAAGCACAAATTTCTATTGGACAAAAACGATGCTCGTACTTACAATCACAGAAATCACAGATTTTGGATGAATTTGTTCTTTTGATATATTTTTTGTTTATGTTTATTGTTATAAAAATGTGTCAAATATTTATTCTCGAGTCTTATACATTTTCATCAATATATAGTTTGTCATGATTAGATTAAAATTCAACTTCAAAATATTAAAGTGAATAGGGAAATAACATAAATGTTCCCACTGGTAATTGTGATAAAAGTGTGACAACAAATTTAGTTGCATAACATAATGTTTTCAGTTATATTACTTTAATAATTGTAGGGAGAATTTTGTGTCTTGGTAGCTGTGATTCAAACAGCTTACACCCATCAAAGCCTTATTTTTGTTTAGACCAAATAAATTAATAACCTTAAAAAAAATAATCAATGAGTCAATCAGCAATTGCAAAACCAGTGTGTTTTTAAAAGGGTGTGAAACAAGCTTAAAATAATCTACGACCGCAGCTTTACACACACACAGCATGGAGGCAAAGCAAGTTTTAACAAACAGTGGGAGACATTTTAAAAGGGCTGCAACCATTAGCCGAATCCTTAATGTGCAAAGGATGAACAGTATTCAAAAATTCCATAAATATCCAGCCCAGATATTCATAAATGATCAATGGAAATAAAAATACGGTAATGAAAGGAAGGGAAGCAGCAAACCCCTGAGTGTGTTCAGGCCTGCAGTGTATCTCTAATTAATAGTCCAGACATGGAGGTGAAGTCCACATGTTACTGTCAATGATACAACACACGTTCATTAAACTATCCAGCTCTAAAAGTATTTTTGTCTTGATTTAGCAGGAAAATGTTTAAAAAGCTAAAAATCATTTGGCATTTATCTTCAAAGCGACAAAATCTTACTACAATACAGTTTCTCCCTTAATTTCATTTGCTGATACTTACAGTAAAACAAGAAAAATGTGCCGGTGCAGTAAAACTAAAAACACTTTCATTTGGGATAGATACTTTAAAAACAATTCTTAAAATTGGATGCAGTGTTGTTCCTCAAGTAAAGTGTCTTTCATTTATTTTGGCTGCTTTTGTTGGAGAATATACATATACACATTATTAAATATTTGTGTGATGTTCTTCAAAGCAATTCACAAAAATCTAAATAAAGCTTCTACAAAACTAAAGTCTGTGCACTTCCCTGTCATCTAAAAGCAAATCCAATACTGATGGATGGAAAATATTGTAGACATTCAAGTCATGCCTATTCAGCAAATCAAATGAAAATGAAGGCGATATTAAGAGAAACAAATGCATAAGCTCCTTTTGTCTGATAAAGCCTCAGGGAATGTGAGAATGGATATTGATTGGCTCCCACACAGCCGTCCAATCAAAGGCGATGTAACTGAATATTACATTGGGCCGATCGTCCGCCCCTGACCTGATGAATCAACCCATGGCTCTCCGGCCACCTCTCTTCTCGTTCTCGTTCTCCAGACAGGGAAGAAAGAAAAATGGCTCTTTCATTTTGCCCTCAGCGTTCTTGCCCTTTTTTCTCCAGGACTCTTTATCCCATGATAAATTAATAAGTATCATGTCTGTTCTATGATTTGTCTTTTAATCAAAGAAAATGATAAAAGCTTGCTTTCCAAGAAGGTCAGGGAGGGCGTACGAATCGATATGAGTGCACTTTAGGTTGTATGTCATTATCTATAAAGCTACACATTCTTTTTTACATTTTTGTTCTGTTAGTTTGTAAAGACAAGAACATTAATATAGTCAAAGACAGAATGCATTAAAATAATCTAGACGTGAGTCTTCAAGCATACCCAATGCATGTGAATGCAAACGCTTCTAGCAAATGACCTTGTACTGTAAATGCCATAATTCATACTTTTGCAAATAAAAACAAGCTGATGGAACACTGAAAATATCCTAGTTGAAAAAAAATCATTAAAACATTAAAAACGTATGTGATGTATAAGTAGTCTGTTTTGTACAGTATTTAATTCACAGAACAATAAATCTCACAACTACCTCTCATGGAGATCTACAGGACGACTCAAAGAACTACAGTCGTTTCCTACATCAAATAGGAAACAAAATGAGGATCGTATCTAGTTGGATTAGTGTGCAGCGCGAACGGCAAATGTCCTTGCCTCATATCAGCGGCTCACTCGGCCGATAAATCTCTCCCACCGCTGCAACAAAGGGTTAGAGGCCAGAAGACTTTTCAATACGCTAGTGTTTCTCTGCTGGTCAAGCTCAGTAAAAAACTCAAGAGTGTGAGTGAAGAAAATAATTGGCTTTTTCTTGGTCTTTTAATGAGCCAGTTTTCCTGAGGGTTTAGGAAAAGTACAAACCAAATGATAACAAAATGAACACATTCACACGATTTGGACAAAATCAACAACTAAGACTTGCCTATATCCAGAGAACCCGGCTGTGATCATGCTTTCTGTGTGCAAATCAAAAAAGTTTAGATGAATAATGAAGAATAAAAACTCTTTGTTTATTGCAATCACTGGAGGACTGAGCCCGAGATGACTGACTTTCCTCTTGAGAACTTAACATTCATATTTGAAATGTTTTGTCTGACAAACTGCTGTCATTCTTGCTTCAATCACTGTTCGGCTGTGGTTGAGAAAAAGTGAATGTAGAGAGCTCTCCAATTAAACATGTCTTCTATATGTGTGTGTGTGTGTGTGGGTGGGGAGAGAGAGAGAGAGAGAGAGAGGAGAGAAAATGAAAGAAATGAAGAGACACAGAAACCGAGAGTAACAGAGATGCAGAAGTTTAAAAGCCTCTAAAACAAAAAAATACTTTAAAGGGCAAATATACAGAACAAATAAATAGAAATAATCCAATAAATAAAGTCTTTGCAGGCAATTTTATATGCACTTTTAGTAATAAATTTAATAGAAAGTGAAATGCATTTCTCATTGCTGAGTTAAATATCTATACAGGAAACACGAGGTCTGCGCGTTGTGCAAACTGTTTGTCGTGCACTTTCTATCAGTTGAGTCAGATAAAACCACACATCAACATGAATAAAGTTTTCCTCTGTCGCCAGTGGCTATTAGATTACTCCAGCAAATTTTTATTTTTTGTTGCAATTTAAGTAGCAGTCTGGAGCCCAGAGTAAAGTAATTAAATCACAGTCAGAATTCATTTAAAAGCGACAAGCAAAGTTACTCCAGTGGGACCCTGATCAAAATGTCACGTCTCTGAGGTTATTAAAGTTATTAAAGACAAGAGACTGAGAAAAACAACAGACAAATTCTATATTCCAGCTGACACTGAACTTCTTAACAAACGGACATTTTTTAAATCTAAAGCTTAACCTCTTGTACCTGCAGTAAATGTCAATTATTCTTCATGACAATACAATCATAGTCGCAAAGTACATTTGATGTTCCTTCTCAAAAGACTTAATGAAGCACACTGTGTGATTTCTGATTCAAGGTTTTTGTAAAATACAACCCTTGTGAGATCTGTAAGACCTTACATTTTTTACACACATCTGTAAGTATAGACTGGGTCTTTTAAATCATCATTCCACATCATCATCGACACGAGAAACTAAAGTGAGTCAGAGCAAACCTAATGTTTATGCGCGCACCTAATGCCAATGTTATGCCTGGAAAAAAGAAAAAATGAGTCTGTCAAGACTGTAAATAAAAATGAAAGACATGGACTGCTCGTTCTTTACAGCGAGGTAATTTAATTTTGATTTAACGTAAAGGGAATGTTAAATTAGCGAAGAAACAATTTACTGCAAAGACATGGAGGTAGAGCACATCACATTAAACAATCCAAGACTGCCCATTTCGCCCTACGATGACAGAGCTCCCCAACTAAATGTTCACAGTCAGCGCTGAACGTATAAATGATGATGTCCTGGAACAAAAGGCTGAATGTCCAATCAACTCGCTGTGTAATTTAGGAGCAACAGGTGTTTAGGCAATTTACTGTAGCGGTGGCACGTTTCTCAATAACTTGCAGGGGAACATGAAAGTGTTAATAAGATTATTTGCATGATTTGCAGCTCTTTTACACACATATCCAGAGAGAAGTATGGAGATTGCATTATTTAGATGCAGAAATTCGTTTATATTGTTTATATCTTTTGAATCAAATATTTTCTCTCATTAAGAGCCCATTTTGTTGATCTGACTAAAGACAAACCTAGTCTACTAAATGTCATGGGTTTCTGTGTTACTGTGCTTATTTTGTTAGAACCATCGATTAAAAAAACTTTCAGATGTAAACACTCCTTCTCAAACTGGACTTCTGTGAACTTTAGGACAATGATATGCATATGATTAATAAAATAAGAAATATAAAATAAGAAATATAGACCTCAAAAGCCACTTAACGTACAATAACTTACTGCAATGCATACGCAACAATATGTAGTAATCTTAAACAAAATTCTGCTAAAAGAATGAATGTAAATGTGATTATTAGTGTTTTTTGTGAATATTTATATCTCTGTCTGCAGGAGGACACTGGTGAGATTCTGTGATTCAGAAAGCAAGGCTTGGGCAGTTTCATTCACATGTAGCTGTTCTTCCCCGAAGCAAAATAATCACAGCGATAAATGTAATCGACCAACCTCTTCTTCTCGGATTCGTATTTGCTGAACAGTCTTTGCAAGCCGCCGTTCTTGAAACCTTGTGAATGGGCTGCCGGAGCTCCAACTGTGACCACATCATACACCGAATCTGTGGAGAAAACAGCAATGTCTTTCAGCAAGCCTCACAAATCGCAAACATGCCCACAGCCTGGATTTATGCCTGGATTTCCTCTTGTTTTATGGGCATCCTGTTGTTTTGCGAATGCATTCTAACATTCGATTTTTATAACAGCCTATTTCACCTTTCGCTCTGTTTCTGAAGAGTCTTGACACGTATTTATGAAACATGATGGCAAGTTTTTTCTTTCAACTCGTTTCTAGTAGAAGAGTAATGCCCCACAAACCCAACAGAATTTGGATATGATGAATGCCATTCGATAAAATTAACCCAGGCCTTCAAGGACAGGATCTACAGGTAATACATTGTAAATATATGGTCAGCTAATAGCCTGCACAGGGAGCGAGCTCTCAGACACATTAAAAACCAATTAATGATTCAGACCCTCCTAAAACACTCTGACCCAAGAGAAACAGGATGGCCAAATAGGCCTGCTCCACAGTCTCCGTGGCCTCTCGGGGTAGTTCTTTACTTCCTAATGATGCTAGGGTTCTCACAAAATGGATTCTACACCACCCTCATGCTCTCTGGTAGCCCCCGGTCTGTAATTGGCTGTTTCAAAGAGTGTACCCCACACAATAAATACAGTGACATATATACAGCACAGGAACATCTGTCACACTGGCCCAATTTGGAGGCGATTTGGTTTCTGCAAATAGGTTTAGAAAGATTATTTTGTCACAGTAACACTTCACAATGGAGTATCATTTATTAACATTAGGAAATGCATTAGCTAACATGAACTAACAACATATTTCTACAGCATTTATTCATATTTATTAATGTTAGTTAATGCCAGTAAGGCTGCTTTGTTTTAAAGTTTACTGTATTTGATGTTTTATTAACTGTTGCTTGCTTTACACATGTCAATCATATGAACAACAACAACACTAAGAAAAATAATAAAGTACCAGGTTTTTTACTGGCCCGAATAGTACTTTTCTAATAGATTCAATGGAATTATTAGTTAGACACACGCTGTGGCACAACTTAAGAGCAGCTAAATGGCTTGACACCACTATGCCACTTAAACTCATGAAAAATCCCATCGCTGCCATTCTGCAGTGAGATGCCTGACAGCAGCTGTCCACTAATGTCACCTCGCTACTTACATTTGAGACTATAAGCAAAGTGTTTTTCTTGAAGAGTGTGTTTGTGCAGAGTCCATAAAGACGGAGCGCCATTAAGCACTTGAATCTGCAAAGAATTTTGGGCTTTTAAACTCTTATTCTGTCAGTCACTCTTAACTGCTTCACACTGGACTAAGACATGAGTTTTATGCATTTCAAATGAAATTTTTTCATACACACTAGCAACCATTCTGACATTAGCAATCACCCGCTCGTAATTAATTTTGCTCTTATAAAAGCAAATACATTCATGTTCACGGCCTTCACACGAAACACATTCCAGACACCTTCAGATGAGGAAATGTTGATCTGTCACATGATGATCTTGTCTTAATATTACTGCATATACTGTATTAGTATTGTACAATATGAATGTTTTATGTATGCTTTACATAGAATATCCAGATGACCTACTGTACTATTTGTTTTATACGGAGCACATAGTGAGGAAACTGTATCCCACAATGCAATCTGCCCGGGTTGCAATTCCAATACCAGCAAGCATTTTTTTAAATAAATTTTTTATTATCATAAAATTAATTGTATGGCAATAGCTAAAGATGTTTTTACAAATAGATTAAATTGATTATAGATAGATTGATTAAAAATAGATTTAAATACAGTATATACAGTAAAGCACAGTGACCAGTAAGTAGTAAACTAGTCCTTTCATTCAAACACAACCAGGGAAACAAAACAGAAGAAGAAAATACAAGAATTAAAACGCACCTGTTTTCCTTGGACACGTCACTCGCATTCTCTGCGTGTGCAGGTTGATGGGGATGAACTCTAGATATTTCTGGCCTTTGCTGCAGCTTGGCTTGAACGACGGGCCTGGGAAAGATCCGGAGAAGCCAGACGTTTACACATAATCCGTTTTAGTCATCATTCAAAAACAAACAAACAAGGACGGTAGAGTACAAACAGACAGTCTTGCTGCCCGCATGGGAGCTCTCTCGCCATCTGCTTCTATTGAATTACATGCAAATATAGTCATATTATTCTGGGTTTTTATGCGTTGTTATTATGCATTATAGCAGCGCATTTGAATGCATTCGAGTACAAAGTGACGTCTTGATCAAATGAATACCACTGGGGCTCGCGGTCTCTGGAAACCGATGCTGGGATGATTACATTAATAAAAAGAAGGCAATTAAACATTAATTGAAAGACGGTGCCAAAACAAAGACCTTTAACAAGGGCCTTTCATATAAACGTGTAAAAGGAACATCGTTCATACAAGCCACATAAAAGATAAAACAAATCACCGTTGAATGAATGCAGTAATAACCTGTGCTACACGCTACAGAGTCAACTCGAGATCTAATTTCAGTCGCAGCAACCAGTGTGCTACAAATATTCCTCTCTCAAATATCTCAAATATCAGCAAGTTTACTCTTAAATCCAGTAAGTACAGGATTTCTGTGAATTAGAGCACCACCTGCTTTGTACAAAAACAACCCAATTAAAATCTTAATAAACTGATACAGTAAATCGCCTGTGCTGAAGCACATGTCGCCCGGTGACACCCGGGTGTCCTTTGATGCCATGAATATAATATATGCTAATATAGCCATCAAAGATGCTTTGAAATGCATTTTATCGGCCCTTTAAGCACATTGTTTGACCATTTGTGCTGTGAGTAGACAAAATGCATTATGCATACACAAATAATATAAATACTTTATAAGCAAAGGAATATATATATAATTAATGCTGGATATTAAATGAACTTATAAAGAAAATAATGTGAAATACTACTAAATAAACAATGTGTGTGAACATGCAAAAATAACAAATGTAAATAAAGATATTATGTCAACAAGTACTAGAATGATTTACAATTGATCATAATTAGTTAATTAAAATAAAAAACATACTTTCCACATTAGAATTAGAGATTTTTTAGTTCATTGTCATAAATGTCACAAAGCAAATAATCTGAAGAATTTTTCAAAACATGTAGTGTCTAACATTACATTCCTCACACCAAAAGCAAATTTAGTCTCTTAAAAATGTGAAGTAGAGCTAAAAGAATGAGATCGGATCAGACTCAATAGCTCAATGCTTTAAAAACATCAATGAACATTAATGAAAGCTCAAGGACATCCATTACAACCCATCCGACATTAACATTCATTTGCTTGTGATCTTTAAAACTCTCTAAAAAGCAGATCTTCTGCTTACTCAGATGCTTAAGAACTCTCCAGAATGGATCAGACTGCCACAGCGCTGACAAAACATCTCTTTCATTTAAAACTAATCTTTTTTAGGATGAGACTAGCATCCTTACTCGTCATGACCTCTGCCAACATATTGTCATCTTGCTGTAAGTTTTTAGGCCATTTTCAATATCATTCCATTTGATGTTCACACTTTTCTGATTAAAGACACAGAAAACCATTTCATCACACATTATAAAAAAGCAACTTGTAGAACAGTACTTTTGTATGCGTATATTAACTTGCTGTTTATTAAAACCATGCAGTCATCAGAGTATACAAATTTATAAATATTATACCTGAATATTCCCTGAATAGACATATTCCCTGAATTCTTTATTAATTATTGCTACTTTTGCCTGCCTATATGATATTAATAATTAACCTTATTTTCGGCCCATTAGTCAGCTAATGCTGGGTGCAGGTGTAATGATGGTGAACATCAACGAGGTGTAACTGTACTTACCGAACTGGATACCTGCTAAGATCTAACTCATTTACACATCATTATAACAAGTACATTCAAGATCTACTAGTAAGGGTATCTACTAGTAATTACTCCACTCCATTTAGTCCAATACTATGACCCTTCAGTTACATCAGATGCTTCATAAGCAGAGAAATGAAAAAAGTTATTGCATTTGACATGATTAATTTTTTCACAAGCCAAAAGAGGTCATTTTTTACACCATGTATAATAAAATAACTTACAGTTACACTATTCATCTTTCATACTTTGCATCTTTACCCAACAGCCATGCTACGCAATAAAGTACGGCTCGGTGTTATTTTCACCACTGCGTACTGTGTGAGACGAGGCTGTGTGACTGTGCTGTCATTCAGACAGGTGTGTCCTCCCCCTGGGACACAGGCTAATGGAGCAGGGCCAGCCAGCCATGGCGGAGGAATTAGCCCTATCGCAGACACCATCTGGCCGCCCAGGTGCACTCAAAGGCTGGTGAGGGAAGCCCCGGCAAAACTGACCGCCCAGTCTGCATAACTGCCTCAATTATGGGTGGATGTTATTCCTAAAACCTTTTATCATGTACGATGAAGAGCACATTTGTTTAACAATATAACAAAACCTGCTTTTCACTGTTACACAACACAGTCAACATATCTCATTATTTCCATCCCTAACTGTGGAACTGTGTCTACCTACTCCTTGTAAAATCTCTTCTTCATATAGAGAAACATATAATGACAACAGGGATCGTGTCTCCAATCAGGCAGGTGTACCTGAGCTTGATCTTTTAAAGACTAGCTAGAACAATGTGCACACATTCTTGCTTTCATTACAAGCCCACCTTTTTGTGCCAGAACTACAGGAAGTCAAAAAAATACAATTCATGCTCACCAAACAGCCAGAAGGGACGATTGGCACAGCAATCAATGCTGAACCAAGGTGCAAAGACTTCTGACTGATGCACAAGAGATTCATGCATTTTAAATGTGCTGCACCGAATGCTTTCAATGTTTTCCTCTCATTAAACAGGCACCAATGAAACTCCCTGGGCAACAGTAACGTGTGGTGTCTGCGGCCGGCAGACGTGTAACACAGACTGTCTGTGGTTTCGCTACGAATCTGGGAAGCAAATGAGAAAAGCAACAAATTGCAGCAACTGTTTCCATGCGTTGTTAAAACCACTGAAGCTGGCAAAGAACTTAAAAGGGACAGTTTGGGCAAAATGAAACATTGAATCTTTATTCAACCTCATGTCTTTCCAAACTCTTGGATAGGTAAGGGAAAAACAGGAAAAACGCAATTATTGCCACAATTATTGCTATCTCTCCTTTCAAAGTAAAATTGCAGTTTACTTTTCATACTTTCATGTTTTACAGTGTTAAAGTCAAATGACATCAAACTGACATTTCCCACAAAAACATTTAAAATCCTTCTTATAAGCTTGCCACTGTGCATCAACAGTAAAGTAAGGAGAGAGTTTTGAACACTGATTTATGAACATTTACTCAAAACGTTATGAATTGCAGCTTTAAAGAACGGAAAACAGAAAGCATCCATTGTAGTTATTATAATTACACACCTGACTTCCTCACTCAACAGAGACTTTGCTTGGATTCGTTCCGCTCCGCCGGTATGGGAAAAAACACGCTTTCTCCACCCAAGGCCGCACAAGCTCGCACGAGGTCTGACAAACAACAGGATTAGCTCACAGAGCCGCTAATTCCAGCAGCTGCAAACAATGCTAACAGAAAATGATTAATTCATTAGCTAACACACTCTGAAGTACCTAGAGTCAGGCCTGTCTAATTAAAAATGAATTAAACCAGAGAAGAAACACTGCGCGGGCAACCGCCGTGCCGCCCCGGGGTTAGGGGGCCGGCGAGAGAACAGACCTGCCCTTTTTGTGAAATGACGACTGAAAACCAAACGCTCTCCTGAGCCACAAGTTGCCAACCTTATTATAACTGATAACATGAGGTATCAATAATTAATACTCTGCAGTGGTACTGCGGTGGATTATGGCCACATCTCACAGGACAGAAGGTGCATATACAGCTCTTGTCCAACAGTGACGAGTCCATCAGTGGGATTCTCTAGCTTTTTCCAGGCTGTAATATTGTTTTACCATGTGGATTACATGACATGTATAAAGTGGGATTCAGTGTTGTCAACAGTTCACTACGAGGACATACATATATTAATACATACATACATACATACATATATTATCACATATATTTTATATATATATTCATTTATGCTAATAATATCTTTTGTATTTTTAGATTGTGATTTTGTTTAGATCTCCTTTAAAACTCTAAACATGTGTAAGAATTTTTTTTCCTTTCATTCCCTATTTTATCTCATTGTCTTCCAGGAGACACAGGTGAGACACGGAGTTGGCATTAAAGAATTTTGAGCTGAGGAGGAATGAAGGGTATTTAATACAGCAAACAAGATTACAACTCAATGTAGCAGCTGGGAAATTGTGTACTGATGAGCCCGACATTCTCTCTCTCTCTCTCTCTCTCTCTCTCTCTCTCAGGATGGGGGTGTCAAACAGCGCTCAGCTGGTCAAGCACAAACCTGTGAACTCTTGTCACTGAATATCGGCCCCAGTAATGGCTGTTCGATCAGATACATCACTTTTCTCTAGACAGTCAAAATCATCAATGAGTATTTCTGCTTGCTGGCCAACATGAGGAGCTGCTAATATTGGCACACAATATGGATCATGGATTCGGGTCAGGGCCGGGTGGCATGAAGGTATACATTGTGTGACAGCAGTGTGAAAGATTGTGCTGTATCATACACAAATAAAAGAGTTAAATAATGTGAAGCTGTTAATGCCAGATTAAATTATTTGATATGAATACAAAATTTTATCTTTAACCAAAAACACTATTTTGTGAAAATAATTAAATAAGATAATGTATCAAGTAGGTAATGCACTTGATTATAAGCTTTTATGTTTTTAACAATTTAAATCATTACCAAATATAGCTATATTACTGTGATTTTGGTCACAGCACCCCCACCTTACTCAGGCTATTAAATTAGGCTGAGAGGAGCTATAGAAAAATTCATCGCAACAGCATAATAATTGTCAGTCTGGAATATAAGCTTTGTATGTGTGTGCTAATGTGGCTTACACAGCAGACTATAAACTGTGCCATTTAGAGCCGTAGGAACCACAGCATAAAATCACAGCACATATCGGACTAATTGAGCCATTCTTGTTTTTGTCCTTTCTACTCGATTCAAACTTAGTTGCTATGGCTACATTACCCCCGCACACAAATGTATAGGACAACACACCACCCGCTACACTGCGACAGCCTCTGGTGTGCAGCACTTTGTATCATTTAAAGCAAGAAATATAAATGTATTGTAAACAAGGAAATGAAAACATGGAAATAAAAGAGCGTGTCGTGTATGTATGTTAATGCAATAGTGCATGCGTGCAACACGCCCTTTTCCTGTTCCTCAGGCAACCGTGTGTGACCATTTGAGTTTAATGTTTCATTGAATTTGACAGCTAACTGTGAGCCGTGTATAAAAATTTGATCAACTAAGAAATCATGCATGAATGCGGCTGAAAAATTGTTCTTTTACGACTGGAACTATTGATCAAGCGCATAAGAAATGCAAATTGCAGAAACTATTTGTAAGGGGGCAAAAATCTCCTTTAGAGGTGCATGCATGTGCATATGTGTTTGTCAGAATCTCTCACCAGTGTGTTTTTTTAGTTCAGCGAGTGTGTGCTGGTATTCTTGGATGATCTGGTCATATCGAGAGATGACCTCTTTCCTCATGTTGTCCCAGTGTGGAGAAAGTGCTCCCAGATCATTCAACTTCTGTATCCTGTATGAGACAAAATGATATCAATTATCATCATGTGAAAGCTCAATATACAGTAGGGTTCAAAGATATATGTCCACTAGTGAAAATGCTTCAAGTCTTTCCTAGTTTAAAGAAATAGTTAATCCAAATAAAATACCAGGAATGTTTCATTTAAAATTCTGATATTGTATGACTCCTTTAAACGCAACTTTTAGATACTCTACAGTAGCACATGCAGTAGATGACCTCAAAGCTAACAGACATGGACTAAACTCCTTACATCTCCCATCATTTCATGGTTCTTAAGAAGACAGATTACTCATGCACCCTTAAACATGTGGCCGGCTCGTGAAGCAATCGAACATGCTCAATTATTCACTTAGCAAATGCACTACAGAGGAAAGAACTCTCTCATTTACACACACATACATGGATTTTCTCTTTATATCTTTGCACTCTAATTGGCCCTATCTCTTATGCTAAGAGGATCCTTTGCTTGACTTGCGTTGGCTTTTAGAGAGCAAATGTTGGCCTTGCCTTTCATTGTTGTCGTGTGATGTTTGAAGCTATTTGTTGCACAACATAACTATGGTAGATTTACATAAAACATAGAGACTTATCTCTCTAACCAGACAGCGAACTCTTTCTAACGGCTTTCATTTAGAAAAGATTCAGGCGTCTTTCATTGTGCAGGGAATTTCCGAAGGGAACAATGATTAATTTTCATGTAAATTCTCACTCGAAGTCTGTGTGAAAGTTTAGTAATTTCAGCAATGTGATTAAAATCTACAAAAGACCGAGCAGAAATATCTTTTAAGGGAAAGAGTAATTACTGGTTTTATTTAAATTTGTTGAAGGGTGGATCGTAATTTGTAACAAGCTTAAGATAAAACAGATAAGTCTGAAGTCTGTGTAGATTGAAACAGTGCTTGTACCGCAGGGAAAAACAAAGATAAAAGCAAAAATGTTAATGTAAATACAGGGAGGAGAAAACACCTCCCATATCTTTTTGTAGTTAATGTCAAAGGTGCATCTAATCAAACTTCACAGTAATATGGTGAAAATGTATCTGTCACTTGGTAGACGCTAGTCAAATTAGTCAGATGCCAACATGGACAGACTGTGTGTGAATGTGCTAGGAACTATGCAAGGTGAAAATAGAAAATACTCTTGAAGGTCAATTAAATACACACACAACAAATACAAACATGTTTAATAAGTGATTTGGGCTGTAAATAAATTGCTTTTGAGTTCCAAAACCAAATATTTAAAAATCAAATATTTAAAATCACTGTATAATTCAAGACAATGCATAAAAACTTCAGTTTGTAAAACTTCATAATTTTATACCTTTTATAACTTAATCATTTTAAATATGTTGGACCTAAGCTGTTCAATAGGCTCAATAGACCTAAGCTGTTCAAGGCAATAGTAACACATTTCAACGTTTGATTTTGACATTTTTCCTTCTGCACGCTAAACCAACGATCCTCACTAATTTCAATAATCAATAATCCTCACTAATAAAGAGACAAACTGTTAAAAAGCACAGAGCTATAGGAAGTACTTGCACATGAGCTGAAAGTACATGCATTGTTTCATCTTCAAGGTTAAACAGGTTAAACAGCTATTACAGGAAGAAATTGCAGGTTATTTAAAGAGTTCTCCTTTAGACAGCGGTCAGTATCTTCCTTAAGACACTCTCAGAATGATCTATTCTTTCATTCCCAGAATCTATTCGTTCCCATTCTTATTGTTAAAGAACCGTTATCTTATGAAAATAGACAAAGAGAAATTATTCAATTTCATGCCTTACAAGTCAGAGAAGTTGGTGAGCCACATTAAAAAGTCATATCTGCCATCTTGTTCTCTTCAAAAGCTGCGACTTGAATTGTAATGTAGCTTTATCAGAATGCTTTGGGTGGAGCAAGATAATAAAAAAAAGAGATCTGTAGGTGAAAAAAAGTTGGCGAGAAGGAAGTCGCAGGGCGTTTTGTTTTATATTTTATTGAGGTTTTGGTTGAAGACAGAGATACTAATGTAGGACGAGAGAGAAAAAGAACATGAGGAACGGTATCACACAGCAATATAGGCTCTGAAGTTTTGCAGATTAGAACGCTGGAATTATGTGCATGTGTCTGTACGGGAAGCGGTCACACAGAGGCCTTCATTTCATGGTGCGTTACTGGCCCTGTTCGGTGTAAATGACCAGAGGCTTTGTGTCTGTCTTCAATTCTACAAATGTGAAGGGAATAGCAATTAACTGCGGATACCTTCTACTGTAGGATGCCAGCGATAAACAGGAAAGATCTCCGACATGCTCGCAGTTAGGTACTCACTCATATACTGACATTTTATGTCATGCTACAAATGAATTTGAAGGCGTCAAACTATCACTCAATTTAATGGTTGGCAAACTACCCTGAGAAAGAAAAATGATAATGTTCATCTGTCTAAAACCAGCTCTATAGCGCTTCGACCTGATATTGCAACGAGGATTGTTGCAGACAAATTTGTGCTCTTATTGAACAGCATCATGACTTGTTAGATTAATTCAGTGATGTTGAAACTATAAAATATACCGACCTCTGGGTTAATTGACAAAATAAATTGGAAAAAAGATTTGTTACACGGTGCAAAATTAATGACAACATTACGTGATGTAAATGTCAATCTCTCTCTCTCTATAATCTTTCTTTTTCTCATGCTGAAACCCATCAATGGGCTGTCGGCATCAAAGGATGATAGAATAAAAAATGAAGTCTGCATTCAGCACCTGAGCTACGGTAACATTATCACTGTACTTCAACAAAACACTCCTGAAGTTCAAAGGCTTCTGAAGAAGACTCTGCATCAATTGACATGTGTGGGCTGATATGATGAATGTGCAAATAAATATGTGACAAACAAAGACAAAAGATGTCATTTATAATGTACTACATTTGAACATTTCTAAAAATGTGTAAAACTCAATGCCGCATTCATTTGAATTCGATTTGAGCTAAAAAATGGGATGCCTGGAATTATAACTTACATGTATAACGATACGTTTTATTGTTCAAAATAAATGATACAACATCTATAGAAACACTTAATGATGTAAATTTATCATTAATGAGATGCAGTAACGTGCCTTGAAACAAGCAGCTTTTTGTTACGTTGACATAATTTCCACTAAAACAGGAAGTTAGGGTGGTAGAGTGGCCCCTCCCCCTTTTAAAAGAGCGACTAGTGTTTAGCTTACCTCACAGCTTAGGAAGTGATGATAATTACAGAACGATGTCTATAAAAATCTGTATTATAGGACTTAAATAAATCTTCTAAATGCAAATGTTGTCAATGTTTTAAAGCACATTACTAGCAGGGCCAAAATATTTATACAAAAAGCCATTAAAAAAAATCAATTTTGATAGCAGGGGACTTTAAAAGCATACTACAAAAAGCCAAATTCACTTATTTATACATTTAATTTTTATATGTATTAGAGTATATTTCACCATTATGAAATAAAACATTACGACTTGGAAGTAGCTTAAATTAAAATATATCCCATCAAAACAGAGGTATCTGTGAGTATGAAAAAGCTACATCTGTGTGTAGACTTGTTATTCAAATAAATGAACTTTTTGTTCCATTAAATGAACTGTAATTTGCTTTTGAATTGAATCAAATTGCAGATAAGCCAGAACCAACAAAAGCAGATAAAAACAGGTTTAAAGTTGAATGTGGCATCTAGGCTGATAATTGGATGTCTAGGGACAGGAATGGCTACTTAAGTTACCTGTCTATACCAGGGAGAGCAGGTGTTGAGGCCAAATAGCCTCGCTGAATAATGTACACATGATGATAATTGCTTAGCAGGGTCTGACCTACAGGCGCTACAGTCTGGGAATGTGTGTCTAGGCAAGTTAATGATCTAAGATTCTTGAATGGCCGTGCACGATTCCTGGTCTGCCTTAAAATGATTTGTTGTGGATGAAAATGTGCCTATGCTAATATCTGTCAACTTTAGGGTACTTGCCACAGATAATGATGTGAGCTGAGAGGCATTTTGCATGTGCATACATCCACAAACTCAGGGGTAAGAGTCTAGATAGAAGATGCAAGCTTTGTGCTGATGGGCAGCACAAATCTGACTCAAATCTGTTTCGTTTTTGTAGCCTGAACAGCAAAAAAAAAGAGAAAATAAAACACAGGGAATACAATGTTTACAAACCTGATCCAAATCAATTCCATATGCCATCTGAAACCATTTTAAAATCAGTTTTTTGGTATGTCTCAGTTTGAATGGTCAGATTAGATTTCAATTTCACCTCATGTGAACCACCAAAAAAAAAAAACAATTTAAACAAGCATTTTAAATTTCAGTTCTACTTAAATTTATATTTGAATTGCAATTCTGTTACTTGTTTAATATTTCAGGAACTGAACAGAGATTCTAAATTGAACTCTTGTTAAATGTAGAATGTCAGTGTTGGTTACTGCACATTCTCCATCATATTGAGTATTTAAAAAATCTTGGGGAATAAAAACTCTATTTCTAGTCCGGGTTTACATGAAGGCTACAGTTTGTCTGGTCAGAACAATGATGACTCAATGATATCTTCCAAATGGACTTTATTGATTGTGCATAAAGGTGTGGTTACGCACAAACGGTAAAACTCCTCCGATTTGGATTATCAATTACTTCACTGAACTATCTACAATATTTCTACCGATCCTCTTTGACTATTATCATCCACACACTCACTCTCTTCTCCGTTACTTTCCAAAACTCCGATGGAAAAGTTTAGAACTAGCCCATTTGACACTGGAAGGCAGGGGTGACTGGAATAGTCCATGTGTTAAAGGGGACCACATTTTACAGTATTCATACATGCTCACAAGGGTGATGCCAATTGAAAATTCATGTCATATCTTGTTCCCTCTCTTCTAGGGAACTACAAAGTTTTTAGTTCAGTAGGTTCCATGTTAAACTAATGTAGGCCACTGCAATGCAAACACTGTCTACTGTAACATCAGTGCCCGATGCAACATCCTAATGCTTATACACTTGGAACATAATGTGACCATGTTCTTTCACAGATGTTCACAGAGGTATGTGGCAATCATGAAAAGCTACTTTGTGAGGCCGGCTTCATTTCACTGAATAGCACAGGAGCTGAGCAGTAACATGCAGCGTTCTTAAAAAACATCAATGCCCTTTGTTGAAGAGTATTATTTACTGCTGTGCTTTATAAACCTTTTGAATGAAGGTTTCTTCCAGCACCCAATTGTTCTTTTCACCTTGCAAATCCACGCAGCTCAATTTACTTTTGCTCAGGTAACAATGCTCCAACAATGAGAAAGAGGGAATAGAAAGGGAGGGGTAAAAAATAAAAGAGAAAGAGAGAGAGGTGGTTGAGTTTTTGAGGCAGAGGACGGGCACTATGCTTTGAAGTGTTAAACATCCTTGAATAATTTAGCACGGGCTCTAAGTATAGCTCTATAACAGCCATTTCCATCTATGGAATAAACCCTTGCATGAGAAGCACATCACAACTCGCTTTTACTGTCTTTTGTGTTACATTCGTTTTTTCCAAACAATTCCAGCTTTCTCCCCCCAATTTATTCCTCAACCCTTTCCTTAAGAAGCGGGAACCATCAGGGATCTTACAATATAATGTAGTCATCATACTTGAGTCGCCAACCCTTTTTTCTGCAGTTGCTTGCAGTGTTTCTAACACTGCAAGCAACTGATGACAATGCCAGATCTATGTTATTTTTATATTTTCAGTATGTTTCAAGATAATTTCAGCTGAAACCTATTGCAAATTTCATTTTGAATTGGCTGTTTCTGAGAAAAAAAAACATTTTGCCATTTTGGTGGTATATTTACACACAGTGATTATCTGCGTGTCATGCTGATTTGCAACCGTAACACAATCTTAGTCTAGCAACATTCAGAAACTAAAACTGATGTAAAAAGTGGTGTAATGATGTCAGTAGTTGTCAAATGCATAATAAATAAAAAGTAACAGCAATATTAATAAATCTAATTTACTAATAAATAACATAGCTGAAGCATGTCAGAAATATAAAGTTTATGTGACAATCATAACGGGAGGTTCAAACCTGCAATCTTTTGTTTACAAACTCATATAAGACCTATCATGGCCTTTAATTCTTCAATTCTGTTTTCTCTGATCTCTGATCATTGCCCTAGCTGGATTGAGGTCTCACCTGCAAGTGTCCTCCTCAATGTAGAGACTGATGAGCTGCTTGGGGATGCTGAAGGACAATGTGCACTCAGCCATCTGCTCTCGCACCAGCATCCATTTACTGTCCACCGTCTGAAAGCGGTACACCTTACATATCGCGTTTTTAAACACTGAAAGAGAGAGAGACAGAGAGGGTGGATAAATATTGACAATTGTTTTTTACTGAGTGCATTATACAGTACAGAGTCATGTGGCCAGGTACAGACAGACAGGATGCAAAATAAAGTGAGGAATATCAAAAGGACAGATGGATCAGTGACCTCCAGAGGAGGACTACTGGACCCAAACGCCCTCATCCAACTTTCGGTTCGCCAGAGAACAGGATTAACCTCTAAGCCAACTCTCTCATCTGCATTCTACAATAATCCAACAGCCAAAGTAGATTACATCATATGCCTGCTCAGGAAAATCACTTAACATCAGGTTTGTAAACCACAACACATATCCATGGATGGGGTGGTGGAGACGAAATTCATTAGTTAGTCTTACCGCGGTAGAGAGACTAAAATGCTTTGACATGAGCAACCACAACAGCAAAACATCACACACTGCTGGTCGACTAATTGCTTTGCCTGGCTGCAGACACACACGACTGAGAAAAAAGTTACAGACAGATTTCTAGAGAGATTTCTGTGCAGTTATTTAGCCACTTTCAATCATGCTATACCACATAAAAGAATGACTTTCCATAAAGTTGTCCTTTATTCAGCAAGTTTTCACACCCACTGAATATTTGCTAACTAATAAAAAGCCAAGCAAGTAAAACTGACACGTTTAGACCTTCGAGCAAAATGTCTCTTGACTTTGTCAAACTACACTTCATTTAATGTTCTTTTAGTCTTCACCTATTCTTCCAATAATGCTTACACTGCTAGATCGCCTAAGGCAGTGGTTCCCAAACTGGGTATGTGAGGTGACAAAGAGAGTACAGAAACGTTTTTTATTTAAGACTAAAATAACATTCACACCCGGTTCATGTACTATATTTTTCAAGAGGAAAACAAAAAAAGTTTTAATGTACAATACATTCTCACTGCAGCAAAAGAAATCTGCTTATTTACATTCACAATGTTCAAGCTTTGTAACGCAAAAGTATACTTTTCTAAACTCGAGATGCTGCTGTACAATAAAACTGAAAAGTTACTCAAATTTAGCAGTAACTAAAGCTAAAAAAAAATCTTCCCAATGTTGCTCACAATGCCAAAACACTGTCTTCGACCTGACATCAATCCCACAATCCACCTTGTCTTCCATAGAAATAAATTGATATTGCTTGTCCACTTCTGCTCAAAACCAAAGATTATACTGTAGATAAAACATGCCAGAGCAACCATGCGACCATTAAAATCTCTATAAGAAATGTAAAAGTTAATTTACGTGCAGAGTATTCTGATTTGGCAAATCTATCAAGACATCTGCCTTTTCCAACCTTTGTGGTGGTGTGTTTTAGACTGTAGAAAATGCTTACGACTCTACTACGGCAAAAATCAACAAATGCGAGTCACCTCACACTTTTGTTATGCAGACCTGGCAACCCTCAAATGTTTCCTGTTTGGCTGACCAATGGCAGCTTTCCTTCCTGTGTGTGCAAACCATGCAGTGGTGCAAAAAATAAAACAACACACAGCAGTAAGAAATTGCTACATAAAATACACAAACAAATATAAAATATAATTACTCACCAGCATTCATTATTGGTCCATTATCTTTGTCATTAATTGTTCCATGGGATGATTCATACACCAGCGTGCACTGTGGTAAGAAAACAGAAGTGTGTATTAATATTAACAGCAATGTCACTTTTTATTTATATTATTTTATGCACATGTTTTAAAGCAGCTTTTACTGAAAATCATATACTGTGTACTTTTTTAGTTTAGGGCACCAGTAGGCAAGCCAAACTCCTCATTCTCTGGAATTCATCTTGGCAGTTTATAATAGTATTTGGCAAAGCACCCAGTGCATCACTCTCTCTCTCTCTCTCGCCGCATGAGCATTTGATAAGCTGTCACCTGCACCGGTGCTCAGATAATCGAGGGGTTCTCTAAGTATCCCCGAGTGCCAGTGCAAGCAATACAGGAGCCAAAGAGACCCTCACGCCAGCTCAAGACAAACACAGATCCTCCATCAACTTCAGTGAGTCTGAGCTGCAGCACTCACGCCCTGATCATTTTAAATTCCGACTCCGCACCAGTGTTTAGTGCCTGACAGATGAGTCTTCACGTCCCATTACATCACATGACCTTCAATGAGTTTGGAAGAGTTGAGAGACAGATCTTGGCACATAGTTGGCAAAAATTGGCTTATTGCTATTCCAAATATGTGCCCTGTTCTCATACAGTGCATTATATTAAGATAACTAATGTGTATTTTCCAAGTTTGTAGAGAAGAATTGAATTTGCTATGAGGTTTATGTTAACAGGTGCAATCTATATTTTGAAATACAAATAACATTATTACCATATACTGTACAGCCTGTCAATTTCAATAGCAAAGATGAATAAATGACGTAAATGTATTGCACTTCGTAAGTTCAATCTTTCTACTCACAATGTTTTTTGATTTACAGCATACACCCTGCAGACAAACACAACAATTTAAACCTGTTTCGCTGAATTGAGCTGGTCTCCCAGCCAACTTAAGCTTGTTTGTTTCCCATATAGTGAATGCCACTGTATGAGGAATAAAAAGAGAATGAACGAGTGATTTCAGACACAGTCAGACATGCAGAAAACAAACATCAGCTCTGACCAACACAGCCTTCAGAAGAACACAAGGGAATGACTTCTGACTCTCAGATCTAACACAAGCTTTGAGACAAAACATGGAATGGCACTTGTTTCAGTAAGTCCTATTCTCTCCATATACATTTTAATGAACATAGATGAAGCTTACTGAATTCTAATGATATTTATAAAGATGCTCACATCTTCTGCTACAGTGTTAATGTTTGGCTGCTGATTAAATATCTTATGAAGTCTTTCTCTGTACACTTAGGCAGAATTCAGAATTAGAAATAACAATATGGTGGTCTTTTTATTTTAATCGAGTTGGAATTTGTTTGAAATTCAAATCTCAAGTCTGTTTCTAGACATACACAATTTGTTAAATGCACTGTATGAGCACATGTTTACCATGTTCCATCAGGCCTACATAACCTTTAACTAACTTTTTGTAATCTTTCCTTTTCTTGTCTTCATTACATTTTACTACTTCCGTAAAATTTTATCTGAATAACGCTTCATCCAATCTATCATTTAGAATTCAGATTCACTTGTAAAATGCAAGTAAAATGCATTTTCACTTTATTTCTGAATGCAGCACATCCCAGATTCTCTCCTCCGTTTGCTCTTCACGTTCATTTCCATAACTCTCAATAATTCACCCACCCTCTTGATTCCCCTGCTCATCTCTCTCTCTCTCTCTCTCTCTCTCTCTCTCTCTCTCTCATGCTGATTAATGAAGGTTAAAGCGGTCTGCTGGTGTGACAGTGTTAGTTATTAAGTTAGCTGGGCGACACGCTGTCTTCTTAGTGTACCATAATAAAACACTATATAAATTCTGAGAGAATTCTCGAAATAGATGTTTAATTCTTCAGCGAGCTATGCAATTGAATCGTGATGTCATGCCACTTTACCTCCACTCAGTAAGGAGTAACCAGGAAACCAGTGTTACATAAACTGCTTTGAAACCGTGACTTGTGTAATAAATTGAGTCAGTTTTTGAGCAGTTATATTTTAATAGGTTTCTGCTTTGCTTGATTCTGATTGATCAAGTGTAACATAAAACAGTCTATGCGGTCCATTTCAATATTGTCCATAGCAACTGTACATTCTTTTTATACAACAAACAAACATTAAGCAGTAGTAAAATGACCTCCGACTTTAATTTACTGTATAAAAATGTACCTAAATACGACACCAAGCTTAAACTTTTTGTATCTGAGCCTATTTGGTTAGAGTCATTTAAGAGCTTTTTACCGTCTGGTGCATGTCCGCGGTGATGTGGTCCACCTCTCCATCCTCTATCTCGCCCATCTTCAACCTGCTCACCACCACTGTCCCCACTGTAGCTGAATCATCTGTTGATCTGAAACACATCAACAAAGATAAATGAGAGTGTGTGGGGGAATTTGGTCTATGCATATGTAATAGTACGAAAGCCTTTCATATAAACAGAACACGCATAAGCGTCATCATAAATTCTCATGAAGATCTAAATTTGGGTTTAGGTGAAGTTTTGAGAAAACATTCCCAGAGTCATATAAAAACACATTATGCTTGATCACATGTCAGTCTGAAGCCTTTTCCTGTCTTAGTGGGCTGATGCCACAAGATCATCAGATCTTTTGCAGCAGTTAATGGTCTGCCTACAGGAGTCGATCATAGACATAATTATCCAGGACAGCACATCAAAAACGCTTTCCAGAAATATGCTCATATTCTACTTGATATTCTGTGAAATGCATTGATTAAAGAAGATTAATCCATTTGTGTTTGGACCGTAGTAAACAGACACAGGTTTGGCACGAGCATCAGCCATGACCGTTTGCTTGCCAACAGACTTGAAATTAGTGTTATATTCGATGTTATGACTCACCTCAAATTAACTTTGAAGCTCAATTGAGTCGTTGAGGAGACCGAGAAATCTCCAGTCTGCCTTTAGAGGCGCACTGGTGAATTATCCAACCATGACCATGTCCTAGACAAATCTAATTGGCCCTCAGTCTCTTTATGACAACAATAAATCAAAGAGCTTTGTTACTGAACGAGCTGACTGTGGATTGCGGGATACCCACACTATTTGACCAGAGACCTTTTTTTAGGATTTTACAAGCCCATTTGCAGTTGTACATGATTATTACATATTTTTATTTGTTTTTATACTCACAAAGACCAATTTTAGAGGATGATAGGCAGCATTTATACTCACTATGCAAAATATTATGTCTTTTCTCTCCTATAAGACAATGTATTGATTTTAATTATATTGCCAGGTTTCCCAAGGCCAAGATTATTTTTTTAAAACCTTTACATGATTAAAGTTATGTTTACACACGTTGCTTAAAAAACAGAGAAGGAAGTTCCTAATTCTATCCTATCTTTTAATCTCAACGTCAGTGTCAAAACATACACACAAATATAGCCACAGAGGAATATCTTTTGATCTGTATGCACTTCCATTCAGCACAAGCTCAAAAGCTTCTTCCGCCCACTTTGCAGAGAGATTGAGCGATCATTAGCTGTCTACATCACATACAACCACATATATGGATATTTCAGGTAACAATGTTTGCATGCAAGGTTTTTTCATCACTTTAATTAACTCCTTGCTTTCAGTAATTTATTTTAACGGTCCTGTGGTGCGTTAAATGTATTTTAAATTACAACTACTCCATGTAGCCTCTCAATTAATGCATGTTTAATAATTATACAGTCATTTATTTCACGTTGCATGACATTTCAGGCTATTAAGCTATTTTTACACACTGTTTCCAACAGTCTCATATCCCCCACACACACTGTAAATAGGTATTAATGTTTATTAATGGTAAAAATCTCTCTTTCTATTGTGTGAAGACAGCACAGGACTAAATAAATGAACATGGGTGATGTTGCACATAAACAAATGTCAAAATCTTTCTCATCTTTCAAACATACATACATACTAGAAAATGTCTTATTTGCTTTTTGTGGGCCTGAATAACAACATTTTTAACAGGACCCCTTAAAGACGTATAACTAAGAAATAACTGTACAAAAAAAGACTATACAGAATTGCACTGACAAGCCAGTTTTAAAAATGCAATAACACCACAATAAGATACACAATATACAATATATAAGATATACAATATTGTTTTATCCACAGTGGTCATTTTGTATTTTAAAAAAATCAAAACACAATTTGAATAGATAATGTTATATTTATGAGAAAAGTCGTGTTCTTTTCAGTCCAGCAAAGTAAAAATCTAATAAATAAAACCGATTGGCATTTTAATACAGTAAAATTACAAGCATATCAAGTGCCCATACACACATACAGTGAAGTCCTGCAGCGGTGTATGGAAGGGCGTCAGAGAGAGCAGAACGGGTTGATGTCAGTTCTATAAATCTTCTCACGTACGCTAACACAAGTCTTGATGATTTATGATGTCTTTAAACTCACAGCTGCTCTGACACAATTCTCCACTGTGACCAAGTGTACAGTCAATTAAGCTGAGCCGAATTAATATATTCCCTCTCTCTCTCTCTCTCTCTCTCTCTCTCTCTCACACACACACACACACACACACACACACACACACACACACACACACAAAGCATTTAGATATATATTTATATATATTTATCTTAAGTTAGAAGGCATGTGAAGGACTTGATGCCCTCAGCATACAGTAGTAAGGATCTGCTACGCAAGTTGTCACAAAAGAGCTGAAGTAGTAGCAGGAGATAGAAGATGGTGAAAGCCAGACGAGTACCGGGAGTAAGAATGAAACTAAAGGCCTGTGTGTAGCAGACATAAAGCAGCCACAGCTAAATAACACCTGAAATATGGGATGCACAGACCAGTTAATTAGTTCTGCTGCTAATCGTCATGTAATTTTAAATCAAGCGATATTCCTCATTAGTGACAGGCAGAGAAAAATACATCTGCTGCTTAATATTAGTATTACTCAACAAACTGTAACACCATATATCGCCTACTAATGTTCAAAGGTTTAAAGGTCACTTAAATAAAACATAATTGAAAATTTAAATATGGAAAAATAAGATAATTAAATAGAAAAAAGGCCACATTTTACCTTTCTTTAATATTACAAAAATGTATTCATTCATTTTTTAAATAAATGACATAGACCAAATAATGAATAAAAAGCAACCGATTTGTTGGAAATTCCTTCAATACTCTTTAAAACCATCTCCGGCTAATTCCTTAAGAATATGGATGAAAAAGTGCCAAGAGTACATTTTTACAAATTCTAAAGGGTATTTACTTTTATGATGTTTAAATTTAATTATAATTTCCTTTATGTTATATAATTCCTATAGTTACATTTGTGATATTACACAGTTTTGATAAGTTTACTATTATTCTAAAATGTAAAAAAACTAAGAATAAGAAAGTGACCCTGAACGTCTGCACAGTAGTGCATATTTGAAAGTAAAAATAAAATGTCCCAGAGCTGTTTGTGTTTGCAAAGCACGTTATAAGCTGCATAAATCTGTCTTTATTTTTCCCCCTGGTGAGAAGCCCTATACATTTCAACCCACCTGCAGAGAAATTTGTGTTGACCTACATAAAAAGCTGGACTGGGCTAAAAAAAGCTTGGTGATTTTATGATTTGTCGGTAATGACAGCAGAGTAATGCAAGCATAAATTTAAAGAGGATGATAGAGCAGTTCAGGATCCTTGTAATAGATAAATGGGGTCTTTTCCTTCTGTGTTTCCAATGACTCAGCAGTAATTGCATTTGGATTGCCGTCTCCAACCGTGGCCTGACACAATGAGCTTTTGAACAGAAAGTGGTTGAGACTGACTGAGCAGATGGTTGTTTTGGACACTGTCCAGTCTTTGTTAAACAGACAAACCATCAAAAGCCATTCATGAATATGAACAACCCTAAAACATGGTGCTATTTTTACAGCTCTGCATAAAAAATTCATTGTATTCATTCAGAAGTCACGTTGCATTTGCAGCCTCTGGCAGGAGGTGGTTTTGATTCATCTCCTCTCTCTTTATTAAAGTGAGCGGCTCGTGGATGCCGCTCAGCTCTTTGAAAAGGTCATTCATCTGTTGATTTCCAAGCGTTGTTAAAAATCGCTGCCACAAACAAGGTCATGTTATAAGGATTGCGTATGCAGTCAATGCTGTAACAGTCTATTACAGGCTCAATGTTTCATTTTTAGAAGGTGGTGATCTTTTAAAAAGGGTAAACGAGGAATCGGTCAGTCTGTGGATGGGCTGTGATTGATTAGGGATTGAATCTTACAAAACCTGTCAAAAAACTTAATTTCTCTCTATACTGTATAAAGCCATATCTTCAATCACACAAACAAAAAGCTTTTTCTAAAGCATATGAATCATGGCCCTGGGTTTGGTGCAGTATCTCATTTCCATAAATTCTCATTACGTAGACCCTGCTTGTGGTTCCGAGTCAATTTGTAAAAGCATTTGAGAGACGGGTCCCAATCAATGCCGATTGAATGAGAGAGCCAGTCACTGGTGCTGAAAACAGGAAGTCATTGACCAATCGCAATTCAGCACATTAATTGTGCTTTATTATCAACTAAATGTGCATGTTTGAAAAGTTTGAAAAGTGTTTATGTGTTTTATGTTACAAAGGCATAAACTGCTTACAATACCTTGCACAAATATTTTACTCAAATGTTGCATCACAGGATAAGTCCAAATTGTATCATTAATAATCACAGATATTAGCAGAAATCGAAAAATCTATTAAAAAGCAACAAAAACCACTTGCTTTATCGCTGCACATCGCTGTACTATACAGTATGTGTGCACAGCCTTTAAGAATAAGAACATGTTCATTTTTACTGTTTGTCAACAGTGTTGAAAAGTGTGTTTTTCACAAGTCACCTCAGCAAGTTCACAAAACACTCTTAGTGTTAACAGAACACAGGAGCAGCTGCCAAACACAGTTTCTCAATAGCTACCTCAGACAACATTCAACAAAATCTGTCCTCCAAGTGCATTCTTGCAACTTAAACGTCTTAAAAGTCCAATACAATGTTCTTTGCATGCATCTCTTCCCCACACAGTCAGAAACCTGCATCACTGCCCTTATATCTGACCTGTTTGGTTCTAGATAATGCAAATAGATTCTCACCCTTTAACGCTGAAGTTCTTGCCCTGTTGTTGTGAATGCAAAAGTACCTTGGGCCAGTCAAAATGTCACGCATAGACCATTTCCTGCAGAGTGTGAGCAAAATGCTCAGTAATCTATAAATAACATGTTTTGTGGGACTGGACGGAAACAGCTAAAAGGTATGCAGTCGGTCTCGAAAAATAAGTCATCTTTCAGAAACTCTGAAAGCCTTCGCTGTCTGGAAAGAACACTTCTAACCTCACTTTAAATATTTAACATCGCACACATGCATAATGAAGCATTCAAAACACAGTTGTGTCGGTGTGATGGAAAGTCTGAAGGACTTGCATAGAAACAGTTTTGTCGGTGATTATAAGTAACAGAAAGTGTGACAGCAAGTATTGTATATAGTATCAGAGTCAGTGGAAAACAATATATTCTTACTGTCCACCCACAATTTTCTCCTCCATTTATAAACGTTTAAAATCGTACACACAGTTTTAACTGTAATTCCTATTGGTTTTATTTTTAATAATTGATTTATATTATATATTATTATATGTTTATTAAAAAATATGATTTAAATATTTAATGACAGTGGTGACAAAACTATAACGAAACACTGGTTACCACAGTCCTGGTATGTCTCATGATATAATATTTGTGTAATATGGGTGTCTAGCTTACTACATGGCTACTGACCACATAAGTAAATTATTGGACACAAAATATAGGTTTGAAATATTTTTGTAGCTCATTTGTAAAAAATACAAACCTTTTACGGGGGAAAAAATTATTATATAATATTTAAGCCAACACACAATGTTCAAATAAAACGAACACGCAATTTGGTTTAATCAGTTGTAAATAAAATCTCATATATGTCATTAATTCGGCATATTTAATTTATTTGTAAGTACATTGTTTGTAAAATTGATATGACTCACAGTATCCGAATGAGCAATGTCACAGCTGGCCAAAAAAAAGTATTCCAGAGCGCAGTGTAATAAAGAAGATATGATGGCATTTTAATATAAAAAAATATTGTTTGTATTTAAATGAAGAAAGGAAGTCAATAGAGCTTTGACAGCATGAGGGTGTGTAAATTATAATAGACATTATGATGAAATTTCATATTAATTTCATATACAAGTAATAGTCAATTAGATGTGTGTGTTATCACTATAGAGTTCAAAGTCAAAAGTCAGTACTGGTATCTGTATCGTGTGCAGCGGGGTGGCCATGCTCAGACAGGAAGGATTTGAGATGTTGATGTGAATCATTGATATTGACAGTCTCGGCTGTTAACATTCCGCCTGCAAGCTCCTGAAAGTCCCCGGGATTATATTCATCAAAACTGATGCAATCCCAGTGCTAATCCTCACTCTCATTACCCCACTCTCACACAGAGATACGACTGAATGAAAACGCAAGATATGGATCATTTAAAAGCTAGATAAATAAAACAAGAAGTTGAAAAATGACAGGGCGGACACATAAAAATTGACCTGGGCCTGTAAAGAGCATCAAATGTCAGATCAGTAACATAAATCTCTCCAAAAACAGAGCTGAAACACAACGGCCCAAAATACATGCATAGAAACAGGATCTATGTGTATATATATAGGTCTTTAATAAATACAAAAGTGCAATACATTCCATTGAACGTGAAGAATCCAGAATCCAGATAATCATTGAGACAGCATGAAAGATGCTTTTAATAACCAACAAATAAACATCTCTGGAGAAACTCAAAGAAACTCTGGAGTTTATATACACAAACTAATTAGAGGTAACAGTACACACCTGTACAAAAAACATGGACTGGACTACAACAGGAAGTGACATCAGGAAGTAAAAGACATGACAACCACCACAAAACACAAAAACCTGACAACAGCCAACTGAAGATGCCGCTGTGTAAAAAAACATTTTTAACATGTAATATTTACTCAAGTATCCATAACTTCATTAGGATTTATTGAATTTATGTGATTTTGTGTGAACTGAAAATCAATTTAAAATTCTCGGACATTACCAAAGAACCTTATTTTTAGCCGTGTACAATTCAAGCCTTTAATTCTCCAGAAATTTCACTATCCACACCCTCCCAATTTAACTCGCTCGGCACAAATCAGCATGTTTTGCATCTCTGTCAAAGATGAAAAACAATACACCTCCACCTCAAAACAATCCAGACATGAATATAGTGTGCATGCTCTTTTTTGGTGGTCATTAAAACAGAGCGCTGCCTCTCGCATCACCGTGACAAGCCAAGCTTATCCTCGTCCCTCTGGTGTCAAAGCCCACTTCCTCCGCCCGAGCTGCACAATCCACTCTGTCAGCCATTTTAAGTCACCGTGGAGGAGCTCTGTCTAATACCTTCAGACTAACAATGAGAAAAATGTCAGAGCCATGAAAAATGGACCTGCGCTAGCTGAGGGCTAAACGTCAAAGCATGAGCGGCCGGCCGGTTGCTCTCTAACCTCAGCAAACCGACCACAGTTTGTTTACGCGCTAGCATTTTTTAAAAAGTAAACTCTCTTACGATTGGAAATTTGTTGGCGGTAAGACAATAAACTACTTTAAAGTGCAGGTGCAGTAGCTGTCCCGAATACATGCAAGCCCACTTGCTGTCTACCAAGAAGAAAATTGCATCATTACTTACATATAACTCGGAAGCCTTCTTTCATAACTCTTAAGGTTTAACTTTTAGACATTTCCCCTTCAAATTTCTTAGGAGGACAATTACTGACATCTAGTAGGCGTACAGACATATGAAAAATACATGTGATGTGTGAAAACACACCCCAAAAATCTTTTTTTTGGCAGAATTTAATGAGAAATGTTTGAGCACATGTTGAAATCTAATATTACACCAAGCAGATCTAACCACAGTGAGATTTCTCTTGCTTGAAAGAAAGCATCCGTCCGCCAGTCTTTGTGAAATGCTCCCTAAGTAGAGAGCTCGCAAGGTTTCAGAACTGTTTCTAAGGCCTCAGCTGGAACAAGAGGTGGGATAAGATCTACAAAGCAATCTAATCTTCATATAATCGCTCCAGAGTAACATGCCAGCTGCACACGGGAGTCTGTGTCCATGCATTGTAATTCTAGTTCGCATTGCAATCTCGCTGCATTAAGCACGCATTACATCACTAATGCATGGCAGTATGAAACAGCCTTTGCCTTGCCTTGCTAAATTTAGCTGCTCCAACTCTATTAAAACACACCAGAACAGACCGATAAAGTCCTCAAGATTACTGTAGGTGGGTTTGAACTAAACTCACTAATGTAGTGGCACAAAGTTCAAACCGGGCAAACCATGCAGAAAGTAACATATGCAAGTGTAAGATAACACACCACAAACGTGACACTTTTGCAAGCTCAAATTAGCTTTCCGTGTGTGCACTGAATGAAGCTGAGACGTTAATTTGAACTAAAGTACTTCCCTGTCAGCATTAAAGCATGTATATTACTTCCTAAGTGAATGCTTGCATGCTTAAAATGTGTAACAAGTGTTGACAAGCAGTCGACAATAAAAACCAGGGAGGAAATTGAGAAAACCATACCATACGAAACACATACACTCAGAGAAGAGAAACAGTGTGGTGTTAGAAGTCCCGGTAAAGTGTGAAGTGCTTGTATTTCCCTATTGGAGAGCTGTTAATACAGAGGTGCACATATCCATTTTTCCGCTAGGATATGTATTTCACAGGAATAAGCCGGGCTACACAGTGTGTGTGTGTGCAGTGCTGCAGTGTTGTGATAGGCAGACTATTAGAAGCTGGTCTGAGAGTTAAGGAAAGCTAAGGATTGGTACAGCATACTGTTGATAGCCAAGCTGTATACCAACACTTCTAAAGAAGATTAAGTGTAATCTCAGAATATTGAGCACAGACATATATAGATTATACACATAGAGCGTCTTGCAAAAGCCATTAAAACAGTGACCAGGTAGGAGACGATATTACTAAATGACAAATTCTGCACTCAGATTTGTAAGATTCAGAATATTTACACGTTAAAAAATAAAGCATACGTGTGGAACAGTGTAAAATGCTTATAGCACGTCATGTCGGTGTAGGGCCAAATGCAAGAAAAACACTTAACCTAATAACTGTCACTGCACATATTTAGCATAAAAATGTAAAATTTATTATTTGAAATACATTTTTTTTTTATATTTTTGGGGGGGGGTATTTTTAAAATAGAATTAACATTAATTTTATTAATTAATTTTTTAAGTTAATGTTTGAGCCTTAGACCTTTCCTATATATCAATATATAGTTTGTCATGATTAAAGTCAATAGTAAAATAATGTAAGTGTTCCACCTGTGGAACGGTGACAGGTTAAATAGGGGAATAAACGTTCTTTACAAGACAAAACCTATAGAGTGACTTATTATCTTAATTGTTTGGGGGGAAATGAGACAGCTTTTTTGATATTTTAGGGTTAGATGTCTGAGTGACTATTAGGACTGAATCAATAATGTTAGTAAAGTCATAATGTTTTTCCCCAAGACTTGGTTGCTGTGCCTTTAAGGCAACTGTGTAAACATCCAGTCCGACTTTATTTCCTTGTGCTAACAAGAAATTGCTACATGACGTGTTTTTATAAAGGGTTAAACTTCTTCACCAAGTTATGGTCCAAGCTTGTCAGCATCAGCAAAGCAATTAAATTATACTGACTGTGATAAATAACAAGACTGGCATTTTTTTCCCTCGCGTTTTATGGCGAGAGGTTATTAAGAGTGGTGGAGAGAGAAACATTGTTATGGAAATAACATTAAATGTATTGTGGTGATACAGTATGCGCACTAACTTTGCTGACCACAGTGTTTATCGCCTGCTTTCTTGCATTTCATGAAAGCAGAATTTGCACTGATAAAATTTGGATTCGGTTTCTGAATAAATTTCCCACGTATTCTCCAACGATGTAAATGAACTTCTAAGGACACACAGTTCATACAACACTTCTCTTTGTGTAAGGAGTTTTCACGACTGCGCTAATGATTACTTATGTGTTATTAAGACGGGGGTGGACGGAAGCTATTCATCCCCATGACAATTTAGAAGGGTAAAGAACAGGGTCAAATAGGGTGAGCAAAGCATCATGGGATAATATGTGATAATTGCCTTCCTGGTCGTCCATCACTGTGCATATGTCGATAGTGACACAAAGCATTAGAATGCTAGCAAATCACTTAGTAGATTGAAATAGATGTTCCAATAATGCAAAAGAGTCTCGATTGCATTTTAATGCTGAAAGACTCATTTTATTTTTATAAGAAGCTTGTCTTGTAAATGCATTCCTGTCTGTTTACCATTTCAGAAGTACAAAATAAATATGTTTATGCAACATACTCTATTAAACAGAAATTCACTTAGATTTAAAATATGCACATTTTAAATGTTTCAGTCAAGAAAAAACTTTCCCAAAATTAACCATGGTTTTTGGATAGAAAAAATGTAGTTAGCATGTTATACAACCACAGTTTTATCACAAATATCATTCTACTAGAAAGTAAACCAAAATGCTATGGTCACTGTTGTTAAACCATGATTAATTTTCATAAGGGAAACAAATGAATGACTTGTCTTGTCTTTTCATACAGTAAAATGTTCAAAAGAATATGACCTTTTCAACAGGAAGTAAAACTGTACAAAACAAAAATATTTAAAATGTATTTATGGGGCTTAAATATTCTCAACAGATCCACAACTAACATGGAAAAAGTTTTAGACCCTGACCCAACATATGACAGAGCTTTAAGGAAAACATCATTTAACACAAGAACGATTCACTAACATTGAGAGAACGCTGGATACACCTCACCATGGGTACGGCACGTCTAGAAGAGAAGCAACCAATATACTCCTTTCAATCAATACAGAGACTGTAGAGTGATTGCATACACAACGCAAAGATCCCCACAGCAAACCACCCATTTATTGTCCTTCCAATCTAAGTCTGCACAGATAAAAATCTATAAATAACTGTCATGATATACAGAGAGGAAACAGATAGGGCAGTGATGAAAAGGTGACCTGTGAGAAGACAATGTGAGGTAATACAATGCCTTCTGAAGCATCGTGCGGTAGACGTGAAATACTCTTGGCTATTTTCACTGACATTTATGAAACACAAATTTCTGGATAAATAAGAAAATATTAACACTATATTAAAACGAATTTAACAATTATATGTAAACAATAAACAAATTTCATACAAGCAATGGCCGTATATATGATCACAGCTGCAAAAAGACTATAAGGCAAAAAACGCTTAAAGATGTATGCACTGAAATACTGAAATAAATAAGGTAAAGGCCCATTGACACCGATAACTATAAATACCATAAAGAAATTTGGAAATCGTTTCTAAAGTTAAGAGAATAGTGAAATCCTCACACAAATATATAATGAATAAACTATAGTAAGTCCTCTGTAATAAAGATTTTTGTCTACCGTTTATACCCTGATAGATATATTTGCTGGATTGTTTTAGGGCCTAAAACAATCCAGCAAATACATCTATCAGGGTATAAACGGTAGACAAAAATCTTTATTCCGCCACCCATGTGCAATGAAAACACAACACATGCACTGAATGGACAGCAACATAACATGTGACAAATACAGAAACAGACGGTGGCTTTCCACATGAATCACAACCTTGTTTGATCAGCTGTTTATTCTTGATTCTCTAACTTTCCCCTTAGAGAGTTCAGAGCATAAACACGAATCATGCCAAATAAAGGTCAGACCATCAAACCAGCAACGACCAAATGCAGTCGCTGCTGCACCCTTGAAAATGCACTTCAACTCACCTTAAGTTGAGAGAAAGCTGTTGGTCCTTGGAGTGGATGAGATCGGCCACAGAGAAGCTGGTACTTCCCAAGAAACTGCTCTGTTGAGAGGAAACAGATCAAAGAAGTTGGTCATGAACCCAGCATAAAAGCATTAAGCATAATACTTGACATTAATGTCAAGGAGGCTGTACATTATAAATGTCTGAAGCCTTTACAGCCTCTGAAAATGCTGATCTACAGTATACTACACGGCTAAAGCAATCATTACAGTTTATACTTCAATTAGACAGACTGATAATTACACATAATGATTGGCTGGTCAACATTTCCTAGTCGCAGTGAGATCTGCCAGGAATTGATTCAGCCTCAATAACCTTGAAGCTCTTTGAGGTCATGTGACCGTGATGTTTGTGCGGCTTGCTCACACCTGTCTAAAATACTGTGAAATGACGTGACACTCAGCGGATGCTTTCAGAGGGAAAATTTTCATTCCTAGCACACACGGTAATCACCTGCTCCTGGCAACCTGTTTGTGTGTGTGTATGCATAAAGTCATAGAGAGGAACCGGCAATGCTCTCTATTAAACACACACAGATGTGGATGAAAGAGGAAAAGGAGATTGAAAAAGAAAAGAGGAAAAGTTGAGAGAAGAGAGAGAGAGAGAGAGAGAGAGAGAGAGAGAGAGAGAGAGAGAGAGAGATGGATGGATGGATGGATGGATAGATGAAATGGAGGGATGGATAGATGCATGGATTCATAAATGGACGGACGGACAGACAGACAAAGCTGCGGTTTACAAATGTACTCTGAGAACTGCGAGTTTAAACAAATCATCAGTATTTTGGTTTTGTTAAAATATAATGGATATGTTCAGAGCTCAGACTGGTTTTGTTCAGTTGTAGAGATACGGTCAAAGCAAGGGCATACAGCCCCTCTACACAGCTCCAATTAGTAATTAAACACACACGCACGTGCATCCCTTGACATTTTCTCTAAAATTAATGTAAGAGTGTTCTTCACTGTAAACGCTCTGTACTGATCCAGACACAATCTACAGACTATCTTCATTTTTCACTCTTGATTTTAGGTCAAAATTGGTTTTAAACAGACCCATATGAAAAAGCTGCTGTAATATTTCCAATGTTTAAATACTCCCAGCACATTAATATACAGACAGCCCTTCATCCTTTGTAAAAACATTGCTCTGTTTGTTTGAGCCAAGGAGTTCTGTAATACCTGAAGAAAGATATCTATTGGCAGATCCATTTAGAATGGCCTAAAATGGTGTAGTTATGGCATGTCAGCAGGGTAGATGTTATACCTAACTGGCCCATTTTAACCAGCAACGCTTGTGGGACTACCCTTTGTCTTAACCTTTGATAAACAAACACATGGGGTTGGCTGGGGGGTATTGAACTTTACGTTCCAGTTACTTAGAAATCTGCAGTCATGTACTGCAAGTAACTTCCTACCATTATTCTGTCTCGTCAAACCATTTTCCTGTTTCTAACAAATACATTAGCTTGTGCACTGTACATAAAACCTTCCTCAAACACTTAAAATCCTTGTAAAGCAACATGGGCAACAACCTAAACATCTCAAATTATTCCTTTGTTTCTTTTTTCAATTATTCACTCATACTGATGCGTGTAGCCAGACTGATGCTGTCAGATGAGTCACAGATGAAAACAGGAGATCTGTCTCACAGTTGTGCTTCACATGATGAAATATCTGGGAATATTCTGTACTGTTTTGTTCTGACAGTAAAGCAGGGTAATTGGGAACGCCTGTTTATTTCGGTGCACGGATTGGCTTAGCATCATCACGCAAGAAGGTCACTTTCTGCTTTATGGAAGGTTAATACATAGACAGAATAGCGATTTATTGATCTTTTTGCATGTCCTGAAAAGGTTACAGGCCAGTTTCCAGTATTGACAGAAGGCTGTGGAGAACTGTTTTAGTCTGAGTCTATGTAATGGGTAAATACTCTGAATATACTTCACACATTATCTGTCATTAACCTACAGATGCTCTGCAGTATGAGGAAATCTTCATATCCTTGCAAAATACTTGCAAATACTCCATCCACATTGTAGAAATGCTTTAAATATTCATTACAAAATCCTCTACATACTGTACACATTACAAATACTTCATACACAGGGTAAAACCGGATTCAAAACCCAGATTTTTCTGATGCAATATTATCTCCTGATCATACACAATTAAATATTTTATATAATATATATATATATAAATATTTTATTGTTTTACCACTTTATAAATACTCCACATATACTCTTTCAATACTCCATAGGCAGTATACTGTAAAAAAATAAATACTTTAAATGTACTCCAAAAGCAATCTACATATGCTTGTCATGCTCTTCAAATCCTCCATATAAACATTAACAGACAATCAATAAATGCTGAGAATTTATCGTGGCTAACTCAGTTTTATTCAGACACACACAGGTGGGACTTCCTGATGCCACCTGCAGCACAATCGTTTTTTGTCACTCTTTCTAGTTTTCTTCCCTCGTTTTTTCCGTCCTGCGGCTCCTCAGGGCCAGACATCAGCTCACAAACAGTCTCAGGATGAGTCACACGCACAGCCTTTTTGCTCTTGTACTTTTCCAACTGTTGGTGGAGGAATGTTCAATCTTTAAAGGCCAGCGTCTGTTCTGACCTCCTCTACTTCCTTCCTTAGCGCTTTCTCGCTAATTTGTCAGCTGCTCTGTTGCGTTTGCAAGATAACAACCGCATTCACATGTAGACACAACCACACTCACATACTCAGATAAAAATATATGACATATTTAAACAACTATAAACACCACAACTGAAGATCACAACTATATAACTTTTTGTTTTTTAAACCAAACTGTACCGGTCGCCTACACTGTTTTTCTCACGCACACATTAAACAAACACATATAGAGTACACATGCAAGGGTTCAGAATGCATTGCAGACATCAGCAGACAATCAGCATCAACTGTTTTTCTCTTTCAGATCAACTACTATCCTGTGGAGCAACAGATGATCAGAATCCTGCTGATCAAGATAGTTGAAGTTTACCTGTATGCCAAGCAATTTCGTTGAAGTTGACAAATGTTTATAGCTAGCTAACTGAACAATATATCAATAATATATCAATTATATTATCAATAATTTGGCCTCCAGGGGACCAAATGGAATTCTAAAAATAACTATTGTTTTCTAAGAGGTTTCCCCAAACGTATCGTAATCTGCCATTGGTCAGCATAAAGTAAGTCCCGCCTCCTACTCCGTGCCATTGGCTGAGCTGATGTTACTTTGTAGGCTGAGTGACACAGAGCAACTTTTTTAGAAATAAACTTTTTAGTCAACCTAAAAAATATTTGTACTTGGATAGGAGAAGATATATTATTGCTGAAAAATAACCTTAATTCTTAGTAAGTTACCGTTAACTAATAAAGTTACAAAAACAGATGACAGCAGATTAATGTTACTGTATTTACAAAACAGCAATAGTTCAATACTAACCAGTGCGTCTGAAGCCCAGTAATCAAAAACAAACATTAGTGAGTCAAGCTTTACCATGAGATAGATCAATGAGATCAGATCAGTGAGGTTTGCCTGACATTCATAGTGAATTATGATCGCTTCTAATCTCGCTTTCTGACAGGTCGAAGATTAAAAACAAACTTCTGCTTGTGCCGACTGATGAAGTGTGTGTATGCTCAAAGCATGACATCACATACATTTGCTTACAGTATCTACCTAAATTAAGCAAATTTCCTTGAAACATACGGTTTACAAACATAATTTTTCCAATTGAAGAGACTGCTGTATGTCCCCAAGAGGACATCCTGTCATCAAATGAGCTGTTTGTGTGCGGACAATTCCGTCCCCAAACTACAGGTACGTAAACACAAAACACACATGTGGCTCTTCAAATCGACACATCTGACACTCCAAATCCCACATATTTCCACCCTCATTACCTACACACAAGCACCAATGTCACTCAACGACCGAACGGTCCTTTCCAACCTGTAAGTTTGAGTCATTTGTGCATCTGGCTCCGGAGAATTCAGCGCAACAACCCTCACACACACGCATTTAACTCTCCTTATCACATGTTGACATCCTAAAAACAGACTCACTTGAGAAGCGCAGCGAGCAGATTGACAGATCCGGGGAGGAAGTGCCCGAGCAGAGCCGTGTCGCGGGGCAGAAGTGCCTCACGGTGCAGCTGCGCGAGGGGCTCTCCGCATCCCCCCTTAACAAGCGGCGGTCTGGAACATGTGCAATCTCCCTCTCGTCTGTTCATACCAGCCGGGGCGAGCAAACATTCACTCACACACGCGCCAGCGGAGAGTGCAGCACGCAGGAACAACAACACAACCTGAATAAACCTCTGCAGACCTGAGTCAACGCCAGAGAGAGAGAGAGAGAGAGAGAGAGAGAGAGAGAGAGAGAGAGAGAGAGACAGAAAGAGAGAGAGCTAAAGGGGGAGGGCGAAAATCTGGGGAGGCGTGTAATACAAAGAGATTAAGGAAGGAACAGAGAAAGAGAGAGAGCGAGAGAGTGTGGCAGAGATACTCATGCTGAGAGCTCAGGAGTTAAACAGTAACTGGGGTCACTGACTTATGGCTACTTGAATTGACACTGTTCAAATACACACAAAAACACACACAAAAACACATCGAGTGTGAATGTGTGAGAGCTTTGTGTGGTTCATTTTAGTTATATATTTGTGTGTGCGAGAGGAGAGAGAGAGAGAGAGAGAGAGAGAGAGAGAGAGAGAGAGTTTTCTCTGCTTTGCCGTGTAGTTGGAGGAATTACAGTTTTAAGGGCTTACTGTTAATCCCCAACACTACACAGACGATGGTTTTACTACATTAGTTAGTAAATCCCATATATAAAATGATGCTTCATGGAGATGATATTTGTTAAAGCCCAACCCTCCACCTAAACCTCACAAAAACCTGTTGATATCAACAAATCTAAAGCAAACCATAATTTGGCCGATTTATGACCTTGGCCTTTAAACAGAAGGGCCACTTAAAATATCCCTATAAATATCATTATATTACAGAAGAAACTTTAAAAAGAATTCTGCCCATACCAAACCAGCTGTTTATACTGACTCCAAGACAGACTACAGACAAACCCACTCCATAAAAGAAAACTTTTTATATAAAACATGTTTGCCCAGTTGAGGATGTCCCCAAAGGGGGTTTCTATCAAATTTATCTCATTTTCAGAAACAAACTATCGTCAAACTACACCTGCTATAAGTACACAAACACACTAAGATATTGCACACATTTCATATCAAGATCTTTACACTGTGGTTTCATGCAAACATTTCATTGAATATTTATAAATTAGGCTGCTGTGTTTGTGTTTTTCTTGGCAGCTGCTGCTACATGTTTAAATGTTGCATACACGTACTGCATATATAAACATCAGACCAGATGCAGTTCACGAAGAATGAGATGGCGCAATCTAAATAATGTGAGAATTGCATTGTTTTCAATAAAGTCCTAGATAGCAAAGATAATTGAATATGTTGAATCAAAATTAAATTAGTTATTCTCTAGATTGATTCAGCATTATATTAATTATCTTTGTTATATGGTGACTGTGTAAATAAAAGTCTTTTGCATGGTGCATGATAGAACAGAAAATAGTTTTAAGCAATCCATTCAAGCTATAGATTTTTTATCAGTATGCGTGTTACCTACAAATCAAAGCCACAACCTTTGCGCTGCTACTGTAACACAATGTCTACCAACTGAGCTACAGGAACAAAACAGCAGTTATTGTCATCCAGGAGTTATACTGTTACATTATTTTCACATAATTAATTAAAAATGCATGTAAATTAAAGCTATAAAAAGAGAATATTGATAATGAATGTCCAAGAGATTTCCCATGGCTTTCTCTGGCTAATGATAATTTCAGTTCCCTAGGCCATTAACATGGGATTGTGCTTGCAGCATTCAAAACTTTCATCTTGACTTAAAAGACATTATTTACATTACAATAAAAATGTCAATTTATAAAACACATTTGTTTCACTTATGGCCAAAGACTTGATGTAAGTAGGTATTTACCTAATATTTGGCCAAATCTACTATTTTTGTCTGTCTTTTTTGTATATTTGCTTGCAAACACAATGATGTATTGTACATCATTTAAGGTTTTTACTGCAACAGTCAGGCTACACAAGACTATTACTCAACTCATTACATCACTGATAACAGCTTGACAACAGATTTACAGTATACACATTCTTCAACTAAATGTTCAATTTACCTTTTTTTTGCATTGCCAACCATTACATATATTCATTTAGTAGATAGTTTTATCTCAAGTGACTTACAGTGCAGAACCACATTATATACACCTCATTATACCACATATTTTCTTACTTTTTGTTAGAGCTTTGCTAGCAGAAACACAAAAAGAAAGTATCTTCCATATACATTCAAAAATCAAGATAAAGGTACAATAATACTACACAAATAAATATCCCTGACCTCAAACAACACATTTCAGCTATGTACATAAATAACATTCTCAAATTTGATCTCAAAGCTGATGTAATTTTAACCAAACATCAAACATGGAAACAAACCTTAAAAAAAACTCTTAAACACAACCTGCCATAATAATGTTTGCTAAACTGATATGTCTCTCAAAAACATGCTCAAGTTTATTTTCACCACAAAAATTATCATACCCTTACATGTTTTACCCTTGAGTTTCTGTCATACCATTTAGTTTCCAGTTGTGTCCCACTAACCAGTAACTAAATACAGATTTATTAGACTCTGAAACAGTATCACAGCATCAACCCGACCATAAAAAAGTTACATACCTGTTTGAACATCAGAGACAAAAATGTTTTAACTTGCCAAACCAAAGCAGACCTTTGTGTTTTAGTGAGAAATGTTTAGCGGATGTATCCATATACAGTAAATCTCCACACTGAAACACAACACAGTGTAAACACACGTACTTCACTGAAGACTGAAGACTGGAGTCATTCCACAACATGTCCATGCACGCCACCAACCTTCACAGGACTGTTAGAAGCCAAACTCCTCCTACTTTCTATTCCTTTCACAACAGTTCAACAAAATTCTGACTTGAATTTTTAAAAACTAAAAACTGAATTGGCCACACCACACACAACATTAAATTGTGAATTTTGAACTCAATTAAGATTTTTACATAATGGCTAGCAGTAGCAAGCAAACTTTGAAAGCACCTTCCCCTTCAAAGCTTTCTCCAAGGCTTCACCCCCTACTGTTACCCTCATGTCTTATTAACCAGTGAGGCAACATTACAACAAAACACATAACAGGACAATAATGATAGACTTTTTTTACATATTCAAAATGTAGAGTGTGTTAGAACTTGCTTTTGTAAGCATGTTGTTTATGTGCAAGCATGGCGTGAAGTTATGCAAATGCAATGGCTGACCGTCAGGTTGGACTGAATGCAATAATTGGACATGTTATGGTCTTGGGACTTCCAAAGAAGATATTTATAGCCTATTTAGACTACTTTTATTATTGTCTGGATGTGAAGAGACTTGCAACCATTGACTACCCTAGCTTTAATATCATCTAATTCCTACTGAAAACTTAAAATAATTGTAAAAATTTAAATTGCAATTATATTTCTGCATCTGTTTGTCATCTTAATTCAAATTCCAGAACTAAACTGAAATATAAAATGCAAATTCAAAAAAGCACTTGTACATCTTCTTTTGATTTTCTTTTGCACAAACAGCACACCAAAGTGAGTCATTTTTCTCTATTCCAGACCACAGTCTTATAAAAGCATAGTGATTACATGTTCTGAAGAAGATAATGCAGAATCACCTGGTCCTTATCGCTGAAAAAACCCAGACAAGGCAATCAGGAACAGCTCTTGCGTCACCCCAAAAGAATTTACTTTGCAATAATGACCCACAGCAATGACTTTATGATAATGACTGTACATTATCCCACTTATTATATGGCTACTTACCAAATAAATTGATGTGAAATACTGATGCAAGTTAAAATCATATTATATTACTATGACACCATGTGTTCGGGTCAATAGTCAATTAAACCATGCAGCGGTCATTAAACAGGAAATATCACACTACAGAATGCCTTAATTGACCAATCACAATTAAGCATTCTAGTGAGGCGTGTAATAAGATGTAGATGTCTGAATGTGTCCGTACTCTTCAGACAAACCATGAAGGGTCTTAGTGCTCTTGAACCCAGAGAGGACAGCAGCCTGCTGGGTAAGAGCTAATCAAATTGAACTCAGAGTCACCTCAGGCCTGCAGGTACAGAGGGGCCAATCCAACAGCCTCTTTCCAAGGGATTTACCTACAGCTTTAAATCAGGGTCCGGTACAGCTGGATCTCAGACTCAAATTACCTGGGGGACTTTTGTCAGGTGGTTCTCCACAGGGGCCGGTTAAACACGGCTCTGCATGCTTAGCGGAGGAATTATTATTATTATTTTCTATGAACCGCAATTCAGACAGATAGCAGTTTCATTTAGGTACTAGAAACACAACAAGCTGATTGGTAATGATCACAAGTTGTTATACCACATACTGGTATAATAGCATCGTCAATCAATTTGCACGTATGATATTTGTACTGTAAATAAAAATGATTTTAGGTGAACGGACAAAATTAAGAGGCTGGTCAGGGCTATAGGCCTTATTTTAAAAATAGAAATATAGAAAATGCCAATTGAAAATGCAGAAAGCAAAAAGTGACTTTTTCCAACTTGTACAGTATAAGATATTCTCTCTCTCTCTCTCTCTCTCTCTCTCTCTCTCTCTCTCTCTCTCTCTCTCTCTCTCTCTCTCTCTCTCTCTCCATATATACAGTAACCATGTTTTTTGCACATTGATTGAGAGAGAGAGAGAGAGTGAGAGAGAGAGGGAGAGGGAGAGAGAGAGAGAAAGAGAGAGAGTGAGAGAGCGAGCAAGAGAGAGAGAGAGAGAGAGAGAGAGAGAGAGAGAGAGAGAGAGAGAGAGAGAGAGAGAGAGAGAGGTCAAAGTTCAAAGTTTAGGAGCTCTTATCTCATTCCCTCTCTCACTTTTTCTGTGTACCACTCACATGATTATTAGAAGAAGTATGTTGTCACAGTAATACTATGCTTTACTTGGTTCTTTTAATCAGGCAGTTTGATTAAGTGCTGCTGTTTTTGGTTGTCCTGTCATTGTGAAGTATGCAGGTGGGGGGTCTGCAGACACTGACACGATGATTCACACTCTTGATAATCTCATCACAAGCTAACGTTTCAAAACTCCACTCGATAACACATAATATTGGGCTTGCCAGCATCAATACATTTGCCTCCGGCTGGTCGATTGCTGTTTTTTTCTACTATCTCTGTGACATGACTGACTTTGAGGAGTTTATGCACAAGGTTATTCACAAACACACACCTTGATGTGTTTACACATACAAAATAACTCACAGCATCAGTGTGGTGAAGAATGATATGCTGGTCAAGGACCTCACAAAAAAATCTTTCTTACTGGAACACATCACAGTCATTTAACATGCATGAGGTCTGGCTCGAGAAGTGTCTATGAACTTGATCTACTGTACATGAATTAGCCTTTACACAATCAATATAAAATGATGCTATAAATTACTGCTTAGATGGGTCTTGTTAATTTCTCGTTCATTGCTTTGTGATGCACACATCCAAGACCATCTACAAGTAAATGACAAAGTAGTTCTTGTTAAGTTAAATGAACAGAAAATGTTGTTGACACACTGTCTCACTGTCATATATATATTATTAGCATTGACACATGTGGTCAGAGCAGTTGGTTTGACACCTGGTGTTTCGTACTTAAGACTGAATACATTTTTTTTTGAGAAACTGTGCAGCTGTGCATTAGATGTTATTTAGATTATACATTATAGACATTATATACATTATACATTACTCATTTAAATTGTTGCCTTATTAGTTCTAGAATAGAAACAAAGTTCTGTGTCACTGTGTCATAGTTATGTCTAATAATTCAACAGTTTGCCAGTCCACAAAACACACCAAAAGCAGTGGAATCATGTGCTGATTTCCTTCAAAGAATCTAGTCCAAAAAGATTTCATGTGCCGGATTTCTTGGATATTAAAAAACACTAAGCTACTTTTTACAGAGAGAGATTAGCCAACTATTAAATTTACCAGTGACCCACTAATACAAACATGCACAGACAGGTGATACCAAATAAATTGGCGATTGGTGACGAGGGAGGGGAAAGGTCGATGAGAGACCAGCTTAATTACATTTCAAAATAAAAAATGCATTACAAAATTGATCTGGACAAATCCCATCGTAAGAGGATTATAACGAAAAGGAGGGGTGTTTGTAAAACGGTCTAGGAGATGCCATTAAAGAAAGAGTTGGTTGAAAGCTATACAGTACCATGTCACCTTTGAAGGACCTGTATCTTTACAAAATGCTCATGGCTGGTTAAAAGAGAGCCATTTAAGTCATTTAGTCTTAACTACAACGGTTACTAATAATTATAAAAAAATATTACATTGAACTGAAAAAGCGGAAAAGAATTCAGTTCACTTTGCATTCACACTACACTGCAGGACCACAATGACTCCAGCATGCTGCTTTGAGAGCTTCTCAAGTTGCCACATCCATATCATTTTTCCCACAAGACTCGTCACGGCGCCACGGCACTTTTATAACTGACAGACTTCACGAGATGTTAAAAAAAACAGCTGTCAGAGATTCTGCTCACCAGCTCCCATCTGCATGTAAAAATTCACCAGCTGCTTGATTTTAGAGAGTGCCACATTTGTCTAACAACCAGTCGGCTGAGTTCCCTCTCGTTCTGGATCTTTGCCATTCTCTACCACTATAAAATCAAGAAGCAGACATCCAGATCGCTGTTAATATTCGCTGCCGTATAAAACCCTCTGACCGTCTACAATAGCACTGTATTAACAACCTAATTCATCACTGTTCACCTCTACACTTTCACGGGGACGTTTTTTACTGGCCGTTCAGCGTTAACTACACAGTCTGCGCTCGGGGGAGGTTTAAACGTTAAATAAACGTCATAAAAGTCCAATTGGTTGGACTGCTTTAAAAAGCGGCCCATTTCGAGCAAGACGTTATGCTGTATTGTTATGCAAAAATCAACATTTAAGATCAGTTACAAAATAATGTTGCTTATGTGTGCAGCTCATGTGTTTTGAAACAAAGTTTTGACTTCTAAAAATGACTCCAAGAGGTGTTTTTTCCTGTCAACTTTTCCTGTCAAGATAAAGGCACAATGAAGACAACACTCATGCTAAGTACAAACACAATCTACTTCCTTTGCATTCAAGCATAAATGCCAAGGGTCTGTCAGAGGAATACGGATGGACAGAAAATTATTCTACACTGATGGCAGAGCAACACTGGCATGTTTTTAGGAGGAATCCTTTGAATGACAGAGCATTAACATGAAATTAGCATAAACAAATGAGCGTAATGCAACGAAACGGCTCTGGCAGATGGGAATGGCTAATGCGTGTTTATGAAGGCGCATCATTCTTTGTCGCAATCTGCATGTTTGGGGGACTGTTGTGAAACTACAGCGTGTTAGTGGCTGGAGTGAATAACTAATCAACACACTGTGTGGCCCACGACATCTTAATAATCTCTCCGTCTATCTCACACACGTTGAGGAAAGCGTGCTAGAAATACAAACGCAGTGAAGTGAAAACTCTTCACTTGTCAACTCTTGGTCTTAGTTCTTTTATTAAAGCCCTTTAGACCTCATTCCGCTCTTAAAATACGAATAATCAGAGAATAACTGAGTGCAGGGGTGGTGGAGGCAAAGATGGCTTTTCATTTCGATTGACAGGGCGGTTTTATCAGCGGCGAGCACCTGCGCGAGGGTCAGAACCCAAGAAACCACACACAAGCAAAGCTGATCCGGGCAGTCACAGCTGCTGTAATTGGTTTCATTGACCCTTCTCTGATCGGAGCTCTTTGATTCTGAAGGATCTCTGACAGGTTGGGTCAGATATTACTTCAGCTGGCTCCGATGCCATGGGAGCCATTGCTAATCTGTGAAGAGATCACATACACACAAGCTTCCATTCAAATAACTTCAGTTTAGCATGTAGAGAAGACAAACAGACTCCTTCCTACTTTGTGTTTTCATGCTTTTACTGTGTCTTTAAAATATTTAACAATAATCTTATTATTGTAAACCATACTATACTGTAATTATTAAATTAAATTAAAGTTTAACAATGATCAACTTTAGTTTACTGATGGCCAACTTTAGTTTACTGATGGCCAACTTTAGTTTACTGATGGCCAACTTTAGTTTACTGATGGCCAACTTTAGTTTACTGATGGCCAACTTTAGTTTACTGATGGCCAACTTTAGTTTACTGATGGCCAACTTTAGACAAACTGATAGCAAACGTTATAGGGACATCGTTATGTGTTACAGGTCGTAAAAGGTACCACATACTGTAACTGTGGCTGTGACTCAAAAAACCTGCAATAATGTCTATTCCATTCATTTTGGGTCATACACTACTTTAAAATACCCAGTAAATAACAGTATCCTATCCGCAGTGTCACATTCTGTATTCAACCGGCTTCTCATATGACATTCTCTGCTTGAACGCCTACAGTGGAAGCAACAACTTCAGATCTGCAGAAATGAAAACAGTCCTCATGGGAGAGGAAAGCTACGACACACACGGGTCACTACTTAATGCAGGTGAGAGAGAGGAAATGTTCTGGCCGAAATATGACAGATAACCTGTTGGTTCTAAAGCAAACTCACCGCAGTGCGCTTGCATGATATCTCTTACTGTACTCATGCAGAAACAAGTACTTGTAGGAGTCTTTAAATGTGACAGTCAACAAAGCTCAGTATCATGAAAGGAATGTTTTATGTATCTGGTGCATACAAATGAATGTACAAATACACACAAGCATAGTGTTGGCCTATCTGAAGTGAATGACAGAATACAAGGCGGCAACATTCTGACCCTTAACCCACTATTCCTGAGCACCAAAAACAACCATAAGAGCCTCACGAATAAAAGATTTTCCGCTGTCATTTGGCACGCTGTCTTATTTGCCACTCTGCCATCCTGTGATCAATGCAACATGTCAGAAAACACAGATTTCCTCTTCCTACACAAGATAAGCAGGTGCAAATAGCCAGTATGACTCTTACACACAAGTGATGAGTAAATAGAGAATTTCTTCCCTGTAAAGAATGCTGGAAGGGGGTTCATGTGGATACTATTAGATTACAGGCTGACAGCAGAGGGGATGCTGGGATTGAACTGCGGGAGCTTTTCTTTGCTCCTTTGCTCATGCTGGATGTTGTTTTCTATAGTTTTTGCAATGGAGAAAAATCTGAGAAATCAAGAGATTTAAGCATTTCTTTAAGCTCACGTCTGTGTAGGAGAAGCATCTGAAAAGATATTTCTTTCATCTCTCCTACAAGGAATCATGGAAAAGGTAAATCTTTATTTTTTTTTTAGGAAGCAGTTGCATAACATTAAAAATACCAGTATTGCAAAATCACAACAGAACACAAAGTCTGTGCTTGTAGATGTGAATGTGTAGATGTGTTACTTGTTTCATCTTTATCTCACAGTGTCTTTATCTCTGTGTACAGCTTTGATCTGCGCTTCTCACTAGATTCAAGATGTCTTGTCCTTTAGGGCATAAATGAATATGAGGATCAGCCTTCCTCTTTGTCTGCTATTATGATGACATCATTTTCAAAAAGAATGATGAAATACAAGCTACTGAGGATTAGGGACGTCAAAGAAATGCATCAAGAGTGATTGGACAGATCGTGTCCCGGGTCAGATTTAGAAACGATTGGATTTTGTGTGTTTGTGATGCTCGTAATGGTTTAGGTCAGGTCCATCTGAAGCATGCAGAATTAAGAAACCTCTGTGATGATGTTAATAATCAAGCAACACATGACATATGATGAGTCTAAGACTCAAGAATAAATATTTGACAAATGTTCATATCAATAAACATAAACTAAAAAATAATATCAATTAAATATTAAATCAATAATAATGTTGAATATAATAATTAAAAAAATTAAATATCTAATATTAAATAATATTTGGATAGTGCATTTGTGTATACTCAATATGTGAAGTGACAGTTATCAGTTTAATCCAATTTATTTTCTACATTTTTGAATAATGGTAAACTCATCCAAACTATTGAAGACACACACAAATGTAACTATTTGGGAATTATGATAAGAAATGACTGAAAAACCCCAAATAAATCGAAATTGTTTTATTGTAGCATCTTCAAACTACCCACCCATTAGCCTAGAATATGTAAAAAGGTACTCTTGACATTTTGTCAACCAACTTCTATTGAAAAAAACTAATATTTTAAATTGGTATAAAAGAAATGAATTTTCACCACGTACAGTCCCTACTTTCAAGCATTCTGGCATATGCCTTCAGATCAAAAGGTTTTTAAAAGCAACTCTGTACTTCAAGACAATTAAATTTAAGTGGCGGTTTAGAAAGACTAGCTGATATAAAACTCATCCAGTATCTGGTTGTGTAGCTCCTCCGAGCCCGACCACAAATAATGTGCCGCTTGATTAGCTGTGCGATTTCCTGTGACAGTTATGACATGTTCTCTAGTTCACTGGACAGTAGATAATTACTTTCTCCTGACAGCAACTTGTAGCTCGACTATTAGTTTGCCATTCAAAGAGCTGCTTAAATCCGGTATATAAGATAAGGGAAATCTCATCTGCAGTAGCCACATGCTTCATTTTTTTTTTTTTCGTTTCTCTCACAAGAACACTTTTATCTCTACAGTCAATGCAGTCAATCTACTGTAATTCACGTACTGTATGCTTCATTATTCTATGTCTCGCACTGTTGATTCCTGACCTGTCATAAGATGAACTCCAATCATTAGCTGATGGGTAACAGGTGCAGATATAAAAATGCAAAAAAAATACATAGCTATAGATAAAAAAAAAGAACAGTATGCAGTGAGGATAAACATCATTTGTATCAATCATTGATGTTTCATACAGTGATTTATTGGCTTTTCAGAGTATGAAGCCATTAAAGTTCATTTGACATTTAGAAACTAAACACTCAAACTACACAAGCTATAAATCTCATATCTGCTGTTGTTTAAGCATTCACTAAATCATCAGTTTTCCTATTCAGTCTGTCATGTTAATCATTTTGCATATCATTGGGCCAATGGACCTCGTGAAAATTTTAATATTTGTTATTATTGTTATGATGTAAATGCTGTGTTGTGAAGAAAAACCAACTGAGGACCCCTGATTTACAGTGGCAAAAGATAAACACAATAGAATATTAAAACAAACAGCTGCAAACTGTGAAAAAGCCATCAAAAATGTCTATGATTTTTTTTAAAAAGGATAAGCAGACATGTTCCACATTCATAGATTAAAGTCTATACATGGAAATCCACATACTTCAATCATGTTTGATACTCTGTCAATCCACAGTGAGCTCCATTACAGTGATAAAGTATATTCAAACATGTCCAACTGAGATCTTTTCATCTTCCCATAAGCCACTATATATAGAGAGAGCAATCTCTTGAGTAAACTCCCAGCTGAACTGGACCTGACAGCAAGTTCGGACTTCAGTTCCCCACCGGGGTTCAGAAATGCACCCTAGTGTAAACAAATGAAGTATTTTTGGAATTTCAACTTCATGGGAATTTTGTGCCTTATGAGAATATTGTGTTCTTCAAACAGGTGCTGTTTATTCCTTCTGCACTATGGTGTTTGTGTATATATATATATATATATTCGAATAATGAATAATGTGCAATAATAAATAGTTTACAATGAGGCCAGGAACATGTAGATAAGTCATTTGTGATTTCATATTGATTTCCTCACAGTGCGTCAAAGCAATCAGCAACTATTGTGCTTGGAACTATTGATCCCAAAGGCTCTAAATTAATTCTCATTTTCAAAGGAGTTATGAATATGGTGAGATATGAGACATAATCACCTTGTAAATGCACTTATTTACTCCCCCTCTGCAACTATATTGTGAATACAACACACACCTGCACTGCATTATGAATGCCACATGATGTACAGTACATTAGGGAAGCATTGTTACAATTGTTAGCTCCATAAGCAAACATCCAAATCTATAGAGCACATTAACACTTCACTGCCCACTGTGACATATTAACATATTCATGGGACATGGGAGTTATAATGGCAGACTGCAGTGGTTAAAACTTGCAAACAGAATTTCACTGGAACCTTTCCGCACATGCTACTTAAACTGCAATCTGGATTTTTTCCATGTAATTTAGCTGTAGTGCACTACAACGGCTCTTAAACAAATGGTGCAGTTCTCATGAGCCTACACTCTACTTATGTCCTGATGCATAGACATCTGGGTACCGGCCACTGTCGAGTTCCAGTGGAGACGCTCATGAGCATCTTTCGGACTTGACAGATGGGACTCTCTAGTGACGGGTTAGTTAAATAGTTAAGTTCCAGCTTTGATCAAACTCTTAGATAATACCTAACACATATTAACTAGGTGTGGGAGAAAAAATCGATGCATCCATGCATCGGGATTCTTTCTCTAACGATTCTGAATCGATTCTCAAAGATTCAGAATCGATTCTATGTCAGAACTTGTTCATCTTGAATATAACTTTGTTAAAATAAAAGCAAGATTCTAACTATAAACAAAAAGCATAAAAACTCTTTATTTATTTAAAATGCAAATTTATCATATTTGCAAAAATTATATGAAGAATCGTTTTGGAATCGGATCGTGAGTCCCAGAATCGGAATCGGATCGTAGTACCTAAAGATTCCCACTCCTAATATTAACTGTAAACTAATCTCTAAACTCTTAGATCTGGTTGTTGTCCAAAGATCAACAATGACGTTGCCACAAGAACATTTCTCTTTCAGCAAAATCAGGAAAGCATTCCCATAAATATATTGTGACAAGATGGAAAAAAACCCAGCCATAAATTATAAATAATAAATAACCAAAAGTAGTTTAAATTGAGGCTCCATTTCAGTTCCATGTAAGATACTAGATAATAAGGTTCCAGTCTTCCAAAACGAAAGATTTCCATCAACACACAAATGCAAAGAAAAGCCTCTTGACTAACCTTTTGCTCACGGCTCTGCTTCACATCGTATAAGCTGAGCTTGATGACTGATTCAGTGAAAACGGGCCAATCAGGTGGGAAACTCACCCCAGCGAGAAATAGAGGATCTCTTGTTCCCTGCAAAGAGGAAAAGGACCAGACTGAGTGCCATAAATGAGTCAACAGCCGTCTGTAAACACGCTGCGCAGTGTGGATCCTCTCTGCTACAACTGATGGACACAGGGATGCATTGAGTTTTATTTTATCAGTGTGTGTTAAAATGTGTAAATTTGTGCTGAAATTATAAAAAAAAAGTTAAAGCAAAATTGTTGATTATCCAAAAAACAAAATAACGACAAATTACAATTTTTACATACAATGTTCAAACACATTTAACTATTTGTGTACACCATAACTGAATTAATACTGATGAGCCAAACGGTCACCATTTCATGCCATGTTGAAGGACTCCAAAGCTTAAACGTGGAGCTCAAGTGAAGCAAAGTTTTGCTCTCAGGCACCCATGAGTTTATTCAGATAGTTTCATCTACAAGCAAAAACTTATTCAGCGGGGCACGCAGCAGGGAGCTTCAGATAGCCTGCAGAGATAAAACCCACTCTGCATGAAAGATCAGGATGTTTTGTAGAGTCTGCGTCACAGCAGCACTGATCTCAGATCTGTGTCTGGGGAGGAAACGTGTAATCACGCCTGTACTGTATTTACACACTGGTATTTCCTCAGGTTGTAGCCGACGCTTTGGGGCGTTTCTGGAACAAGCCTCTCGAGACGGGGTGTGAGACAGATAGAGAGCAGCGATTGGTGACAAGTAAACTTATTAACACAGAGAGAAGTCCAGTATAAAGCCAGAGACTGGAACCAATCTGTACTGGGGTAAAAAACAGGACGGCTATTAATCAAGTCAGAGTCGATCAATACAGCCACAGTCTATCGGTTTGTTATCCGAGTAGACAATATTATCTGAGCTGGCAGGCACGTTTTGGTTTAGACACAATTGACAAAACTATTTCTTACGATCTTTAAAATCTTTTAAGTGTCTTTGGAAATTACCAGCGGAAATGTATCAGGATTAAGAAATAGTGCAACCGTACATTAAATTATTTTAAACCCTAATGTCTTTTAAAACCTTAATGCTTTCATGCTCAAACTAAAATGAAAATTATTTTATTATTTATTTACAGTACGCTTAAGTCATTCCAACCCGTGTATTACTTTCTTCTTTGGAACACAAAAGAAGATATTTTGAACCAAACAACGGCCCTCATTGACTTCCATTGTATAAACACAAAACAAGACATTTTGTAAAATATCTTCTTTTGTGTTCCAAAGAAAAAAGAGTAACATACAGGTTCGAAACTACATGAAGGTGAATAAACGACAGAATTTACAGAGCTTATAGAGCAATGCATCTTTTCAAGAGATGCTCACACAGACATTAGTCAAGTGTACTTTCTCTTTCTCTCTCCAATAGACACAAAAATCCTCAAAGGGGCTTAAAGTATTTTACAAGTATTCATCAGTTAAATAGAGCCAAATTGATTTTATAAGCTGCTTAATTAAAGAACCAGCAGGGAATGTAGGCTAAAAGGCCTTACAGTCGACCTCCGGTCAGTGTAGTACACAGGGTCCTGAGAATCTTGCCAAGGTCACAAGCTCAGCCATTAAAAACCATTACAAGCCTACAATAGCACGCTTACCTTATCTTCCATCCCTGGAAGTATACAGTCTTCGTACTGTATAGTCGAGTTTAAACAAGTGACCTGCACAAATCTAAAAGTCCACAATCACAAGGTCAATACCATCGGCAATAAATCAGTAGCGACGCGGGGGAATGCTGCAAATTCTTCAGTTGTGTGGGTAATGGTCAGTCCTCAGGGCTAATGGCCCCGTTTCAGAAAGCAGGGTTTATTTAGCGTGTGTGTGTGGTATATGCAGGGGTGGGAGGGTGGGGGTAATTTAGACATGTCCCAAAGTGGCCAATTTGTTCTGTAATGCGCTGCCACGCTGGGCACAGTCCGACATGCTCATATTTTAACTCTAACTGGCCATTCAATAGAAACGCAACACAAAGCGCACAGAATAAATAGCTAATTTTGAACAAAAATCTCTTTGGGCACACACATGCAGAAGACATCAGCATGAGTTTCAGATGCTGGGGTTCACACAGGCATTTTAACAATCCTTCTGGTGAAGCCATATAACGCAGTTAGACCAGTACAAATCCAAATGCTGGTACAAAGACACACAAACATTTCATAAACGCATAACCAATAAAGGCATTTTACAGAGCAGCAGGGGTGTGACGTCAAATCCTGCATACTGGCTCTTCTTCAGCACTGATAAGCATTTTTAGAAAGGGACTTTCCAGCTGATTAAAGGAGCTAAATTCCTTTCCTACTGGACAGACACACACACACATACATCCATTTAAACTGGAATAACACATGATCTTCACACACAGAATTTATTAATCTAGTTATTAAAGTGTCTATTCCTTTACAATCATGGTCAATCCCAATTTACAGCATTAAATGACCAACACACTTACCCACTGGAGAGCAAAGGGGGTGGTGGTCATTAGAAACAGCATGCAGGAACACAGACCCCAGCTGTTACTCAGCAAGACTTTCAATGGGAAACATGGGAATTTACAGGACAAATGACCGGCTAACTGCCTCCAACATATTCACACACACAAAAGACGCGCTACATGAGATTACATGTGTATTAGCTGGAGAGGCGGGGAAACAGCTGCAGTCTCAGAGTACACCACCTGTCCATATTGAACAACAAAAGTGGGCCAACTCTCTTCAGAGCAACGGCCCACACCTGCAGCTATTTTAGACAACTGCAATTCACAACATGATCTACAGTACAAATGTTTGAGGAGAACCAGGAGTATAAACCCCACAGATTCTTCCGTTAGGAACCTTTGTCAGTCATAATCTGTTTATCTTCAGAGATGATCAGATGTGATTTCTACTAGATGTTCTACAACAGCTGCTACAAGACGCCAGACAGAATAACTAGGCACCTCGAGTCAGACGTCAAGAAATAACGCATCCCAAAATTAACATCTACAACAGTCAAGGAAAATAACAGCATGTAGATTTGAGACTATGTGAGGGTGGGTGAATAATGACAGATTTTTTTTGGGGGGGGGGGGGTGAGTAAATAATCCATGAAAATTATAAATAAAACATGCAAGAGATATTGTACCAGCATCCGGTTGTTATCCCAGAATAACCCTGACAGGGTGATCAGGTTCCTGACACAAAGCAGAGAGTCTCTTATCAAACTGAAGGGGATTATTCTGCAATAACAACTGAATGAATGTACATTATCCTGCTTACATAGCTACTTGCCCCTTGAGTTAATTATTGGACACACAATACTGATTTAAAATTTTAGGCAGTTTAGTTATCTGGGGATGACATAGTTTGTAATGTTGTGACTGGTCATTCAGAATCAAGTATTCCAGAACGGTGTGTAATATAGATAAATATAAAAAAATAGTATATATTAGGTTAGTTAAACTTAAAAAAATTAAATGTTTTTAAAAACTAAATACACGTTAAATGTAAATTTAGACGTACCCTCAGCCTCCAACAACATGATCTTAAGTCCATTGCACCTTTAGTCCAAAGTTCAGTGAGTTTTACAAAAAGACTAAAAGTGCCAACATTTAAAACCTTCCATCACCGGATCTCAAACCATTTGTTGTTCCAAATTGGTTAGCAATGTTTGTGTTAAATATAATTTTAGTATGTGCCGTCGATCCCAAACTACAAACACACGCATATAAACTGCAGTCTGTGTGCATTTCAGAAACTCTTTCCTACAGCAAATCTGATTTGTACACTCGTGTGAGGCCAGCAGTCCAGAGAGAGTAAGAGTAGAAGAGAGAGAGAGAGAGAGAGTAAGAGTAGAAGAGAGAGAGAGAGAGAGAGAGAGAGAGAGAGAGAGAGAGAGAGAGAGAGAGAGAGAGAGAGAGAGAGAGAGAGAGAGAGAGAGAGAGAGAGAGAGAGAGAGAGAGAGAGAGAGAGAGAGAGAGAGAGAGAGAGAGAGAGATGCATGTGCCATTAGTGGGTGTGAGATATGGGCGAAGGGAACAGCCAGCTGTTGCCCTCAATAATGCTCTCTGGAGAATTGTCAGCAGAAACTCACTTCCCTCTCACAATAAATAATGTGTGTATGTATTTTAAAGCGAACGTATGGTGTGGATAATGAGAAGTTTGTTTAGGGGACTCTGTGTGGTATATGTTGGGTAACATATAGACCTACTTTACAAATAGCCTGATGACCTCTGTTGTGAATTCTCAAATAATTATGCACACCCACCTCCACCAACACGTGCAATCTTCCCGTCCTTGATCTCTAACATACACTTGACACACTAAAACAGACACAAAAAACAGTCAAGTAGAAAAATGCAGGTTTGAGACAATGTCCGATTATAGGTAGGAAAAGAGAAATTGTATGATATTGACACATGCTCACTGTTTAAGAGGAGGGAAACCCTTTAAATGCACCGAAGGGGGTTGTTTGTATCCACAGGAAGCATCTCGAAAGGAAACAGGAACTCTGACTGGAGGCATGGATTAGTATCTGGATCTGATGCTGTGAGAAATGTCTTTTTTTAATTACAGTTGGATTTCTGTCAGCAGCCTCTTTAATGAGGCTTTCACCCTCCCCTTTAGGTTTCCTCCAGCAGGAAAAGTCAGTCAGCTCTGGTGCAGGTCTAGAAGAGGAAAAGGATTTCTCTTTCATTTCCTTCCTGCTTCTCTTGGATTCCTGTAGAACAACAAGACCAACATGCAGTATATGAGAAAAAAAACTATGTACCAATACCACGTTTGCAGTCACGGGTAAAAATGTGACACTGTCTGTGAAAAGCAGGCTAAAGTCTCAAAATCTAATTCTGAGATAATGAGCATCAAAGTTTGATTTCATCTATAAATATCACTATGATTTCAATATTTGATGTGTCATTACTTAGTCAATATTAAAGACATCACGATTATATTTTCACAGAATATTCTTTACATTATGTAGGATGATTTTATGCAGAAAACTGTAAATCACAAAAAATGACTTTAGCTGTAGTTTTTTTACAGGCAGAGTCACATATAGTGCTGGCTACACACATTTATTTTAATATTTAATAAAAAAATACAATATGATGTACATTATAGCAATAGAAGCATTAACTTAATTAAGCCTAGTAAAATGTACACCTCGAATGCACTGTAAATCAATTATCCAAAGTATCTGCCAAATGTATAAAAGCAAGTGGTCGGTTAGGCACCACGTTAAAAGTTCACACATAACATGCTGTATGCACAAACTTGCATTTTAATAGGCTGTTTAATTGAATGTTATTATGGCAGCTAGAGAACTATACACAAAAGCCAAAACTGACTATTGACTTTTTCTTAAGCACAAGTTGGAAAATTGGAATATCAAACTGGGATGGGGTAAACTTGTAAATATAAACTTGCACAAATACAAATATCAATTGGACAGATATCAGTGTAAATATGGTCCCCCCAACCTCACTTACAAAGATGTGTTGGTGGATTGAAAAGGTCTTTAGATTGACTTTATTAAAGTATCCCACAACATTATAAAAGCCTTTTGGCCATAACAGCAGCAGACATACAGTATATCAGAGCTCCTGCAGCGTGGCTATGAAGAGACTATAGCAAACTCGCAGCAGTTACAGCGCTTGACATTTTAACACCAGACACTGTAAAGCTGCAGAAAGATGTAAATAAATGTGCAGTCCTGTACAGTGCAGTTAGATTACTCTGATGTGCGCGATAAAACCTCTGAAGTACCAAAGGCATTTAAAAGATCTTTGCTACTGTGATAATTCAGGCCTAATCTCACTTAGATATTATCTACATCCAGACTTCTGCTAATCCTTACAAAAGATCTGCGTATACCACAACAAAAGAGTCTATCTAGTAATCTTAACACCACAAAAAAATTACACAATCTCACAATAAATGACTCTGTCCTCCAGGACAAACCAACTCATTTATTTACGCCCCTTTTTACAATGTGTTTCATCAGATGTGCGGCTTTTACTGCAAGACCACACGCACGCACGCACGCACGCACACACACGCACGGATTTTAGATTACAGTTATATGACATTGTACTAAATAGAAATGTCAAAATTGAGTTTTCTTAAATTCTTCATGCAACTTAAACTACAGTATATACAGTAGCCATGGATTTTAAGATACTTTTTAGATTTTTAGATAAGTTGAAGTGTGCCATTAAATTATTAGCATCACCAAATAGTATTAGGAGATAAATGATTAAATATTACTGACAGTAATCTAAATTAAACAAAATAAAAGTCTCCTAAAAACATAATGCAAAATAATAAAGAATAATCTTTTCAAAGGTGTTTTAAAAACACAAAGTTATCACACAGCTTCTGAAGAATTGCAACAAAATGTGAGAATCATAAGGACCGTCTTATGATAACATATACACGCTTTAACCTCGGTCAGTAATGCAACAGATCTGCCAGGCAGCGTTCCAAATCACATCCTTGGTTTAAGCGAGTAAATGACTTCATTCACACAATGACTCTCCATTCATCAAAAACAAAACATTACATTTATTCGTAATCAACTAGACTCAGTGTTTTAGTTTAAAAAAGCCACTTCATCAGCATTTTCGCACCTGCGAAACTGCTGTGCCATTAGAACTATACAAAATGTGATCTTCAATTAGCATAATAATCTACCACTCTGAATAATATTAATCACGTCTGCCAATCCTTGCCGCGGCAATTACGCCACGCTGTTTATTTAATGTGACTGCAATATACCGACCCATTAGCATAGAAGACGAGTTTGCTCTGTAATTAGTTTACAACGATGAGACTCCGCAACCTCAAAATTCATCAGTTTGAGCAATGCTAAACGGCATTCAGGGCGTTTCTATGGGAAACCCAGACACTCTTTATACAAGGACTATAAATGATAACAATTTTATGTTGCTGTTAAGCTTACATTTGATCAAGAACCCAGGACATCTAACACAACATTTCCGTTGCCAGGTAAATCAAACAGATAAAAGCTTCATCACCCAGACTGATGCAACTTTCCAAGGTGAACCTTTGAAGAAATATCCTCTTAGAACAAAAGGCCTGCACGGAAAGAATATTTATTATTTGGTCATCTTGTTTAAATTTGACGGTAAGTGCAATGCCCCACAAGACAGACCGCATTGCATCCATTTAGACTCGATGAGCTTGTTATCACGCATAAAACCGACCACTAATGAAGACCAATCTGACAGGAATCATTAAAACCAGAAAAAGCCATCAGAACAAGGAATCAAGTAGATAGGGCCAAAGTGCTGAGCTGCGTTTGCTACATGTGTTCACAAATCTTTAAAGGCATGAAAAGGCTTTGACTACATCTGAGTGCCGCTAAATGAAATGGCACACAGAGGCATTGACCTTACTCAAATGTTAATTATAAGAAAATGACTATGTTGGAGACTAGAGAAGCCTTTTTTATTATCTTTCTGAACTCGGGCTTTTATCAGCTGTCCCTGCTGAACCCAAACGAGCAATGATGGCGGTTTAAAATCCAGTCTGGGAATTTTAAAGGGGGTTTTAACTGGCTGATAATTGCATAGAGTTTGATTGCAAATAGGTGTCAGTAGGTGTTACTTGTTTAGTTGAACTGCTTGTTAGCTGTCCCATCCCAAAGTTCAGCCAGACGTAACTTACATATTACAAAATCCTCATAATACATCATTATAACAATAATTCATCATCTCAGTTTTTAACATATTGTATATGTGCTGATGTCAAAGACTGTAAATGTAAAAAACACTCATAACATCTGACAGCATTAATGAAATTATACAATTTTGTTGTTTCAGTGTGGTCTCACATTTTCAGATCCTGTTACATGTGAACCCAAACTGAACTTCTCGTGTGATGAATGGGCGAACATGAGAGAGCAGCTGTTGCGAATAGGAAATTCATCCTGTTACTTAGCAACAAATACAATGCTAATATTCTCCACCTGCTGAATATTTACTCTCTAAATGAGTGTTTTGGGATGGCAAAGGTGAGACACTAGTAACACGTGGCGTGATCTTTGCACAGATATGGACCCCTAAGACTGCGTGGGGATGAAATATTCAGTTTTTGCCATTTTTCATTTGACTGCCTACTCCGTGCATACAGAAATGAATGAAATAATGATTCGGATAATAAATGTAATCTATTTAAAGGGTAGGAAAGAAGCTCGGAAAGAACAGGCTGAATATGTCAGCCAAGGTGGCAGCTAAAACCTGGAGAAAGCTGTCAGGAAAACTCCATGTCGGGTTTTCCTTTTCAAACGTAAAATTTAATTTATAGTTTTAAAACATATTATTTCAATAATATCATAAAATTCCATAATTTAGTGATATTAAAATTGAAAATGCTGAAGGATGTCATTTTGGCAACTTTTTTAAAGAGATAGTTTACCCAAAAATAAAATTTATAAAAATAAAAATTTGCAAAATATTTTATTTTGTGTTCCACAAAAGAAAGAATCATATACAGGGTTTCAAATGACATAAGGGTGAAAAAATTATGACATAATTTTTATTTTTGGATGAACTATCCCCTTAAAGTAGTTTTACTGTAGTATCCTAGCGTATTTTTTAAATCCACATCACAAAAAAGCCCCCCTGTGAGAACTGTCCCATAATCAGGAATAGTTTCGAGACTAATGGCAGATGACGGGGACGATCAGATCGATCGGATGAGAGTCAGCTTGTAACACTACCCGGGAATCAAATTTGGGTTGCTGTGGCACGAGTTTAAGAATTGACTGCTAAACTAGACAGGACTGAGGTCCATCCAAAAGCAATTTATCAGCTCTTGCCTTCAACTGGCTCGAGAGAGATCCCAGAACAAACTATAGTTCTCTCTATCCTTCACTCTCAGAACTGATTGTTTTCTTGGATGGAGTCTATCAATAAGGATCTGTAGGTCTTGTGAAGGATCTCTGCGTGTCGGTTCATTTCACATGGAGAGATGATGGCTTCTAAATTTAATCATGATCTATGGCAAGAGAAAACACCATCTGATTGGATGGCTGAATGTTCTCTTGATTTATGGGTAAAGTGTCTATAATACCAGCCATTAGTATTTAAACGGATGAAAAATACTGTATATATATAGTATTTACTATAGTAAACTGTAGAAAACTGCATAGTAATTATAGCACTTTGTTGTAACTAGTGAATTGATAAACTGTAGTAAATGCTGTAGTGCTTTAATATTTACTATGGTAAGAGTAAAAACTGAAATTTTATTACAGATTACTACAGTAAACACTAAAGTATACAACAGTACTTTTTAGCAGTAATCGTCTCCATGTTTACAAAAAATGAATTTGCAAAATCGGTGAAGCCATGCACATGCACATTACATGTCTATTAGCAAACGCAGCAATGAATAAAATATGTTTATTACAGTAATTAAATATAATATATTAAATATGTTTATTATATTTAAAAATAGTTCTTAAAACAAGATATAAGAGATTAGGACCAAAAACTGGACACTAAAGTGAACTCGCACAACATGCCACATGCTTGCAACACAAACTAGCCAAATAAAAAATCTCTTGCATTTTAACATGCCCTCCACAGCAGCATTTAAATGCTTTTATTTCTAGAATGTTTCACCTCACACTGTCAATCTCTGCACTTTAGAGAGAGGCTGCGGGTACCAGACATCTCACCAACCCAATGTAATGACTGCTGCTGTAGGTGTATAAAGAGAGATCTATCTCTGTGAAGACTCTGAGTAATTAAAGTGGCCCTGCTGCTTCTATTCAATCAACAAAATGCCAGTTCGACTTTCACAGGGAGCGATCAGAGGGGACGAGAGTTCGTCTTCACTTGTAAACGCTAATGTGAGACACAGCAGATGTAATTGGATGATGCTTGCAAATGGTTCGCGGCGGTGACCGTAATACTGACCCATCGTCTGAACACCCGCATACTCATTTAAGGGTGCAGAATATCCTCGGGAGAACGCAGTGGCGGTTTTAGCGCAGATGGTGTCTGAGACACTAATCAAATGTCTTGATGGATTCCAGCAAAAGAAGAAACTCATTTATTTAGTTCATAACGACATATATTTGAAGCTAGTAGCAAATTAAATTTCTACTTTGTGTATGGCTATGCGTTTGTTCATATTCAACTGTGATGAGAATAAATATTAGTCAGAAAATATTCTGCTTCAAGGAATAGTTCACCCAAAAAAATTATAATTTACTAATGCTCATGTCATTGCAAGCAAGTATTATTTTATTCTTTCAGAGAGATTTTACAGACAAAATGTCTGTTCTCTTACCTATACAAGGAAAGTGGACATTAATTTCAAGTCTTCCAACTAACCATTTAATCTAATGGATATCTAGGAAAAATAATTCAGATATTATTAATTAATTTTCTCATTTTCATTTTTCCTATGAGTAGGAATTCAGCTAGTCCACTTTCATTGTGCCTAAGACCCTCTTTTGTGTGTCGCAGAAAATAATATACAGGGTTGGAATGACATTTTTGGGTGAAAGATTCCTTAAATTGCAGTTCCTGCTGTCCATAAGAGTACAGAAAATAACAGGATACCAAACAACAGCAAATACTGATTCCACCGAGTAATTTTTTAGAGACCAAATGCTTTGCACACATTTTCTTGCCTAAGGCAATGAGATACAAGTAATGGCTGATGGGAGAGGTCACGTCAGATGTCAAACTTCAGAACTATGAAGTAATATCGCGGGAAATACATAAATATAGACCAGAAAAGTTACATTCCCTGAAAAGAGATTGACAGAATATGAGAGCTCAGATCAATGTGGCTTTGAAGTAACAACTGGTTTTGAATGTGAAGTCAGAGATGTCTGAGCGGGCCATGACTCAAATATATTACCTGCTATGGCATCATCGACTGAAATATAACCTTAACTCTGACACAGAGGATAAGATCTAAGACTTATTCAGACTAGAGTCCAGGTGTGAGGTCTTTAGGTCTGCAAAACTTTCTTCTTAATGGTTCTCCATTACATATCTACATTATGTATGTTTATATCGGGAGGGCTTCATAAAATAAGACTCTTGGACCTGGTAAAATACTACATAAGTTTGGTTTAGACTGTAAAATATGCTGGGAAAAATAAAACCTTAAATGAACCTAGAAAATAACCCAACTTGGTATTAAAACAACTAACTTACGTAGGCGCTTATCTTAAATAAATGCTCTTATTAGACCTAAGAAAATGCATAAAACATGTTTTTTAAGAACAATTGATTCCTTATGACGTTAAATCTTTCCAGGTTTCCTCGAAGAAGTTAATTAACTAAAATTTATGCATTTTCATCTAAAGCTACAAGAAACTGGCTTCATCATTTAAAAGCTGTCGTACGCTTGTCATGTGGAAACTAATGACTCTAAATCCTTCATGATTGATGAAGGAGACCATTCTGTAATATGCAAACCGTCCGCGATATATCCCACAAATGGCTTGCGTGTGTCACAAGAACTGCATTCATAAATCTGGAGACCTGACTGGGTTTCCTCTGTATGCCTATACTGTACAAACCTATCACAGACACTTGAATGCTCCACACGCCCCGTCTGCAGCTCCACAGAAAGGATCGCGAGTTATCTGATGAATTGTACAGATTTTCCTGTGGGAAAAAAACAAAATCTATGGATGATCCAGGCCTGAGAGCATATGTCTCCTTCAGATCCATAAAAGGATAGTTCACCCAATCATAACAATTCTGTGATCATTTATTGACACTCATGTAATTTAAAATCTGAATGTGACTCTTTCGTTTGTGGAATACAAAAGAAGATATTTTGAGAAATGACACAAAAAGTGGTCCATACAATGGAAGTCAATAGGGGCCAATGTTGGTTGGTTACAAACGTTCTTCAAAATAGCCTTTTTCTGTTCTGCAGAAAAAGAAAAGTCAAACAGGTTTGGAATGACATGAGAGTGAGTAAATGATAATTACAACATGCACAGCCTGCTGCATTTCTGTAAAATGCGTAATTGCAGCTTTATTTATAGAGTTGATTGTAGCTACTTATTTGCCAACGCTCAAGCCCAGAGGATGAAATTTCTAATGAGAGGGAACACAGGAAGAGACCTTCACTGGTCCAGCTCATAATGATCGTCTCTTTTTCGAGAAGCTAAGCTGGGCAGGAAGCGGGCCACACAACAGCAAGTGCACACATACGCACACACAAATAATTATTACAAATATCGCACTCCCCGAGGACAAGCTCTAACCAACCGCGCTTTGCTGATGATGAAGTTCTCATTATGTTTGCAACTCAATTGAGTGACCTCAGTTGGTCCTAGTTGATTAACAAGTACCGATGAGGCCAGGGAGCAACATCAACGTATTTATAACTCATATTCATGAGCGCAAACAAACACACGGTGAGCTAATAAACATTCTGCACTGAACTAATCTGGCCGGACGGGCGATCTATTCCCTCTAGATGCTAAACAACCCTGTTTATTAGGGAAGGTACGAGAGATAATGTATGCAGATGTTTAAGAGGTGTTTGCGATGCATTACTGATGAATGCATCGCCATAACCTCATTCTGCACAACTTAAATATCTGGATTTTCTTATAAAGTTTTCCGATGGAGACATTGGGACATATGCATGCACAGGAGACAGTTGTATTGGTGAACAGAATAGTAAAACATATTCCTATTCCAAAAATATGATTCAACACAAAAAGCCTGAGATTGGATGGAATCACGTATTCTTGCGGAAAAGTCACGGCTCCAATCTGATTCCTCTTGATTGCCCCTATCAAATGCTTATCCTGTTTCATGAATAGATATTACATTACTTTAGCAGGAGGGAATGCTTTTTATATTCACTTTCTTCTACAAGGCCCATTTACTTATAAATGACTGTGAAAAGAGGATCATGGGAAATTTTAGGTCTCATTCAATGCATTTGTATTTCGGGATGGAAACATGAATGCCGTGACTCAAAACACTTCACGGTTAGACTGGTGGCCCATTACCTCAACAACACGTTAACAAAGACAAAGTTTGTGTACTTGCTTGTGGGAATGGAAAGGTAGACTGCCAAAATTGTGTTGTCAAATAGCAATAGAGAAAATGGTTAGCTTTATAAGAAAGGATAGGTTATGTTTACTTTCTTCTTGGGGGCGTGTCTAATTCAGTGGCTAGGCTTGTCAGAATTCCAATACAGTTAACATCACGACAATATTATACTTTGTAGTAGTATGATCGGCACTAACCAGCACAAACCAGTATTGAAATTCATGCGTGTTTCATGTTAAAACCTGATTCGTGTGTGAGCAGCTCTGAACATCTTACACTGTTGATTTGGATGAGAGTATAAAATCTGCTTATCTGACACGTTGGTTTAAATAATATTGCCTCTGGCATCATTAGAGAGAGTTTTCTAGGTCACCAAGCTGAAACGTGCTTATGTGTGCACGGTAAATCTTTTTTCAGAAATACAAACAAATCCACCTTGCGAGTGGAAATGTGCGACTGTCAAGCCATCGCCTCTGTTTGCTCTGTAATTACCTGTTAAAATGCTGCATTGGCATAAAACACACCAACGCTGTATGCGTGAATGTAGTTATTGTTACTTATCTTAAATAACTGTCTATTGCATCACTGCTCAGCAGCTTTCTGCTGAACTACAAAATGCAGATGGCATCATTTCTTGGAAATGATCATATCTTGACTTTGGTTTTTCGTCGACTTTGTTGAATACTTTGCTTTCTTTTATACAGAAGGGCATTACACAGAAATAGAGAGGCTATGTTTTCAAAACCTAGTGTGCTTCCTTGCTATCTAAAAACATATTATTAACCCCTTTGTAGTGAAGAAGGAAAAGATAAAAGAGGCAATGTCCAAATGGATTTAATCCACTCACAGACATCAAGGCATTCTTATATTACCTGTCTATAAATTCTGGGTGACATCAATCAGATGTGTTCTTCAAGTGCAGCATGTGTCCTTATGAGAATACAGGAAAGTACAGTGGCAAAACAGCAATTATAGCCAGGCCCAAATGGAAAATCCACACTTTTGTCACATTTTCTGTGCTGTACCTGTGGAAAAGGAAAAACTAATTGTTTAAACACAATGTCAGTGCCAACTTAGCATATCAAAGTTCTCACACCTCTTTTCAAATAAAAAGACTTAAGTTATTTTACAGACATCAACATTATTTCCTTGCTAGTATGAGTAGGTGATATCAAGAGGGAGGGGCATTCTAAAGAGCATTTCATTGGACAAAATGAGGGAGTGCAGCATGAGTCATCAATTATGGCCATTCTGATATTTATGTGGATTTACAGATTGTGTGCAAGTCTGCCACCAGTTCTGCACCTCTAACTGGCCGTCTGCCCATGTGAGGGATGCTGGGAGATTTAAACTCCCGTACCAAGGTTTTGTGTGGCCAACAGGCAAAACATAACGGAGATGGAGACAGGAACACAAATGGAAAACAAACACACAGAGGAAAACTGCGAGTTTCACCTGCTCCTGGTGGGCTGACTGTGAGTATATTATTTGCCATTGATATCAAAAAGGTCCTGCGGACCCAGCCAAACTTTGGAAGTGGGGAGAGCAGATTGTAATATTTTTGGGAGTGTTTTGCTCATTGTTAGTGAAAATATTTAGCCTTAAGCTTGAAAACATTACAATAAACATTTTGACATTCCAGGATTTATCAATCTTGCCAACTGAATTTAGAATTTAAATGAGATGGATATTATATTAGGAGGTGGATACGATTACACTAGGTTAATAGTAGTTCATGGGGCTTGTTGCATAATGACAATGACATGGCTGTTACAATCATAATACCTGTGATGGAATTGCGATAAATGTAAAGTAATAAGCCAGAGTATTTCTGACACACAACCATCTTTTGGACTTAAAATACAGCAAAACTCATTTTAATATGTACATTTTAAAACAGTTCTTCCCTATTTTCCTATTATGGCTGAAAAAAGTCAATTCCATTCTCATTGAATTTCCTCTAATGGAATTTTAGGAATGAGCGAGGTAAGCAGGCGAGGGAGAGTAGAAAAGCTGAGGAGAAAGTGGCGAGGTAGAAGAGAATTGATGTTCTGTACACTGCATGACTCCAAACATCAATCTGCGCTGGGAAAGAGGACGTTTGAGCGGAGGTGCCAGAACCACTATTCAAAATGTGCAGCTTCCCCAAATTCAGATGCTGGAAGAAAAGCAATCAGTCAAAGCCTGAGAACAATCTTACACTCATCAGGTGTGACAGGAAGATATCTGGTGAGACAGAGAGAGATAGACACAAAGAAAGAGAGAGAGAGTTGAAGGAATAGTCCACACAATTTTTTTTTAATTCATCTATATGCTGTTATTTTATACAATGTTTTTACTGAGGAAATGTTAATCTATCTACATAAACTTCTAAACAATTTCCATTACCTGTAATAATCAAGTGAGATGATGAGTATAACGGGCGGTATGGCTCATTGCTGTTGGTTGTAATTGTTAGGTAGGAAATAAAGACAAAACATTTTTATAGGTTAACTGTTTCTTTACGACAACACTGCAATATTGTAAGAACATAAAGGAAAATGCAGTCATATTCCTTTTACGGACAGAAAGCTAAAATTTAGGACTTGATATAAAAGCAACAAAGAACGTAAAGATTTGAGAGAAAGAGAGCTCAGAGCAGTTTGTGTCTCCTGCTGGTGAGGAACAGATGAATACAGGAACATGTACAGCAAGAATCATTCTTTAAAAAGCAGACAGATTTCATATTTTCTTTCCTGCAGTGATCTCATTATAGAGGTAAATCTTGTCAGCCACAGTAAAAATACCCAAAGCGATGGAAATGATTAAATCTGTCAAACCCAAGATTGTTAGAATTGGGAAAAAAACGGGCAATATCGACTCTTATCAACGAGGGCAAAATGAAAGATGAGAGATACAGATATTTATCTGTGTTAATAATAATGAAATATTAAATAAAAAACTTAAAGTTAATAATAATAATAATTCTGTTTAATGCAGCAGAGGTGATGTGAATGTACCTACATTGGCCTAAAAAATTTAGAAGAATCATTTTCGTATCAGATTTTGATTTGTTATTTGAGCGAATCATGAGATATCTGCCTTAATATACATGAAGTCCGCATATATCTACAGTCCAAGCGTGTTAGTTTACATCACTTTGAATGCTGTCATTTATCTCACAGGTGTTTTAAAAAATGTCTACAAAATGAATGCAAAAAAGTAATGACGATAATAATAACGTGTTTAAGAATCCAAAAATGGTCCATTAGGCAAAGACACCTTTCATTTTTCAAGTTATGCAGATCAGGCAAGGAAAAATACACCATCATACAAATGATGGTAAGAAAACTATGAAACAAAAACACTGACTTCCCGTAAAGAGAAAGTAAAGCGACTGACTCTGTATTTGTCTGTTCAGTTCTGGATCTTTACTGTGTGCCGTTTGACCCATTACTTGTGGGTAATGACCGAGATGTGGTTTTAGAGGATGGGTTTTTGGGGTGGGCATAAGAGAAGGGCGTATGGGTCAGGATCAGTCTAGTAACATTTAGATATCTAGATATTGACACTCTTAAAACTCACAGTTTCCAAGACAAAGGGTTGACATTGATAGCTGCATTAGACAGCCTGTCCACAGACTCAATACTTCATACTCTTTCTTCACTCATCTAAATGCTTATTGATAAAGTCTGCATCTGAGCTTTGGCACACACAGTGAAGAACCGACAGAAGCCGAACATGAACTTCTCACAACCTAAAAAACGATACTGGGAGGGACTGCAAGTGATTCATCATCATGTCAGAAACATTACCTATTCTCTTACACTTCTTCTGTATTAACATCATTCCTTGACAGAAGAATTGCTCTTCTTCCCAGTCATCTCTATACCTTGAGCTGCAGGAGGCAGTTAGGAGAGTTATGAGAGTTGAGAGAGAGAAAGAGATTAATAACTAATAACTTTATTAAATTAATAACTTTATTACATAACGTTATTGTGTTGTTTACAGTACGCTACGTTGGAATTACGATAAACTGTTAATTACTTAAAACTGTAACTTTTCAGATTTTCAAGCCACTTTGTCAAGTTACAATGTCAACAGTGCATGTACACAATTTTGGAGCTGGACAAAGAAAAGCAAGTTTATTTAAGTGCAAGGTGAAACAAAACAGAAGTGTTAAACTCTCTAAGAAACAGAATAACAGTTTTGCCTCTCGAGTCAATCTTAGTTTTTTTTATGAGTTTGACGTGGCTGTCAAGGGTTTGCTGCATTCGGAAACTACTAATTACTGCAAACCTGACATAATACCAAAATTGATTTATAACACATGAAACTTTGAACAATCTTCTGTATAAAGCAAGCAGACACCTCACTGAGTTTCAAAAACAGAGGCAACCAAACAAGCACTCAAACTCTATACACATCAACCACGTATTAACACAACACACACAAGCTTTTATTCTGCACCCTCTCCTGTTTGATGCACTGAGTGAAATTGCATTCCCTCGCTGAGTTTGTTTGCTTTGTTCAATGTGCCTGTCATGCTAGTGAATAATCAAAAAGAACAGAGGAAACCATTCTGCGTTTTTCTCCTGCTGAGATCAATAAAACATTTTATCCGGTGGAATTGTGCCAAAGTCCTCCTGGTACCTGCAGGTGTAAGCTGAAATAACTCGTAATAATGCAGGTCCTGAGGCTTCGGATGTTAACTTCTGAACATCAAAGCCCTGCTGAAATGAAGTGAAGTGTTCATACCTGTTTATGTCAAACACAGAGCGGATTGAAATGACAAAACTAGATTTTCACATAGTGCTGCCCGGTTGTGTGAAACTCACCTCAATGTAGGGCATGCTGGGGGTCACCAGGGTGTTGAGAAGGCTTTGTTAGCATGTTAATAAAAATTCTGTCAATATTTAATCCACCTCAACGCTGTCACAAAACCTCTATCTGACTTTTTCTGTGGAATGCAAAGAAAAATATTTGAAGGAAATGTAGTTTTGTGGTCAGTGTTGTTTGGTTACCAACATAGTCCACAGGTTTTGAATGACATGAAGGTGATTAAATAAGGAAAGAATTTTCATTTACATCTACTCTCGTTTATTAGATAAGCAGATTTCCTCAGCTTTGAACATGAAATTATTTGTTTGCTTTGCACTTGTAAAAATGTGATTTTGACCTATATGTTTTGCATTAGAAAAAATAATAATAATAATAAGATTTTGCTGTATGTATGAATGCTTTGTTTTAATTGGTATTTGCCTTTTCTTAAATTAAATTAAATACTTTAACACTCAAAACAGCTTTTGGTATAATTAATTCACGTTTGGGCACGGATGACCGTGAGTGGCACTTTACTTATTTGTACAAGGAACAAATCACACTCGCTCAACCACAAAAAAACTCCATGTTCCTGATTCACACAGCTCATAATGTATAGTGACAAACCTCCATCCGCTCTGGTGAGCCATCGTGGCACAAAACGGCATCACCTGACAGCATCCCGTGACCTCCAGCTGCCCTTCTGCATCACGGCATCCCGGGGCTCGTCTCTGAGATGCTTCAGACAGAGAGAGAAATGGAAATCTGTATCATCCATCCATGTAAAAGTCCTGACGGGCCGTATGCCTACAGTGCCAATGAGCATGTGTAGCGCTGCAGGGAGGAGCTGCAAAGATATGAATTTTTATGAGTGAGGTCAGGCCATTGTGTGGAGAAAGTGATGGAGGAGAAAGGAACTTTATGACTAGCACACTTTACGGCACTTACACAATGTCTGGAAAGCATGTCGTCTTTGTATAAACAAATTATGTTCACAAAATATCATTTGTAAATTATTGTGTAAACAAATTGTGTGATCATCAAACAGACTTGCTACAATAAAAAATATTTTTCCTGAACACTTTCCTGCAGTATTTGCCATTGGTAAAGAAAACAGCAATGCTCTGATGGCACCACAGAGCCACAACTACAAATGTCCAGCTAACAAAATATGTTCTAAGAACGTTTAGCTAACATTTAGATTAAGTTAGAAAAACATTATTCACTAACACTGTAAAATCAACGTTCTTATGGAAACATTTCTGGAGCGTTCAGAAATGACATATTGAAACATTTAGAAATAACATATAAAAATATTCTTTTAACGATGCTGGAAAAACAATTTTACTAACTTTGAGAGAATGTTTCGTGTTAGCTGGGTGGCTGGCTTATAGTTGTCTCATTACATTAAGCTGGAAAAGAGGAAAGTATTTTAACACAGAAAATCTGTTTTGTCCATCACAACATGGCTTCAGTCAGTTACAGAGTTAGAGGACAGAACAGTGTAGAAGCGCAGAGAAAAACTTTGAATGCAAAGCCTGATGTTTCTTTCTGGAGAGGCAGTGAGGCATTAAACTTGCCACATGTTATTAGGGATGTGAAGGAGATTTGGGCACAATGTAGGAAAGCAGCTAACAAGCATCGCAACCTGTAGAGACCTTAAAAAAAAAGGACAGGCAATGCAACACAAATGCTTGCAGCTAACAGAGCCTATGTATGAAGGGTTATAGATGTAGTTGCTGGAATGCAATTCAAAAGAATGAATTCACTTTAGTAAAATGAGCCATGCTAAACACCTCCCAAACATGCCAGCAGGGATGTGAAAGGTCGGACGTGACTCAAAGCCTGCTAGATTACGTGGACTACCTGCTGGGCTTGGATAATTCACTGAGCACAAAGGCTAACAGTCAAATCTTTTAATATGCAAGGTAATTCTCTTCTGACCTAAAAAGCAGATGCATATGAGGCCATACGTGTAAAAGTGAGATTCTGCTGAAGCAGTCAATGAGCGGTGGGTCCCATCACGGCAGGCTCGGCTCTCGACCCTGCGGTGGATTTGGCTTTGCTCCTGGTCCAATAATTGCTGCCTCAGATAAAGCTGCATGGGCCTGTCACTTTCTCAAGAAGGCATCAGGGGACGAGAGAACAGAAAACAACATCAACCAAGCATGGAGGGCCATTTTGTCCCAAAAACAATACTTTTCTTTATTATATTCCCTGAACAACAATAACCTACTTTAACAAGATTTATCATTTATTTAGAACAAAAAGAAACACTTGTATACTGGTTGGTGTGTTATTGTTAATAAACTGCTAAACATGAAAAATATCTCTATAACATATAGTACTTTGTCCTTGATGTTTACTATATTTTATTTATTAATCATTTATTTTAATTAAAATAATACTTTATAACAAACAAAATATATAATATAATATAATATAATATAATATAATATAATAATAAATGTAGAAAAATGTTTAAAAATAATAATATTAATCTATAAACAAAGTATTAATAAACATTGAAACCACTTTACAACAAGCTTCCACTGGTTAACACTGTCCATTGGATACCATGTACTATGAACAATACAGCATTTATTAATCTTAATGTTAATGTTCATTTTGACATTTACTAACAGATTTTTAATCATTAGTTTTATATGTGTTAATTTTAGTTATTGCACAATGAACTAACATCAAAAAACAAGAACAACTAAAGTTGTTTTAAGTAACATCAATAAAGATTAATGAATGCTTCAAATATATTGCTGAAAGCAAGTTGCACACGATAAAAGAATTATGAAGAAAGAATCAAATTTCTTATGGCTAAGACTGCAGTAATATCACAAGATCTGTTTGTCTGAAAGACATTTGTTATGTTTATTAGGCATGTAACGGCGTTGTGAAATCATGGCGGTCTGGTCACTCGCCCGCGCTGCATTATTCAGAACACAGCACATGAGCTACTTTAAATTCTGTGTGTGTCTGCTGGCAAATGTCCTGTAACGGCTAAAACTCTAATAGCCTTCCACGGCATATGGAAGTGCTATGATTAATAATATTTGGGTGAGGACATTTGTACCAGACAAAAAAATCCACCTTTATCAGTTTTCATAATAACGTTGCCAAAAGATTTTTTGCCATGGTTTAAGACAAAGGTTTCTCATTTATACTTAAGATTCGCTTTATGTGACCTGCAAAACATTAATTATTATTTGGGGACCTGAGGGGTTTCACTCATTATTCTACAAAAAAAAACAAATAAGTATTTTAAAAAGCTTAATGTTTAGCCAAAGGGGAATGGGAGAAAATGTTTTTCTGCTTTGTAAATAGTCTATAAACAATCCCACACTGTTTAATTGACTCCCTGCATAAATGTCAATTATGTAGAGGACAGAAATGACCTAACCAATACGTTTACTTACGTGTTGTAACGAGGGATCACATTTTCTGATCAAACATTCATTATGAGCACACCGAAGCATTTAATGAAATTCTTATGCTCAAATGTTTCAAATGTCTTCACTGAAAATTTTTTGCAAAAAAGGAAGCCATGGCAACAAACCGTTATAATGACATGTTTTAGTTCTAGTTCGTGATTTTTATTTTTGTTGTGTGCCTTTTAATTTAACATTTATCTTTCATTCTTTCATTTCAATTTATCTATGCATAATTAAAATCTAGAAACTAAAAAAAAACATAAAAAAATACTTTGAGTGATTAATGAAAGAACCAGACAATGCGCTTGTAATATGTGGTTGCCAGATCATTGGTCTGAGATTCTTAGGGTGGTTTTCTTACTGAAGCCCACCTTCACGTATCTATGATATTCTGGTGGCTAGATATGGCTTTGGTTCACCTCTCTGATGTAAATCTGTAAGACATCTCATCAATCAATTGCAACTGCAATCATTTTATAAAAGTAATGACACACCTTTTCTCTTCGATCTGCATGATTTGAGATGCATTCACATCCATAACACAAACAATGTGGAACAAGTAACGCATCAAAGTTTGAAGTATATAGTATAAATGTAAATTTTCTCCACCTGCTCTATTCTGGCACTGAGTTCTGGGCTCCGCTGGGGCCGACCTGGATCTTTAAGGGCACACGGGCATACTTACAACCTCTCTAGCCCACCAAGCTGAAATATTTAGGATATACCCATGTTTCAAGTCAGCAGGAATCTATTAAAGCCAAGTGAATCAATCCCATTGATTGGATGATAAAGACCGCAGGCGGGTGTGAAGGAGATGAGGTCACGGCAGACCGGAAAACTTTTCGCTTCACTGCTGGTCTCTGTCACACTATGAAAAATGCATGAGACTTGCTCAGCAAGCACTCTGATTGTTTTTTATTTAATATATTTTTCTATAGTTAGCAGAAATAAAGACAGATAAAGGAAACTGGACATTTGGCAACACTTACAAACACTTTGCATGGATTAATGTGACGCAACAACCAACAGGGGTCCAAATTTTTCCTATACGTTATTAGCAATAAACATTATGTACTGGCAAAAGAGCAAAGAGGAGAGACAATATTTTTATATTTTATGCTTAGCGTTTCTAGCCCGTTACAAGGAAATGGCTTAATGCAGCTTAATATGCATAGACCATAACCCAGAAAGATGAAATTTTATTTCATCTATTGACCATAAATCCTGCCTACAGCAAAACTGGGGAGGTTTTCTCTATTGTATAAAGTAAAGGCTTAAAGCAACAGGGACCTAAAAATAAAAAATGTAATTATTTCCTCATCCTTATCCAGAACCAACGACATTCTGCCCGATATGTTGCGAAAGCCTCAAACATGAAAACAGGAAAAACAAGATTATCACACACAAAAAGGCCCACGCTCACGTTAAAACAGACACTTTGCCGTTTCCCCAGCACAACAAAATTTAGAGAACATGCTATTAGAGGTGGCTGTGGTGGAAAAAGTCAAAGCCAATTAGAAAAGAGCAGAGAGGAGGAAAGAACAGGGCCGAGGCTTAGAACGCAATAAAAAGCAGTTGACACGGATGAAGAAGTTCATGTGGCTTTGATTACTTTAGTTTGCTAGGCCATTAAAACTGTGCCAGGCCACGTGTCCTCCCTAATCTTTCTACCGAGACACTTACTCCATCATTCCAGCTTCACGTCCCTCCTAGTTCTTCATATTCTCTTTGATTAATGTCTTACATTATGTCTGATTCTGCTGTACTGACGTGATTGCATTTCTCTGAGTGCTGTTGCTCATTTGAGATGACAACACTTACTGGACATAAACGTATTAACGCACACACACTAGCCCTTTTCACACTGTAAGACTCATAAATTCAGTTCACACACAAGCTACCACATTAGCAAACAAAACTCATATATGTAAACAAAACACAAAATTGCTGAGAAGAAGTGAATCACTCTTAGAAAAATTTCCACTTTAAATCTGCTGGTTCCCCTCGGACATCCAGTAATGGATTTTTTAAACCTTTATTGTCATCAATCTCAACATGCTCAGTGCTCTCTCAGCCTTTCCCTTCATATCCGAGAAGCTTTTTGGCCCCGAGAGTCCCCGATACCCCACTCTGCACTCGCCCTGCTAGACCTATGATGACTTTTCTGCTCAGAAACCCTTCTAATAAAATGACAAATCTGATCTAAATGCACCCAGATGCATTAAAAAAGCTTTACTCGGCTTACTGTACGTAGGAGGAATCATAAACACAACCCCTATGTAAAAAACTGTTTCAGCTACGCAGCATGGCAGGCAATCCCATAATGCATTGCAGTTGCACATGCAGAAAAAATTTAATTCTCAAAACACACTCAGAAATGTAAGGTTTTCTCTGTAAAAGGGCCTGATATTGTTCCTAGATGTCACTTGAGTTGTTTTTTTGCTAGTTTAATGACGTACAAAGTGCATCAATATTTATTGTATCAAATATTTAATGGGTCAACTTTCTATATTAACTGTCTCATATTAATAAGCTTTTCAGCTTATTCCGTTTCTCCTGCACACAAAATAAGAAAAAAAGAAAGAAAAAAAAAGAATATTCTTCAAAAAAATGTCTGTGTCCAGAAAATCAATGTCATTTGCAGTTGAAATGATCCAGTCAGACATGACACATTTAAGGTATGAGAGAGTAACAGATTATTATTACAAAGATAGTAGGCAATGTATTAGTATTCATTTGTTTTTCATTAGTGATGGTTACATATAAAATATGTTTTTTAAATATTAAAATAATTGTTATGTAAAGTACACATGTATGACCACATCACAACTTGTTTCTGAATAGATTAAATATTTTGTTTTAATGGAAAATATGTGAAATTGCAGAAGCACAATGTGTGGCGATTTAGCTGTAAGTATTTTTATACTACAAATATAAATGCATAAAAATGTCATTACTTACAGAGAGATATCACTTAGACAGGAGTCTTGAAATATTATCTGTGTTATATCTGTGTTAGCAGCCCGTGCATTTTTTAACCTGTTAGAAAAGATATAATAAATAAATACACAAGATGTCACTATAATTAGAAATACTAATTATATCATACTGCACAAAAAACAAGAAGAGATTAAAAAAAAGTGTTCTCACAGTAGTAACAGCATAATTCAAGAGCATCGAGTAAAGTTTCTATTTAATTTTCCTTTAGTGTGCTTGCTGTGCCCAGAAAGTATGCAATTACAAAGTAATACTTTTAATTGGAGACAGTCTCGAGCTTCTCACAAGAGCATTTCTACCCCAAAACCAAGAGTCTCCTAAGAAAATTCACTTTATAAGCAAATAGTTGCTTTAACTAGGAAAAGGCATTCAACCATTTTAATTGAGCAAGGATTTAGACTTTTCAGTAATGCTTAGGAATTCAGCCATAAAATTTCCTTTTCTATAACAAGATGACACGTGTTGGCAAAGAGGAACACCCAGCTGTGTGTGTGTGTGTGCAGAAGAGAGCAATATTCAGATTACAGAATGAGAATTCGGTGCAGTGAGAACTCAATTTCTGGGAGAAAAAAGCATAAAATATAAAAAATGAACATTACCATGGCCTGGTGGTTAGCACTAAGGAAATAGGGTTTGAATGGTCAGCTGTTTCACCTGCTGGTAGATAACTGTAACTACACCTTTGAGAACATTTATCCATTAAATGCCTTTTGAAAGCACAACAATGCATTTGGTCCATCATTTTTTTTCAAAGCGACTAACAGTGCATTCAAGGGATACATTTCTATCAGTACTGCATTAGTTGCCTGGGCATCAAACCGATTACTTTTGTGCTACTAACACAACACGAACACAATGTAAAAGCAGTAAAAATAAATTTGGTGAAAGCAGCAATTAAATCACAAATGTATCAATATCTTAGAGTTTGTCTGCAAACTGCCATTTCATTTATATCATAAACCAAAAACTGATCAATGCTTTTTATTGAGGATTTCAAACACACCAGCTTGTATAGTCCACATTTAAAACCAGGACCTTAGTTATTATATCATAAAAACTAAATGAACAATGCTAACTCTCAGAAGATAGATAGGGATTGGTTATGCTACCAACGGGACATCATCAAAATGATCATCAGTCGAGTCAATTTACCAAAAGGCCTTTCTCAGCAGGAGAAAAAAGTACATTTACATTTACATTTAGGCATTTAGCTGATGCTTTTATTCAAAGCGACTTACAATAGTAGGAGACAAAAGTAACTTTAAGCATGTTTTTAATATCTCTTTGTGCTCCAGTCCAAGAATGAAATGAGAACGGGGATATTTTATTATTATTACATGGGCACGCTCATAAAAGTCCTAATGTGATGGGAATTCAATGGAGTTTTTGTACAGATCAATATCAAACCTTTTGGGCAAGAGAAGTAATCAATCACCCGCTGCTATTGATTATACAAGCAGGTTGTGCCAGTAAGAAGCAAAGACATTAACACACATTCGTACCAGCATCCCACTTTAAGCTTCAATTTGTAAACTAATCGGCACATAAATCAGCTTCATAATGTAATCTGAGCATTCCAGAAAAATAATCTCTATTAGAGGTAAATATATGATAATAAGGGCATCAACACAGCCCACTTTCAATGCCCTGCAGAAGACAGAGCGAGGTACGAGTTAATCCTGCCCCACAGCGAGGCTCTGTATTCATGTTGCGTTCGACTCAAGGAAACAGCTCGTCCCATGTCATATTTCATTCTGACTGGACTTTGATCAAGACACTGCTGCTCCAGATTTCCTCATCGTGATCTCTGAAGGAAGACGAGTTAGTCTGGCACAGCTGGAGGAATCTGACGGGTGGTGAGAGTACATGCAGAAGACCAAGAGCATGAGGATCCTCTCGGATGTTTCTCTCCAGCTATCAATATTAAATGGAAAAACACAGTAGTCCTCTGTGAAACTATGGGTGGCATTTTCACCATGAAAATGGAGTACAGAAAGTGTGGTCTTAAAGGAACAGACCAGGAATTCAACATTTTGTCATTATTTACTCACACTCGTGCTTCTTTTCAGTCTTTTAAGTCTTTACATATTTAGCATGGTCAACAGCTGTCGTTCACAATATTCAATGCACATATTCAAGAAAATAACGACCTAAATTTTGTTCTCACACGAAGCTAAATAAGACCAAAAATGAATCACTGCATTTGGATTTGAAATGACATGGTGGGATAAATAAATAATATTGTTACAGGCACAAATAACTTATAAAGCTGCCAGATGCTTCAATTAGAGCACTGAATAACTGTGAAATATGCTTATGACCTTTTCCCCCGTCTCCGATGTTAGCAAAAGCGAATCTATACTGCCGAATCCATATCATTCCGAAATGCCAACACGGCGACACTCCCTGAAAAGAGACAACCACAGACGTACAACCTACACTATTGAGCCGCACACCGTATTAGACAGAAACAAGTTTACAGAGACTCAATAAAACAAGGGGAATACAAATAAATATTGATACTTTTATTACGTTAGCCGTTTTTAAATTCACTGGGGTGTTATTGAAGTTATTGAAGCTGCTAGAGAGTTTGTTTCTCAAACTGTGTACAATCTTTGATGGCCATGACATTGCACAAGCTCACCAATATATTGGTTGCTGCAGTAGAAGTATAAATATACATTACAGTCCAGATTGAGGTCTTACTGACAGTACTCCATATATCCATTTCCCGATTCTCTGCAATAGACAAGGGGTATACACACATATCGCTCAATCACATAGACGGAGAAAAGAAAGTTGTGAAATCTCTGTCTCAGCATGGTTCTGATAGCAGAAAAAATGGACTCGATATTCTTTAAGCCGAAATCTGTCACTTTTGCCTTTTTATCGCCATCTTTGTTTGAAACATAAAACTGCAGGTTATGGGGCATCCTTTTCTTTTCAGAGGTTGAAGTCAAATTTGGTCAACTACCGACTTCTGTGAAATAGTGCAAGACAGCTCAACATACAAATCATTATTATAAGCTTACTGTTGCAAATAAGTACAGTAAGAAGAGTTTACAGTGTTTACAGTAATGATCTTATACAGAGATGCAGAGTGTTTTGCTTTCAGACATCCCTCGTGCATAAAAAACCCTGTAGAAAGAAGGTATAGTAACATCACAGGTAAAGTATCAAGTACCATATAAAAGACATTTTACTCTGATGTTCCTGATTTTAAGTGCAAAACGGTTTGGGGGATTTTACACAAACGACTCTGTAACGTTAATCTCTATACTTTTTTATTTGACATAGGTCGGGCTTTGATGAAAACTTTATTTAACTCAGCTCATAACATGATGGTCAAGCTGTATTTTAGTACAAACCCCTTAAGGCCCGTTTACACCAAGAACAATAACTATAATGACAAATATAATGATAATTATATTAGTACTCATATAAACTTAAAACTTTATCTTTACAGTTATTGTTCTTGGTGTGAACAGGCTTTCTTGTGTGCAACATGAAAACGTCATCATAACATCACAAAGCCATACAAAGAATATAAACATGCAGGTTTAAAATGACATGATGACATAATGATGGCAGAATTATTATTTTTGGTTAGCTGTTCACAGCAGTGGTGTTTGTGTCTTAACCTGCTTCCTCTCATGTTAAAACCTCTCGCTTTGAGGCAAAAAACCTCTTTCCGCTTTTAAAGCCTTGAATTATTCAACAGTTTTCCCTGAATGTCTTTGTTTTGAAAATGTTCTCCTCAAAGCATCTCTCCTTTCTTCTCCCTTTCAGGAAAGCCTTCGGTGAATTCACCTTTTTATTATGTGAACCATATGCTCATGTTTAACGAGAGGAACCAGTAAATCCATAAATCCATAATTGTGTTCTTGGCACATGGTAACAATGGCATATGCCCAGGATGCTACTTTTTCAGTAATGAATTGCAGATATTTTAATAGCCGCATCTTCAAATTATCCATTTAATAGACTTTTCATGGATGCATTATTAAAAATTGATACAACACATTAACTTAAAATAGTTTTTAATGCATAACCTAGCGTGCTTTTTATATATTCTTGGCCTGCGTGTGTATGCTGTCATCTAAGATAGCTCCGCTTTCCTCCAGCCAGAGAAAACACCAGATGATTATCGAAGGAGCAGGAGAATTTTCGCAGATAAACTGTGAACGCCATGAGTCAGCTGGAAACACAGCACTATCTGTGATTGCCTTACCAACACCCGTCAGGATCCTATCAAGTTGCTCCTAAGGACACTTTGAATCCCGCTGCATCATCTATTAGCCCCCACGCTCATAAGCAAACCCGTGACGAGCGATAACTTATGCAGCATGCTTTAATATTCTGTGAAACCTAAGAAAGCATGTGTTTGACATGCTGGAAATGCATCTTACAATAACAAGCCTCCAAAAACATCTTTATTAGTTCATAAGATTAAAGTAGACTGCTGACAGGACAGAGTGAAGATGTTTTGTGAGCTAAACAATCTGAAGAATCGCTTTGAAAAGTTCTTATACAAACAATTAGATTTGTTCATTCAACTGAATCATTTGGCCGTAATCCCAAAACAAAGGGAGAATACATTTATAAAGCCATCATTACATAAACCATCACATTGAATTAAACATGACAAAAATGAAAGATTTTTCATGCGTTAGGTCTATCGAACCGAAAAAGTATCCTTTGGAAATGTGTGACCTGAAATGAACTCAATCGCTGAACTGAAAACAGTCTTGTTCTGACTCATAATAAGCCAATAAGATGTGAGAATTTACCTGATGAGGTGAAGAAAAGCTGAAGAATATTTTCCTTCTTTACTCCTTCTTACTTTTGAAACTTGGCAGTGTGACACTCTTGTTTCATAAATTGATTTTGATGTTCCTTCTCTGTAAGTTGATAAATGCATTTGCTGATTAGATACATGTTAATGTAAAATACAAAAATATCTAACAATAATCTAACAATAATGTTTTATTGCAATTGTTACATTGTTTCACAGTCCACATGCATAGTTAAACGTATATTGCCTCGAATGTTTCTGTAACTCGATTAGTAGAGTAATGCAATCGCATTACATAACATTTATCATTTTGTTATTGTACATTAGTGTCAGTGTGATCATTATAAATATGGATTATCATGACACAGTGTGTGTGTGTGTGTGTGTGTGTGTGTGTGTGTGTGTGTGTGTGTGTGTGTGTGTGTGTGTGTGTGTTGTACCTGATATGGAAGCTCTCCTGGTCACTGGTACTCAAAAGATGATACTGCCAGCAGCATGCCTGCTCCCTTTCAGAGAGACAACCTGAATAACAAACAGCTCAGAAATGTATAAAAGATAGGCTTTCAACCTAACAATCAATCACTTAGCCAGCAGGTCACCATAGGTAGCCTAGCTTACAGAATTTAATGGGTTCAGAGGTCAGAAAGAGGGAAACAAAACACCCCAGGTACATACAGCGTGACGCAGCACACCCGCACGGTATCTCTGACCTTCTCAACAACACATTCAACATCTACCTGGCAAAAAAACCATCAGCCCGTCAATCTGGTTTTGTGTCTTATGATGTGAGAGGAGAAACGAGAATGTACAATACGGCAGGTGAAAGTCTGCGACTGCGAGAAGCCGCTTGAGGTCTGTTTACGGCTCTCAGCGCAGTGAAACTCTCAGGATGTCACTGACATTTCAAGGTTACTGGAGAGTGTTTGGCTGTCGGGACGCCCTAAACGAGCAAAAGGTCGGGGAGTAATCAAATGTAGTTTCAGAAGTCTGATTACGTGAGAAAGGGGTCATTCACCTTCAATCACATTCAGTGACCAACCACAACAAGTGACCAAAATAATCATAACCACAATGACAAATAGGCATCTAATGTACTGTATATATACTGTACCTGTACCCTTGAAGATTTTTTATTTGATTTTTGTAAAAAAATTAACAAGTCAGTGATAGATTGTGTCTGCAATTCTTTTTTATATCCGTAATTACATTATTATGGAACAAAAGATGAGATTTAAAATAGACAAAACTGTGTATGTATTACTGTAGATTATAAAAAGTGAGCGGTACTTACCAGAATGAAAACAGGTGGTTAAAGAGGGACTGAGAAGCAAGAGGGATTCATAACATCTGCTAAAACAGATAAAGTTATAATATTTTTCAATATTATAAAGTCTGTTGTTCCATTTAAAATAACTTTCAACAGTAAAATGCACAATATGACCAACACAATCATATGGCTATTTATAAATATTTAGCATATAAATAATTTGAATTACTTTATATGATCTTATTCATACATTTTAGTACAATCTGCTTTTTCATAGGTCATTTTTAGGGGTGGGGTATCATTCTTGCTTTTTCTACCATTCATGCATTTTTGTGCGATTTACATCGTACATTAAAAAAAAACCTTTTTCCATTAATAAAAAATCATCACATCGTAAAATAGTTACGATTTCATGTGAGATCAGGTTGATTTGAAAATCAGGTTGATTTGAAGGGAGGGTGTTTTTGTAGCGTTGGAAGAGCCATCTTGCTTTTTCAATCGGAGACGAGTACACTGTTGTCCACGCTTCTTTCCTCTCCAAGCACTCTTCAATTCCCTATGGTATGAGAGAAAATCCAATTACTTTTCAAACAACCCCACAGGCGCCAAATGGTGCTCGGCTTTTGCCAATTATCTCTCACTCTCAAGGCTCCTTCTCGGTGACAGACATGCGTTTCTCTTAGTGTTTGGGACCTTCAACAGACCGACAAAACCCGTTATTTAAAGATCATTTGATATGATTGTGCCGAGAAAGGTGAGAAAACATTTTGTACGTGATTTGAAAAGTTCAACACGCTATAAAACACAAGTTTTGAGCCGACACTTTGGAAAAAATGAATCTCACTTTTGCTGCCTGTGCAACACCAAACCCTCTTAAACCCTCTTACTTTAGCAATGTCAACAAGACAGGTTTTAATCTGCCACAAATTAACTGGATTGTGAAAAGTGGGTGTTCATCTGGTGACATCAGATGTAGGCATTGTGAATTTTTACATTTTTTAACCAAAAATATTTATTCCAAATTTCATAATTTCCAGCCGTAAAAATAACATTTAGCAAACAGTCATAGGCACGAAATCATCTTAATATAAATTTAACAGATTGTTAATTGCATACTGCATGTAAAATTTGGATCACGTTACTAACAATTGTTTTGTACAGAAAGACACTCATCCGAGCAGAAGTGTTTATACAATCATTTCAGAGTGTTATCTGATGAGCCTAACAAGCTCTTCCACACCACGTGAGGAGAATAAAAACTAAATCAATAACACCGTATACACCATGAAAAACAAGATTGATCAATTGCATTCCCTCTGCCCCATGATAGCAGCACAATTCATTACAGGACTGATGCTGTTATTGACTGCACACTAATATATTACACAAATGGAGAACAGCGCTCATTAAAGACTTGCATACGCTACAAAACACCGATATGTACCAGAGCCCTCCAACAATAAAGAATCCACCGCACAGTCTTTTTTGACATCCCCAATGGCATGGATTAACTTATTCATGAGGTAAAACAATTACCCAGTCAGGTGGGAGTCAATCACACAGGAAGTGAGTCAACCTGATGCAGGAAGTAAATCACACACAGTATTAAACGGGCCACGGACCAATCAAGACTCCTTCACATCTCCAATGCTAATTCTGTGGAAGAGATTTAAATACAGTAATATGATTTAATCTAAAACAATAATAGTATTACATTTTTAACAAACTGAAATATTATAAACAAACAAGCAAAACATGTTTAAAACTTGATGGCCTAGCCAAATGGATATAAATGTAAGTATATCCCCAAAGAAAGTAATGGTATGGTAAAACAGAGAAGATGAAACAGAGAAGATACTTAAGCTGATATGAGGCAGGCTTACCGTGCCACTGTCCCGAGTAAAAGCATCAGATTTATTTAGGTGAGGTGACGCGGCTGGCATCCGGACAGATCCGTGTCTTGCTTTGGCTGCCGCAGTAACCGTTAGGTACAGGGGTGGGACTTCTGTCAGGAGACCGGCACAGAGAGCACGAAAATATATTTTCAAAGAACTACAGAGATCGATCACATAATCCAAATGAGAGGATGTGCAGAAAGGGGGAAGAATGATGGGAAGGAAAGAAAGATGAAGCATTGAGGAGAATTATCATGTATTTACCCTGATGCCGTTTCAATCCTGTATCTGACTCTTTCTTCTGTGGAACACAAAAGATGATATTTTGGTGGTTTTGTGTCTATACAGTAGAAGTCAATGGGGTCGATGCTGTTTGGTTACAAATATTCTTCGAAATATCTTCCTTTGTGTTCTAAAGAAGAAAAAAAGTCATTCAGTTATGAAATGAGATGAGGGTTGAAATGAAAGGAATAGTTTACCATTTCCAACCTAGGAAAGACAAAATGTTTAAGGAACCACTTAGTGTAAAATTACCTTTTAATGGTTTTATGCAATTAATGGTTCTGCATTATATTTAAAGTTGGAACAAATTCATGACGCAGACCGCAATCATTAATCAAGAGTTTGTGTTTTGGTTTTGGGCCAGAGACCTAGCAGAAAGCTTCAGTCCACAAAAGCACATACATTCCTATATTAACTCAGTATTATATGTGCTGTGTGTGTCGAGTTTTATTACTTGCCATTATATACTATATGGGCTCATGGTCAGAAATGTAATTACGAAAAAACACTGAAACACAAATGCAGTACATACATCCCTGAAAAAAATTTCTGTTTGTATAAAATCATTGGACTTTGCAACAAGTGTTGCAGCAGCAAATTACAAACCACCAAAGAGAGTTCTTTTAATAAAGTTTTGAGACGCTATAGGCTATAGCTCTGTGCTAGAAATATCTAATGAGATTTATGCAAGTAAAACATCAATACCACAGCATTTAAGAAATAAAATGTTAAGAGGACTCAAGGAGGAGTAATCAGTAAAGCCAGCTACATTACAAAGGCATAAATACCAAAAGGGATGAAGCCCTAAAAATAGTTTTAAAGAGTTTTCATCTGGTTTTGCATTACAGCTTTGTGGTTTCCAGTAAAATTACCTTCTCTAATTGGGCAGAATCAAAAGCTGTTTTTCCCATTGTTTTACTGCAATAAGCCAGTTAACTCGCAAAATTATTAGCTCTTTTCTTGATTGTATCGGCTCATTTGTCACAGACCATAAAGCCAAAGTTTAACAGTTCACATTGTGCTCACCTTGGTAACCCCCCGGCAGCTATTACGATTGGTCGAAAGACTTTACTGTACTGTTATACTTTTTTACTTTTTTATAGGTATTTCATATTTATACTCAATATTTATGTTTTTGATTTGATTTATGCACAAGTATTAAAGCGCAGTCAGCCAACAGTTAAGACTAATGACTTATATTGGATGATGAACGATTCTTATGATAAGTATTATTAATAAATGTTTTACTTTCAAAGTCTAAATGAACCAAAGAAAACCACTGAGCTCTCCATAAAGCACCTTTCATTACTATATGACACAACATTATAAAACATGAAACAAAGTACAACAATGTATAACAAATATCATTTTAAGTTTTTATAAATGCACAACAAAAAAGATATTTTGCTTCTTGGTTTGATAGCATGCAATCAAAATGCTAATGGACATGTTGTCATAGAGATGCTGAACATGACTCTCCTTATATCACTGTGAAAGGCTTTTACAATGACTTTTACAAAAAGGTGAAAGCACTACAATGCAATGATTGCATCAAATGGCAATACTATACATTCACTGTATGATTGTCATATTCATGTATTATGGTATGTACTCCAAGGTACTATCATGGCACATATCCAAAAAGACCACTATAGGATGGTTTGTAAATAAATTTGGTAATGGAGCAATGAAAACAAAAATATTTCCATCAACAATTACACAATTTTAGCTTCCTCCTTCATTCAGTCAAGAAAAGACAAACGAGATTAAACAAGCAGCAGACAGGCCACAGAAACAATAGCTATAGGTAGGCGGCTGGGACGCATTTGGAGCAACAACAAAACTTCTACATCCCCACTCCTAAAAGATTTAGAAGCGTTTCTCAAAAATATCATTAATTGGCCTGTGTTTACAAGACCACTTGAAAAGAAAGAGCGTTGCCACAAAAAAGTTAGGATTCGACTCAAAGAGAATCATTTCTTTGTAATACTCAACTGTAAGAGACACAGATAATTGCCATGCTTCACCTCAAAAGAAGGGTGAATGTTTTTTATTGGCTGAGGGGAGCTGGTGGGAACTATTATGCTCTTTAGAAACTAACCTAGAGATAGATTTTATGAAAAACACAAACTTTGAAAAGCAAAGCGCCGTTCACAATGGCAGTTTTCTGTAGTGGTTGTATTGTTGTTGGTTATAGTGGGTGTTTTCATCTGCTTGTTAAGTCTGATGTCACGCATCATCAATTTCAGGTCCAAACGCTCTAGCAGATGCAGAGGCAAACTACAATTTTGTATAATGCCAATATACACTCGTGGTGTGCTGTTAAACTGCCAAAAACCCACAATCCTTTAAATCTCCAACTATAACAAAATTCCAGATGGCCATTTTACAATTTTATAAATGGAAACAGCTGTTAAAATAATATGTCACTGTTATTTTAAGAACAAGTCTGTTTTTGTATCATTAAAAATTAAATTCTGCAGGGGAAAGTGTTTGCTTATAAATTGTGTCAGTTCATGGAACATCATATCACGATGAACGATTATCAACGTGTGACTCAAACTCACTTAAACAGTATCTAGCACGTTTTTTCTATGCATATATTTACATTTAAAATATAATAGTGGAGTCAAGTATAGAAAGAAAATCTGCTCACGGTTACAACAAATTCTCCATGTCCTCAATCTACACCTGCCAATTCTAAATGCCAATGAATTCCACTTCACTTTACCGCTGTAAATCGCTGTCAGTGTGAACGCTCCATAAAGTTCACTCCACTTTGATTTACCATCTCCTTGTGTGTTTAATGAAAACACACCATACAGGTCTGTAACAGCATGGAGGTTAGTAAATAATCCAAAATTTATTATTTTAGCATAACTACTCCTGTAACCTATTCTCCTGTTGAAAGTTACAAGACAGTGGTTTTCAACCTAGGCATAACCCTGTCAGTCATTTTTCTTAATTTAACAGAAATGTACAAGCCACTTGACACACACTTGCTTTTACAGTGTTGGCTGATCATGTGGATTTGTTATGATGGGAAAGCAGAGAGAGAGAGAGAGAGAGAGAGAGAGAGAGGGAGGGAAAGAGAGAGCATCTGGGAAGCAGACAACAGTTAACCAGAAATAAGAATACTCTCACCCTCCGAGCTTCCCTCGTAGCATCGCCGCCTCTCCTTGGCATTTCAACGCTCCCTCATTAAATCACAACACAGCACTATATTAATGACCTGTCTGGACCGTTAACATTTATTTCATGTGAATTCATTTAAATTGAGTGAATTTTACAAATGGCACCCACCGACCACCGCCTCGGTTTTTCTCCCTTCATTGAATTTAAGCCAGCCGAGCTCCTGTGCGTTTCATTCACAGAGAAATAAGAAAAATGACTATATTTATGGTTTTCAGAAACATTGTTCTCAGCGCCACAATTGTTTAAGGCGTTAAACAATATCTAGAGAAATGCCAGGGCAGGTGCAGAAGATTAATCTTTGCACTGGCTAAGTAAATCCTGCAATGAGCGCGGCACTATAAATATATGCATATATATTCCATAACCAATCCAGCCTTAAAGACCGCCACCCCACAGAGACCACTGTGCTGTCTGTCACTGAAACCCTGAGGCTGGAGAGAGAAACTGCAAATCATCAGTCCTTATTTTAGTAAGGACTGCTGCCTGCTGCCTTCAACACAGTAAATCATCACATCTTCCCATTTCATCCCAATATTTGCACTTTGCTGGCCACAGTTTTAACAGACAGATAGATCTTTTAAGATTCTGAAGGGGAATGATTTGATATTCAACGCCTGAAGCAAACTCTCCCACAAAAGTACCTAAATGCAAAATCGATTTTATGCGGCGTGTTCTAAAATGTGCAAGGACGCTCCTAAATACATTTCAGACGTCTCAGCCTGGATGAAGAAATTGTACTGTTAGCTAAATTGTAATGTTGGAACCTGTAGGAAGTGTTTGATGACCAGTTAAACTTCACAAGCAACCTCTTGCTGGTTAGATTGAGGACTCCGTCCATGTAAAAATAATAGAAAAGATTATCAATATATATTTAAATGCAGAGATGAAAAATATTGAAGTATAATACTGAAGTCACAAATAAATACAATATAAAATATTAACATAGAATATATCCGTAATTTATCACACCACAAAAAATTATATACTGATATGCAGATTTGTTATTTAGAATATAAAGGAAAAAAACTTTAACTACAAATAAACTGTAAATTCCTGTGAAATTAATTTATATGATGAATTCCTCTTGTCGCAGTAAGCAATAACCTCCCTCGTCTTTTGCTGTATTTATGACGCTACCCGTTACTTCATTTGGTGAATTGCAAATTGTTCTGTATCAACACTTTCTGATGGGAGGCAGAGGATGTTAACAACTGTTCAGAGAAACCATTTTCTCAGAGCTGAGAATGAAAGATGAGAGAAGGAAGATATCTTGGATTTACATCGCTTTCCCATTTCTACGACAAACATGCTTATAAAAGAGGAATCTTGGCTGTAGATTAACAGTAAAGAGGAAGCTACTGTAACAAGCTTATCCAATCTCATTCATTGACTGCCAAAATCATAACATATTTATTAAACTAATAATTTGTTTGTGAACCAGTATTTGTAAACCACAAAACTAGGAGAAATATTTATGATTTTATACACTTTTGTATGGCACAGATCATCTTCACTTCTTTAAACTCCATTTTTTTCCATTAGCAAATGGAATTTACTCTATGGGGCATGCTCAATTCATGCTGGGAAAACATACATGAAACACGCTTTAAAATTGCAGAGTTGGAGCTCATGCTGTGATTGAAGCAAAAGAAGCACTTATCAAATAAATAATTTGATCACTCAAATTGCTGAAACCTGAGAAAAAAATGCCCAAGAAAAGCATTTTCACTAGCTGCCTTATACTTTCATATGCATACAGAGGGACTTAAACAATGCCATTGGCGCGTGCACACACACACACACACTTCAATTAATAGGCGAATAAACTGCAGGCAGCTTAATTTAAGAGCAGCACTATTAAGAAGTTAAACGGACACGGGCAGCAACGTTTATCAGCCAATGGCTATATGAGAACATAAGAGCTCATTAAAAAGTTTATTCTGTTAGTGGACTGTATTCACTCTTTCACAAGCGTGGCAAGTATTCCCACTGGAGTGCTGCCTAACAGGGCATTTAATTATAGACGTGTCAGTGAGCTGTGAAATACTGTCACATTTAAAGGAATCATGTCACAGGTTCACCAGCAGAGGTCACTGTAATCAGAGCTAAGACTATCCAATCACATGCTTGTAATTACTCTGTGTTTTTCTGTTTCTCACTTACAACAAAGCCATTGGCTTTTACATTCATTATCAGCATTCACGTCTCTGTGTGTTTGTTAATAATTGGACCTTTGACTTTGTAATTAAGTCTTTTTTGCAAACTTTGTTAATGGCAAACTTTTGAGGTTTTGAAATGCATCTTAAAGGGATTCACCCAAAAATAAAATTCTGTCACCTATATATGACTCTTTCTTCTGTGGAATAAAGAAGAATATATTCTGAGAAATGTGTATATGTTATAATATATAATATGTAAAGTTAAAAAATATACCCATGTACTTTTCGTAACCATTAGAACGAAGCAGTTTCAAGTCCATCTCCTGAGACAGCCGTTTAGGCGATATGCATCGTGCTGCACCGTAAATCTCATGAAAACTTCCAGCCCATTAACCAGGAGACACACTGGCAATCTGGCAAAACCATTTGAGAAAAACCATCCCAAAGAGTTAAATGACAGAAAACCAGGATCTTGTAACATTCCTCAACAACTATATAAAAGACATTAGCTTGTTTTGTGCTGTTGTACTATTTGATATCTTCCTAATAATAATAATAATAACAACAACATACATGTGATCAGTAATTTTGTACACATACAATATAATCACCATTTGTTACAACACATTTCAATTACACATTACATAACGAATGAAGTAATGCAAGATTTTGTCATTTGAGGCAAAAGAAATTACAAAGACATAAACAGTTTTCTTTTAACTCCAATGAGAACAAATCAACACTTCTCTGTCTTTTTTTGCTTATTATTCCAGAACAATATCTGCAATCAAAAGTCAAGAATTTCAATATGAACCAAACTTATAAACAATAAATAACAGGAAACTGAAGCTCTGCTATCCTGTTACAGCTCTACAGTCTTACTGTACAATATGTCAACAATGATTTGTGTTTATTTTTGTGTCCATTAATGTACTTTAGAAGAAACAATCAATACTAATTGAACCATAATCGAAAACCATAATGGAGCTACAAAAGAATAACTGCTGAGCATTGCAATTGTCCTCTGGGAATGTTTGTGTAAATCTCTATATCATTCCATTGAGAAACAGTGAAGAACTGAGTGTGAACACTGCAGTTATGTAGCATTATGCATTCCATACATCAACACATTCTCTATATGTATTTTCTTGGCTGCCGGTTCCTAGATATTATCATATAGTGAAACCCTTTATAATGTTTGAATACTGATTTAGTAAGATTTTTACTGTGACTTTTCCTCTTATGAGCCAAAATGGCTAACCAAGATCAGGAGAAACAAACAAACAAGAAAATAAACAAATAAAATGTACCACATTAAATGCATAAATCTAGTCTCTAAATGAAAAAAGTCTTTCAACCTTCAGGACCCTGCGATCACTTGATAAATGCAGGACGTATAAGTGTGTTCCATCAGATTTCATATTGCCTGGCCAAGTCCTGCAAGGCTAACAGCAAAACTTGAACAACAAACCATACTGACATCAGACTAGGTTCATTTAAGTTAGTGTAATGCTGATGTACCTACTGTATATAAAAACTAACACTGAATATTCACCAAACAAGCAGACTTAAAAACTACTCAACGCATGACTGTACACCTTAGGACATTAATTATTTGCCTCTTAACTAGACCAGAATGAAATATGAAGGTGGCCGGAGTAAAAGCCAGAGGAGCCAAAGGGTTCAGTAAAGTTTGTTTAAAAAAAAAAAACGTAACGAAATGGACCATGTGGTCAGCAAAGATTGAGGACTCTCTTGGCAAACATTCCCTCAAAGCAACTCATGCTGCTGAGCCGCTGCATTACTCGTTATTCAAGCACAGTTGACTGCAAATGAGATAGCATAGAGAAGGGAAGACTATCTGTGATTAGCAGACATCATCAAAAAATGTGATCGCTTGATAGAAATCCTCCTTCGTATTTTCAATTTACTGAGCAGATGCTCTTATAGAAAGCAACTAAAAACTGAAGCATTTAACATATTCCCTTGATATGAAATAGTTTAGCTTAGTTTTAAAAAATTAAAAAAATGATTATACAAAAGGCAGATTTAATTTTAAGCACTTGGGAAGTTTACTGAAAACAGCGTTTCTATTTTTATAATAGAGCAACAGCTCCACCTTGTGATGGAAGCATCAACTATACACGTTTTGAATATAACCAAAAACACAATCTAAAATCTAAGTGTGCTTGATATCCAATAATTGGATATACAATACAGCATTTTTGTAACATTATCATTAAAGGCATAGTTCCCCCAAAATACAAATTATGTCATAATTGTTTCACCCTTATGTCACTCAAATATGATTTATCAATATGTATAAGATTCTTTCTATTGTGAAACACAAAAGAAGATATTTTGCAAAACGCTGGTTACCGGCACCCATTGACTTCCATTGTATCTTGTGTCCATAATCTTGTGTGAATGGGTGCCGGTAACCAGCGTTTTGCAGAATATATTCTTCTGTGTTCTGCTGAAGCAAGAAAGTCATACAGGTTTATACAGGCAAAAAGCCAAGAAGTATTATAAATCATTATTTTGACAGGCTTGAGGAGAACATCTGTTAACTCTTCCCATTTTACTGTCTGGTAACGATAACAACACTAAAAACACTTGTTTAGAGAGACTATTTGGACACATTTGCTAAAAGGCATCAAATGCTGTAACTGCATTTTTCTTTATATTATCAACTCTCTAGTGTGGAGAGTTAAACTGCATGACTGTCAAAAAATCATGTTAACAAATAACCATAATTTGCATATTATACATCTACATTGTTTTTTCTGGTGTCACAAGCTACTGATTGGACCTAAATAAACTGTGGAATTGATCATTAACGTCGGATACAATTTCTATACAAATTGAGTGTACATACATAATAACTGAAACTGTAAGCACAATCACATAAAAATAAACACTTACCACAGCTTGTCTGGCATTGTTGGCCTCATAGCAGGTAAAATATGAAAAGATCTTCATATACTATGTTGTAAGTTTTCCTAAATATCCAGCCTGTTGACAAAAAGACAAATGTATAACAAGTATGTACTGAAATTATTACATTATTTTTTATTTCATTCTTGTTAAATGTAAAATATAATGTAATCTAAATAAATATAAAGTATTGAGCGTAAGACAGCAGGTGTTTTTAGTGATAATGCATATAATAATTGTAATAAACCTTTATTGCTGTATGCATGTCTGTTTAAAATTTAAATGTAAAACCTTAGACTGTATAAATATAAATTATAAAATTAAACTATAATATGTAAACTATATTTAACTTTCCAGGCTAAATTCCAGGCTATTTATTCAGAGTCCTACATAGTATTCAGGACAAAGACATTTTGTAATCAGACAGTAATAGGTGGTTAAAGTTGGCACAAGTTTTATTTGTTTAGGTTGCACTCATTTCTGGTAGAGATTGCTGAAGAATTAATGCCGACTGTCTGGATTCCACTGCAGACACAAGCTTATCAGACAGCAACACTCTGTGCAGAAAAAGAAAAGACATTTCATTAGTATCATAGACTTATCTTTCTAGTGTATGCACAGTGAAATTTGTATGTATTGCACACGGGAATGTTTTTTATATTGCACGGGGAGGTGGGTTTCTAGTGTATTCACAGTGAAATTTGTTTGTATTGCACACAGGAATGTTTTTTATATTGCATGGGGAGGTGGGTTTCTAGTGTATGCACAGTGAAATTTGTTTGTATTGCACACAGGAATGTTTTTTATATTGCATGGGGAGGTGGGTTTCTAGTGTTTTGCACAGTGAAATTTGTTTGTCTTGCACACGGGAATGTTTTTTAAATTGCACAAGGGGCTGGTTTCTGGTATCTTCGACATTTAGGATGGCTCAATGAGGGACAGATATTATTCTTAAGGTGATTCCTGAAACCAAGGGTGTTTGAGGATTTCTTTCAACTTAGGCCGACAATCTGGTTTCCTCTGCAGACAGGACTTTATCAGATGGCAGCATTCTGTGCAGAAAAAGGAAAGAGACATTTCATTACTATCATAGACTTTACACCTACACTGTGATCATTGATCATTTCATTCTATGCTTTAACATCTTACCCTGAAGTCTGATAAACATCAAAGACATTAATGAACATTTAGGACAATAATTCTTGTATTATCCATAAACACGGTTTTACTCCAAGATCTCAAAAAAGTGTAATTGAACAATTTAGATTAACTATTGGACTTCTTTATCTTACCTTCAGACAGGCCTTTGCTGTAACAGTTTTGATAGACCACTCTCCAGTGATCTACTTCTGTTGGAAACCGGCCGTGCACCATCCGAAACAGCAACACTCCCAATGAATACACTGTGGCTGGGTCAGCCCTGTAAGACCCATTCCTTTTAAACTCAGGAGGACAGTATGGTTTTGTGCCTGGAAAAAAGATGTCAGAGATATATATCAGCAATTTTATTATTTATTAGATGCATTTAGATTATTTAATAAAACATAATTAAATATTTATATTATTTGTATGCTGCATGTTTAAAAAATGGCTTTGCATGTAAGATGGCAGCCAAAGCATGATTGTAACAAACACATTACAGCTTGGAAAGATCATACATACCTGTGAAAGTTTTATAAGGGTTCCTCCTGAGAAGGTCCCCGGCACCAAAGTCAATTAATTTGACTTTCATGTTGTCCTTGTCCATAAGCAGGTTTTCAAACTTTATGTCTCTGTGAAAGACGCCTCTCTCCGAGCAGACGAGTGCAGTCTTTATAACCTGCTTCAGGATGTGACGGGCTTTCTCTTCCTTCATTTTGTATCTCCACCCGTACACCAATTTGGACATAGCCTTGTAGTTCGGGGGAAGCTCCATTACTATGATGTACCTGCGAGGCTCCTCAAACCAGTCTATGAAGGATATTATTTCAGGTACTTTGGGCTCTTTGTTTGCCAGGATCAAGAGAGCCACCTCTTTCGGTACGGGAACAGGATGGTGAGGCTAAAAGAAAAGAGACAATTGTAAAGGTTAGGACTAGAAGGCTAAGCTGAAGAAGAAGGAACTTTTCACTTAAATCAAGTAAAAGTAGTTTCTCAATGGAATGATAATGAAAAAAGTAGTAAATAAAATCAGGAAAAGGTCAAATGAACTCTACTTACAATTGTGATGTATTGCAGCCCTTCAAACTTCTTCACAAACTTGACTGCCACCTTCAGACCATCTGCTCTTCTCTTTCCCTTATGAACTGAACCAAAGCCGCCTGAACCGATCTTCTTGCCTACTTTGTAGAAAGTTTTCAGCTTCCGTTTTGTGGCCTTTTCTCCTGTAGGTAAACAAAAATAATATTTAGTCAAATGTCATTTTCTTCCACATTTTACAAATGTCATAATTGATAGACTGTGATGTACATACTGCACAGATTTGGCGTTACACACCACAACTGATATTTGAGGAAAAGTTTGAATATTAAATTTTCTGGGATTTTAAGTTGGTTCTTCTACTTACCTGCATTATCTTTTTTCAGGGACTTTCCGTCAGACCTCCTCTTAAAGATTTTACGCCACCAGGACGTCGTCTCTTCCTCCGCTCGCTGCTCAACTTTCTCATTACGTGGTTTGCTACAGAAAAACATTTTGTCTAAAGATAAACGAAGTTCAACGCTTTGTACAATGTAACCCTTAGACCAATGTCACTAAACTGAAAACAAGTCAGAGTACCCCGCAATATATAACATATTGCCTGGTTACGTCATGAGTTGTCATTTTAAGAACGTTTTCTTCGACATGTCTGTACTTGCCCAATAAGCCACAACACAACCTTTTATCTGTATCAATAAAAAAGTGAAAACATTTAAGATATTACAACTTATGCGTCTACAAAATGGTCTCGTATCCAGTTATAATATTGTAAATAAATAAATGTAAAAAATAATATTAATATGATAATGGTACTTTCCCCCTATTAGTTAGTATATTGTTGCCATCACTCGTTTGGAGAGATTATTTGGGCACATTTGCAAAACTATTGTTCTAAATACTGTAGCAGTGTGTTTTTTTACTATTAACACTAAATCTTACCACAGTAAAGAGGATAGGACTGAGACTTAGCAAATTTGCAGAAAACATGCTGGCAAGCGCTGGTGTTTACCTCAACTTATCTCCTAGCAAACTCTCCGGTGTGGGCGATCTGTTGCTTTATCATTTATTAAAATATTGTCTGGCAATTAATTACATTAGTGATTAAATCAGCCCCTTAAAATGAACTGTCATCAGGTAATAATCTGAAGCAATAATCTTTCTTCTTGTTTTATGGCGGGTGGCATCCAACGTTATGCGTCTTTTCGATGCGGAAGCCATTTTGTTTGGGCTCCTGATGACCTAATGAAATGACGGAAATACTTATTATTATATAAATAATTAGGTGCAATTCATTTTAAAGTATAAAACCCCTGACCAGAGCTTGTGAGACTTCTTCACATTAAATAGGGAGGTTTTCAGAAATATATGACATTGCTGACAAAAATAAGAATATATACAACCTCCTGATGTGTTTTTTAATTTTAATATTGTTCTACACTTTTTTCAATGTAACATATTAACATATAAATTCACTAGGATGAATCAAACTTAACTTTAAATAACAACTGTGAAATGTAGAGTGACTGGTAGCTCCACTGGTGTACTCCAGTTTGCTTAAAGAATATTTATTACCAGTACTTTTAAAATATTGTAATCGTTACTATAATAATTATAGTACTTAAAAATATTAGATTGTTGTAGCAGATGTTTTTGCCAAAAAAATGAAATTTTATATTAAAATGTAAAAACTGTAAAAAAAATGTTTTTATGTTTTTTGTTTTTTACTGTTAAAACTTCATTAAAGTTTTAACATTTTGTAATTACGTCAAAAAATAATATATAGTAATTTATTATAAATTTAATTATTAAATTAAACTTAAATTCTCTACAATTTTGTTAAATACACAATACTACTAAAACTACTGTGTTGACTTTATTTATAGTGTGTTGATTCTTATACATTAGACATGTAAAAAAAACTCCATTTCTTTTCCACCCTGCTGGGCTGCTGTTGATCCAGATGGCCAAAAGTGACTCTATCTAACCTGCTCATAAATAAACAGTACATCAAAGCCTCCAGCGTTTTAATAACATATTTTACCCTGTTTGATGGTGGAGCCATTAGTATAATTTACTTGTTCAAAATAAAAGTTGGAACTGCTGGAATAAATGAAAGGGCTTAAAACTTGGGCTTTACTTGCTGTACTTGTCATAATATGCAAATGGTAACCAATATGCTTAAAACATGATTTCTACACTTTAACTATAATAATAGCCTGCATTATTTAAAAAATATTTTTTTATTGGTTTTAATTTTTTAATGCACTTTAACCCTTTTGAAGCACATACTGCCAAGAAACGAAAATAATAAAGAAATTGCAGTATGTGCATATAGAAAAGTATGCTCAAATTCATAAGTAACAGTATACCAGATAATATCAAAATTTCTGTTACATATTTCTGTTACTTATTTATTATTATGTTTTTTTACATTATAATGTAAGTACACTGCTTTGCAACTATAAAAATTGTAAAAAGCTGTATATAAATAAAACTGAATTGAATATAACCATATTTCTCTGATTATTAGGAATTTATAATTAATTAAATTACTTTGTTAAGGCTTTGGCAACTGAACATTATATAGTTCTAATGTTTTTTTTTTGTTTTTGCAAAATTTTATTACTTTCTATTTGAATGCATGTGTATGCACTGATGTGCATGTAAAATTAATATGTAACTCAAATGTAGTGAAATGTCAATCACAAAATGTGGATGGTAGTACCTGCCAGCTCATGCTTAAAAATGATTCTCCTTGTCAAGAAAAAGCAGTCTTCTTCTGAAGATGCGTCAATAAATAATTTGTGTTTCCCAAAACTGAAACGACTGATTTGTATTAACAACTTACTTTAGTTATTCGATTAAATCAGTAAAAGTAAAATAAGTTAGAAACAGTGTGTGTACAATCACAATTCTTATAGTAAACATTAAAATAAGCTAAAAAAAAAGACCCAAAGCCACACAAACTACTTTTCATTTGTCAGTCATGACTTCCAGATATTGTCCTGGTGTACACAAATACTACTTCAAAGTACAAGACAAAAATATGTTTATTTGGAGGAAAAAATATGGAGAAACGTTTATAAAAACGATGACATTTATTTAGTCACATGTTTAAGTATTCAAATAAGGGTACACAGACAATACTGAAGGCCCTAAAAATGAAAGAGCACAAATCATTGACACAAGCAACTGGAATGTGTTTTTAAAAAAAAGGCATAAATACAAAAAAAACAATGACAGCACAGCCGTAGTACATTTTATGTCTAAAAGAGGTCTAATTTACATCTCTACGCCTTTCTAGAAAAGGTCAAGCTACTTGTAGGCGAGGATCAGTGCTGAAGATCGATACAGTACATCAGTGGGACCCGTATCAACAAATGCAAGTATTGCTGTACTGAAGGTCCTCGCCAAGTAAGGTTTGACATCAGCTCACAATTTGAGTTTTTTCCTGCGGCCACGACCATCAGGGGTCCCGTCTTGCTTGCGTTTCTGTGCCTGCAACAAAAAAAAATTAAACAGCCGTTTTAAAACTTCATCTCGCAGTAGATGTGATGTGAAGGATGAGAAACACTGGAGTTAAAAGCTTACCGAAGATGTGCGAGGTCCTCTTTTCTTCTTCTCTGCCTTCTCTCGCTCCTCTAGCTCCATGTTCTCTCGTTCAATGAGTGTGATCAGGGTGTTACACCTCCTCTGAAGCTCCTGAATACATCAAACAAATGTCAAAATAAATTTGATGTAACTTCCTTATTTTTGGCATCTTTCTTTTACACAACTGAGGTGCTGTCAACACTCACCATGGCCGTGCGGGACTTGAGAAACCAATCGAAGCGGAACTGGGGAGAGTTGCGTATGCACTGACGCAGCTCATCGTAAACACTCTCCTTGTCAAAGCCCAGCTTGTGCAGCATGCAAATGAGAAACCGATCCTCTTCCTCTGTGTAGTTCTTCCCCTTGTTAGTGCCATAGGAGATTCTGAGCTGGTGAAAAGGTGCCTTATATCTGCCAATCTAGAGAGAAAAAGCTAACATTAAGTACTAACTCCTCACAATCTGTGTGTAAAGTTTCATACATTATTTACAGTTTTTTTCCAGAGCCCAACTATTGTACTCTATGATGAACCCTTACAGATTAAAGAATGCAAAACTTACTTTAGAGTCCAGTGCTTTCTTGATGCTAATCCTCCTCTGGATTCTGGCTTCTCCTCTCTCAATCTGAGCCATGATCTTCTCGATGTCCTGCAGCTCATTGCAGCGCTCCCAAAACACAGCTGCACACCAACACAGGAGAAGGGATGTCAATTACATGCACTCTTCTGTATATGATTCTGCAGGAAGGTTCAAAGAACATGCAAACATACCGGAATATTCCATGACCTCCTCTGGAGTTTTTCCCTCGACCTCACGGGCAATGTTTTCTATGTCGTCTCTTCCCCACTTCTCATTGGCTTTAATGAACTGATTGAAGTCTCGCTTTGTCCAGATAGTGAAACCCTAAGTAGAAACACAAAACACAAAGCTGTTTAGGCACAAAATTAAGTGTGATGTTTGGTGAAACAACAAAAATAATGATTGCTTTCAATTTCAACATAACTTCCTTTGTTTAAACTTTTTGTTACTTTTTGTTTAAAGTAGATGATGTTTGAAATTTTTTTGTGAAAAAGAAAATGTATTTAATGTAGCTTGGTCATGTAAATTTTTTTGATGTTTACCTGTGAAAGGAGGTTCTCCTTCTCCTCCAGCTCCTCTTCATTAAGTGGTTCTGCTTCATCAATCTTGGCCTGTTCCTCCTTTTGTGTTTGGGCTGAGTTGGGCAGTTCAGGGTTTCTTGGCACCTGTCAGTGACATTCTGCATTAGAAACTTCTATAATATCTTAAACCAACTTCAACTGCAAAACATAGACCCACCTTGTAGCCAATAGTTTTCCTGTAATACAAGATCTCCTTCTCCAGCAGCTCAAAGAGTCGAGGAGGAAAGAACTGAAAGTCTTGAACATTGGGTTGTTTGGGAGGACGTGGAGCCTGTGAGCAACACACAAAAAGTTTCACTATAACAGCTTGAAGTTACTTTATTTTAATACAGATTACAGTAAACACAGTAAGGGCTAATGTTTCCCGTAATACCTTTGGCGCTTTGGGCTCACTGACACGCAGGGCCTCTCTGAAATAGGCGTCGACAGCGTAATTTGCTTTGCGTTCTCTCTTGGGTGGTTCAATCCAGTTAGTGATGACCTGAGTTTTACCAAAAACAATGTCAACCAACACTGAATGATGCTGTTAACACAAGTTAGTTATTTAAGTGATAACAGACCAGATGGCCAAATAGTGTAAAGCCAATGGCCCTACAAAACTAATAATACATTTGCAATGCCTTACCTTTTTCTTTTCTCTGTAATCCTCACCCTCAAAATTGTACACACTGTTCTCCGTGTCCATGGTGAAGTTCTTTAATGAGCCTTCTCCAAGATTGGCAAGCTTTTCCTTCATCTCCATGGTCTAAAACACATAACAGCATTCAGAATTTAGCATGTTAGAGAACGCAACATCATGTTAATTATTAAGATAAATGGCATTTATGATCATTTTAGTCAACTGTAGTCTAACTTTATGCAATATGGGGTCATACCTTCTTCTCTCCTCGTTCCAAGATGGCATCAACATCTTCATCTGTGATCTCGCTCTCCTTAGAAGCAAAAACGTGGGTGGCACCATGTCGAATGATGGACAGCATCTCATCCTTGCCCAGTTTGTTCATACTTGGATCTACCAATCTGCCTGTTGGGGAGCAATACATATAAACTTGTCTGAGCCCAACCTGCCATTACAACATGTACAACACAAATCCCTCAAGTATTATGATATCTAAAAGCTTCAAGAACAGAAATAGTTTAGATACGCCATACCTTGCTGAATGACGATGGAGTCCAGGCGGAGCTTCATTTCTGCACGCTCCACGATTCTTTCCTCGACTGTATTTTCTGTGATGAAACGGAAGACGCGCACCTGTTTCTTTTGACCAATTCTGTGGGCGCGGTCCTGAACAACAGAGATGCTACAATTAAATATTCTGTTTCAGACTGATTCGCTTTCTCAGAGTAAATGTGAATAGCTTCATATTTACAATTTTACTGTTAAGGTTACATTATTAGACTCGGCTTCAGCACAGCTGGGATGAAAAGTGAATGTCACAACTAACAGTGACAATAAATGAACAAAAAATGTGTTAATGAAAGCTACACCACACTGACCATAGCTTGAAGATCCACTTGAGGATTCCAGTCAGAGTCATAGATGATGACAACATCAGCGGTGGCCAGATTGATCCCAAGACCGCCAGCTCTGGTGCTCAACATGAATATAAACTTTGAGCTGTTGGGCTCATTGAAAGCATTGATGGAGACCTGTGAGATGACGAGTGCAGACCAACATTACATACTAAACCACTACCACAATAAATTACCAACAATGAGTGAACATAAACAAACCTGTCGCTCCTCATGGGGCGTCTGTCCATCCAGGCGGCAGTAACAATAGTTACGCCACATACAGTAATCCTCCAGAATGTCCAGCACTCTGGTCATCTGACTGAAGATCAGAACGCGGGAGCCTGCGGAGAACGGGACGTCAAAACATCATGTTAAAAACATGTTAAGACTGAGTTTTGCTTTGCGGTCAGTGCAAAGCTACATGTGGTCAACTACTGCCTAAAATTTGATGGTTAAACATCATTTAACAAATGTGGTTTGGTTTTTTACATTCCCTTTCAGGTTTATGAGTAATTAGATATCATTTCTCACCTTGCTCTTTGAGTTTGGGTAGCAGCTTGTCCAGTACCACCATCTTGCCGCTGTTGACGACCAGGTGGAGGTCAGTGGTGTAGGGTGGTCCAGGCTCCGCCCCATCAAACAGGTAGGGATGATTACAGCACTTTCTCAGCTGCATCAGCACGTTCAGCAGACGCATTTTATCCATCTTACCAGCGGAGTTCAAGATATCAATATCCTTCATCAAAATCTTAGTGTACCTGAAGACAAACATGGTGTTGAATCCCAAGGAATACATGCTAAAAAAATACCTACATGTACGCACTGTATGCAAGTTGCTTTACATAGAACTGACAAATGCATTGGTCAATGCAATTGTATAGGACTTTTCATATATAACTTGGCAGCAAATGGGACCTAGGTAGCATTAATATATACCATTCTCTCTGCATCTTGCTGAGCCCGATGTACATCTTGACCTCCTTTTTGGGGAGAAGAGATTTCTCCACATCAGCTTTGATACGTCTCAACAGGAACGGACGCAGCACCTGTTAAAGCAGAAGATTTGTTATTTATGATGAAACCTCACAGAGGTGGATCCTTTCAATTTTACAGTAATTTGAAATATTGGAATTTATAAAAAACTTCAAACAGTCATATGGGTCAAATGGACAAAAAATAGGAAAGTCAAAAAGGGAAAACTCACAGTATGTAGACGCTCCACCAACTTCTGGTCTCCTAAACAGTTATTTGTGTCAAACCAAGAATCAAAATCCTGCATAAGGAAAAAAAAAAATACACATTCAGCACATTTAAGATTAAAGTAACATACGATATAAAAAGTTCTTGATAGTTTGGGTAAGCCTTGAGCAAGACCTCAGAGGAGTTAAAGACGTCAGGCAGCAGAAAGTTCAGCAGAGCCCACAGCTCGTGAAGGTTGTTCTGTAGCGGCGTTCCGGTCAACAGCAATCGATTTGTTGTCTTAAACTCTCGCACAATCTCTGAAAGCTGAGAAAGGCAAACACAGCAATTAGTGGTTCGTTTATGAAACCACAGGTTTTTGATTGTTTTTTTTGTGACACTATATCATGTGCATTGTGTCAAAATTATTGACATTAATGGGTTTCCAGAAAGAATTACAAACCTTTGATTTCTCATTCTTGATACGGTGGGCCTCATCAATAACCAGGTATCTCCAGTTAAACTTTTTGAAGACGGCTCTTTCGATAATTAGCATCTCATAGGAGGTAACGCACACATCCCATTCACCTGGCAACAGCGTGTCACGGATAAATGCGTTCTGCAGAGAGAGTAAAGGTTTGATTGTTAGATTCTGGACTTTGTGAGGTTTTTACATTCATTTTATTTTCATGTCTAAATGCATAACTCACTCTTTCATTCCGGTCACCAATGAGGCAGACAGCTCTCAGAGATGGAACCCAGCGCTTAAACTCATTCATCCAGTTATACAGAGTGGACTTGGGAACGAGAACCATGTGAGGTCCGGGAATATTTCTATAGTGCTTCATGTAGCCCAACAGAGAGATGGTCTGCAGAGTTTTACCAAGACCCTGAGAGAAAAGACAACGACGACAACAAGTGTGAGACGTGTTAGAGAGAGATTTAACAGGGTTTCTACACATTTACAATTCATTTTAGTGACAACTCAAAAACAAGTTGTCATAGTATATTCAACTACAAAAAATTTTTTCCAGATCTGGTCATCAACTTTAAAAAACCCAAAAATTAAAAATCATAATTAAATCTGAATTTCCATAAATGTGAAACCCTGGACAGAATCATACCATTTCATCAGCCAGGATCCCATTGATTCCATTCTCATAGAGTGAAATGAGCCAGTTAAGTCCACGGATCTGGTAGTCTCTCAGCTTGCCGGTTTTCACATCTGTCAACACAAGGTATTCCAAAGAAAGGTTAACAGGCTGTTAATAAACAGAAGACCACTAAATGTAAAGCCCTGCATGCACAAAGGAGCCAAAGGGTTTCCATTTGCTATATTTATACTGTAAGTGTCTGAAGTGCATTTAGCTCACATGAAGGTGACTCATCAAAACGTGTGCAAACACTGGTGGCCTTGTTGCTTTCACTTAGAAGCTCCTCGTCTTCCTCTTGCTCAGTGCGACGATGACGGTTACTGAGGAGAGATCAGTCAGAGGACATTGGAAAATGTGGGAAGTTACACAGGAGCTGTCTGAAATCGAATAAGAAAACTCACTCTCCGGCAGACAGCAGATTCTGCTTCTCGTCTTTTTTAATGCGAGGGCGGCCAGGCTTCATCTTTAGAGGTGAGGTTGGGGTCTTCTGGGCAGCTGGTTGGATAAAATGAGCAAACAATTCAGTCTGCTTCAGGAGGTATTCAAATCTGTTGGTCCTGTCTGTTTTCTGTTGAAACGAAGCATTAGAAATTACCGAACAATCCACAGAGTGTCACACCCACCTGGAGATAACAAGATTCTTGCACAAACAGTGCATGTATGAGATACTAAAATTACAATCAATTACCACTTTCTCTTCATATCCAGCCGGCTGATCAGCCTTTTCTTTCTCTGACGGAGATGATGACGACTGGACTTCACTATCCAGCGCTGTATCCGACGCTTCATCACAGCCAGTTTCCGAAGTCTCATCCTTAAGGAGACAATATTTGTGTTAAACAACTGAAATCACTCTATCATTTGACAAATTAATGGGTTTTTAAGGAGCTGTAAACATCAAGAACAACTAAACTTTAAGTTCAAAAACTCAATACAAACACAAAAAGCCACACAGTTTGCATACTACAAGTTTATTTTTGTTTTATGTTATGTTTTTAAATGTTTCAGATTAAAAACATAATTCAAAGATAATTCACAAGAAGATTATGGTTTTGTGTCGTTTCTCTTACAGCTAAAAGAAACTGCGTTGGTGCTTAACTTCCATTCTGGACCAAACCAAATTCAAACAGGGTTTGCTTTACTTTCATACATTCATACACATTTGTGTATAAACAACACATCAATTTAATGTTAATCACTGTCACCAACAGTAACACGTCAAGTTTTAAAATAGTGTAAAAATGGATAGTTATACTATTACCTAATAGCAAAGTTTAATATGTACAACAAGTTGTATGCTCCATTGTATCCCCATAACGGCAAAATGTCACATAGTTATTTACCGTTGTTTAGGGTCATACTACAACTACACTAAAACACAAAATTAAACTGATTGTTGCTGAACTTCAACATGCCAAGTGACAAGTTGTCACTACATTAGTTTTCGTTATAAGAATACAAATATCTCCACAACTGCATAACTAGCTGCCATATGAGATAAGATTAGGTTTTCAAAACAAAATACGGCTCAGAAAGAATTAATAACAACACACCAACACAATATATTTATTTCCGTTTATCGTTTATTTAAAATGATAAAACGTTAACAAAACACAGAACAAGCACATTCCCGACGTCGTCTCTAAAACCGCCAGTTCACAAGAGTAAAAACAAAGTAGAGCGCGATAAAACACTGAGCAACGCGTGTGAAAATGGACGCCGAGCAGCTCTTCTATTCATTTGAGAACACCGGAACAATACAAGCTAACAAAAACTTTTAGCTCTCTTCTCGACAAGCGCGTGTAGATTTGTATATACACTTTCTTTCCAGCGTCACTAGTCCATAGTTTTGAATAGTGTATACCAGATAAGGATTTTAAGTGGGATAAGATGAGAAAAGCACCGCTCACCTCTGCCGGACCGGCCGGGTCGAGTTGGCTCAGCTCTTCCCGCTGTTGATCCATGCTACTTTCTGTTTGGGACATAATCTGCTTACGAAATCGCTTATTTCAATGTGAACACGAATAATTTCTGATACTCTAAGCTTGAACAGACGAAAAAGTAGATAGGGTTGATTAAGAATTTCAAAATATTGCTCAAATAGAGCAAGCAGACCACGCGTCATTCACGGCCCCGGCTTTTCTGTTGACACTGTTCCCGCAAAACGGGCCCGGATTCCCGCTATCGCGAGATTTCAGACTCACATGACATCACCCGTACACCAAAAGGGAAAATCCGCACGTAAATGTTACAATTGTATGCTTAATAGGAAAAGGTTTGGACATTTGTTCTGAAGTATAAAGATGCAGAGGTTTACTTTAAATTATTTGCACTTCATATGTTTTAGGATCGTCTGTTTATCAAAATATCAAATTGTTGTTTTTTTGTGTAGAGGCGTGCTGGTTTTAAATGAAATAAAAATATGTGTGATTAATTTTTCACTCTTACTTGCTAAATTATAGATCTAAGCAACCCAAAGTTTATTGTATCTGAAAATGAAAACAAGATGATTATTCATATTATGTATTATGCTTTCTTTGGTAAAAGGCTTTCTTTTCATGTTTATTATACCAGGTTTCAAGGTTAATGGTCATCTGTCGCAAAAAAAATAATAATTAAAAATACTACTACATACAATACAAAAACCTTAAGATTAAATAAGATTATATAAACTTTTAAATCATAGAAATTCCTATAGGAATTATGGACATACATGGATATTCTTTTAGTTGTTTTTTTTTAACAACAACTGTTCTCGTCATAACGTAATCGTTTTAAACATTGTATGAGAACCTAAATCACAGGCCTAATAAAACTACAAAATTTAATCATAAATCATAAATTGCTGGCGGAAATGGGGTTTAGCTGAATTCAAGCCGCGTGCCATCTCTTTACAAGCTCGCGCGTGAGGAATCCTGTGCCGTGTCTCAGCGCGCGCGGCGTCTCGCGAGTCGCGCATCAGAATTAAGGGGTCATTTTTAAGCACAGATACATGTTCCGTTTTCAGGTAAATGTTATCTTTCTTGACATCATTATCGCCATATTTGTTGCATTTTAAGTTAGAGCAGTGTAAGATTTATTATTTAAAAGGTAATTATTAAGCTTTTAAGAGAAATGTAGGGCTTTGTTTTTTCGACACAACTGTTAGCAAGCTAGAATTGCCTGTGGTGTCCAACCGTTGCTTTCCTCTGGTGTTTACTCTTAATAATTTGTTAAAGCTTTATTTTTAACTATTTAAAAACAAGAATACGCATATGTCTTTAGCTAATAATGACGTCTCGCATTTATTGCCGTCCAGATGTGCTATATTAAATCTTTGGCCTTGTTAGCATGTTAGCGAGGCCGTGCTAGTGCGTCAACTAACCACATCAATGTAAACGCAATAGCTTCTGTGTCATTTTCTGAGATTGCGCGATGATTTTAAATGCATATGATAAATTAGATAATGTTAACTGTCCAAATGAGGTATATAATAGTTTTCTAATAGGCATACGCTTTTTGCAGTTTACATGATCAGCACTGGGAACAAGTATACCGATTATAAAGAGTTTTAAGAAGTGATGGGGAAAATATGTTTTTAGCTATTAAGGGAATTAAACGATTGCAAGAATAACCGAGATTTGTGCTAACAAACAGAACAGATATTGGTCTGGGGTCAGTACAAGCACGGGTTAACTGTATAACTGTACTTTGACCACCTTTTCCTATGACCATTGTGTTGTACGTTTACATTAGTTCCCTCACATATGTATGACATTTATTGTTTCTGTGCTCTTCGTTTGTGTAGTCTTTTGATGATGACTGCACCCTGGAGGAGGAGGAAGGGTTGGTAGAGGAAGAAGATGAAATTGACCAGTTCAATGATGACACCTTTGGTGCAGGCGCAATCGGTAAGTTTGATAGCTGTTTGTACCTTACATCTAGATGGCAAAGGTATTAGCTGTGTATGTAATGGGGCAATTTATTAGGAATGTTTTTTTGGTGGAAAAGACTTGACACCATGATGATGTGGTGTGAGGGGTTGCCAGATAGGGTGGCATACACTGTGATTTCAGTGACGTTTTTTGTATGAGTTAATCGTGTGATGTAAAGTCAGGGAAGAGAAATAAGTTTAGGGGAGTCAGTTTGTAGCTTTTTCAAATGTGCTGTACCCTCACAAGAAGCGACCACAAAAATGTTCCTTTCCTATTGTTTTCCTGTACGACAAACATTGCATGACGAAGCTGAAATTTTACCTGATTTAAAAACTGACAAACAAATCAGAAATCTACCTAAATTTGGATGAGAATCCGGCCTTAGTATGTTTGTCAGTGATAAGCAACTTATTCCAACCCCAGCAACCAATGTTCAAACACCCTTACTCCTAGTAGTAAGGGTAACACTAAAAATCAGAAAAGTGTATGATGTAGATGGCTAGATGCATCAACGAGTTCTGTTTGTATTTGACTTGGTTTCAATAGCTTAATATAGATCAGCAGCTTAATTGACCGTCTCATATGTATTGGTTGTCAGATTGTGTAATTCCCAGTAGATAAAGAAGTCACTGCACCTAAAATTTGATTGCTGGCATAAATGCTTTCTTAATGTTACAAAATATCATATAGCAACGTCTCAGTCAATGTTTTTCTCTAGATGATGATTGGCAGGAAGAGCACACCCGCCTCGCAGAGCTTGACGAACGCGTGCGAGAGGGGCAAGGTGGGGCCAGCGATGCCCCTGTCGAGCTTCCACCTGCCGGCAACGCCACCCGCTCTTCCACCCTCCCTCCACCACCCTCTTCCTCTCGCCTGTACTCTGACATAGATGAACGGGCAGGTGGTGATCTAGCAGAGTCACTGAGACGTCTCATCTTAGGCTCCGATCCGGCTGTTGCCGGAGTAGGCACAGCCAGCTCGGATAGATCTCACCTCCCTCCTATTCTCTCCAGTCAGACTCATCCCTCAGCATTAGCGGGACAGTCTCCTCTGCTGCTCAGCTACCAAAAACATCAGCAGTTTCTGCACAGGGGACCGGCTCCTCTCTCACAGGTGTGGATCATAGATTGACTTGATGTTGATAATAAAGAGAGGTTCCTTTTATTTTTTAATAATATTTCTGTTCCCGTCCCCGTCTACCTGTAGATAAACTCTCATAGTATTTGGGAGAACAGTATGGGCTTCAGTCCTGTTAGTGTTAATTCTGGACTCGTCAATCAAACAGAGGTAAATAGCTTGTTTTATGTTTAATTGCTCTGTGGAGTATTGTCTCCTTGTGCTGTTTTTTTAAACTTGAAATTTGCTACTCAGGACAGTCCACTTCTGTCTATTATCAAAGAAGTCGGCCTTCCAAAGCGTCCTCCTACCCTTGGCAGAGATGAGGGGCGGGATTTGTCCGAAAGGGTTCCGCCTCCTCGCTCCAGCTCACCTGTGATTGGCAGTCCGCCTGTCAGGGCTGTGCCTATAGGAACGCCTCCAAAACAGCCAATGAGTCAAGTTTTCAATCAGCAGGTAACATAAAGTCCTTGCAGAAAGAGCTGTCTTTTTGTCCTGTTAAATTCAAAGTGTTTATAGTATAATGGGGTAACTATGGAAATATGTTTTAAACGCTTTCTTCACAGAATAATCACCCATCAGCAGTTCACATAAGAGCCTCTGTGCCGCTCCGTTTTCCTCCTCCCTTTCCTGAGCGTCTGTCTCCCAACAACCTCCTGAGCATCGCTGTGAGTTCAGCTGTTTTTACATCACTTCCCTGTTTATTACTGCATGCTCTTAAGTGGCCATATTTATGATTGTATGAGAAATTGTCCGAGTTAAATAGAAAATGATGTGTAATCTTTTTTTTTTTTTTGCTATTTCAGAACTCGCAATTGTCTCATCCTTCCTTCCCTGGTGTTGGTCCTGTTCTCTCTCAAATGCAGAGAGCACAGCTGCTGAACTCTCAGGTGAGGTTATAAGGTCAAACCATACGCATCAAATGTTGGAACAAATGGGTGGAAATGTTCATAAATTCTCACTTTTCCAGTTAATTAGCAACAATAGGATATAATGTAGTAGATAAAGCATAGAAACAAACACTAATTTCGCTGCTCATTCTCTTCTCTTTAGGTTGGTCAATTCCAGCGTGGTCCTGGTCCCCCTCAGTTATTACAGGGCGGTGTTGGCGGTTTTAGACCTTTCTTTGGGCAGTCCGGCCCTAGGCTGGGTCACCATGGCCCACCTCTCGGGCATGCTCCCATCAGACACAACACCACCCACCTTCACCCGCAGCATCGCAGGATGTTGAACCAGAGGATGCAGAACAGAGGCACAGGGTGGGTACCGTAAACAATGCTGGATAAATTATCACTCGGAAATCACTTTGTGTAAACGTCTCTCTCTGTGTCTCGTCCGCTCAGTGATCACCTTGGGGCTAGAGGGGTTTTGGAAAGGAAAAACAGAGACCCCTACAGCAATCTGATGACTCAGAGAGAAAAAGAATGGGTTGCTCGAATCCAGATGATGCAGCTTCAAAGCACAGATCCTTATCTGGATGATTACTATTACCAGGTATTATATGCCCTTAAATGAAAATCTTGGGAATTACAAATGTTTGAAGACCATGTTGCTGATTTTTTTAAAATCTTTTATGGCAGAATTACTATGAAAAGATGGAGAAACGTCAGGAACGAGACAGAGACAATAAAAAGGAACACGCCACCAAACTCATCACTCCTCAGGTGGCCAAGCTGGAGCACACCTATCGGCCAGGTAAAAACACCTCATAGTTCTCTGTACCAGTTTCGGTAGCAAAACAATACACAAAACATGCTAATTGAATTACACATACATAAATAAAATGTATCAAAAATCAGTACGTTTAAAAAAGCAAAAAGCTCTGGATGAAAGCATCTCCTAAATGTAAATGTAAATTTTGTATCAGGATATGATGTTGGTTGAAATGATCTAATAATTTTTGTTTGTTTGTGTGCATTTTACAGTGCAGTTTGCTGGATCATTAGGGAAACTTACAGTGTCAAGTGTGAACAATCCCAGGAAAATGATTGATGCTGTAGTGACCACTCGCACCGACGATGAGGTCAGCACTATAGCCAGCTATACTTTTATATTTTGGTCTATATAAACGTCTGAAGAAGTACATTTTGGTCCTTAATTTTATGATGGACTAGGCACTTATGAGCATAAAACTATATGGGCATATATGTGTTTTGCATCATAAATACAAAGGTACAGACTCTCCTTTATGTCAATGCAGGTTATTTTTGTCCTATTACAGGAAAAACGAGAGAAACAGGTTTGGAATAAAAGAAGGCAAATCCTATATACTGTGGAGAAGGTAAAATAGATGATTTATAATCTGATAGATTATAAATAGAAAATAGATTTATAATCTGATACTTACAAAGTAAAGCATTGGTCTAACAACGTGTCTCAATCTCATTGTATAAAATCTCATTGTACAAGCTGTGTATATTTTGTTACACAGATGTACAGTCTGCTGCTTGAGGTACAAGACTTTGAGAAGAAGTTCTTACAGACCCCAGAGCACCAAAGAGACGCTCTGCTAGAACAACACAAAAACCACACGCTGCAACTCTACAGCTCGCTCAGAGAGAAAGAATGGGCAGACCGGTGAGGACAAACATCATTATAATAATATATGAGGGACTCCTACAAAAAAGTCCTGTGTGAGATGAACCCTGTTCGTCTCTCTTCTCTGCAGGGTGAGCGATGAGCAGTGCTTAATGATCATGTCTGTGCGTAAGGGCAAGCGGCTCATCTCCAGGCTCCTCCCCTTCCTGCCACAGCCTCACGCTGCTGCTGTGGTCATGGCTATAGCCAGAAACCTTCCAGCTCTGGCCAAGAAAGACAAGCAAGACCAGGTACAATAATAGATGTGGATGTTTTATGTCTTGGATGTGAAAGTGGGTCGTCACAGTTCATGCAAGTCATATTCTCCTGTAGGTATTGTGTTGGCTGGTGGAGCCTGTAACCGCTGTGATTCAGTCCATGTCGAGTACATCCCTAACTGATCTCCTTCAGGAACTACAAGGCAGTGAAGGACAACTTCCACTGGTGCTGCAAAATAAGGTACAGTGTTCTCGCTAACATTGAAGGTTGTAGAAAATGTTTGATTTTTAGGTGTAAAAAGTGACTTTGGTGCTGATATGGCAATAAAACAATAAATACCTTTAAGGCCTATTTCAAAGAAAATGAGTAAAATCCCATGAAAAATGTCATTACCACATTAAGTTTTTCTCTGCTATAAAGATCGTGTTTTGTGTTTTTGTGATGGTCAGTTTGGCGTGACACTGCTATATGTGGTTCTGAGTGAAGGTGAAAGAATGCAGAGCTCTGATCCCAATTGTCAGCTCATGGATGATAACCGCTGGTAAGCATCTTTATTGTTCATATACACATCAGGATGCTTTAATACATACATTCAGTTCCAAATACATCATTAACCTACATTAGCACACTATTCTTACTACAACTGTGAAAGTTATTTACTTTATAAAGTTTATTTTTCTGGAAATTACATATTTTGCTGGTGATGAAAAGTTATATGAATAATAGACGAGTTTTCTTTACCAGGAAAGTTTATATGGCATATGACTGTGATGTGTTAAAGTGACCGCTGATACAGAATTGTCAGATCTAATTTCTTTATTTTGTCTGATCTTTCTCGAGGACTGAGTTGGTGTTCTCAGTGACCAGAGAGCTTCTGAAGGTCCCATCATCATCTCTGTCATCACCTCTGTTCACTCCTCCAAACCTTGTTTCACTGTTTTCTCGATATGTGGACCGGCAGAGACTGGAGCTCCTGCAGGAAAAGCTACAGTGAGAAGCATTTATTTCTTTTTAAACTTAAAGACACTACAGCAGGCCACACACATGTATTATAGTAATAATAGAAAGATTGCTTAAATGGTAAAATAATAAATTGCCTAAAAACGTTTTTTGGTAAAAAATGAAAAATCCATTGCATTAAATAGTCAAATGTACAGTATACTGGTTATTGTCTGGTTCAACATTTAATGCTGATCAATGAGAATAGATTAACTTCTTCTTTTGTCTCTTCCTTCTAGGATCACGGCTTTGTCCAGGTAGAAGTTCATTTAGACGTCACTGCTGATGAGAGACTGTTAATGTATTTGTGAATCAACAGTTTAATGTGTGAATATGTATCAGAGGGCGAGGGTGGGTCCAGCAGAGTAATGTCACTTTCTTTCTTGTTATAAGAGTTAGATAAGAAACACGTTTAAATGGTATATGGCCATTGCCCATAGGTTTGTCAACAAAGCGATCAGGTATTTGTTTTAGCTTCCATTAGGGGTCAACTCTTAGCAGAGGAGCCAGAAAAGGGACCTAATTTAATCCCTCACATGGCATTCGCTATTCCCCAGATGATGTTTTCCAGTGAAATGGCTTAATCATGAAAACATCAGACCTTATTTATAGACGCTTAGATTTGAGTAGAAATTCGCTGTACATTAATATCTTAATTTTTCTTAAACACTGCAGCTTGAGGTATGTTTGCAAGAGAGTGACTGTGCAAGTGTGTTTGTGAGTTTAAATGAAGTTTAAACAAAGTTGTTCATTTTTAAATATCTTGACATAATGCCTGTGATAAAACATGAAATTAAAACTTTCTATTATACAAAGTCATTCTTTCTGTTGTGTTTTGGTTTTATCAGAAATTAGTTACAGAAATGTCAAGTAGTTAAATGGTATTAACTAATAGCTGTTATTGTTTCTGTTCTCTCTAAATTAGTTATTTGTTGACCTTTACTAAAAAATCCCAGTAACCATGAATAGATCGTCTGTTATTTATACAGATGATAAGCAACACTGAATTGACTGTTTTGTCTACACAAGCAGATTGATAAATCCAACACTTCTTAACAAAAGTATCTTAATACTTTTTGGTTGTGTTCAGTCACAATCAGACATATAATTGATAAAACAGATTATTATATGTAAATTTCTTGTGCCATCAAGTGTCTCTTAGTTTGTTGATTGATGTTGAATAACACAATGAATTTGAGAAAGAGAGATGTAGTAACAAAATATTTTTTTCTTGACATTAATGGCTTGTGCAAATGCTTTTATACAAAGTAACAGTAAATTAAATATATACTCCTCAAAGTTCATTTCTTAAACCCATGACTTTGCTCGTCATAGGACAACACTTGAGTGTTTTTTTTTTTTTGTGTAGTTTTTTTATGTTGTGGGAACTTTCAAGGGTGGAATCTTGCAGTCGTCTTATCATGCAGACATAAAGATGACACAAGGACACTAGCAGAGAGAAACTTTTGCCTGACACAGGCAAAAATTAATGCAACATGAACATTCCTGCTGGCAAAGCATAACGCTAGAAATATAAAACAGCATTTAGCTTGACAAAATTCTTATAAAATGTAGAGATGTAATGTCAAAGATGTAAGACTGATTGTTTAAAAGCATGCAATTAATAAATGAAGGACAGGTTGAGTAAATACTAATATGTCTGATAACAATCTAACAGTCTAAATGGAACTGTTTCAATTTTGAATTCTGAGTGGATGAGCCACTTGTAATATGCAGATAAAATAATTTTTTTAAAGAATCAAAATGTATTATTGCATAAAGTTTAGACTTGCATTAAAATGTAAGCACTCAGCTGTCAGGTGAAATAAGAGATAACGTAAAGTAAATGCAAAATTATTGTCTTTGAATACTGCGGACCATTTCAATACTCTAGACCTTTCAATTAAAAAGAATTCAAAGTATGGTACAGCTATACGCACAACCATGTTTTAATTCCTCACTATCCGTGTCAGTATCATTCACTGACAACAACATCAAAGCCATCTGGAAAGCTGGCTCACTGGCTTCGTATGGCGTAAGATATCCGAAGTTCTCCAAAAAGGAATCAATACTCTGATATGATTTGATCCTGCAGAGGAGGCTCCTCGCTATCAAACTGTAATCCAAATAGAGCCGTTCAGAGAAAAACATAATATACAGTACAGTACCTGTGAATAAGATCCTCCAAGATTCTAGAAGTGAACTGAAGTATTCATCTGTGGAGCTGATTTATACTGTGTGTTGTATTGTTCTGTTTCTGTGAAAATGAAAGTGAAAAGATCCAGCACAGAAAACCATGTGACCAGTACTGAGTAGTGTATTGACAAATTTAACAAAATGCTTCTTAATTATTATATTTGGTACATGCAAGGACTGGGAAACTAATTAAGACACTAATTAAGGTTATAGTTTGCCACAACTGTCTTAACACCAGTAAACAGGAAGTTTCTTTGTTATTAAGGCAACATTTTAGTCAGTGCCAGTGACTTTGTCCTATAGGGTGTACTAGACGCCAACAAATAAAACAGTAATGCCCTACGGCTTGTCAGGTCTGCACCTCAAGCAACCATCATTGAGATGAATAGAAAGCTAACAGACAGCTCTCTCTCCATAGTCAGGTAAAGTGCTGTTTTCAGAATTGTCACATTAATAACAGCCCATATTGCTCATAAATTACAACACATGAAAATTAAAATAAAATAACTGTTTTATGTTCTTTGAGAACATAAAACAGAAATCCTACAATGTATGTTGTCTTTCAAAAACGTGTTGGTTTTTTGTCACATCCATATACTTTTATTTTTTTAAACAGATAACTGTTGCATAGACTAAGCTAAACTCCCTAAACTCTAGGGCTTTAGTAACAGTATAATCATTTTATGAACACCAATTAGACTGCTTGTTCAATAACAAATTTTTGTTCACATTTAATAAAAAAACAGTTACGAATTGGCATTTTAATTTTAATTTTTAAATCCTTTCTTTAAATTATATTTTAGTCTGTGTGTATAGATGTTTGTTGACTCTTAATGTCTTTGTGCTGTAACAGAGAATTATGGGCAATGTAGTTTGTCACATGATAACATAGCTAAAATAAATCGTTTTCTAAACTCCTTCCTCCTAAATCAACATCAGGTCGCTACTTCTTTGTTCTCTGAACAAACTCTTTTTTAGACTTTCTTTAAGATGCTCAGTGACTGTTATGCTCCTCTGACCTTTATATTCTGCTTCCACGTACCTGTTTAAGTCCTTTATTTTCTTTTATTTTTTCATATATGCACTGTTTTTTTATTGTCTATGGAATGAAAGCTAATAAATAGCTGCACATACTGTACCGCTGTTGTGTTGTAAAATAAAAGCTAAAAACATGGATAATTATAATACTGGCCTTTATCATTCTTTATCATAGATATGCTGAATATCATTCAAGTATGTTGATGGTGAATCATTTACACAGATATACAATCATTAAACAGAATGAGCTCCTCATTTTGCTCAGAATATGACACAAAATTGCCTCAGGTCAAACAATAAATCAGGTTGTGCTTATTATATAATAAATAGATTTATAAAATCTTTTAGGTTTTAGAACATAACATTTGACAATAACAGTATAATTAAAAAATAATAATTGAAAGTGCTCATATACTGAAAAATGGAAAGAAACAAGGCAGCAAAAGAAATTTGAGAATTGAGAATCGCAATGTGTTTCCATTGTTTTTAAAAATTAAACAATTGTTTCAGAATAATAAGAAACAAAAATGCAACGTGACCAAAAATCGCCAAATGAGATTGTGAACTGTTGTATAAATTAATAAATCAAATTGCATGAAATATTTGCACTAGTCCAGACCTAAAAAAAGACATTATAGTATGGTACAACAGCGTTCCCAGCATTTCTTCTTCCTGGGTAACTTCTCAGAGTGGCTTTCTGTTGCCGTGTCGTTTTCTACATCTATTGGGACGTCATTGCTATATAAAGCAGATGGTGGTTCCACATCAATAAGAATCTCAGAGTCATTATACCTCAAAGGTAAACGGGATCCATCCAACCTAGGAACCCACATTTTAATTTCTGGGTTGTAGTGCCACACATGTTCATGTGGTATATTGGTCGTCAGAGCTAGGTGTGGTGTAACACACCCAGTGTCTCTCAGAAAGTCATCTTTACTTTCATATAATTTAATGAGCCAGATGAGGGTCCTGGTGATGTGAAATGTGGCACGTGGATCATAATCTGACAGGTCTTTATGTGTGGTCACATAAACCTTCCCAAATTTATTCTCTCCAAGAAAGCACACGATGATGCGATCTGCATTGCTGTTGTCTTCATGCCGGTGGCTGTTGTCTTCCTTGACGTAGTCTGGCAGCATATGAGCTCCTGGTGAATTCAGATTGCCAACTACGTAGTAGGGAGACTTCATATCTGGAAGAAGTTTTATGTTGGTACCGCATCTATTTGCAAAAAAGTGAAATCCAAAATCTCCTCTTTTTGGGTCACACAGCAGGATCATGTCATCATTGTAGGAATCAGAAATGCATCGCTTTGCAAACCAGTACAAGAGTCTGAGACCATGGCGGGGCCACGGCTTTCCATACCCAGAGTCCTGCAGCTCGGATATATTGCTGATTCTTTTCACCATGGTCTTTATATGACAGGCAAAAGATTCAAATTAATCGTAAAGTAAAATCGAAGTGAATTGTGCACTTTTCATTTACAGTAGTAAAAGTGCATACAAGGGTCACATAGTTTGTGTCATACTTTGTGACAAGCTTGTCAAGAATGTTTTTAATCAACCCAACCTTACTCTCTTTAATTATATGCAATGACAGCAAAAAATGTCTTTCATTATAAAGAATCAGAAAGGGAGGCATACATACCTCTTCTTCTTCACGTAATTACAGATTCATTGTAGTGACGCTGTGTGTCAGTTAAGCAGAAGATCAAGACAATATTGCCTCAGTAGCTAGGAAACAGAAACTTAACCAGACTGGTGACTGTGTGGGAGTGTCTAATCTAACATAAGCAAACTACACACTTGGCAACAACTGCACTATGGACCTTGACAAAAAAACTTGATACGGTGTCATTTTTAAGTAAAATGTGATAAATATTGTTACATAACTACTCTGCAGTATTATACCTAGGACTATTTTAAATAGTATTTGTTTTATAATCATGACAAACTATATATTGATGGAAAGGTCTAAGACGTTAATGTTTAATGTTAAATACTTAAAATTTTAAAGAAAATTTAAAACAATGATTAAAAAGGATGTTAAAGTAAAATCTAAAATAAAAATATTGTAGCCTATTGCATTTTCAGCTCTCAGGGTAAATGAGAAAATCCAGACTTTTAAATATTTATTTGTCAAATTTTAGCACTATATAAAAAGTATTGGCCAAATACTTTAGTCAAAACTATTACTTCATCATATCTCCAACAACTTACACTGATACTCATTTTTATCACTGTTCTGTAATTTTATGTTGAGTCTGAGTCTGCAATGTCTCAAGCTCAGTGTTTTCACATGACAGTGTTGTTAAGCAGTAATTTTCCGCTGTCTTTGCTCTGTTTAATAACATCTATGAATCTGTTTCCAGCCAGATGAGGTCAGACTGAGCGTTGAAAATGCAACTAAGATTATAAACTCTGCTCATTCTGTTCTATCATCAAAGTCGAGTACAAGTGTTAATTCACAAAGAAGTCACTAAAAAAAAATATAAAGCTCTAGAACACCACACACACACACACCTCAATCATGGTGAAAATCAACATCATTTATTAAAAAAACAACTCTAAATGCAACAAACAACTAACAGTGAAATATACAACAACAATAAAAAAAAGTAATCCTCTACAATGATATTTACCACATAATTTCACTTGCTGCAATGCATTCTGGGAACTTTTAAACCCTTGTTTAATGTAAAATTGTTTGGAAAAACACTAAAGTATCTAGGTCTAGTCTACTTTACTCTGTAATTATACTCACATACTTTGTCACTTTTGTCAACAAACAACTTATTTTGCACTTCTTTAATGCTTGGCATGAATTTGCAGTGTACAAAACTACATTTTCTACTACTATTTTCTATTTTACTGCCAGTCAGCATATCAGTACCATCTCTTATGTTCTGTAGAAGAGCAAAAAACATGCTAACCAAGAAATGAACCAAGAAACAGCCACTAAACCAGACAGTCAGCATTTTGGGGTGGATTTTTCTTACAGTGTGGTATGTAATGCATTAACATTGAGCGTTTCATGATGTCATTAAACCACATAACTATTGATAACCTCTGTGTAAACACACAGTTTTTATCCTTTTGGGTTTTTTTACCTTGTGGGGATATTTTTTGGTCCCCATTGGAATCACAACTTATAAATCATAATAAATGATGTTTATTTGAAAATGTAACATCCAGAAAGGTTTGTTTGAAGGCTAGGATTACAGAATACAATATATATGTACAGTATAAAAGTCATTATGTTTATGGAAAGTCCCCATAGAACATGGAAAACCAACATGTGTGGTGTATTTATGTGTCTCAGACAGATCTTTTGCTTTAGTAATGCTAAGTATATTTGCTATCACACACAGCTGTTTATCATAAGGCTACTTTGTATTAAAACTTGATTGACTTATTAAAATATAACTATTCACATTTATATTGTTAGTTGCATTTAAGCATGTAATAAATGCATTGCATTCTCAGCTTTGCACAACCCTGCTAAAACCCATTTTTTTGTCAAAGCCCACTAGTTGAGAACCACTGATCAGCAGTGATTTCTGAACAAAGTATTCATTCAAAGTAGCTGCATCTAGTTCCAAAATTTAGTTCCAAAATTTACTATAAAAATAGAAGCTAGTACTGAAAACTGTTCTACATTTAAAATCGAAATGATGTAATTATCTTTTACAAAACCACCACAAAAACTAAAAACAGCAGAAGTAGTAATAGTACACAGATGCAGCATCGTTTACAAACCTCCTCATCAGATGATTGGTGTGTTGCATTGGAAGGGTATGACCATTGCCTTGACTGATTGGATGATTGACTGGGTTGTTGATTGTAATTAATTTGTTGATTGTACTGTTGATTGGCCTCCATTTGTCTAAGGAAGTCTGCCAGGTTCAGGTTTCTAATAGCCTCTAATAGATTTCGGCTGATGCGGTAGGTGCGATTTTGATCAAAATGTGCCTCGTCTGAATGTTCAGTCACATAAATGTCCTCAAACCACACTTGATCATTCAAGCCAGAGTGAATGGAAACAATGATGCGATCTTTGTTACAGTCAGCTGAAAACTGTTTGCAATTTTTAGTGACGTAATGAGGCAGTGAGTCACAATATTTTAGGTTGCCCGTCTTGTAGTATGGAAAGTTAGTAATAAAAGGAAGGAGTCTGTCTATATTATAGAAAGGACGGAAGCCACAATCTTCTTCTGCTGGGTTGCACAGTGCAATTAAACGACCATTGTTATCAAAACAAACACATTCTCTGGTAAACCACCACAGTAATCTGAGACCATGTCTGGGAGGTGGCTGTCCAAACCTCGAATCTCTCAGATCGGACAAATCGCACAAGGTTCTCACCATGTTCATGAAAACTCTGTGTTTGGAGAAATGTAAAATATTTTAAAGGACTAGTTTTACCAACAATAGCTAGTGATAATAACAGTTAACATTTTATTAGAATGGTCAGATCAAAAGCATCCTAGACATAAACTTCATGTTCAGTCTAAAAATAATACAAAGCTAGTTTGAATATTTTATAGTAAAATATTTGAAGGACATAAAGTTTCTCATTAATAGCACACATGAAGTGTCTCTACTATTTAACTGCATAACACCTGTTGCTGTGACGACCATAAACTTTAAAAAGTTTGTACCAAAATACTTGAATATCATACTTGAATACCAAAATAATACCAAACGTTTTACATTTTCTTTTCTAATGCTCTTAATGTTTTTTGTCATTATGGTTCTTTAAAGTGGTCCTAAATGGCAGAAAATAACAGTTACATTACATCATACACTACTGTGGACTTGCCTTACTCAAGCGACTTGCAAAACAAACCAATCACTCAGAGGCACACTGCCAACTTCAATGTGACAGCTAAATAGAAAACAATGTAACATGTAAACCATCAAAAATGTCAAATATGTGACATTTAAATGGAGCTTTTCTGTAGTTGAAGAAGAGCATTCAAGATTCAAGCTTACCTGAAAAACTAAAACGAGCCGAGTGAGGGAGTGTCTGGTGTCAGGTGACAAAAGCAGATGATATCCAAATACGTACAAACCCATAAGGCATTGTGACATTTATATTTACATTTACTTACATGCTAAATTCTCTAGCACGACTGGTTTGACAACTGACGCGAGACAATGAAAGAAACAATGTATTAGGTCGGCGCATGGTCAACAAGATTTTTTTGTGGGTGGTGTATAATGGCTAGGAAACAGAAACTTACAATCATTGTCAGGGGTATACACATTTATGAACTGAATACAATTTTAATGTACAAACACACAAAAAAGCGAAGCAAGCAGTTTTATTATTTACTCACCCTTGTGTCACAGGTTTTAGGTACAATATTGCCACTGTATAAGTCTATAAGCAAACATAGCAGGTTCAATCCGTGTTTAAACTCTGGCTGACCAAATCCAGAGTCCCTAGGACAATTTATTCAGTGTATTCATTCATGACTGAAAATACCGTTTCACATAATAGGATTTATTAAATGTTTAACATTACACTATGGGCGGTATATGTATATAACAGTGTAGCCTATGTGACAAATGAAAGTCTTAAATATTTCTGCCTGATGACAGAACTGCTCTGAGTCAGCAGGTGATCTTGTGACCAGGTGACATCATAAACACATCATAAACTGATGACTCAGAAAACACACAGCAAATACAATTTACGTAGGCCTACGCCCTGAAAAACCACGTGACTTACTAAAATATGCAGTTTGAACAGCTCGAGTTTCTGTTCTTGAGCCTTTTTGTGTGTTAATCACGATGTAAAGCAAAACTCTTCGTATGACTTTCGTATGACGTAATGTTTTGCGTTCCACAGCACTTTAGGAAAAACACACAAACAACTCGAGTGCTGTACAGAAAGCCACAATAAACCAAACAACAATCACATAAAAGACACACCTGTTTGAGCTGTCAAAAAAACCTATTTGAGCTGTCAAAAAACCTGTTTGAGCTGTCGTCACGAACTGAAGCTGACAAAATAAAAGTCCGGATGACTTAAAGAAATTATGGCAGAAAGAAAAGACTTTTATTTGTCACATACACTGTTATATACATATACCGCCCGTAGTGTAATGTTAATCTGGTAAACTCTATAGACTGTGCCAAGAAAACGTATCAATAAAATATAAATATATAATTAAAAGTAAAATTATTTCAAACTACTTTGTAAGGTATAGTATGTATAGTAAATTGTACTTTTTACAGTATAATAATAATAATAATTTAAAAACAATATCTGATACTTTAAGGAATAGCATTAACGTTTTTATGTTTTAATGTATACAAGAAAGAAATCATTTATACAAAAAATATTTGTTATGCAGCACGTTTTAACCAAAAATACAAATGCATCGTTTGTTTTTTAATTAACTGTTGCATTTTCATTGGATTACATGTACAATTAAAATGTTGCGTTTCAAGACTTCTTTTTTTTGACATGCTGTAATAAATCATTTCATATGGCCCTAAGATGCTGCACGTCTTGTTCTCAATGATTTCCATTTTTATGTAAGACACACCAAATTGCCATGCAAAAGAATGGATTTTATTATTGATTTTTATGATGGAATGATTGAAGAACAAAATTTCCATTAGTCTGATCCAGAACAAGTAAAACAAGCACATATTGACAGGATCACTTTGCACCTTTTCAGACAAACGTGTTTGTAAATCTATTAGATTACAGCTAGATGGTTAGGATGAGGTTAAAATAAAGAGATATGGCTATCTGCGATATCGACGTCGCTGTTTGACCTTAACCTGTCTGATGAAGTCTGACCATTCTAGGCTTTTAATTATCCGTATGAGACCTTTACTGATTCGGTATGTGAGATTCTCATCAAAATCATCTTCATCTGAATGCTGTGTCACATAAATCTCCTCAAACCAGACTTTCTTACGGGTTGAATCAACTGACGCAATAATGCGATCTGTGTTGCTGTCAGGTTCATCAGGATCGTAATTCTTAGAGACATGAGAAGGTAGTGAGCCCAAATGATGATGATGGTTGCTCAGGTTTCCCACTTCATAGTATGTTAGCTCAGTATCTGGAAGAAGTTTTTCTGCATTATGAAATTCTTCGAAGCCAAAATATCCATCTTCTGGGTCGTACCGAGCGATCATCTTGCCGTTTCTGTCGATGTGAACACATTCATCGGCAAACCACCACAGTAAACTGAGACCATGTCTGGGGTGTGGTTGACCAAACCTGGTATTTCTCAGTTGGGATAATTCATTCAGCGTTTGTATCATGTTTGTGACGATTCTGTTTTTAGAGACAAGAAAAAGTAATGAATGAGGTTTTCAGGTTTATTCCATAAAAAATATTCCATGCAAATAAACATTTGAATATATAAAACTAAATAAATGAAAATACCATGAACCGTAATATTCAAACAGGTGCAAGATCGGATTAAAACATAAAATCAAGCACATCAAAGATTGAGAAGACGGAAGAAAAACTTTTCATATTTTTCTTTGCGTATGTTTGAAAACGTTAATTTCAACCACTAATGTAATGAGTTATGCAAAGAAAAACATTATTCTCTCTAAAATAATTTTCAGACATGGTATAAATGTAACAACAAGAGTAAGGATAGATAAGTTTCAATTTACGCATACAACAGCTTGCTAAATGTTGTGTCTTCTAAATTATTCATTAAGGTTCACTTTTCCCACAAATATAAAGATATTAAATAAAAAACAGAGCGATAAACAAATTAAATTCAGATACTTTACCTGATTAATGAACTGAATCTATCATCGTAAGCGATACCTAGCTCTGGTTTTATTCCGTTTAACGTTAGTGGGCGGAGTGAAGTTTGGAAATAGAAACTAGTTGCGTACAGAAAGTAAAACACAACACTCACTGTACATTATTATTAGCGGGAGAGAGTAACAAAAATTAAATTATCTAATACAAAGTTTAATAAGAAATAGGCGGATTGGCTAGTCTTTAAATGGCTCGAAAATACTTTTTAGATAGGCCTAATCAAAGTGTTTGTTTTTAAGGGTTAAAATGTGACTGATGACTGCAGATTCACATAATTCAGTTAATTTTATTTTGACACCCATTGTCTCAAAATGTAGTACTTTGCTATTGTACTATTTTCTCGAAAACGTAAATGAAACCTAAGAGAGTAAATGATGAAATAACTTTAACTTAGTGAGTAATTTAAGTAATAGCATTCATTCCAATAGAACAAGAGTTGCAATGTCAACACACGGCAGATTGAATAATTATGTATTTTATATATGTTATATGTTTTTTCATACATTTTATTGCAGTTTAGAATAGAAAAACAGTACAACGAGCTTTAGTTTTAATAATTTCCATACTCATCATTAGAATGATCATATTTCAGTGTTTAGCAAAATCCTACTATAAACACAAAGGTAAGGTAAGTTTAATTTTTCGTTGCTAAAAGACATGCTAAATGAAATTGCTTGGTAAAAATGGTAAAAATTATATTGTGTATACCCATAAACATACTAACAAACTGTATAAATGTGTTAATTTTAAAGTGAGCAAATCGATTTAGATTCGATGTAAATTATGCAGGATAATGTATTAAAGCTATTGTACTGGTAATCAGAGAGAGACAGGTTTTTTTCTGTTAGTGGGAAAGTAATAAATCAGTGTAATTTGTCGGTAAATGTCCATAAAGAGGTTATGTTACAAACTGATGCACTCACTAATAACACTGCGTGTTTGTTTGACGCAGTTTAAATACACATAGGCCTAACATTTCTGCAAAACAAATGATTTAAAGAAGTTCTGGGAGGTTTTAAAGATGATACCTTCAAATAATTAATAAACTGACAAACCTTTATAATAAATTAACTGGCAAACTTACTGGCTATAGTCTTTTTATAGAAAAAGCAACAGCTGTCAGGCTTCAATAGTGTATTTATTAATGTGCATTAATATTGTGCCCCAGAAACCTTTTTCTATTTAAATACTCTTCTATTTCTGCCTATATTTTGTATTTCATTTAAGGTGTGTGTATGTCTGTGTCAAAGAGCATCATCTAATATTGCAAACAAGACAGAATGCCATGGAATAAATGAAGATTTTATTTTAGATTATCACCAAAATAATTAGATAACATTATTTAATTAAAGAGAACGAAACACACAAATAAAACTTAAATTGATTACAATAAAAATGAACTACGATTACAAAAACGAATGTTAATCAGTTTTGTATTAAAAACTAGGCTATATTCATGAATAAAATCAATTCGGAGTCCCCATTTAAAGAATGGTACACCAGGAGTAACCTTCTGGTGGTCTCTCAACATTTACGATTCGTCTTTGACTCGTGATTGTGTATTGTGCATTTGGTCTATTAACCTCGTTTAGGTATGATGGTGTTAGGAGATTAAGATACTCCTCTCGAGTCTTACTTTTAATGATCTTGAGGAGTCCCTGGCTGACACGGTAGGTTTTATTGTTTTCAAATCGTTTCTGATCGCTGTGTTCGGTGATATACACCCTCTCGATGTTGCCAAAGTTGTCTAGGCGCACTATAATGCGATCCTTATTACTATCAGGATCCCTTCCCAAATGTGCCCTGACATAATCTGGTAGTTCACCTGCACCAGGAGCGTTCAGGTTGCCCACTTCATAGTACGGGAGACTCTGAAGAGGCACAATGTGGTTGTCATCTTCAATCCTGTTTTGGAACTTTTTGAAGCCGAAGTCTCTGCTTTTTGGACTGGTATTAGATACTACAATGTTCCCGTTGATTAAAGATATATATTCATGAGCAAACCAGTACAGAAGGTTTAAGCCGTGTCTTGGCTGTGGCTGACCAAACCCAGAGTTCTTCAGCTGGGGCAATTCATTCAGTGTATCTTTCACCATGATGGATAACTGTGGAAAGGAGTTTCAGAGAAGAAATAAAATTAGGCACAATGATTAAATTAAAGTACATACATAGGACAATACAAAAGAAAAATACACACGAGTTAAAAAAAAACGTCCTTGACAAATATCTTCCAAAATTGCGGAAATCCAAACTGATCGTGTCCTTCACTACAAAGTGTATAAAAAGAGAAATGAGTCAACAGCTTGTTAACAAAAATTACTGTATATATTAGATATGTATAGATGGATATAGATGTACATTAAATGCAGAATAATTGTCCTATAGTCTCTTGCACAGACTCGAACATGAATCCTTAGAGAACTGGTCACAATGTTGCTCTCTGTATTATATGTGTGTTATGTAGGACACGCCTCATGTAATGATGAGCTAGAAAATCGAAACTGATCCTCTAAGTCTGACATCACAGCTTCTGGTGTTCCAAACGCTCTAGCAGATGCCAAAGACAAATAACAAATAATGGTAATATACACTCATGGTGTGCTGTAAAACAACCGAAAAATTACGATCCTAACCTTTATGTCTAAAAAATACCAGATGAATTCATTTTTTATGAATTATTGAAATATTGCTGTTGGAGATTGTGTGAGCATGGAGACTATAGGTTATATCAAGGGTTTATATAAGTTTAGCTTTAATGTGTGATTAAATGTGTGGCTGTTTAAATGGTAACCTCGCTTGAAAATACCACAAAGGCTAATTGAAGCCGGAAACGTTTTTCCTTACGTCACGACTTAACAAGCGGATTGACAGGAACTGTTAACAATGTTTAGGTTGTTTTTAAACTGTGGCTTGAATGTAGGAAACATATGAGACCAAATGTGTTTTAGAATGACAGGAACGCACACAAATCAACGGTTCACTGTAATAACTAGACAGACTGGTAGTTTTTAATTTCAGCTGAAATGCATCAGTCATGTTTGCAATACTTGAGGCAGATGAACTGAATTCTCCTCCAAATGCGTCACCGTTTATAATCCTTTCTTTTAAAAGTAGCACTAAAGGTGACCCAGCAGAATAACAAAGACAGAACAACAGGCTGATGTGTGTTTGATTATTTTCCTTTTCCAAACGAGCTTTTATTACATCATCAGTCTGCACCATGACGCCAGTCAAGAGCAATTCTGTGCCATTACACAATGATCAGAGGCCTAAAGAGGGACAACATAGATAAGGAGAATGGAAACTAGCTGTAATAAGGAAAACTTGTGGAATGACTGTCAGAACAGAAAAAAAATGTTTTACAGTTTTGTAAAAGAAAAAGTAAAAATATTAGGAAGTTAGGATATCCAGCAGTAAACGTATGAAGTAATGTTTGAACTGCTGATTTGACAGAATGAGGGTGTAGGGATAGATATACATTTTTATAAAAATTTCCATTAGTCAGATCCAGAATAATAAGCGAAAAATTGATTCGTTTCGACACGAAAAAAAAAATTCTTTACATCAAACAGACACCATGAATTTTTTTTTAGATAAAAAGTCAAAATAATTGTGTTGAACCCTCAACTACATGAAAATTACCATCAGAATTATAACTCTAGCCATCAGTGTCAGCATAAGAATTGTTATTATTAATATGAATATTTTTACTTCATTATTTGATATATATATATACATAAACATTTGCAATGTTTTTGCATTGCTGTGTTGTTTTTTCCACGCATGTGTTTAAGTACACTTGAAAATAAAATGCGATTTTTTTAGTTTCACTGGAATATACAATAAACCCCAAATACATCACGCGCGCACACACAGATTTTAGAGTCCTCCCTTGACCTCACTTGCCACTTTGCATACAAACACACACACACACATCTGTACGCCTTAGTTTGTGGACACAGTCCTTATCTCACTGCCAGCATAAATGATCTGTGATCATACATAAGAGGTAACTAAAATTAAGTGAACTGGAAATTCGTAAAGCCAATAATCATCCTTCATTATCCTCTGGCAACATTAACTCTTGCTTTAATCCCACGTGAGCATCAACAGCAGGTCTCAGATCAGCAAAACATGCTGGTGGAGAGATTACAGCTGCTCACTGGGCAGGTGTTAGTAGTTCAGAAAGATTTTTAGTGGATGTTAGTAAGCGATCAGGAATAAGTTCTGAATATTCTTAATACAACAAGATGAAACACAGAGGACTATCCAGATGTAAAGTTAATTATTGGATGTGTTCTTTTAAAATCTGTCATTATTCCTTCATCCTCATGTTGTTTAAAACCTGCGTGCTGTTCTGTGGTACACAAAATGACTTTCCATACAATAATGGTTTATCGTTACCAATGATCTGATCTTGGAGATTTCTCAAAGCCGTTTCTCTACACCGTTCCATACACAAAAAACAGACGGAGATTTGAAACAACAGGAGGGTCAATAAATGATAACGCAACTTTTCTGAAAAAGTAATTCCACAAACCAAGGCGGACAGCAGGATCTAATGAAACCGCTACAACTCTCTCTCACAAGCACACACAATGAAAGGTAAGAGCTCTACAGCGCTTCTCTGAACTCACTCACATGAGCAAACACATCTATAAATCCCTTCATTTTCAGAATGCCCCACCCTCTTCCCCCCCATGTGTGTCTAAGAGAACAGGTGCACAGTTTTCGGAGGATGCGTGGAGCACAGTTGTAAAAGATATGCTTTCCTAATGCTAACAACACAAACAGAAACGTGATCCCTCAACGTCCACCAAGTAGAGCAAAAGTGGAGAACGTGTTCAAGTTCATCTTGATACTAAAGAGAAGGATGAGCTTTTTGTTTCATTTTGTCTGGGGGTTTTGTATGGTGGTTTAGTCCACTCTCCTGGTGAAGGGGAGGTGTGCGTGATTTAGATTAGAAGATATCCGAGCAGCATTCCCAGTTGCCTTGCTCCTTCGTTTCCCAGTAACCTCCTTTGTATATGTGCATCGGCTCTCCTGTCACCGGGTCCACACGCCGCTCGAACCACAACGCCTTGTAGCTGTCCTGGTGAACACCTGTTTGAATGCAACACATACGCAAAGAAGTAAACAACCACGTAATTGTGCTAATTAGCAAGTACATTAGACAGCAAGTAAAGGTAGCATCCCACTAGCCAACTTGAAACTTGTTTCTGTGTCAGGGGTTTGTCACAATAACTGATTATGAAATATGGGTCACTTCGGACATTTCTTCCCACTTAGGACAACTAAAAACTGGTTGAAATTACAGCTAGTGGGACACCAGCCAAAGCGTAAATGTCTAAATTTAAAAGCTCTTTTTCCAAGAGCAACACATACAAAACTAACCCAAAAGTGTGCAAATAAAGCTCATGAAGCACAAAACATTGACTTGACCCAGAATCAGCCATAACATATAATAGCAGGTGACATATCAGACTGAACTAAAAGAAACAGCAAAGGAATGATATGAGTGTATGAGGTTTGGATGGGGTTTTGGGTGGATGTTACTTGCTTTTGAGTGGAGTTCCATTAGGCCCCTCCACTAGAGCAACAACACAGAGCAACAAAAAAACAAAAAAACAATGAGTGTCTCTTCCTTTAGTTTATGTGAGAGTTGACAAGAGGTTAGAAAACTAGATAAAAGTATGAAAAATGTCATATCATGGTGATTACATGATTAAATTCAGTTGTTATAGAAAACTAAAACTATTCTGTGAAGTCTCTTACATTATTTCTTACATGTGTCATATCACTGTATCAACTGGAAGTTAAACATGTAGCCGAGTATGTGTGTGTGTGTGTGTGGTACTTGCTTGAGTATTCTGGTGGGTGAGAGCCGTGCAGTGTTTCAGCTAAATTGGTAGAGGAGGAGATGGAGGAATACAGGCAAACAGAAGATGAGTGTGAGATGTTAGCATGCAAGGGAAGTGAATACAATCATCTCAAATTATGAGTTCACACTGCCCTCTAGTGGAGATTAAATAAGGGTAGACGAAACGCATAATGATTTAGATACTGCATGTCAAATGCAAAAGTAACAAGGATAAAGTCTAAAAGAAACATGTCATGATCTGCTCATTTCAAGGGTGTTTTTACACTGGTTTGCATCAGTTACAACTTTTGATTTTATAAATGCATAAATAAATGTCGTACATGTTCATTATTGGTTCATGCAACTCATGTAGTTAACTAATCTAAAGCTTATAGTTTCTGTGCACTAGTAAAATCGTTTAAAAAAGCCTACACCAAATTCTCATGCATTTTTAAAAAAATACAGTAATTCTGTAAAAACTGGTAACACCTGCAGGGTAGAACCGAACTCAGTTCAGATCAAGATGTCAAAACAAGTGTGAAAATAACCCTGAACAGATTTAAAGTCTAAACAGATTCAACGACACGCATCTATGGTTTGTGCTAATTCAACTACACGAGGGCTACTTGCTTGAGAGTGATAGATCTGAGAAGGTTTCATCTGTGTCGGCTGATGGAGGGACAGACAGACAGGAAGCAGAATGTGATTGGATGCTGAATGTGATAGGCAAGAGTGATTAAGAGAGTCATGGGATGGTACTTGCTTTTAAAAGTGGTCTCAGAAGGCTCGCTGGCAATCTCGACGTCATCAGCTGATCAGAGTTGAGACGAGCGGCACGGAAATTAAAAAGGGGGATGCAAATTAAGACAAAAAGAAAGAATACAATGAATGAATGACATAATGAAGGTGTAGAACATGCTGGATATTAATGTCATGGCAAACAGGCATCATTATAGGTGTGTTGTTGTTAGTGTGTGTGTGATGTGGAAGAGAAAAGACAACAGATAACCTCTGATGCATGATGATCTTTAAAAGCCATTTTTAAACATGCAGTGTGTAATGTCACAGGCAAAGTCTATAGGCTTGGATGCACCGTTAAAACGAAATATTATTTTATATGGATTGCCATTTTGTTAATTCATTACAAAAATGCAAAATAAAAATGCAAACACTATTTTAAGTATGGCTTCAGTGTCCAAATATCTCTAAAATCGGTCCATGTTTTGTATTGTGCTATATTTATTCACACATCAGAGGATGAAACGGAGACAACAAACGAAGAAAGAAAAGTAGCAGGAGTACTTGCTTTTAAAAGGCGAGTCAGATATTGAGTCCTCAATGAGAGCTTGAGGGAATAACAGACAGACAGAAGTGAACGAGAGAGAGAGAGAGAGAGAGAGAGAGAGAGATGGCCAATAGAGAAGAAATGAGGAGACAGAAAACAGTCGCGTTGTGCCAGTTTGGTGGGTTCTTACCCTCCTCTGAAGGGTTGGTGGTGCGGACAGCTTCTCTCTCCCTCTCTCTGCGGACGGTACGCTGTTTCTCCTCCAGTCGCTGTTTCTCTGCGTTGGCCTCCTCCCAACGGCCCTGTTCCATCAAGCGCTGATCCGGCCGTTTCCTGCTGTCTGTAGGTGCCACACCATCTTCCGCCTCGTTCAGCGTGAGTGCAAGTGAAGAGAAGAAATACATGTTCTCTGCTCCGTCCCTAAAAGTCCAAATAACAAGTAATTCAGTTACGAAGTTGAAAATAGCACATTTTTTAAACTGTCTTCGAAGTCGAGGTTTGTTTTGTTGCAAGTTGAACCAGTCTGAGATCACAAAATGTGTAACGAGAGAGTAAACATCTTACGGCAGAGGAGTTTTCCTCCACAACTCTTTGGGTTTTAGCGTCTGATAGACAGTTTTCTGTCGGCCCTCTGCCCCGTTCTCCCCTCCTCTGCTGCTCTGCATGACACGCGAGCACTCCATCTTTTCGTCCCATGTCCCAGACAGAACGTAGTGCGCTTTTCCATCTTTATCTGTCACCACGCCCGTGACCTTGAAAGAGAGGCCCATTACGCAAGGAGGAAATGAGAGCAGACAGATGACAATAAATTGCAGAAGGACGCAACGTCAAACATTATAGAGGATGATAAGGAAAAGAGGAAGAAACAGAGAGTAGTAAGCAGAAAGATTTCTGACTCACCTTTCTTGCCACGTCTCTAGAGAAGTAGCTGTATGGAGCGAATTTGAGGTGACACCGGTCGCCCGTTCTGTGGTTTACAACATCTATCTCTCCCGACTTGAAACGAAAGACAAAAAATAAGCTTACAAATCAAATGAATTGACATTGTATGGATGATGAAGTTTAAGAGCCGTTTTGCATCATTATTAGAAATACGTTTAAGAGTGTTAAATCATGAACATCCTCACCTGATCTATCCACAGTTTCCCAACGATGATATTGTGCACTGTGGTTGTGACTTTCTTCCAGGTGTAGTGATTGTTACTTTTCTCGAAAATACAATGAATTGAACCTGATGACACAAACAAGCAACTTAAACTGTGCAAACAAAGACTTAGTCTTGCTTAGTCACATTACCTGTATTTTTTAATCTTAACATATTAAGAGAGTGTTAAACTGAGAGGAATTTATTTTCAATAACAAATTTAAAAGCAAATTTACAAGCAAACTATTTCACAAAAATTTGTTCACAAAAAAGTATTCTGAGGGTCAATAAAAAAGTGAAGTCAATTGTGACCATTTATTTGCAGAAGCCACTTATTTTGATACTATGCATCATTATAAACATATGCTAATGTTTTCCATGACACTTCCTGTTGTATAACACACATTTATGAGTCATTCTCATTAGTTCTTTCTCTTAAACCATGATTAAAATCGGACACACAGACACAGTTTCAGAATAAGATGACAAAACTCTTACCAAGAGGCATAATGGAGAGGTATTTTCCCCTGAACTTGCTGGCCAGGGCAATCTCCTGTCTCAGGGTCCAGCCTCGCTCGGAGATTGCATGATGGGCCGCAGCCGGAGGATGATGACTCACCTGAGGAGAGAGACAGAAAAACTTAATTCGCTATTTACTTTTGTGGTGTCCCAACCTATTCAATAAGATCTTCCTCATGTCAACATCAGCAGCGTTAGACAATCACCTGCTCGCAGAGGGACCTATAGCCGCTTTCCTGAATGCGGTCCAGCTCAAATGTCTCTCCCAGCAGTGGGTTGAAGGGTTTGCCAGTACGGTGAACTGTAGTGGAGTAAGAGGAAACAGTGAAAGCTGCCACATAGCACATCTGCTCTAGAGAGCTCTGGCACTTGGCGGCCCGATCCAGCAGTTCATAGTACTCGAGATCCTCTGAGAGACGCTGCAGCATAGACAGGGGCTCGTTAAAGTTCACCTGCCGAAAGAGATTAATGAATGTGTAAATGCAATGAAACGTGAATTCAGATTGCATTTTCAATAAAGACACAGATGAGCATACAGGCATTGGGATTTTGGAGAGCTCTTTTCCGATACAGTTCTTCATGATGCTCCACAGATTGAGCGAGTAATTTGGTTTATCAGGGATGCGGGTCCGTCTCTTCTTCATAGGCACCACCTCCTGTGACTGCGGGGACTCGGGATTGGACGCCAGGGACTGCTCATCCAGCTGTGTACGGTAAAAAAATACTAAATATGGTTCGTTGACTATGTTTTTACTTGAAAAATGTTGAATATACTAGGCAGTGTGGTTACCGATGTGGTTCCATCATCCATTCCCAGCTCGCTACTGATTCCGCTTACGTTGCTGCCGGATCTCCTGAGAGGAAGTGAAAGAAAGTATGAGAGAGCCAGAGGGCGTGGCAGAAAGGAAAGAGGAGAACAGAGGATGATGAGGAGGAGAATGGAGGAAGAGGAGTGGAGCAGAGGACACACACTTAGGTCCAGTATGGTGACACTTACATGACAAGACGGTTAGGGAGAGTTTATAAATGGCAGGTATGAGGAGGAAATAAAGACCTGTGATATTTGGGGTCTGCTGGTACGGTGATGAACTCTTGGACGTCTTCGCAAGCATCAAAGAATTCGTTCTCCTCATCCTCGTCGCTGGCGTCACCCTTTCCTTGAACAGAGCCTACAGGACAGACAGGAAGTCAAATATACTGATCATCATACACACCGAGCAGTTTGTTCCTCTTCTGGGTTCTTAATGCCTCTTTATATACAGAGTAGGGTTTTTTTGGGGCAGTGTACCTTTGCTGTCAATGGCTGGGTTGCTCTGTGAAGGAGGCAGTACGGTAGCACCTCTGAAGGCTCTTTCTAAATGATTATGTTGTTTGGCGAGCTGCTCCAGCGTTTCCTCTAATCTCACTCTCTGCTCTCTCTCGGCCTGCAGAGCTTTCTGCCAGCGCTTACTGTGAGCCTGAGCCAACGATAGGAAGTCCCGGCATGCCTGGGTGTCACATTGATGGAGTAGTGTTAAGAATATGGGTTTTGGAACTATTTTTGATATTTTTTCCATTTTATCCAAAGCAAACGTGTAGTGTAGCGGTCTTACGTTAATCATGGCGTTGGAGGTGATGCGGAAGAGCGTGGCTCTCTCCGTCACCTGGCGAATCTTTTCACTCGTTTCTCCTCCCAGTCGAACCCCTTCAAGCTCAGACAAGGACCTGAGGGAGAGCACAGGGGTCACATCACATGGCTATACATGATTTATATGTAGATAACCAATAAATGGTTAATTGTTAATTGGTAGGCAACACATGGACTAACTGAAAAACTGTAAGTTGAAAGTGTCTGCCATGTGCATGAATAAATGTAACCCGAGTGAAAAAACAAGTTTAGACTGACCGCTGAAGAGCAGAGCCGTGTTTGGCGATGAGGTCATTACAAGTGCTAAGATCCTCCACCTTGCTGCCCAGAGTTCGGAGGGTGGACTGCACTTCCGAGTTGCGTGAACCTCCACCCTGCCCTGATGCCGGAGGAGTGGTTGGGCACTCGTCTCCAGAGTCGTCTGAGAGAAAGAGGAATACAAACTGTGAAAAGTACTTCACTGGTGGATTTGTAGGGCACAATTCTTCATAAAGCTGCTTTAGAATGATACGCATTATGAAAATGATATGCATTCACATTCGATACAGAGTAAACAATTTTTGCATTCAAGAGTCAAGCTGTTTTGATAGCTGCTGTGTGACTGACCAGACTCCGCCTGCATGCGGACAGCTTTGGCTTTGGCCAGTTCCAGTGCGGTGATCCAGCGCTGGCGCTCCACCTCTGAGCTGGCCTTCAGATGGTACGTCTGTGCACCGCCATTAGAAATAACAAAGTTACACGAGTCCTCCACCGCGATGTTGGCCGTGGCCAGGTTGATTGTGCCCCGGCATGTGTGACCCATCTCCGCCTGGGTCCTGAAAGAAGGAAAGATCTTACTACTAATGAAGTCATTTAACACTAACAAAGGGTTAAAAAAGATTTTTAACAGATCAGTGTTACAATGAATGCTTTAGAGAACAAACTAGTTGCTGAATATGCTGAAGTGTGCAAAGTTAATAGCAGTAAATCTTCAAAACCTAAATAATGTTTTAAATATTAAACACTATAGAAATACAACCATATTACTACATTGTTTAACATTTAAAACATTATTAGCTTATATTAATAGTTTATAATAATGAAAACCCAAGTGAAATAGGCAAACAAAAGTTCCTTCTTATTCTCATTATCTTACATTATCTCGAGGTTCTCTATCAACTCACTATAAAGCTTAAAAGCAAAACACGAACCTGACAGCTGTTATTCAGCATCTTATACAATATTCATGAATATGCACTGAAATGCAAGCGTTCAAGGCAAGTCTCCAGACTGGGTTTCATTCAGTCTTGTGACAGGAGATGCATCCTATTATTTCTGCCATTATGTTATCTGATGAATACGCCTCATATGCTCTGTCACAGCAGATTATTGCTAAACACAGTAGCCAACTTGATAAATAACTTCACTTTGGTACACCAAACCAATAGGGACCAGCGATCAGTGCCACTGGTTCCAGAAGCATCTTCCCCATTGACATTCATGAAACTTTTATATATACAGCACATCATTCAACTATAAACAATAGCCACATATCAATTACGGACAAGCATAAAGTTTAAATATACAGGCAGTCTGACGCATACTGTACAGCAGTAGACAGGACAAGATGCTTGAGAATATTGTTTCCATAGTAACCCAGTACTTCTCAGATTGGTGGATCTCTCTTTAGGTTTGTGGGTAGTGTAGTTCTCGGACCATCCTGCTAATAATCACAAGCTGAAATCACACTAACATGTTGCTTTTACAGAGGCATGTGTCGTCATTTAACAGGCTGAGCTTATGGTAGGTCTGTCTGGTGTACAAAACACAGACAAAAACATATCATTTAGTGAATAAAAGTAAATAGGATTATGGTCAGTATTGCATTCTTATTATAGGGAGTTAATAGAGACTTTTAGTAAACTCAGTAAGCAGCTTATAACATAAGCTTCAAGTTGTTTCCATCTTCAAGTTTAATTTTCCATTACTAGTGAATCATCATTGCTCTGGAAATTTTTATACTCACCAAGACAAAACAAGGCGAGACCAGTTTGGGCAGATCTAGATCCCAGAATATTTACCATAGGGTACAACAGTTAGCGCCTGTAACTAAGGGAAACCTGTACAGTGACGTTCATATGAACGTCATAAACAAAAGTGATGAAGTAAGTCTGAAGAAGAACAAAGATGAACCATTACAAATGTCACGTGACCCAAAGTCACTTGACTAAGCAAAACCTTATTCAACTATGTCATGAGGAGGAGTGAGACACAATGCACACTTATGTCATTTATTTACACTGTGATGCTCTGTGATACAAAGTCTTATGCCTTTCATTCAGTAAGTTTATTAACCTTTTGGCTGTTCGTAGGCTGTTATTTGAAAAACATTAGTAAAGATTCCAGGCTGTTTCATTATCATATGTCCTATCACAGTGAATTAAATGACCTGATGTTAATTTTCTTTACACATCTATTTAAAACAACATAGGCCTAGTTTATAATATCTATATATAGTATCAGCATAAAATCGTTCTGTTTGTTTAATTTATTTCCAATCCTTCCTCACACTTTCCAACAGCTGATGTGCTGGTAATTGTTCTATTTAGAGAGTTAAACATTGAGTTAAGTGGGTGGATTTGAAAGAATGTCTTATCCTCTCATCTCAAACTGTTGAACAAACAGTGCCAATCGCACAAGCGAACAAACACACATGCAGGCGCTCTTGTACCCTCACACACACACAGAATTAATAATTAACAGAGATGAATGCAGCTTCCCATCTGATCGGTGTGACTCGAAACTAATTAAGTCAAATGGGATCATCTTACAGGCGAACAAACGAAAACAGAGCCAAGAAAAAACACACGGACAGATCAAACAAAACTGACAAGGTACGACAACTTTCTTAAACACTTTCTCAAACACTTTATTAGCAGACAAACTCTTCGTAGAAAGAGTCAGTCCTGAGTAAAACTCGCCTCAACAATTGCTAGACTGTTCGGAGTGGTTGCCGGGTACGGCTTTCCCAAAAGTTTCCAAGACATTCAGATCCCGTCTCCAGTTTTTTCACACTTTTTATTGTATGCCAGGCAAATATTGCAAATCCAACTGGTTGTGAGGCAGGTGATGCAGTAAGGTTTAATAATCAGGGTGCATAACAATAATTATAAGTAGTAATACTGACAGATATTAAAAGGTGTCTTTGGTGATACCTTTAATAAATGTCCTTCTATATCAATATTACAAACTAATTTGCTATCGAAAGCAGCAGCACCTTCACTTTTCACCTTATCAGATGTTGACAGGGGCCAAAGAACAGTATGACACCACCACAAAGGGTTCATTAGAACAGATCTGACATTCCAATCAACCCATGAGAGACCTGTAGTCTGCAGATCCTCGATAACATTTGTGTTGTTCACAAAGGTCAGTAAACAGCAACACATCTCACCTGTAGTATGACAGCAAACCATTGCTCAGGACAAACCATCGCCTTTGGTATCCCTTGATGTAATTAGTCCATTTAAAGAGCCAGCCTTTGTACGTGTCTCCTGGGGCCGGAGTGGGTGCCTTGGGCTCCGACATCACGACAGCCCGTGGCTTCACAGTGTATGAAGGGGGCCTGGAGTTGACACAAAAAGGTTAAATGTGTTTGTTTACACCTTCAACTGTATGAGCCATCAATAAATCTATTTGTACATCAAAAAGCATCTAAATATAATGATCTGGTGTCTTTTTTTTTACATATAGGCTAATTGTTCAACTTGATAATTGTCACTGCACAAATTGAGCACACACATGAAAATGCACTATCCAAACTACAACATTTTAGAATTTTTGTAAACCTTTTTACATTTTTTAATAACATTTTTATTATTTTTTAGTTTAAGTTTATTGTTATGAAAATTGGTCAAATATTTATTCTTGAGTCTTAGACCTTTCCATCAATATAGTTTGTCACGATTATATGAGAATTCAACTATAAAATATTGAAGTAAACAGTAAAATAACCTAAATGTTCATCCTGTGGAACAGTGGCAGTTAACATGTTAAAATATAAATAAACACGCAATGCCTAAAGTGCAAATACACAACACCTAATCTGTTTGTTTACATAAATGAAGGTTGCGTGGCAGCCTATCTAGATGGCATTTTAGGCATTATGGGTGCTGTATACTCAGAAGGCATTTTACCATGATGTTACTGATCCCCAAAAGCACCCTATGTTTCGACACACAGCCCAACTCTTGCAAGTTAGAGCTGAAACATGCCTTATACTAAGTCAATATAATGTCAATATATGGAGGTTCATGGTTTTGCCTACGTGTCCAAACATAAACTCGGACGATAACCAAATAACTTACTTCGTGAATATATTTATAGACAAGGCTAAACAAAGCCTGTTAAACGACAGTTTTGGTCACTTGTCATTTTGTTAATTAAGAAAAAGAAACATGATTCGGGCAAGTTTAAACTTTAAATAAATGCGGCCTGTAAATACGAGTCATTCAACATTCGAGTCCCAACGACCTCCAAATGACGTTCACACATACCACCACAAAACACAACATGAACGATCTTATTTTTAATTTTTTAACAAAATCTCGTGATATGACTGTATGTCAAAAGCATACACGTACTACAAATAAAATGACATTGACGGCTAATTCAGCTAACGGCTAATAAAACTGACGCGCTATCGCGAGACATGGACACGTTAAGTTAAAAACACACATTTTATATGTAAATGAAACACATCTGCGATAATTCATAATCTACAAACTATTCAAATGCTTGTAATTTCTCAAAAACAGCTATTTAAAATGTCAGTGCGAGGGGAAATGTGGGGAAATGTCAGTGCAAGTGAAGCTAACTAGCTTGTGCTAACCTTTAGTCTCTCTGTAATGACCAAAATATAGCCGAATTAAAGCGCAACATCCGCGAATTCCTCCATAAAATCACACTCAGCTGCATGATACGAGGGAACAATACAAAACCCACAGTGCACTGAGTGTTTAAATGATTTAAAGTGTGTTATGGGTGCAGCACAGCTCCTACCTGATCTTTCAATGATCCCCTCTGAAGAAGGAAGTCACAGTGACATGAGAACACACGAGTAACTCCACACAACTCACATAAAAGTCACATTATTTCATCTGCCCCCCTACAGCTCACAGAGAACGACCTGCTTCTGATAAATGATCTCTGTCGATAATTAAAGTTTAGCTCGGCTGAGAATTGTGTTTTGTCTGTAAAATACTTTTTTAAATGGTGAGTAAAATGATGAAGCAGTAAGTAGTGGCTGGTTTACAGTGATTTAAATAGATCCTGAAACTCTTTAACCATGATAAAATTGCTGTAACATATGGTGTTGAGTGGCTTAATTTATAAAACTGCAATTTAGTTTAAATTAAAAACAGATTAAATTATTTTAAAATATTAATAATGACATATTCTAAATGTATGTTTAAATATGTATTTATAAATAACAAACTCTTAAATAGTTAGAAATATAATTATCCATGGCAATGTGAAATTCCCCCACTGTAAGAAAAAGCATTATGATATTAATTATTTTGTGGATTTTTCTATCCCATATCTTTCTCAATGTATCCTGTATGTTTTTCTTTCTTTCTTTCTTTCTTCCTTCCTTTCTTTCTTCCTTCCTTCCTTTCTTCCTTCTTCCTTTCTTTCTTTCTTTCTTTCTTTCTTTCTTTTAAAAAAAGTTCAAATGAGTTCAAGTTCAATTGTCATTCTTGTATGTGGAGCCAAACAAAAACAAAATGTTGTGTCTTCTCATACGTTTAACATATATTAACATAAATAAACGTACACAAAACAAGCAATCAACTATACACACACCTTACAGTAATATATTACATATATTTTAAACTAAGAGTATACTTTAATGTTTTTATCATAGTTTTTGACTACATGCAAAGTAGGACTGTCAGTGACTTCATAGCGTCTTCTGACCAATAGGTGGCAGTATACGCGCTTTTCTTTGTTTGCGGCGCACGTCGATGAAGAAAATTGGAAGTCACAGTCGTTACAGTTTACAGCTATAATACAGATCTCCTTGTAGTCAAGATATATTACACCAACATCATTATATGGTAATTAATGAACGCTATACTTTTTGAGTGTGAGTTTTAAAGTGCGTTTGAAAGCAGTTTGTCATGTTTTAAAGGAAATGCCTCTCTGCTGGCTAGTGAGTGAAGATGATGCTCATAAACCCATTCAGCTTCATCACCACCAGCCTGTGACCCTGGGACGAGGACCGGAAACTAAGATAAAAGACAAAAAGTGTTCCAAAGAGCAAGGTTGAAATATTATATTAGCTACTGTAATGTTCAATGAAAACAAGACTACAATTAACCTGTTTTATTTTGCAGTTGAATTGAGAGCTGATTGCACCAGAGGATTTATCAGTGTTAAACAGGTCAATGTCAGGATGATATACCATATTAAGAAAACAAATTCAGGGGTGAAAATATACAAATGTATATTTAAACCAAATTTTTTTCTTGACAGTTAGGTGTGAATCCTACAAATGTTGACCATGTGGTTGTGGGCAAAGGCAATCAGGTAAACACTGGGTAACACCCTGGGTAACTATTTAGCTGTTAAGTTATACCCATAAATGTATTATTTTAATGCTATATTGCACAGGTTACTGGTCTTAACAAACTACAAATGTCACCCACACACCTCTACAATCAGGTAACGATAAAGCCCGGCCAAAGACTTTACATGGTCAATCAGCTATATCCATACACAGTGAAGTTCACTGAACAGACGTCCATGCCCAGATCTGCTGCAGAGGGGATCAGACCATCAAAAAGACCTCATCAGAAGAGCGAGGACACTGGAAATATGTTATCAACACCCACTCGTACAGACCATCACGCAATGAAAGGTGGTTCACCTCCATCAAAAAAGACTCCACCATTTAAATCAGTGAGTAACTTTATTGTATGAAAGGGTTTTTCAAATGTATATGAACAAGGACCCCTTGGGCCACAGACCCCCTCTAATACATATTTCATGTATATTTCTGACAAATGTTTTCCAGGAATCTGCAGGTCTTTGGAATCAAGGCCTTAAAGTATCAATGCAGGACCCAAAGATGCAGGTGTTTATTATGAGACGACAGTCCTGATGTGTAATAACAGTATGATCATTTAAAACGTATCAGTGCTAAAATATACTCGCCTTTGTCATCAGGTTTATAAAGACGACAAGGTGGTGGTCATCAAAGACAAGTATCCAAAGGCGCGGTACCATTGGCTGGTGTTGCCGTGGGACTCGATCTCCAGTCTGAAGGTTTTGAGATCGGAGCATTGTGACCTGCTCAAGCACATGCAGAGCGTTGGAGAGAGGATGGTAGAGCAGTGCCCAGACGCTCAGAAACTTCGCTTCCGTCTGGGCTATCATGCCATTCCCAGCATGAGGTACAGATGTCCATGTTCTGATTGACTGATGATGGGGAAGGGCGGAAATTGGATGACATATGTATAATATATGCTTGTCTTTCATATATTTAATACAGATTTTCTTTCCTAGTCACGTCCACCTGCATGTAATCAGCCAAGACTTTGACTCGACTTGTTTGAAGAACAAGAAACATTGGAATTCCTTCACTACTGAATACTTCATTGAGTCTCAAGGTGAGAGGAAGTCTCGTCACACATTTATCCTCATTAATTTCCTGATTAATTTTAGTATCGTTTTTATGCAGATGTCATAGCGATGCTGGAAGCGGATGGGAAGGTGACGGTAAAGGAAGGCACGAGCGAATTACTGAAGCTTCCTCTGCGCTGTCACATTTGCCGTAAAGAACAAGCAACAATCCCAAAACTGAAAGAACATCTCTCAACTCACCTGCCTTCTTAAATACACTGCAACTCATTTACAAGACAGTTACAGAGTTTAGCTGTGCTTAACATTTTTCTGTGAAATCAAAATTAGTTTTGTAAACAATCTGTTGTAAAATAAAGAGATTTGTTCTGTATATCCTGTGTTTTGATCTGGGACATACTGTAAAAATACTACACATGCAAGATTTGTAAGTCAACACAAGCTGGAGAAACAGTAATGAATTGATGACAGTTTGCATGTATCTTTGGTTTTTATTTAGTCAAGTTGTCAAAACCGTAAGTAAATAAATGATTTTCCATCTAATGTACATACATCACAGATCATATACTGTAAATGCACTTGTGAAAGAGGTTATTTTGGCACAACTAAATGGAAATCTAAATATCGACTTGTTCAGTTGGAGTCTTAAACTAAATCTATTTGCTTGTAACATACTAGTGCAAATAAGCAGAAGCTGCTCTAACGTTTTAGCTCTAGACACTAAGGCATTTACTTTAAACTCTGGGTTATAAAGTTACAGTTATAAACTTAAACAAGGAGTGTATATCACAACTAGACATGTAATGGAAAAAAGTCAAAATTTAAAAAACACAAGATGAAAATACAAAAAGCACCATTTCAAAGTAAAAAAGTTACATTAAAAATAGATTTCACAGACTAGAATTTTTCCATTATTGCTTTACATTTTTGTTAGTCAAGCGTACAAAGTCAAAATGTACAGTGAAAATAAATTTAAATATTGTTTTGAACTAAAAATGCTAAATAAAGAAAACGTATATTTAGGCGCCTCAAAATGTATTGATTTTATTATTAAGAAACATTTTCACTAAACAAAAAATAACCAAATAACTTTCATTATCCACTGAAATAAAACTAAGCATGAGTGCAGAATTCTTCTTACTCATCTTTCTGTTCATTTTCTGCATCTATACGTAATTCAGATTAGATTCAGACATTTGCCTGTAGCTTTTCTGAACAAAAAATGAAAAAGCCTGTCACATGATCCCTGAATAAAAGCTTTTGTGCATCCCAAAAGCACTTTTCATTGTACTGTAGGTTGATATAATGTTCACCCGTCTTCATCAAGCTATTGTACCTCCAGTCTGAAACAATAAATGATTTGAATATATGATTATAAAAATGTATGACACCTCAAATTATATCAATTCCTATTAAACTCACCATTGATTTCATTTCCCCGCGGTCACCTTCCGCTTTGCTGTACCGCTCTGTGGCTTTTCTGGCATTCTCTACAAACTCCTATGTGAATGATTGCAGAGAGAAACACATAACATGTTTAAATTGTACACATCAACATATGGCTAATATAAACATTATAATCTGTCAGTTCTAACATCTTTTGTATACTTTAGCATAGCACACTGCTCTCACCATAAGCTCTTTATCCATGTAATACTCGCTGCCCGGGCTGCCATCATTGTTCTTGGTGTCGATGGCGAAACAGAGGAAGAGTACGTCCACTACGGTCTCAAAGATGGACAGGAAACAGTGAGCCACCAGGAAGGCAAACACACACACTATGATGAGAGGCAGCACCCATACGGTGTACTCTCTCTGATAGTTCAGTGCAAGAACACCTGCAAACGCCGTGCATGACACAATCAAGACCTGCGGGAACAAGACACACCTGTTAGAGGATCAGAAACTGAAGCTTACATACACATCAAAACCTAAACATAAAGAGAACTGTACTGTAATCAGAATTCATATTGTAAAAAATATACTTCCTATTTTAGTCTTCTGTCTCTCTTTAACATTCAAACAAAACAGTTTTTTAGTATATATTTTGCATATAATATATATCCTCCCAAACTCAGTTTTAATCTTTACATAATATATACTATTTGCATACTGTCCTATTTATAAAATAATAGTAAGTTAAAATTTATATTGTCTCTGAATAAATACCTTTCCTAAAAACAGGACAAAGTCTCCAACGCTGTTGATTGCTGCTACACGCAGAGCATTTTCAGCCAGGAGGAACAAAGCGTCCCGGGCGGATGTACAGAAGCCAGTGCTGTTAATCGCTGTTGCTGTGTATGCGTTCTAAAAAAACAAAATGAATTTATCATAATATATGAGCTATAATACTCCTGCTGAATTCACCAGTTTACCAATTTGTGTGTTTTCTGAAACTCACAATATTGGAGTTGCCAGCACAATGTCATCGAGTATAGTTATAGGAATTACTGCAACATTTGCTCTTTTTTATAAATAATATGTGACACAGTGGATTCACTCACCACGTTCAGGTAATTGAGGCACTTCTCTAAACACCACAGACAGCAAATACATGCCTTCAGCATGCAGCGTGTACACGCGTTTTCCTAAAGAAACAAAACAAGAATTGTGTAGAGTAAAAGTTGAAACCAAAGTCATTTTTTTCTTTTTAAATGTTTTTGACACCAGACTCACCTTTCCTTTCAGCTGAGTGTGGATGTAGCTAAGTATAAGCCGCGGAATCTCCACTAAAGTAATAATGAAGGCTCCTTTAACCACAGTGCCCAGATGATATCGCATCAGTGTCAGGACTGACGACACGATTGGTGTCAAAGGCAGCTGAGATTTATCTCTACAATGACACAAAGACACAGTTAATAAACTCTCAAACTGAGATCTGAAGTCATGAGTGACCTTAGACCTCCGACCTGGTGAAGTAGTATGTGACAACAGCCCCTGCCACAGTCATATGCTGGCATGCGAGGATAAACTCGCTGATCCAGATGAGACCCACAGCATGGTACCACACCATGTACTGCAGCGGCTCGTCCATTCGGAACTCCACCAAACCCGTCTGGTTGTTCTTCACTGGACTTCCTGTGGAAATACAGTAACAGATCAGTATTTGACGTGAACGCTAGAAGGTTATACTAGAAAGGTGCTCGTTTCTTTTGATGGACCTGCGGTTCCGAGGAACAGGAGAACAGTGATCCAGTAAACCCAGAAGCACATGAGGGACAGGAAGGTCCAGAAGGGCTGCAGCGCCAGTAAAGGCAGATGAGTAAAGACTTTACCAGCCACGTGGAACAGAGCGATGGTGAGGGCCACACGCTTCCTCATGAAGAACATTAGCAACAGCAAAATCACCTGATACACAAACATCTTAGTTAAAGATTGTAAAATGTTTTGCTCAGATGTAAAATTTGTAAAGAGTTGAGTTGACAAAATTTTTTGTCAACTCATATTAATTTCTAAACATATTAATTTCTTTCATTACAATTACACAATTAGATTTTTAATCTTATTTTAAAAAATGACAACCATTTTTAAAAACAGAATGAAAAATAAAATGCATATTAAGGCTTATAGTAGTTTTATCATTAAGTTTGTCACATGATCTTATCACATTGCATAGCTGTTTTGCTTGTTAAATTTTGTTGTCTGAAAACAGAATGTTAAACGCAATGCATTGTGGGAATGCATGGGTTTAGCTTTTGTATTTTAAAGTTATTTTACATTTTCAATTTGTACGTCTGTTTTTCACTCGTACGTTTTTCACTTGTCTTAAGGGGTGGACCTGAATGCTTGCTTTTTTTCTAATAATCATTTGTTTTTGTACAAGTCACGTTGTAAAATACTACTACAAAATTATCACCTAAGATCAGAGGTCCACATACTGTTTACAACACATATAAATTTACACTATAAAAATAAAAAGAGTACTTTGAAAAGCAGTCGTGATCTCTGCCATTTTTTAAATTCATTAACGCTAAACATACTTGACAAAAATAGTAATTTGCATACCGTGCAAACAGTGGCTCCGATGGCATAGATGAGAAGGGCTTGCTGGTTGTCTAGAGCCACCTGCAGTTCAGTCGCAGGCAAAGTGGCATTAACAGACTTTCTCTGATCCACATACAACCACCACAGAACACCACAACCACCTGTCACATAAAATATTACATGAGCCATTACATTTTCAACAGATTTGACCAGGACCTTATTTTAATGTAACGCTCATCGTCTTACTAATTGAGCCGACCACCACAACAGCTGTGAGAATCCACACCAGAACGACTGAGATGTAGCGAATCACAACCATCAGAATCAGAGACAGAACTAAAGAAGAAAGGATCACAATTATTAAGTCCCTTTTTTGATCCCAGACTTTAAATGTGAGAGAATCACGTTTTATAATTATAAATGTGAAGTTTAAAAATGCTCATGTTACATTTTTCATATATTTTTAACAAAACTGATTTGCTACTTTATAAGCAAATAATGAAAAAAAAGTTAAAGCCACATTAAAGTAATGATCTCACCGAGAGCGAGCAGACACAAGCCCATAATGATCTCTTTGGAGGTCATCACCCCGGCGACAACCCTGTGCACCACACTGTTGTCACTGACGAATGTGATGAATGCTTCTGCAAACTTGGAGTAGCAGGAAATATCAACTGGCATACAGCGATGAAACACTGGTATCGATGCACTGCATAAAAAACAACAATTACAAAAACCTAGAAACAATTGTGTCAATGAAAATGTATTATACAGTACTTATCCATATACAGTATACATACAAATGATCAAAAGACTTCATATTATATTACAGAAGCAAGTCACAATTTGATACTTGCTACTGTGTCTACCTTGCATGGACAGGAAGTTTTGGGCATTTTGTAACTCTGTCAGGGTGAGAGGAATATTGATCCGGTTTTATTTCATAGGAGCATAAATCCGATCCTAGAAACAATGATATTGAAAATGATACATCAGTAAGTGAATCGCTGTTTACATTTTATTATATTTCATTCAGGTTAATGTTTGCACATCATATAGCTCACCATTGGTTGTTGCAAAATTTGTGAGATCCTCGTAAGCCTTAAGCTCTCTTTTGGGGCATTTTGAGACACACAAAGCGACGGATTTAATCTTTCTTTTTAATATATCAATGTTGCAGGGATCCAGGAAAAACACATACCTGTAAAAAAAGCCATAAACAGTATTTTAGTATTGTTACGTTATCAAGTTTTTGTCTATAGAAGAGAAAAATAAATGTAGGAAATATAAGGATTAATGTAAGAGACTGTCTGAAACTGGGTGAACTGTCCCTTTAAGGAATTTTACAATGTATTATACTGTATTTGTTTATTAAAGGAATCTTTAAAGGACAAAACAATGACACCAGCAGGTGCCATCAATGCACAGCAGGGCGACAACCCAGATCTATCTGCTATATCATACTGTATATACAATATACACACTTTCTTGAGGTCTGGTCTCGGCCGCTGAGTTCAATCCCAGGGATTTCAGCATTCTTCTGCCCGCAGGTGTTGCCATAGCTGTCGTACCCTGATATGAGTCTAGAGGCGGCTCCTGTTGCTATGGCGAAACCACAGATGCAGAGCTGCCATGCAAAGACAAGAAGTTTATCAAGACATGCCAGTAAATAATTGGGCGTTTTCTCAAGCGACAATGTTGGCCACCTGGAATTGATTTAATGCCATAAATGTCATAGATGTTATAGAAACTGTTGCTCATGTACAGTCTCTTACCATGCCAATATTGAAGAGGATAAACAACAGCAGCCATGGGATATCTGTGCACTTCCTCTGCTCCAATGGTTTCCAGTCTCTCTTTTTCTGTAAGAGGTAGATGACATGATGTGTCAGACAGAATGGCATGCAATATTTTAACTGTTTTAAACAAAATATATTATGTGTATCCTTCCTTTTCATTTATGTCAGTATAACAAGAACACTATATATTTCAACCAAAGAAAGAAAGAAAGAAAGATGTTCAAGTTGTTTGTGAACTACATCATCGCGTGGATCAAACACGCTTGGAGAAGTAAAACCCGGAAGTGTTTTTTTTTGCTGTTGACAAACAAAGATCTGTCCACTCCGCCATTATTAATTCAATTTAAACACGACTTTGGGGTCTTCATTTCTATGTTAGGTACTTAGGTATTTTATAAACATTTGATTTAAAGCATATTCGTACGGTGAATCCTAAAGTTTATACCCCCATAACTTTTGCAGTTCATATTCAACTCGAAAAGTTTCTAGTTATGAATCAGCATATATTTACACGATGTTGTATTGCATGTCTTACCTGTGTGCTACCGCAGCATCCCATTTCAGGACAACCGAGAGTTAATCTAAATCACAAACGGTTTCAAACAGGGAGTTGCCTGCAAGGTTGTTCGCTGCAGAACTCACTGTTAAAGTTACACGTGCCTAGTGAACAAGTTAATACGTCACTGGAAACCCAAAAGATCGCAAGCGGTCACAATAATGTAACGCTTCTCACACGCAAATCGCTGGTCTTCGTAAATGAATGAAAATCTGTTGTTTTTGTCCAGGATCTTACGTGCTGTAATTCTCTCGTAGGAATTTTGTGACAAGGTGAAGGCGGAGCTGTCGCGTCCTCCTCCTCTGCTCCACTTGCCCACATTGATGAACCAAACGCTGGTGTTTAGACTGTATGTGAAGAGAGACCTTTGCACGACTGTCCATATCTGAATAAAAGCGAGATATGGATTAGGACAGACAGACAAGCATTAGGTTTGATGCGCCGGTTTTGTCATTGAGGTAGTAATGCACGATTCTTGAATGAATTGTTCGTTTGAGCCGACTCTTTTAATGATTCGGTCACAATGATTCACCTCGTATTACTTGACAGTAAGGGTTTACGATGTTTAGGAGATAAAGCTGTGATGTATGATGGTTAACAGAATATTTTTGAGTGTTGTCGGAGAAAATTGTGGTAAATGAGATCTTTGAACAGATTTAGTGAAACGGGCTGAATGAACCGACTCGCAGCCGACATTGAACTCGTGTGCAGCTCGTTTTTGAGACTTTAGCGCTATCTAGTGGAATGATGGAAAAGTGCCTAAAAATTCTGCCTGCAGACATTTCATTGTTAAGAACTACTGAGAATAAAATGCGCTTCACATCAAAAATGTCCAAATAATATACAAAAATCTTTGTTTTCCCAATTAAAACCCCAGGGTGTTAAACGGAGCGCGTAACATATTACGCGTGTTAATTTTATGTAAAGTGATGAATTTCTTTTGTACTATACTTAGTTATTCGCTACAGTTCGTTATCTTGACCTAGAATAGATCTTTAATGACGGGAACACGCAGATTTGTAGCTTTGCAAGACAAATGTTAAACGACGAAACTAAAGTGGAGATGCCGGGGATTGAACCCGGGGCCTCATACATGCAAAGCATGCGCTCTACCACTGAGCTACATCCCCTCTGAATACGTCACGTGTTTAATATTATTATATATCATACCTTTATACCTTTATTTCTGTATAAAGGACATGTTCAAATGAGACATAACTGAGCAAATGTGACTACAGTGCATATAGGTTTCAGAAATAAAGCCGTGACTTAAATAAAAAATAAGATTATATACTCTAAAACCATGTTTAATTTTCGTAAGAGTTTTAAGGTTTTATAAATGTTATAAATGCACGTGAATATAAGTTTTATAAATCTGTATCAAGAAGAAATTCGAAACATGAAAAACTCAAATGAGCAAAAATTTAATTACTGCAATACCTTTCAGTAGAAATAAAGTTGTAATTTGATTTAAATAAGAATATATACTATACAACTTTCAGGCTTTGCTTTATTGGACAAAGCTTTGTAAAAACAACAAAGATTTCCCTTTCTAATTAGTTTTGCAATTCAGTTTGACGCCACTAGGGGCGCACATATCTCACACGTTACCTTTAACAAACAGCACAGGACACAAGATTGACTGAAATAGCTTTTTAATATTTAAATTGTAAACACATACATTGTAACACAGAAAATAATGGCCATTATGGGACATCTTATATTAATGTCTAGTAATCTTTTGTTAAACACACAATTGTCTCGCTTGAAAATTGAATGTCAAGACCATTAAGTATTATTATAAAGTGCTTCAGTTTTGGACCAAAGACAATACTATTGTTCTCTTTCACATCTTCTGATGTACAACAAGGATTGTTGTCTGATTTAGGGGGGTGTTTGACTAAAAAGCACCTCGTGGATTTGGAAAATATCAATATGTAGCACCACATTGCTTTTGGTCACTTCACACTGTAGGATAATAAGTGTACCACGAAGAATCAAAATGGCTGTGTTGAAATAATGGTTTTGTGGTATTACTAATATAACAGTTCAAACTATTAAGTAACAGAATAAGAGGCACATCCTGAGTAATTAACTCCTGTACCAGACATAAGAGAGACCAATGTATTTTCTATAAAATGTTAAAACCATTGGCCTAGTTTGGCACAGACATTTTTTGCATCTGTACAGTTTCACAAGTAGTTGCCTCACTGGTTTTGTCTTTTCATCTTGGTTTACATCTGAATACTTTTACTATAAAACAACAATGAATCTCCTATTGAAATCCCAGCCAAAATCCTTCCCATGAGTACACGCGTTAAACAGCGGCACCTGTTTATACCCACATGGAAATACTCAAAATGATAAAGCTAAAATGGCTCTTTGTACTGGGCAGAAGACATGCTTTAGCTCCTAAACGCAGAATCCACGTAAAGCATGCAATAAACTTTCAAATTCACTATGTAAAAACAGCTAGCAACAACTGTTTTCAGGCCTTGTCTTCACAGTAGATGCAAATACCACCGAAGTTCAGAGGACAATGTGTGCTTGAGGAACAGCCACCTGTTCAGGTCTCGTGAAATAGTTTTTGGCGTTCGCTTCGCGTCCAGTAATGGCTGGTCCATTATCGTTTTTAGTCCATTAGCAGAGTGTTGATTGAAGGCACAACACTTACAAACACAACAGTGAAACATTGCACGTCGTTTTTTCAAAATATCATTTGCTTATATGTTTAAATGCATATCTAAAAATAAAGTACAAAGACAAAGAACTGTAGCTGAAATGCGCCATCAACGCTTGATGAAAAGCTAAATGAAGAGATGAATGTCGGCCCTGAATTAGACATCTCGTTGGCAGTGTCTGATTGATATTTTCGCTGGAAACTTCGCAGTGGTCTTGTCAATCAAACATTCAACGCTAGTGGAGCGAACGGCTTCAAGTTTCATCCTTGCGAACGCTAAGACGGAGCTGTGAGCACCAGGCTCAGTGTCGTCTGTATATTTGACTCTTTTGATTCTTCTTTTTGCATTGATTTGCATTGGTATCTCTCAGTAGTGTGTTAAAGGTCCAACACCCTCATGTGGGCACACACTCTGAAATTGAACAAAAAAACTTGTACAAAAAATTAACCGCTAGTCCAAGAAAACAGGATTTTTGTATCCATTGAATTGAGGTCGCTGTGGATCACACCACAGTTTCTTTGGCCTTCTCGTCTATGAGGAAAGCCTTCAGCTGAGAAATGTCCACCACGGCATCGCTTTTGTTAACGGAAATGTCTTTTAAGTGGTCCTCGTCACTTTGGTCCTTGGCAAAATTGACAAATACCTGAAAAGAATAGAGAAAAGATTTAGTTAAGGTAACAACGGTAATATTTAACCAACTAAACTGAATTTGAACTAAAACAGAAATAAATCTCTGCAGGCGTTCTTACTTGGTCTAGGGTGGTCTGTGAGACTGAGTAGTCCTCGATGTGGAGCTGCTCTTTGTTCTTGGAGAGGATGCTGAAGATGCGGGCGAGGGAGGTGAGAGTGGAGGGCAGTTGGTACTGCAGCATGTTTCTGTGTTTCTCCTTCAGGATGCTGCCCGGCAGCTCCCGCTCAATAAACTCCATCACCGGTTCCAGCTGCGGATCGGAACCCACCCGCAGGATGATGGTGTACCCGTCACCGAACCTGTTAACACAGGCCACAGGGCTTTCAGAATATTGCACTTATATGCTCATATGTATTTAGAATTATATGTTTTAATGATAAACAAATGTGTATGTTTTTAAGCATATAACACTTTGAAACATATTAAGGCCAATTCACACTGATCCAAACAAATGCGTTTGAATGAATTTTGATTGGCTGATATTGTTTTATTGTTCATCAGCTGGAAAAAGATTCCTACCTGTTCTTTAAGTGCTGCACGCTGCCCAGACAGCGAAACCTGCCATTGACCATGATGGCCATACGAGTACAGAGAGCTTCACACTCCTCCATACTACAAAAACAAATGACAGTGACAAGAATGTCACATGACATTAAAAGATGGTTACTGTTAACCACCATTTTTATGCAAAATGTAAAACCAGGTTTTAAGCAGTCAGGACACTACGGATTTTCTTGAAGGGAGTATGACTCACCTGTGTGATGTCAGAACGACCGAGCGTCCCTCTTTAATGATGCTGAGGATGCAGTTCCACAGGGCCCGTCTGGCTTTGGGGTCCATCCCAGTGGTGGGTTCGTCCTGTAACCACAGTGACAGCCAGGTTAACCATGGCCCAAAGATTTAGCAGGAAACATAAGCAGAACAGCATAAACAGAGGGAGGAGAGTAATCATGTTTTTTGATTCTGACTGACAGACAGAAATGTGCCGTGCTGCTTTTCTTCAACTAGCTAAGCGAATCCCCAGGAATTAAACACTTTACAGTGCAATAAAACGGAGAAACAAAGAGGCACTGTGGGTGTTGCTTGTGAGAAAGAGGTCTGCCAAGCACTTGATCTCAGGACTGTTACACAACAGTTCTGAACTAAATCGGTATGAATGTTCTTTTCATGAAACAGAGATGACCCAAATACGGTCATTTGAAGGATTTTAAAGCATGAAAGTGTTGGCGGTTTTGTGTTTCTGTATAAGAGTTTCATTAAAAAAATGAATTTATTTGGCACATTTTACACACTCACCAGGAAAACCACAGGTGGACCTCCAATAAGGGCTATAGCCGTGGAGAGTTTTCTCATGTTTCCACCACTGTAGCTTCCCGCTGCTTTGTCTACATATTTTATTAGTCCCAGTTTACGGATGCCCCAGTCTGCCACCTGCAACGAACAAACAACCAATCAGATCACTCGATTATGACCTGATGTTATGACACAGTCAGAGTTTCCATTTCAGGGACAACCACAAAACAGACCTCGCACACTTCTTTCTCCGGGATGCCTCGCAAAATGGCATAAAACTCCAGATGTTCCCGACCGGTCAGCAGGTCGTTGATGGCATCAAACTGTGGACAGTATCCCATGTTCTGATGGACTTCATCGATTTCTGTCAATACGCTGCAAGAAACAACCTCATACTGTTAGTTCCAAGAAACATCACAACCAAATTTTAGCTTCTGTTAGTCTTAAATGTAAAAGAAATTGTTGTTTTACCTCTTGCCGGCTAAGTAAGCCTCTCCACTAGTGACCACAGAATCTCCAGTGAGCATCTTGAAAGTGCTCGTCTTTCCAGCGCCGTTTACACCGAGCAAACCAAAACACTAATAAAAAAAATCATAATTATCATAATCATCATCTGTATATCCGAAACTAAAGAGGAACAGGAAATGAGCTCACCTCTCCTGGAGGGATGCCCACACATAATCGGTCTACAGCTGGTTTCTGTTTCCTTTTATACACCTGCAGAAACAAAAATATTACTGTTACACTTTTCTTGTCATGTTTATAGCCGTTTAAAATAAAGAAACCTGCAAGATATTAGATTACATTTCACACACCTTTGTGAGTTGTTTGAGCTCCAGGATATCAGTCTGTCCACTTCCTCCCAAAATCCTCTGCCTCTCTCTGGCCACATCTTCATCCTCCTCTCCTATTGGCTGCAGTTTAGTGCTAACCGGCCTATTAAACCAAAACATTTTATATATATATTTTAATATTGATTTTAACACTTTTCCCTGTGAAAGCATGAAGTCATTGGATTTTGGGTTGTTACCTGGCCTTGATGCAGAAACGATATTGGATAAGGACGGTGATGCAGAAAAAAACCAGGCCTTCGACAGCCATGGCAAAGAGATTCTTGCCCACCATGTCCCACTCCAGAGGAGAGCGGAATCGATTCTCGCCTGAAATTATCAAAAATATTATGTCAGAGAAGTCTTTATTGTTTAAGTAAATTGATCAAATAAGTTTCCGTCTTTATCATTAAACCTGTCACAACTTTCTTTTCCACAAAGGACACATGCAGAGCTGACTGTCTTTCGTAACATGTCATCAGTGTCTAAATTAGGTTTAGCCCAATTTGGTCCTCTTTCTCAGAATAGTTTTTTTGTTCAGAGGTAAACATGTTTGAGCGGCTCCATTTCTAATGCTTGTTCCTGGAAACCATCCAGCTCCCGCTGTGTCCACAATACTACAGGCACTTTGACCTGGACTGCTTGCCAAATACACACTGAATGATTAAAGAAACGGTACATACCGAATCTCTCAAGAGCATCAGCCATGGCCTGATTCTTCACCATGTCGATGAGACCTCTGCCCAGACAGAAGTGAGGGAAGATCAAGAACACATTCTTCAAGATGTTGTTGATGCCGCCAATCTCCTAGGGAGAATAAGAAAAACATCAAGCAGTCATTCGGGAGCTTTCTTGAGAAACAGATCTGTTTGTGAGATGTGTATTTATTTCCGGTGTTAAAGACTTTGACTTACATTGCTGCCAAACAGCTCCAGCACAAACGTGGACACACTGCCATTTATTCCAATGAGGATATTGACGCTTGTCAAAACCACATAGGCTGTACTGGGGATCTTAAAGAAGAATGATGCTGGGTACATCAGGGGCGTTATGGACCACCTACATGGACAAAACACATTTTTGCGTGTTTGATCTATCATAGGACATGGCCAAAGCTTTCATACTATTGACACACTTTATCAGATCATACAAGAAACCCATTTAGGAAACATAGGACTGCTATATGGACTCAACACGGAGATACTTTGGGACTTACCCATAGAGCAACAGCAGAAGAGCGAGAACAGGGAGGTTGGTGGAGGACACGTAGGCTTCTTGCTGAAAACAGACGAAGATGATGATGACCAAAGTCGCTGGGACAATGTAGTTGCACTAAAGAAGAAAGAAAAAATGGATTATTCAGTGCTGACAACTTCAGCTAGTGATGAAATCATGTTAACAGGTTAACACTAACCATATCCCAAACAAAGTTGGCCAGCCAGTAGAGAAAAGGCTGAACTCCGCTAATAAACTGCATGTGTTTCGCCTTATTCACTCTCTCTTGAATGAGGAACACCACAAAACTGGCCGGGACGAAGGACATGGCGAAGATAACGCAGATAGACACCAGCACGTCCACTGACGTTGTCATTCTAAGATGTGGATGAGGTCATAGGTCAGAAAAGGATATTGTATTGGTAAATGAGAATGAATGGTTGTTGGTGTTTACTTACAGGGCCACTTGCGAGAGCTGTTCTTTGGTCAGATTGAGCGGGTGGTTGAACGCATTAATACTGAATTTGGAGCGGTCTTGGTCGGCAGGGAGACTGGAGCGCAGGATGGCATTGTTCATGACATTGAGGAACGCTCCGATACTGTGCCAGCCTTTGTTATTGAACCAGATCTACACAAGAAAAAGACGCAATTGTAACACTTTTTATGCTCTTATTAAGCAATGAAAACCTCTAAAGGCGTAATATCTGACAATTAATGAACTTTGACTTAAGCCAGCATGCAATGCGTTAATTTCTGACTTTCTGATATAAAAACAAACAGTTCTGCAATGTAATTAAATGTATAAATAAAAAAAACTAACAATAATTCAAATGAAATTATGACAATGTAGTTATAATATTCTAATTAAAAATATAAAACATAAATATTTAAATATATATAAATATAATAAAATACAAATATCATGAAGGTCAAATATGTATATTTAATGAGTAGCAAATAAGCAGAAATAAATGAAATACATGATTAATTAATGAAATAAAGAACATCAAATTATAGTATTTGACAAATTATATAACAGAATTTTCAAAAATAACTAAAGCTCTTTAATAAACACTCTGTTGATGGATTACTCACACAAGACACGTTTATGCAATAAAGCACTCAAAGGCTTTACAACTATTTATTTATCAGCGTGTACAAAGAGTGAAAGTGTACACACCTTAACGTTATTTTTGGTGTCAAGACCTCGGATAAACGTTGATAAACCTCGCAGGAAACGATCAGCTGCAGTGCCCTATGGGTAACAAAGCAGATCTGGGGTTAACACAGGTCAAACATCCCAAACACTGAACACCGTTAATGTTATAACCTCAGATCAAATTAAAGGTGACATACCGTTTTAAGACTGAAGCGGTTACGAATGTGAGAGATGGCATCATTGATTTCATCGCCAGGGGGGAGGGCCTGTGAGCTCCGAGCACCCAATGAGAATCCACCATACCTGCAAGAACAGCCAATCAGAAATCATGTGAGACCTAATTCTTTAAATGTGACGTTTAAATAGCTGCATTTGCAAATTAATCTTAAAAAGTAGTAAGTATACCTGAATTCATTCACCCAGAGTTTGTTCTTTAAGCTGAAGAGAGATAAAATAACAGTTATAGGGTGAATTAAAAAGAATAAGGTCGATAAATCTGTATTTCTGTATTTGTTTAACTTACCTTTTGCCGATAATCTGAGCGTATGTTTTCACCAAGTAATCTGAAATATTTCTGCCTGTCAGATTCTGTAAGGTTTCAGTATCGGTGACTTTAATCTAAGAAAAAAATTAATAAGTGTATATTATCACATTTTTTAAAACATAATGTTATAACACAGAGAACTGAAGTATTATTGTATAATATTCGATGACTGTATATACCTGAGGAGGAGGCAGACCACCTGCTCCTACTGGACATTCCGGAAGCATCTTTTTTCGTCCGTCACAGCTGCACTCACACAGAGGCGACGGGTTTTCCATGCTCCAGTTTCCCTTCAGGAACATGTCCTGAATGCTCTCGGGAACGTCTGGAGTCATCCATTCTTCATCATTGATCAGACACGACTTGCTACTGTTTCATACAAGGAATCAAACAAACAATTGTATATTTGTTTATTTTTTTATAACTTAAACAAAAAATACTGATTACAGCATTTTTTATTTTATGAGGAAAAGGTTTCAAGACTCACGATTTCTGCTCGCCTGAGCATTTTTCAGTGTAACCCGGATTACCCAACAGAGCTTCATGTAACCTGTTTGTAAGTACGTCCTCGGGTGCATCATTGCTGTTTGAGAAAACAATCATTAGCCTCACAGAATTATGGGTAGGACACAGAGTCAGGTATGTGGCTAGTAGTGGGCACCTGATGAAGGTGAACTGCTCCTCATACATGCTGGGTTTCAGGGCGAGGCTCGGATACTTTCCAAAAGGAGGTACAATGAGACTAAAGACCAGAGCGATGCACACGAAAACAGCAGGCAGAACAATCTGGAACCGACACAATTAGTGTTACAGACTTGTGATTATCCAGTGTAGGTGGGATGTTTTATTAATCTGAGATTATGTGAAGAGAATGGTAAGCCGTACCTGAGCAAAGAAACCTTTCCGGGAACGTCGGGCGTAGAGGAAGCGCTTCCAGAGCAAAGCCACAAACTGCTGTCGCTTCAGACTCCAGCCCTTCACCTGGTATGATCCCTTACCATCAGCACCGCCGAGCCAGTCTGTCTCACGTGATTCTGCACGTGCATATTTACTTGTTACATTTATATATATATATTTTTTATATAAGCATATGTCTTTTATATTTAAATTTTCTACATATGTAAAAGCAAAAACTCTTTTCTCAAAAACTAAAGCTTAAAACAAAAAATTCTGCCATTAATTAAAAAGCCACTGTTATAATATAAATTCATTCAAAATGAGTGATTCATAAAGTAAAATGCAATAAAATTATGTTTAATAACAATCAACGATTAAAAATTAATCAACAATTAAAAATGTTATTTTTCACTTGCCAGACAAATATTTTTTTCTTTACTGTCATATAGATGGCAAAATCAATTATAGGCAATAATAAATATAAATAATATGTAATAATACTAAATAATAATATGTAGTCTTCACACATGATACTTGAAAACATACTTGACATAAATCAACAGGTGGAATGGATGAAGAATGAGTAGAAAAAGTACCTGGATCACCTTCTGAGTCATTGAAATCAAAATCATCTTCAGTGAATGGCTTCAAACAGCTCTGATGATCACCAAAAGCATGTCGACGGTTTCTGCGTGCAGGAAGAATTCCATCTGTTGACAACAAAAGAGGAGAATTCATAATCCACATGTTCCCATGAACGCTATTAATATATCAAGAATTTAAAACAATAATAGTAAACTGTATTGGTTTTTACCTGACATTTCAGCATCGACCCCATTGTCCTCTGCGACTTTGAGGAAAATCTGTTCAAATGATCACAAACATAAATCATTTATATTCATTTCTTACATGAAATGTACTGAACTTCAAAACATTTTTAATGATAATCCATTACCTCTTCCAGTGTCGTGTCTGAGATGCCGTAGCTTGAAATGCTGAGGTCGGTGAGTCGATCGTCAATCTCATGGAAAAGCTCCACAAACCCTCCGGCTTTAGCAAACTCGTACGGCAGAATGTAAGTGATCTCATGGCCCAGATCTTCAACCAGTCTGGCTGTAGGAACGTGCTTGAAGATCACGTTGGAGATCAGGGAGATATCTAGAACATGAACAAATATGACAAAATCTGTCTACTGAGGCATTTTAAGCCATCATGAGCACATTTTTTATATTTTTTTTAATAGATGATTGTACCTATTGTGGTGGTTTCACTTTCATGGTCGCTGCCCAGTCCAGCATCAGAACTGCTTTCAGACACGCTGTCATCCTACACAGACAATCTACTTTTAGATAATTACGACCAAACCATGCTCATGAAATGCCACCAAGCCAACACTCCTTCCCAAAATGCATCTGTATGAAGCTTCATACCTTCTTAAGGCTTCCCTTGGAATAAGAGACAGTGCTGCTGGAGGTGCGGCAAGAGCTTGCAGAGAGATCAAAGTCTTTCTTCACCAGCGTCAGGTAGTATCCTGATCCCAGTTGGGTCTTGAGGAACAGTGAGGAACCCACACAGCAAAGCTTTCCATGAGAGATGATGGCAATGCGATCACCCAGGATATCAGCTTCATCCATGTGGTGTGTAGAGAGGATGATCGTGCGACCTGAAACGAATTAACATGTGGCTTTAATGAAACGTTTTAGAGAAACCAACGCAAGAACGTTCGTTTTGGCGCATTCTATCTACCATGACGATATTTCAGCAGAAGGTCCCAGATGCCTCGGCGGGAATACGGATCGACTCCAGCGGTGGGCTCATCCAGAATCACGACCTTTGATCCTCCGACGAACGCCAGAGCGACTGATAGTTTCCTCTGCATTCCTCCTGTAGCGCACCAACAACAGAGTTAGAACAACATACTTCCAAGTTTGAACTAAATTACGACTTGCAGTCCAAACTTTTATTGTTATTACTGCACCTGAGAGCTGACTGGTGCGAGACTTGCGCTTATGAGGCAGACCCAGATCCATCACAATCTGCTCCATCTCGGATTTTACCTGCTCCTTGGGCAAACCCTTTAGGCGTGCATAGAACCAGATATGTTCTTCTACAGTGAGCCTGAAAGACATGGAAAAAGGTTTTGATTCTAGATCAACATTTAAGTTTCATACTAATGTGTGTGGCTTAGAAGTGACTTACATGCTAAACAGGACGTTATGTTGCGGACACGCCCAGGTTTTGACGTATAGTGTTCAGATCTGTGCGGATGTCCTTGCCCATGATGTAAGCTGTGCCAGAGGTGGGTGGGAACAGGCCGGTGAGGATAGACCTAAAAAAAGCCAAGAAATATAAAACTCATAAGTAACACTGTCACATTGTTAAAATCGGATGTAAAGGTGTTTAGGTCCCTTACATAGTTGTAGTTTTGCCAGCACCGTTGTGACCTAAGAATGAGGTAATCTGGCCCTCATAAAAACCCAGACTCAAATCATCCACCGCCAGCTTGCCGTTACCATAGACCTTCACCAGGTTCTCGATGTAAACACCAGGAACCACGTGGGCCGGTTCCTCTTCAACACATACGGCTAGAATATAAATCAGACATTTGTACTCGGTCACAAGTCACCAAACTAAAATATATGACATACAGTGTATTTTTTGTTTCTATACCTTCAGCATTTTCTTTCTTGTTGGTGGATACTGATGTCGCCCCGCCACACTTCTCTCCACACCAGTATGATTTGGTGAACGGGAAGTACCATGGACGTGGGATGCCATACTGGCCTGCAAACGTGACATTTTCACACAATCAAGAACTATTTCAAAGCCTCAAAAAACACTTTAAGTGTCTCAATGCTCACCTGGGAACACAGCTTCGATGTACCAGGTCATGATGCCGTACAGCACCGAATCAAACAACATGAGACAGATGGATGTGGTGAGACTGTAATTGTCTTCCTCCAGGGGGCTGGAGAGCAGGTTACTCCACTGTATGCCCACGCCTTGTTCTTCAAACAGAGCAAAATACTCGCACCCATAACCAAACGCCACAGGGGACAGGAGGCTCTGAGGAACAGACAGGAAGAAAATGATTTATGTTGAAGAAACATCTGTTCCTGTCAGGATTTTTTAATAGCCGACGCCAACATCGGTATTGCTCTTTGCAACATGTAACACTGACAGTATCGACACTCACCACAACCACTTTAGCCCCAAAGCCCACGTAATCCTGCCAGGCCACACACAAAACATATGGCAGGTACAGGGTGAAGTATATGATGCCGCCGCACGCAGCGGCGAGGTTAGCACGTGAGAAAAGTGTGCTGATTAGGAAACACTGCATGATGGTCACAACAGCGAAGGAGGTCAGGAACAAGTAGACAACGCCAGGGTCACTGTAAGGCAGTAGATTGCCCATCTGAACAAAAAAGACCACATAATAAATATATATTTTAACAGAAATTTATATTGCTCTTTCATACATCGTAGTATCGATACTAAGATATTTTAGATTTTCTATTAAACTGATTAGGAGAAATAAAAATAGACACAAATGAGACAATCAATGGCATACAGTAAGTGTACAGAGCTATAAAATTAATGTAAACAGTTTTTCTATTTTTCATGTGTCGTATGTCATATTTGTACATTATTATCTGATTTATATTTATTATTGAAATATTATATCAAAATAATATTTTTTATACATTTTTATATTTAATAATAATTACGGAAATAAAATGAGATATTACTGTATTAATTTAGGTTATTTTATATTGATTCATACAAATTGTTTCAGAACAGTTTAAGACATCATTAAGATCTCCTCTGAAATTCATTGAGGGGACATAAGTGAGATTACTAGATTGTTTACATTTAATCTTATTCATGTCCAGGAGAAACAATTAAGATCAAGTATAAACTGTTACAGACCTTCAGGATGAGCACCAGTAGGGCGGCGCTAATGAGCAGCGGTATCAAGCTACTGATGAACCAGCTAAGCCACAAGATCCCATTATCCAGACCCATAATCCTCATGGTCTCCTTCAGACGTGCTTCCTTCTCATACACAACACCTTTGATGATGATCGCCACCGAGTACATCCAGGCTAGAGTCATGAACAGAGGCATGGAGCGACTCATGACCTGCAGGAACCTGAAGTAAAAAGGATAGGATTGAGTTTTAGAAAGAAGACAAACAAACGTCTCTTCCCGCAAAAGTATCAATAAATAGCTTAATATAATTAAATAATTATTATTTTAGTGAGTATCACATAATTAATTTCTTACATGTCATCCACATAGCAGGGATAAGGCATCTGTTGAATATAAACTCCAGTTTTTTCTTTGCTGCCCGTCAGCGCTCTGATGATTCCTTGTTCAATCACGTCCTGCAGGTAGGAGAATCCACCCCAGATGTAACGCAGATCTTCAAACGGGTCTGCACGAGGGCCAGGGTCCCAGTATCTACAGCAAGCATGACCATTAAATCTAACTGGCAAGGCTGAGTCCATTTTTTTATTGTAAAATGTATTTAAGTTAAAAACAAAAAAATACTTCCAATGCCACAAATAGCATTGCGATGGAAAGCTACAAGGATAAATGATTTGGAAAATAATCTCATACCCGTCCTTGATCTTGTTGGTGCGCTCCACGTTATCAATGTCCATGCGTATCTTATAGTTAACGTTGGGAGGCAGTTCAGATGTGTTTAACTCCATGTCAGGAAACACAATTCCGGCCCAGAACTTGCGGTCATCGAGCAGATGCATTGACTTATTTACCAAGCGTTCCTCATTGGCCACTGGCTTCAATTTATCCAGGTTGACACACTTCAGGAAACACAGATTATTAGAAAGCAGTCAGAGACAGAATTTACAGAACACATCATCCTCAATCCTGATTTAATTTACGATTATATTACAGCAAAGTCAAATTTTGGGCAGATATAACCTGCTCTGGTGATTCACCCAAGGAAAGCAGCGCAACTGATTCATTACTGTAATTTATTGGAGAACAGAAAGCTGATTCACTGTCTGATTCAGTGGCACAGTGACCCAGGAAAATAAAAAGATTTTGAAGGAAATGGAGGTACAAAATGATTGAATTTTGTTCTTGGAACCATTAAGTTGATTAGCATAAATGACAAGTTTCCCATTTATATGGTTGTCACATTCAGGCAGATGTAATGGTCAAACTGGCATTAATGAGATTAACAGTGTTTCTACTGTCAGGACACATTTCTGCTGTATGTGTGTGTGTGTACCTCCATAAATCTAGAGATGGTTTGTATAGCCTGATCGGTCTCGTTGAAGACCTCTTGCCACGTGTATGACGTTCCGTGGGATCGCTTGTCCTCTGAGGCCTTGGACAAGAAGCTGGACACATCCTCAACACGCCAGTCCGTCCCGGCCAACTTAGCATTGAAGAACCCAGCGGTAGCGTTGTTACGGAGAAGAGTCTGTACAGAACAAAATAACATTTAGGTAATCCATACATATTAAGATTTATGCCTGATAATAAAATACCACACATTAAATGATACAAACTAACTATGGTGCTATGTTTGGTTTTTCAGTATCAGCATGACATTTCATAAGACACGAGGGAGGGCAAGCGAACACCTTATGTAATAGACTTTTTAATTTAGTTAGCAGGTCATGAATGCCTCCCTACATTTCTCTAGGGGTGTAAAAATCCCTGTCCGGCCATTAAGTTTCCTGCAGCACACGTTGTGTGCCATGTGAGGTTATCGTGCAGTACCATTTAAAACCAAAGAGTGGCAGTATGGAGCCCAAAATAAACATATCTTTTTTGCAGAAGGGTTATCTGCGTTCAAACTGCGTGTGTGAGCGTAACTCACCCTAACCAGGTCCATCTCCTCGCTGTTCTCCATAAAGTTCCAGATTTTTGGTTTTATCTCTTCCCACATGCCCCCAAGATCCCTGAGCACTCCAAGCTCTTGAAATGTCTTGTTGACCTGAGAATAAGAATCAAACAGTTAGAATATGTTCTGATGGTTGATCTTGCTATATGTGTTTCATCAGTGTTCTCCTGACCTCATGTATGATCCTCTGTGTGGCAGGAGTGTCCGGTGTGTACAAGATCGTCCCCATGAGCAATGGTTTCAAAGCCCTCCAGATCATGCGAGAAATGGGGCTGGACTCCAAACCCTTCATCAAGTTGTTACAATAGGGCGCTGAATTGAAGAGAAAGGTTTATTTTTAGCTCTAAATCTCTTATTTCTTCTACAAATGAGGTACTTTAAATGGACCGTAGGATCGACTCACTGGAGGAGTTATCATAAGCAGACACAGACTCTTCATCGCTGTCGTTGCCGTGGTTACCAAATAAAGCTTTGTAGTTGTGATCCTCGTACCAATTAAGGGACTTTATCTTGAGGCCGCCTCCCTCCGGATGGCCGCAGACGATGCGAGATACGGCCTGGTACATGTGGTTGGGGGATTGAGTGCTGTTTCCTGTCAGGTAGAGGATCTCTGTGCGCATGTCTCGCCAGCTCTTCATACTCGCAAGCTGTGAAAAGAAGAAATTTGAAAAAACCAACGTAAATGTTGGATCGATTTTGGATCGTTTGCTTTGGTAAAGAAACAAAGAATTGTCAAAACAAAAAATGCTGCTAATGAAAAAAATGTTTACATGGCAGATGACAGTTAATGCTTGTGTTTGTCCAATTCTTTTGCGAAAAGTAATTTATTGTTACAGTTGTATCAGAGAAGAGTGATGAAAGTAACATTTGATGTAGCTAAATAGCATGTTTGAAAAACAAAAGCACATCAGTGTTGTTATGCGTTCCATGTGCGTTTAAACATGCCACCGGCGTGTGTCACGGGGTGTAATTGCAAAATGTTGTAAGTGTCAGCTGAAAGGCATTACAGATGATGACCAAACCTCAACATCATCATAATAACAACAACAACAACAGATAAACGTGCTTATTCTCTCTAGATGTCTGATACATGCAATCCTTACAATTATTAGGGCAAAGGCAACTCATTTTTATTCATGAGATCATTTCAACAGGGCGTTCCTTGACAATCGTTACGTTCCACTGAAAGAAATTTAAAAACAAAATAAAAATACTAGCACACAGATTAAAAGATTAAACTTTGTGGGTGAGCTATGGCTTTAAATATACTGACCACTGTTACATACGGTATTTAACACAGTTACTGTACTGCATTTTACATCAAATGCCAAACAAGCTGACTTTTTTACCTAAAACACATTTTTCCTCTTGCACTGTTGTGTAAAAATAAGAGAGAAAAGAGTTTTTAGGGCTAATTTAGACTGAGAATTGTGAAAGAAAATTCATGAAAACCTGCTTCTTGTGCCACTCGCCCGGCAACAAGCCGAATGGAGGCGGTGCCGTGACAAGCTGAAGCACATCCGCTGGAGGAGAGGTTACTATCGGCCATTCTCTCAATGAAATAAAAAGCACGCTCAGGAAAACACAAGAAGATAACCTACTTTATGAGATCTAGATGCACTGATGTGTGAAATAATGGCTTGTGTAGTTACGGTATGATGAACACAAGGATGAGAATGTTTTCATTCAATAAATTGGCATTAAATGTTACATGAACATTTTGTTGCGTAAATGTTTAAGAAGGGTTATAATCGGGCAGTCAATATGATTCATACGGCTATAAATGCTTAACATTTGCAATTCTCAAAACCACTAGTAACCCATATGAGACCCATATTTGTACTATTTGTGACCCCATCTGTAACATCCAGGTTAAACTGCACAATTTAATTATGAGATTAGGAGCATCATTGACAAAAAATGAAGAAAATATGTAATGTGTGTATATTGTTTTTTGCTAGATTATAGGCTAGATTTCAAGATACAGTATTCATATTTTCTGATAAATATTAAAATTAATGATTTTTTTAAACTGCATTGAACTGCATACAATCTTTGACATTTCCTTACTCAGTCAATATTAAAGATATCGATATAAATATTTTCACAGAATGTTCATTATGTAAGATTTTTTTTATCTAGAAAATCCCCCCCCCAAAAAAACACAAAAAAATGTTTACACAGACTGGGTCACATTTTCCATTGTGTCTTGAGTGTCTAAATGTATTTGGGGCACTGTATCTCAGCATGTCAATATCTAGTACCAGCCTGTTGTTATATCTATCACCCTGTTAGAGGAGGTGTCTGAAGACGGCCTGCAGGCCAGACAGGCACGCAAACAAAGCCGAGTAACTCAAGAAATAAGGCACGAACTGAAGTAACCTCTCTGCTGCCGGCTGCAGCGTGGGTTATTAGAGTTCACCGAGCACGTCCATGACTCTCATGTGAAAACAAAGAGGAAGTAAAGCCTGTCAGGGCTATGTTGGCGTTTGCTTGATTTCTGTTTCTGTTTCAGATAATAAAACGCTGGCCAGCTTTAAAGTGATCAAATTCCTGGTGAACAAACGCCCTGTTGAAGTTGAAGATGTGTTGTGCAGGATCAAAATGTGTGTTACACCACATCTATTGAACTCAGCACTTTTGCTGTCAGGAAAAGCTTAGACCACCAGGGCAAGTTTCCGTAACTAAATCACTGATCGCTTCCTCCAGTTTACTTTCTATGGCCGGGACATTAAGGTTGACAGCAGATCAAATAGATTTAAAATGTCAGCACTTAGGTTTCTGATGGTATATTTGTTGACGTATATTTGTTGACATATATTTGTTGACATAACTGTTTTTAACTCTCTAAGCAATCAAACTTGTTGTATCCTTTTTAGTGTCATCCCACCTTGAACAACATAAAAATCTGCTACAACCTGATTCTCAAAGCTTTACTTTGTTATGAGGTTCAACAAGTTGTGTTGCTGTTTTGTATCCACTAGTCTTCACGGTCTAATCCGGGATAAGAACATTTAAGAAGCAGGGGGTAAACAACACTTCAGTCTGGTGTCTAGTTCCGTCTCCAAAAGGGGGTGCGAGATATTTTAAGGTGAACTTACCTCCACGGCTAATGCCCCCAAGCTCTCCAGCAGACTGTCGGTTGCCAGGGACACATCTTGGATAATCTTGGGGTCGGACTTGACATCTTTCTGCAGGACCAAAAGAGAAATAAAAAACATTATACAATAAACTGAATCTTGAAAAGCAAAAACTGTTCCCAGGCACAAACCATCAGGTCACCAGGTATAACTAGGGCAACACTAATAAGCATTTAAGACGTATAGAATAACAGCAAACTATACTGTTGTGATTGACAAGAAAAATGTTAAATGGGTCGCTGTCTCCTCGCTTACATAACTAACTACGTCTTTACTTATAGTTGTGATGAGCCGTCTCAAAAGCTCTTTACTCAGAAGACAAAGAAAACATAGAATGGGAAGTGAAAATACACAGACTATTCACAAAGGCATCAATTTGTGAAATCCCCTGGCTGGTGGCCACTGCTGTTCCCGTTTAATGTACAAATATTCGGAACTAATTACAAAAATATATTGAGTAAAACCGATCATTGTGCAACCACAGTGTTAGAGCTGATGAAGTTCACTGGGTCTGTAATATAAAAATATACTTGTCCTAGATTGAGTATAATTGCTTTATTGAACTGGACTCTGGGAATTCTCGCTCTACAAAGCGTGTATTGAGGCCTTTATTGTATTACTGTAGCCTATACAGAATCTTATTTGAAATACATGGGTTCTTATAAAAGACACTGTATAAATGCAGAGCATAATCAATATTCAAGTCTTTTTATGTCTATTTTTGTGCTCTTTCTCTCGTGATAGTAATCAATAGACTAAATAAGGCTGAGGTCTATAAATAGAGTTGTGTAAAGATTGTATCAGTTACCCGTATTGGCTTCAGGAAGTCGAGGTTGGACAAGAAGTGGCTCTCTGCAGTGTTTAGCCATTCAGCAGATGATTGACAGATGATGTTTTGTGTAAGCTGGGACACGTCCTTATCGGCTATAGTCACAAAATCCTCCAAAGACGTGGAATTACACAGGTCTCTGAGATGAACTCCAAAACCTTTAATAAGCACCTGTGGGTCAGAAAAGAGTGGGTGTTTATGTATGATTTAAATTATAAATGATTATATTTTATCATTTATGAAAAGAAAGAAAGAAAGAAAGAAAGAAAGAAAGAAAGAAAATGATCTGAGATTTGTAAAGATGGCATATATTTAGTTCTTCAAATGTTTTTAAAGACTTCAGTCACATTTACAATTGTATGAATGTCACTATGTCGGATAACAACATATGATAATAATAACCAATAAGCAATTAAATATTGTTTTTTGTATTATCTTATCTTATTTTATATTATATTATTTTATGTTTTATTATCTAAGCATGTTTTACACATCTAAGAATTCAAACTATATACAAAATATACTTAAATTACATTAATTCAGTGTCATTTGAATGTAACATTTAGGCTGACTTGCATGTTATTAGCATAAAAGAGAATCTATTTAACATGTAATACAACAGCATACTTTTAAAAAGCAAACTGTTCACACAGCTGCCACTATCTTTCTGAACATCTGTCAGAGATTCAGTCAGCCCTTTGCGGTTTCCAGGAATAGTGTTCAGGCTATAGCTCTGTAGGACAACAGTCACATGACTCTAACACCCCCCAATCCCCTTCTGCTTCGTCATCTACCCCCAACCCTTCACTGTGCGGGACACGTGCACGACAATCTGTCATCTAGCATCTGCCCGTGCATCTGCCCGTGACCGTACTACCGTGACCTACCCGAGCGTGCCAAGGTCATCCGCATGCAAGAGCGTGCACGGGCACGCATGTGGGGCTTTGCTCCCCTTTAAACGTTTGAAAAACAGATTGCCTCATATCTGTACAACCCAGCGACCTATTACATAACCCTCCCAGGCTAAATGGGTGGATGCTACACTGATATTTAATGACTATGCTAGACTGAGAGACGATGCCAAGTATTTTAAATGCTTTGCTGACATTTGTGAAAGTAATTACAGAAAACACCAGCAGGATTCTAACAAAAATATGGATTTACCTTCTCCAAGTTGACGTTGGCCTCCACTATCTCCTTAACGGCATGCTCGGGCAGGGAGGCGTTTCTTTCGAGAAACACAGACAACGTTTCGTTATCACGCAGAAAGTCCTTCAGCTTGAAACCTGTGAGGAAAACAAAATCCATTAAGACTAATATTAAAATATTTCTTTCAATTTAAGTTGATTAAATATACTAGTGTACCAGAAAAATGTTTAAACATACTTTATAAATTAAGTGTCTACTTTGTAAAAGCTCAAATTATAAGATAATTCTGTTAAACACTTTAAACAACACTGTAGTTCAAATAAATGTATATAATGTGTATACATAAAGTCAATGTAAGTGTAAAATACTATATTTATGCATTTGACAGACAATTAAAGTCTACTATATTGTACACTTTTTTTATTGTGTACACTTTTATGAGTATGTATTTCCTGAGTATCGAACCCACGACCTTTGCGATGTAAGCTATGCTATATCAAAAAAATTATATAATCTGTATAAATTAAACAATATATAATCTTTCTATTAGTGTTATTTCATAATTATGTCAATTTAATGAGAATTAACGAATGACTTAAAAATGAGTAATCGAGCGCTGACTTTTGAGTAGTAATGTGTACACTAACATATACACTGCTCATTTACATCATAATAATACATCAAGTGTGACTAACAGAACGCAAATTGTTGTTTTTAATGGATCAAATTACATAAGCAGTGATTCACAATTGGTGCATGAAAAAGATTTTTTAACAAAGGGTGTCATTGAGAACATTGTGAAAAGAATGACTCTATTCCCAGCTGGATGATAAGGCGGTGAGGTAATGCAGCGTTGCGTTAGGTTACTGCAACGGCCACGAGAGTATTGCTCATTAAGTTCTCAGTTTTGAGTTCATCATGCAGGATGTCTAGCTGTGGACAGAGGAAAACAACAGCTAGATAGAGAGCAGACCACTGTCTTATTCACAGAGCGCATTGTGTTATATCAGAACATTCCACAGGAGTCATTGGTATGAGCCGGTTTGAATCTGCCTCTTTATCCGAGGTTACTCCAGGTCATTCCCTTTCAGTTCTCAGTTACCAGAAGCTTCTTTTAACACATTCAATGTGTTAAGTCATATTTTGGTTATATTGTGTGGACTGGATAGATTTGAAGAAATAGATAAAAAAATCTTTTGAGATTTAATTCTTTTTATTACAGCCAAATCTGAGGCTGAGCATGTGAGTCATATTCTCTCCATTCACTTTCTTTAGTATCTCACTGCTGTCTAGGAGAAACAAATGAGATATTAAGAAGATCTCACTGTTTTTGTCTGTTAATTTGTCTTTCATATGGGAATCATCTCAGATGGTTTAACCATAAACTCCATTTACATAACTGGATGATTTCAGAGGATGACTTGACCACATGGAAAAAGTTCTCAAAGATGATCTCTGACAACTTTAATACTTAAGAAACATATTTCCAGAACATATAACACGTGCAAGTCCCAGTGGCATTAAATAATAACATTTAACTGTCTCATAAGGCTTCAGTAATCCACTGCGGGCAACGTTTGCATCCTCTTTATCAAGCCTCAGGTGCAAACAGCAGCTCCTCAGGGAACATCAATTAAACACAGTCAACTGTAAGAGGATGTCTTTCTGGCATGCCTTTCACAGCAGGCTAAATAAACCACATAAACTGAAGTTATCAGCAAAGGTAATAGCAATATTACTCTCTTGCTTTTTTTAGGATTAGTAACATTACTTCAAATTGTTTTATTGCTTGATTTAACAGTATTACGAGTGTAAGCATTTGTGGTTACGCATGATTTGAATAATACATTCGTGTTCAGTGATAAAATTCAGATATGACCTTTTAATCACCACCTTTACTTAGTACACCAGAGGAATGTGGAATATGAAAAATTTAAGGATGGCGAAAAATAGCCGGGTGCTGTATAGGTGACTCCTAATTATTAATGTCTACTGTCTTTCAAAAATCATCTGGACATATTTTCTTAATGAAGAGAAATACTGATTTCTAAAACCGAGGAAGTACATATAAGTTGGAGACTTTATCTACCATTTATCTAACAGTGAGGCCAAGAAAACAACAGATAACAGAAACTGTGAACTTCTAAGCCATAAACTGTGAACTTTAAGCCAAAAATTCTGATATAGGTTTCACTTAGTTGAACAAATAACAGTTTTTTTAATGCCCAAAACCAGCAGCAAGATGTTTTAAAAGAGACGTACCTTCAGTGTTTCTCTGCAGCTTTCTCAATGCCCTAACAAGTCCTTTAAACCCTTCAAAGCTCTTGTCATGTTGACTGTAAAGCAGAATTTTCTTGGCGTCGATGAACAGTCGAGAAATACTGTAAATGTGAAAATCACACAAATTGTATTACGATAAATATAACTTGAAAACCCACATCATGTAAAAACATGACCAAAAACTCTAATGTAATAATCCATAAAGCTTATAAATGTAATTTTTAGTAAATGCATCATGAGTTCTTGTAATGCTTACATGGAGTCGTTAAAGTTGCCCACCACCCCGGGTGTTTCTCCGGGTGTGGGGTTGCGAAAGCATGGGTTGTTGGCATTGCAGATGATGCCCTGCACCCAGGGTAACGTTCCTGCGGAAGGCATGGCCTTATTCGGAAAGTGGCCTGGAAAAATAAGAGGGGCAAAGTGTAAATGTGTAAAGTAAAATTTCATTAGTTAACCTGTTAACTGTCATCCTTCCATAACTATTCGCTTTAATATTTCATAGTTGAATTGTAATCTAATCATAACAAACTATATATTGATGGAAAGGTTTTTTTCATAACAATAAACATAAATTAAAATTTTGATGTCAACAGATTTCTTTTAAATGAAAGTGATGATTCTGTAAAAAATACTATCATAAGAAATCCTGCCACCTCCCTTGCGACCTAAAGTTCAACTACGGTCCACAGTAAACTGGGGGAAAAGTCAAATTACGAAACATGGTGAAATCTTTGAGGAACAGAGTGAAATGGGCCATGCTAAGAGTGAAACTGTTATTTCAAGTCCACAGATCTGAAAAAGTTCATGGGATAAATTGATAATTTACTTGCAAAATTATACTTTATACTTCATAATCAAGTAAATTCTGTTTGTTTGTGTGTTTCAGGAACCAGATCTCCAAAAGAAAACTGTTGTGCTGTAAATATAGTTGTTTTCTTCTTACTGGCATGGCCCGCAATTAAAAATGTGAACTGAAAAATAGTTAAGAATAAATTATATTATACTAACTGACACAATGTAAGATAACTGGGTTTCAGTGATCATGTGATATATGGCAGTTCTTGAGGTTGTTAAAGCTGTTTGGCAGTCCTTTACCTCCCCCGGGAATGGGTGATTTCCAAAGTGGCCAAATATTTACTCTGAATTATATTAAGTAAGACTGTAAATGTTACACAAGCAAAAAGAAACATACTGACCTTTCCAACTATCATGACTTTACATTTACAGTATTTGGCACAGTACAAACTTTGAGAAAGTTTAACACTCACATTCATGTTGCTCGTGTGGAGGATAGTGAAGTCTGACAGATATCAGGATGAAAAAGATAAAGAGGGGCCATATTATCTCGATCAGCAGCTGAATCTGGAAAAGACAGACCATCACAGTGACCCATATTCATCTGTTAAAATTTTACATTGCTTCAGTGCTTTGGTTACTCTTTAATGATCTTCACACTGCATACAAGCATGGCCGTCCTTCCATGAATTAAAATCAAAATTTGATTTCTAAATACCATTGTGCACTTATTCAGAGATCAAGAATAAACTGTTCTAGTCAATTCAAGTAATTCCTGTTTATCACAATGGTTGTTGGGATTCCTGTTTACACCTTGTTCAAATGGTGAACCTCATGTTAATACATTCAATGACAAAAACATGCACTTGATGTCCATTACCGTCATCACATAATCAGTACTTACTAGACATCCTATTTTTAAATAACGTTGATAAGAAAATGTAATTTCACAAGAAGTATAATTACTCAAATTACGTATGTTGCTGAAATCACATTTTAGCTAACCTTACAATAAAGTATTGTTCTTTCATAAACAAATAAAAAATAATTACATTAGCAGAAGCTTACTAGCTTATCTACACAAAGATGTATTTGTGCAGCGTTGAATTATTTTTAAATCCTAAACAGATTGTCTGTTTATTCATGCATTTATTCATTTAGATTTAATTTTATTACAACAATGTATCTGTTGGTGACCTCCAGAACCTCACAGATGTTACTATATAAAACAAGTGACCCGAGGGACTCCATATGTTCCAAAGAGCATTAATGCTATTCTTTTCGTTTCTTTTCAGTCCCATCTGAATATAAACATATAATTTCATTTATTAGCACAAACATACACGGTATGTTTAACTTACAGTCTGTCTCCGTCGGTAAGTGAAGTTCTTCCACAACAGTAAGCCTAACTGTGTGAAGACAGCCATCTTGCCACGGATCTACACCGTCTGGCTGCCTCTCTGTTACTGTTAAGAAAAAACAAGCAAAAGAAAGAGACCTTAAGCTTTTCGGCAGACAAACTCAATATGATGCAAATGACAGCAAATTCTCAAGTACAAGACTAACACATCACCACCTTATCTTAGTGTGCCTTTATAAGATGGATACCGTTACATCATCCACACAGCAGTTGCATTAAAGTACACAGACTTTAGGACAAGTAAACATTCAGCAGATCGTGATGATCTGTGGTTGGAGATTCTTCCGCCGACATTTTAGTCAGGTTTGTGTATTACGAGAATTGAGGGAGAAAATGCTGATTAAGTAGTAGCTTAATCAGTATTTTAATTGGTAAAAAATAAAATGTACTTTTTGGACAGAATGTTTGTATCTTTAAGCACAGCTCAGCTTTAAGCCATTCAACTTATCTGTGGATATCAGAGCACCACACGGAGTGAAAGAAACAGCACAAAATGTCAATATGTGATATGTGGGTTGAAATTCATATCAGTCTTATTGTGAATCTTAAATATCAGAATGTCACGCTGCTGTTTTTGATCAATAATGTGATGCATAGTATGATGATGAGTACATAATCAAATCAAAGTGAATGACATCATTCATCATAACGACGTAGCATGTAGTAAAACTATATAATGACATTCGTTTTAACTTGTTATTATAAAAATAATTATTGAAACGTGATTAATTTAATTTGCTAGGTATTTTAAGGGCAAATGTGATCTGGACACGTTTAGGGAGACTAGTTTATTTCTGATGACGTTTGCCATGCATATGCATGACAATAAAAACAACGCCCCTAGTGGACATGTGCATTTTCTTGTTTTCCTCTTTGTTTACCATTTTTCATCGTCATATCACTTCACCTGCGTCGTACGTCGTGATGTTAAACCTCACATTTCTTGTACATGCACAACAGTAAAAACCAACTGTCTGAGTGTCACTCGAGAAAAAAATAAACATTTTTGACAGGACCGACCTAAACTAGATAAAAACAATTAAAGAAAAACAATTAAGAAAGAATTATTTAGAACGTACAGTAAAAATGAATGTAACATTGTAACAGAACTAGACTTCTGTTCATACTAGCAAATAATCGGAGGAACCTCGATATCTTACCATACATTTCTTTGTTTTACCACAAATGAATCCAGTAAACAGCAGCAACAACAACAACACCAACAAAAAAACACGTAAAGTCATACAATTATATTTTATATAATGCCATGTTTTACATTAATTTGTGCTTTTAACCCCAAAGGTAGTAGTAACCTTTACAGTTTACAAACGCAGAAGAGTTGAAAAGCGCAATATGTGCTTCTCATTGTTCCGCAGAGAAAAGGTTACTCTCGGTCATTTCGCGCAGCTCGCGCTGAACGGTAACATATAGATGCAGGACACGCACGTCTTTTTATTCTTAAGACACTACCTCAAACACTACAAAAATAGCTTAGTCAATAATACATACCTACTTATTTTTAACAAATGCCTAAAACTGAGCTTCAAACACAGCTACTTATTGTTGACGATAAAAAAGACACGAGACACCACAGCGCAATTTCCGAAAAACAACACGAGGGCATTTCTGATTACAGAAAGGTGACATTTAAATATTTCCACAAATAAATTCACCTGGCATAAGTAGTGAAAAAAACTGCTTGTCCGCTCACCCTTAAAAACGGAAAAAAGAAAGTTGTCCACTTACCGTTTCTTTCTAGCTCCAAAATGAGTATTCCTTGTTTAATAAACCGTAATTCCTTTTGAGAAGAGAGAAGAAAACACTTCTTCACACTCTCTCAAAGCGATACTGTCCTGTCGGTACTGTGTGCTGTTATGGACGGACCTTTTTTCTCTCCTCCATCCTTTTATAGTGGAAGCGATGCTGCCGCTTTGAGACGGAGGTTACTGTCGGTCAAACTCGCTGCTGTTTGTGTTCGAGCCTCCATATAAGGAAAGCACGTGCGGACCCAAAACAGCTCTTAAAGGGGCAACGCGGAGGTTCTCGTAGTTCTTAAATCAATGGTTATAAGAAATCGCAACAAACTGTTTTAACATGGTTCAAAGAATATTAAATGCATAAAGATTTTTTTGTTTTTAATGGCCATTACAAATATTTGTACTGCATCAGAATCAAATCTTGCAAAACAGGCATACTGGAATAGAAAACAAAATGAAAACAAAACAATTTAACAAAACAAGAGATATAAAAGAGACACTGACTTTAAGGAATAAATTAAGTTATAAATAAATCTGAAGTGGTACAATCAGATACAAATTTACAAGTTTCAAGACATATGCTAAGATGTGCATGCATGGTGGATGATTAAATTGTGTAGGCTGTGATCTTGCACACAATAAAATTAATAGATGGCTGCCTCATCAATGATCTATTTTTCTCAGTCTTTGTTTGCATTATTGTGGATGCTTTGTTCACTGCTTGTGTTTTCCCTGTCATTTATGCTGTTCTGCAATAAAGTAATTTTGAAGTGAACAAAAATATATAGCTGCTCTCCAGGTCATCAGGTCCTCTGTGAAATGAAACTATAAATCACTTAGAACCCAGAGATAGGCCTTGAACACAGATATTGAAACAGAACAGATGCACAGCACAAGTTTAGGAATTTACAATATATCAAATGTTTAGCTATCCTCACTCTTGAGGGGGTTTGTTATTGCCGCTGGTTCCTGTTGATCTACTCACTGGATTTTTTGCATCACCGGTCTCAATAACTGTAAAGAGTCAACCAATCATAACACCTAATTTTTTTAAGTGGCTAGAATTAAACAGGAGGAATTCAAAGGCAGTTAATTGGACTTCCAATGCATGATTTTGTAGGGTAAGATACAGTACATAAAGTATAGAGGTGGAGCTGGAGGGATGCCGAAATGTCTGACACCACAACGAGGCAAACAGCTGCTTATATGGTTTGGTAATTATGATGAAGATTGGACAAACTCTGTCCTCGAGAACAAATGTTTAAAAACTAAGGTAGTTGACACAGAACATGGTCTGTTTTTCATTTATAGTAGCATATATGTTTAAGTCCCCTTCGGACCAACTTGCTAATTTTGCATATATTCTACATATATTATACTACATATATATATTCTACATAACTAATATCAGGCCTATAAATATGCATGCTTAATCACTTTAAAGAATACAAGTTTAAGATTAAGGACATAATCCCAAACTGCAGGGTATTTCAGTCCCATGTAACCATAAAGTGAAAAACAATGATTGCTAACTTTCTAAAATGATTAATATTGTGAATCATTCTGCATTCAGAAGCAGAATCTGACCTAGATCGTTGTTTCTAACCACACAGTAAAAAAGAACACAATGCTTCTGATTCTTTTGTGCGTCGCAACATGTGATCACCACTTTTGTTCCGTTTTTCAGGCCCTTCACCTTTTTGTATTCATAGAGGCCTGTAAAGCTGCCAAGTGAATAATGTTGCCCTCTTGCCCCAGTGTCCACTGCCAGTCTTGTGGAGTTGAGCTTTGAGGAAAAACTGTACTATTGAGAAGCAGAAATCAAGAGCTAGAGAACATGACATGTGAAAGCATCTGCAAAGGAAACCACAGACAGGCTTGAACTGAGGAGGAAGTTTCATGTTTGTACTGCGGTAAACCCAGGACATGTGATTGAGAGTTAAAGCAATAGTTCACCAAAAATGATCATTCCATCATTATTTACTCACTTTGATACAATGAGCATTCACTGTGACCGTATCTACCAAACTTTAAATAGCACCATAAAAGCAGGCCATATGACTTGTGATATGCAGTTGAATAGTGTCTGAAGACGTGGACTAAGTCATGTAGACTACTTTTATGGCTGTTTTATAGTGTTTCTTGTGTAACTTGACAGTCATGATCATTTTTTAAACTGTTGAAACAGAATTGGCCATTTGTAGGCTAATACACAACCTACTTGATGTCAAGCAATGCTACAGTGTGCAAAAAGTAGTTTGTGTTAAAGTCACTTAAAAACTGATATGTAGAACATTAACTGTTATCTACCTAACATTAGGATGTAGTTGAGTTTTAATGCCCATCTGCCAGCGCTGTTGCCCTTTTAAGAGCACGCGCCTCGGCTCTGACGAATCAAATATACCACAGCAACAGCAGCAAATTATTACCTTTGCACACAAACTGCTTATCATTGCTTAAAACAGTGAATATAAAAATATACTACATCTGCTGTCCTTCCTGAGAAAAAGGTCGACTGTGCAGTGCATTGATGCGTTATATTCAGCAATGATATCCGTGACGAATATGGGCTATGAGAAAAGCAGAACCATTATGACACATTCTAAACACGTTTATTAATACATATGTATTTCTGTTACAAATGCGCAAGACAAGCAGATGATTTTACGATTGAAAACGTGCGCGCAATCCTTCTCAAACAAGATCAGACAAAGCGTGTTTGCGCAGCAGCGTTTTCTTTCATTTTGTTCGGCTAAAAATGTTTAAAATGATGGAAATATGCCAAGTCAAACTATTTTCTGCCAAAGAAAGCAAATACATTCGTTCAGATACAGTACAGACTCTCTTCAGCAACAGAGCACAAAGAGCCAGTTTGTCCGATAGTAACCCTGCGAGACATTGAGGGGGAGGGGTGCTGGATAACATAGTCCTGTAATAACATTATATAAAACTAGTATTGAATAATACAGACCTCTTCTACATTGTATTTACCATATAGTCATTGAAATCGACCGATTCTTTGCATTTCAACGATTCAATATGTATTTGTTGTCTACATCTGTTGAGCTTCATTAAACACTCATTTTATTAAATGAATTCATTATTTACCATCGTTATGAACGTTTAGTGACATCAGATTTTCAGATTCGGATTGCAAAGCAGTAGCATTTCTAAAGAAGTGAGACTTTCGGAACTCTGCAGTACTGCAATGACCGATAGTAACCTCACCTCCAAGTGTGAGCAGCTGAAACTGGGTGAAAGGGAACATGACGTCACCCGGTGTGAATCTTCTCGACTGATGCCGTAGATTACCTACAGGGTATTTTATGCACTTTACAGCTATGCATTCATCGAATATAGCATCTGCTTTCCGGTGTTTGCCATTGAAATGTGACCAGGTCAATTAATACAGATGACTAGACGAGATATAATATATTTGAATGTTCTGTTTGCTGGATGTGCAATGCCTAGCACAGTATTTTCCTTTTAGGATTAATAACGTTTTTACACGAACTTATTTTCTTGACTGATGCCTTTCTTTTATCAGCCATTACGCAAACAAAAAGCAATTCTGTCCAGATCGTAGACAAAATATTTTACAGTATAGACGACATTTACACAGTTTTATCAAAAGTGGCAAACCGATAACACAACGAATAGTTCCGGTGGAATATGATTGGCCATGTTAGAAGCAGTCGTATATTACTACGCCGTTCAGTCAGAGTGCTGCTGGGAAACCATACCGCTTCTGAAGAACTACTTTGTCTGGCGGAAGAACATTTTTCACTAATATAATTTCTTCGTCGCTGTGCATTTATTTTATGAAACATGGCCAGGCATACACCACATTGACAACACCCTTATCTTTTCTAAATGCAGCAAATCACGACTTTGTGGCTTATTTATTAAAATGACCCACCGAAATTATTTACGACTTACACATCGGAAAGTTGAATCCAGTCGCTGTCTTCCTCTGGAGCTGCTTTCATCAGTTTTGTAAGATGACGTGCGCTACACTCAGTTAAATGACACAAAAGCATTTCAAGTTGATGTCGTTTACTTATGTGACGATGATCACGCCGAATTACTTTACTTTATTCGCTTTTTAAATAACCTTGTAATACTTTTTGATGTAATTAGCGTCGCCATCTTTGATATTTACTGTAGTCACGAGGCAGCAGGAATGGAAAGGGCCTTGATCCAAGAAATGTGATAAATTAAAGTCTCGTCGATATCGAGTAAAACTTGTATATATAAAAAGACAACGGGTTTGGCAGTGATCTGAACGGAAATGGTAATGTTTCTGGCTACTAATTTCCCAGGCTTTAACCAGTATTATCTGATCGTTGCGTCACCTTATTATTATTCACGAATGGGACGATAAAGTGGTTCTAAAAAAATTTATAATAAAAATAAGGAAAAATGTTCTTGGTACTACGGTATTTACATGTCCGTAAATACTGTGGTAAATTCCAAAACGGTTTGACATGTAGCGAAGGTGTCTCTTTATTGAAATGTGAATCAACCTGACAGATAGACACAACACATGACTTTTCCTTTCCCCAAACATATAAAATGTACTATTATTAGCCGCTTTTTCCTATAAAGCAGTAAATTTGACTTGGCAAATGATCCATTTTAAACTTATAATATAGTGCATTAACCTCTGACATTAAATCGTCACCCTCCCGTTAGAGGTTAAAAAACAGAAATCTGATTTCAAATCCATGACTGTAATAAGTATGAACTGATATAAAACTGAAGCTCTGGTGGTATTCATGACATATGCGTTCTTACTTAAGTCCTAGCAGCAGGTGTTAGACAGAAAGGGACATTCATTGAGAAAACAGCTGTTGGGAACAGCCTTCACACACTGTTCTTATAACACATGTGATGGTCCTGCACTGCTCTTTGTCAAAATCATCACTGTTGTTTTTAAAGCAGGAGGATTTGAGGCCCTATACAAAGCTAAAAAGTGATGACTGTGCACATACTATATACACAGACAGGCACATATTGTTTAGGGAGATGGCAATGGTAAACAATAGATCTTATTTTAGTGGAATGTACTTTAATTGTAATTCAAAGTAGTGTCGCTTTCACATAAACATCATCAACTTCATGTGAAAGTATTGATCAAACTTAACAAACATAAATAAACATAATATATCCTTGCTTAGCCTTTGAATTCTTTGGGTACATGCTTCTACAATGCACTAAAGTTCATCTTTTGTCTGTGTATGTAGGTATTCTGATCTAAAGTCAAACATGTTGTAATACCATCAGTCAGGATGTGGAAGATTGCCAGTATCCTGTATATCAGAGTTCCTGGAAAGTAAGTCACTCAAAATATGTACATTGTTAATGTAATAATATTTATTATTATTATTATTTTTGTCATTTTTAAGTTATTTCTTTTAGCTACAAAAAATAATTCTTTTTTTATATTTACAAACTTGACTGGTAAACCACTTTTGCCAGCAGGTGCATTTTGCTTGCATAAGTCTTTATCAGCATTAAACATCTTGACATTGGAATTTATGTCAATTCCTCTGGCCAGTATTGCTCAAGACACATCAGGCTGAACTGCTATTTTATAGTATTCCGCAGATGTTCAGTGAAATTACAGTTTTTTTACTTAAAGACACCTAGTCGTCACTCTTTCCATTTGTTATGGGTCATTATCCTGTTGCCTGACAGATCAAAATGAACATATTTCCTCAGGGAAATTTTTTGTACTTCTTGTACTTCACATGTTTTTCCTTCTATTCCTCTCCCTTCCGCTCAGAAGATGCTGTCAGCACAATGCATTTGCCAAAACTGTCTCATTCTGAATCTCACATAACAATGATAACATTGAAGTTCAGTTTTGGTCTGATCAGACTAAAATTTTTGCGGAAAACTCTTGTTGAGATGTGATATAAGCATTGTTCAGCAAGCCAACTATTATTTCATTACAGTTTTCTCTATTCATAGTGGCATTTTTTTTCTTTTCTTTTTTAACAGAAAATGCACATGTTTTAGCCTGATTTATTCATTTCCACTACAAAAACCATACATAATATGTACATACATTTGCTTTTGAGAGTTAAGCAATAGCTTATACTTACTCAAGCATAATATCTGTATTTAAAAAAATGTGTTACTCTTTTATAACTTAAAATGTTGACAATGCTTTATAAACTACACGACTATGCTTTAGAGATACAGATATTGTGTTTGGTTTTTTAGGATATTTCTGTATGCACAATACCAGTAACGAACATTTTCCTGTCATTACTTGGTCAGATGTCAATAGTTGGGTTGTGGTTTATTCACCCGAGAATAGGAACGGAGATTGTGGCAGAAAGTCATGTGAAAGAACGCCCCGTGTCATGGTTTAAAGGGCAAAAAACAGTTACTTTAATATTATTTGCCTATAACAGAGGTCAAATAAAATGAAATAGAATAAAAATGACAAGCATATATATTCTGCTCTTGATAGAAAATGTTTACACAACAATAATATTTGGATATAATTTGTTTGTGGTTTTAGGTTTTACAGTCTGTTTGAAGTTATAATTTCACAGTTACACATCAACTATTTTCACACTGAATTGAAATCACTGTAGGAGCTATGTGCTTTTAGCAGTACAGATGTTTTTAGGGAACTTAAAAACTTTTGGTTTCTCCTAGGTACGCAGAAATTTCTCGACCAGCAAAAACATGCATGACACAGCGCCATCTACTGGTTGTAATAACCTACATACAATAAAAACAAGGATTATAGCTTTGTTTACCATCGCACGACCTGAACACTTCAGAAAAGAATTGACAGTGTACATATAACAATATGTGCGATATCTGCTGATCTTTAAATATATCTACAGTAATGTTTATGTTGTTCATTTTAATAAATATTTGTTCACACTCAACATAAAACAATGTAATAACACCAAGCAGCAAATATATAAATATACACTACTAATTTGACAGCATTGTCTTACAATAATGTTTTACAGTGTCATAATATTGAACATTATTTACAAAACAAACAAGAATCAAAAGCAAATTATCATTCATGTTTATCACACATATGGATACATTTTGTATGTTTCTGTCATAGCACATTATACATCAAACGTAAAGACCCTGCTAAAAAAAAACAATAAAAGCCTAATGGATGTAATGGTTATAATGGGAATTGTATTGGTTTGAATGGAAACCGTAATGTTATCTGTTTTGTGGGAACCAACAGAACACTAAACCCCACTGGAGCAATGTTAATGTTAAACAGCTGATGGTTTATCTAATGGAAACCATTAGAATTTGTATTGTTTTTGTTCAGCAGGGAAGGACACCAAAATATATATACTGACATATTTATAATTTGTAATATACTTTATTTAAAGTAAAGTGTATTACTCTTTTTTATTTATATACTTATTTACATATATTTGATATTTTCTTCAATGTATGGTGTGCTCTGTTTCTCTTTCTAAAATACCAGTATACAGTATACTGCCAGTCATGATCAAAGTTTCAAAGTTGTCCACCTGGAGGCAGTATTATCTCTTAACATTGTAGGTTTGAGTGTATTTGATTTCCTGGAAAACTGTAATACATTTAGAAATGTAAACTTCTGTCTGTTTGTACAGTGTATTCGCAGTGGTTTTTGTGTCTGTAATGGAAATTTGGCACGTAAAGATGAAGCATCTGCACCAGGCTGTGTCAAAAGTTTCCTCATGTCCTTATAATATGCGAACAACAAATTTGTAGTGGTGTTCACAACCATAGAGTTCATTCATTCAGTCCCACCCTAAAAAGTGTATAACCCAAATACATACAGTATAAACAAAGTGCACTCATAAACTACCCAAATGAATTTCAGCATCTCAGCAGAAGATGGCACTAACAGCCCACTGTTTTCATTGGCTTCTTCAACTGAAATGATTAATGAATTAGGGGTGTTGGGAGCAATTTCAGACACACCTCCAGTGCTCAAGTGCTTGATTCAGCTTAGCTGTTCAGCTGCAAAAGTTGGCTCTCTGTGTAGACAGTGTTTAGACACAACTGGGTTTTCATCTTTGACATTAACATGATTCTGGGACTTGGTGCTCTTTCGATTACTGTGGCGGGGGTCATCGCTATGGACACTGGTGTCGATCCGTGACAGGGTGCACATGCTGCTCTGGTTTCGTGGGTGGAGACGTGTGGGGCGGAGCTCTAGTTCATCATAGCTCGATACCTGGATGAAGGGACACCACCTGAAGGCCCGTTTAAAACCCGCTCTAAACCTGGAGATGAGTAAAAATAAACTTAAGGTAGTTCACCCAAAAATGATTTATTTACTTAAATGTCGTTTAAAACCTAAGTTTGAATTACCTGCTATTTAAGCAGCAGTAAATTATGGGGTTGTACATTGTGGAACTCATGGCCAACCACAGCACAGAAAGATACACCTGCTGGATCGACTTCCACTTGTTTAGTTGCTTGTTTAATCCAGTCGCGATGAAATAAATGTGATATGGCAACCAGCAGAGGGCGAAGGTCACCACCACCACGATCATCATCTTCACCACCTGAGCAGAAAGGCAATAATGAGCTAGTCACAAGAACATTTTGGCCTCAACAAAGCGACATCAGGGAGATACTGCTCAGCTGATGAAAGATCCCTGGCAGTTTCTTCACAATCTCCATCTGCCGACTTAAAGCCACCTGCCTCTATTGTTCCGTGAACAAAACCACAAATCTGTGAGATAATAATGAGAAACATGGGATAAACATAGCGTCTCATAGTGATTGGCAACACACAGGAAGTGTGCACTGTTCATCAGCGTATCCAAATTGACCATATTGTGATTTAGAGATATTCTCTTCTGTTATGCAAAACAGAACTCGTTTAGATAATTGCACAGCAGTGTGTGTGTATGTATACTTATATGTGTGTATACAGGTGCTTCTGTAGCTTTGATGGAGAAGCAAAAGCAGTGCAAAGGTCATGTATATAATCTGCACACTTTGTTATATCTAATTAATATCATTCCAGAAAAGACTATTTATTTATAAGGGCACACAAAGTTAGACAATATAAACTTTGTTCAAAGTTTACACTAACAGAGACAAAAGATTTGCCCTTTTCTGCACTTCATGTCTTCCCACTTTGTTTTATAATTTGGCACCTCGTTTGTTAGCAATAAACATTTTCCAACCATTAATCTTTGGCTTTTGAAAGCATCCATCCTCAGTTCAACCTAACACAGGGTCTTTCCATCACTTCAGTGCGTGACAACATCACTCATAACTTCTCTCATCGCCTCATTAATTTCTGCATAATTAAACACGGAACTGTTGGAAAAGACAAAAGAATGTCATCCGTCATCGATCAATGAACACGCTCATTTGCACATTGCCTTTGGTAGGAAGTTACAACAGTCTTGTTCCCTGAAGAGACCCGCTGTAGTTTAATGAGGAAAGGGTCTTAGCACAGTCTTGCGAATAATTGCTGATTGACAGCTACACAAAGCGCAGAAAGGTTAGGTGTGACGTAGCCCTCCCGGCAGGTGAGATGAGCCAGGGGTGGCAGGAATGTTCATGCCAGTTTGACACAATTTCACTGCAGTTTATTAAGGTTGGAAGGAAAGTGTGAATGATCTTTGATCAGATTGAAGTTGCACGTCTTTCAGGAGGCCGGATGAACATGATCTGCCGGCAGGGTGCAGCTAATTTTTCACTCAGTATGGTTTCAAGCAGCAATTGAATTGCAGTTTTTTTTGTCTGTTATGACACCAATTTCATGGTATCCTATACTAGGAAAAGTTAGAGCTGATTGGATCCTATTCTACTTGAGTAATGATGAACTTTAAGGTCAGAAACATTGGCTATGTAAAATGCTTTTATGTATTATACACACTGAAAGCTCCAAAACGTAATTTAGTAATTTAAAACTGTTTCTTTCTCTTACCCTAATTAACTACGATACGTTTATAATAATGCCTTTAAAGTTAAGATGTTGGATATGTTTTTGCAGTAAATGTCAATGTGACATCATTTGACTTCAAGTGATGTAAAGAAAAGTATATACAGTAGCCTGCAATTTTTTGTTTCACAGATGGTGACAGAGGCAAAAGGATTGCAACTTTAATGTGGGGTTAATAAAAGTGGACTTGTGCCTTCCTGTCAACAGTCTGCCAATCAGAACACCCAACAAAAGAGTGAATGGGCATTGAAATGTGAGGTTGTACAAAGGTGAGTTAACAAGTGATTTAATCCTGCGTAATCCCACGGTTAGATCTGAAATGAATCCATAATCCCTGCTTCAAAACAAAAGTTGTGGATTACAAAGAGAGAAGGCAGTCAATAATGGTTGGAGCTAAAAGCTGCTCTGCTAGATAAACCAGACATGACCTTAATCTTTGCAAACAATTTCAATAGCTATAATGATACAGAGATATTCAGTACAGGTATCAGAAAGATTTACAAATGCATGGTCTCATTTATTAAACCTTGCCCTTAGTCAATTTCATTTGAGAGATTATATATTTCAGCTATAGATAAAGCTTTTACAGCAACTTGCAGTGATTTTCCCAAAAGCTTTAGTCTTAGTACCAAGTTCAACTCACCAGACACAGATGTGCAGATAATGAATTGAACCCTAAGATAAAAGTCTCATATCTAAACTTCACAGTGTATATACTTCCATACTCAAATGGCAGTGTAGCTTTCTTACCTTTCTTTTAGCACGCAGTTGTCCAACGTAGTTATCGGATGAATCTCCAGGGATCTCTCCTCCCCAAAGTGTCACCCCCACTATAGTGTAGGTAATGGCCATTACCACCAGGGGGAGCAAGTACACTAACACTGTTACTATGATATGATACCTGTTCAGGTGAGAGAAAAAGACAATATAAAGAGCAGCTGGTCTTTGTGTAATGTGCTGTAGCCAAAGGCTCACAAAATGATATGATCAGTTTCATCTTTGAGGAGATGTACTGTCATGGTGAAGCACGTTTTCATCAATCTACTTGGCCTAACAATCCGGTTTGCAAACATGGTGACCACCAACAATGAGCTTTCTAATGCATTTGGTTTGGAACTTAGCCCGGAAATCTGGAATCGTGGTCACGGTCATTGCTTGACCTGCCATGTCATATGGCTTTTTAGTAGACAGCTCACAATGTTTACAGAGCCTTTGAGGGAGTAAATCATATGCCATTTTTGAGGGGAAAAAAATGTATAAATATTGGTTTAATTTTTTCCCATTTCTCACATGAATGAATCCTCAGCAGATCTCGGCCAGGCAACGTAGCAGACAGTCCTGCGAGGCATCGTTCTCGTGGTTGAGTAGAAACAGAGAGGAAAAGCCAAAACCACAGCAAGCGCCCAAATACAGAGAATGACCACTTTAGTCGCTGTAGCTGACAGCCGCGGCTTCAGTGGATGAATTATGGCCATGTACCTGCACAGAAAAATTAGGATTTTGGAGTGCTTTCAACAGTTAAATTGAATTGTCCACACCACACTGAATGTTGAGATATTAAACACAATAAAGGGATGGATTTCAGTTTAACATAAGTTTTATGACAAACCATCATCACAATTTTGCCTATTTTTTATACCTAGGATTAAAATATATTTGTTTATGGTGCATTTAAGCCTCTTGTTGTTTGGCTCTATTTAAAGACATGTTGGGGTAAATTGAAAGTGTAGAATTTGAATCAATGCCTTTAATGACACAAATATCTATAGGCCTAATGGGATTTTTTTTATTATATTCATATATTATTGTTTTTTGTGTATATTATATTTCTAATTTGTCTTAAACTATTTGTCTTTCTCCATAAAATCATCTAATAACAATAATGTTAAGAACATTCTGTGACAATATAACCTTGATATCTTATATTGACCAAGTAAGATTATGTCAGAATAATAATCATAAATTATGGTGAAATTAAACTTTGATGCTCATTTTCTCAGATTTTTAGACTTTAGCCTGGTTTTTCACAAAAATGACACATAAATGAAATTCAGTTCACTGGTTCCCACACAATGCATTATAAGTCATAAATCTTAAGCCCCCTTCTCTCCAACATGTATCTGTATCTTATCCATTAGATGTTTCAGCTGAGTATGACTAAATGAATGTTATGAATTGTAATTGCAGTATTGATACATCTGTGCATCGCTGCAGTACTCCGTATGGGTCTGTATAAATTAAAACAAGTTAATAGTTGACATGTTTGGGAACATAGGTGTACCACTCGAACAGTTTGATCCTTTAAAGTGCAGCTCTCTGAGCCGTTTGTAGCTTCATTTCCCTGTGGCTCAGAAGCAGGAAATGAGGGCGCATCTTTCACATTTTAAAGGTCTATGATGGTGAGGTTAAAAGGAAGCATCGCAGTTTATGGGCTCCCCTGAGGAGATTATAGATGGATAGAGAATGCAAAAGAGAATGAGCAGATGGTCGTCCTTAAAACCACTTTTTTCTCTGTTATCCTGAAGATACAATAGCCTTGTATTTCTATACAAATAAACCGGGTTTACACAAGTAAACACAAATTAATTATAATTTTGCTACAGTAACCATAGTATAACCATAATATCTGTAGTAAAATTATGGTTACCCAAATGGTACCCAAAACAAAAACCATTGTTACTAGACTTTTACTATAATAAATCCATAGTTCATTTTCCTAAGGAACCTTTGGATAAATATTTTTCATAGTAACAACGAGCAATTTCTGTCCAAAGAGCCTTTTACTAAGGAATGTGTTTGAATTTGATTAATCTTTTCCAGATGTGGAAATGATACTTATAATTTTATGAATATAATACTTGTTGTAGTTCATATTGACTACATCAGCCTTATAAACATTCTTACCTGTCGACTGCAATAGCGGTCATTGAATAAATGCTGGCAAACACGGCGGTAACAGGAAAGAAGTTGTGAAACTTGCAGTAAACCTCTCCAAAGTACCACTCTCCGTGCGTGGCATAGATGAAATTGATCAGCGTATTGAAGGCAGCCATCGAGGCGTCGGAGAAAGCCAGGTTAAGCAAAAAATAGTTCGTCACTGTGCGCATCCGTTTATGAGCCAAAATGATCCAAATAACAATGAGGTTTCCAAACACGGCGACAGCTAGTACTGAACTGTAAGCGACCGACCAGACCGCCACGCGCCACGGCGGCTGAACGAACTGATTCGTTAGATTACGCGTTACATTTGTTGCGCTCTGAGAAGCAGCCATTGTAATCTAAATGTTATTCTTTTGAAATAATTTTGATTTCAAATAAATATTATTTTATAGTGTCATGCGTATGACTAAAGACCCTAAAGTCCTTTTGCGCATCCTTCTGTTGAAGAGTCAGATTGCTCCATCCAAAGTTGCGGTGCCCAAAGTTGTGGTGACACGCACTCGATGTGAAATGACATGCAGTCTAGAGATGATGCCACATGTTGCGCTGCTCCTATGGAGAGAGGGTTCGCGAAATTAGCGCAGTTATTCCCTTTACGAAAATCAACCATGGTATAACTATATTAACTATAAAAACCGACTTTAAATATAATAAAACCATGGATCATTTCAGCACAACAGTTGTTGTTGTAAAACTGTAATCAAATAATAGTTATTCAATGCAAATGTATTACAAGCTTTCCTCAGCTTCTGAACTTTTATCTGGTGCCACAAACACTGTATATATTGATTAATATATACTTTGTTTACATGTTTTTACTTATTTTGTTTGCATGCACAATGCTGAACTATGTTCTTGCTGTGTTTTGTATAATATACATAATAAATATGGCTATTGATCTGCAAATTGTATTTGCATGCACTAATTTATGATCATTTTTAAAAAATGATGCCAGCAGTTTTACTTTTGGACCTTTGGGGACCTTTAGACTTTTAGGGCCCATTTAGGACCAAGCTTTGACTCTGAGGTTTTCTTTGCATTTCATGTATATTTGTGTGTGTATGTTTACACCCATGCCTGTGTTTGTCTGTGTGTGTTCTAACCAGAGAAAGGCAATGTTGCACATCCCAGCACGGACTCAGGGTTCAGGTGCTTTGTGCGTTTCATCTCAGAGTGTTTCATTAATCCTTTGATGCGTCTGCAGGTGTTTGAGCTCTGCGGGGGAAATCTGCCCTTTTATCCAGATCTGGCAACCTCCGCTAACGCCTGTTTGTGGAGTCCAGTTTTACCTCTGTCTGTCAACTCCTGGGGAGATGCTCTTCCAATTAAAAGGGATTAAATGCTGATTGAAGCTCACTTAATGAATCAGATCAACAGTTACTTACCTCCCTGTCACAAGGGAAAATAATAACTAATGGCACAATGCATATATAGATGTGTGTTGGAGTCACATTTTGGGCAGGTGGATTGCAGTATAAGACTGTTCTGTAGATGCATGCTTATATGAATAATTGTCCATCTTTGATTTTATCAAGGTGCCTGTTTTGTTTTTGTATCATAAACGGTTTTGCTTCTGTGTCACCACATGATGTCTGACACACAACATTCAATGACAAAGAGAGAAAATTGCCTTAAACCTTCAGAAGGGCAAATATAATGATATCCTGTGGGTCACACCCTCATCAGTTTGACATCTCCACCATCTTCACAACATTTCACTGAAGCTTCTGTCCTCTTTAGCTGAAGCCCCCAGCAGGAGACCCTTTATCTCTCTTTAGCTCTTAGAAACAGAGATTGCCTCTCTGATTACATCCACAGTGCACACGGCTAGTTTTAAAAATAGGGTTTTACCTGCTTCAACAAAGAGAGAACCAAACCCCACCTGCGACCTGCTTTTAGTTCAGCTTTAGTTCTGGTAAATTGCACCTTTCAGTCACATTTACTTGGTGGGATTGAAAGATTGAATTGTATAGAAAGTAGAAATTATGTGCTGTCATTTGGTGTTCTGACATATAAAATATGATTTAGAATTTGTCATAATTGGTCTGCAATATATTATTATTTGAAATGTTATTCAGACTAGTTTGGACATCCATTTCTGCCCATCATTGGATGTTATAGAGGTAGAACATATAAAACAGAAAAGATGGTTTTAACCACAGATATATCTACAGAATATCTTGTTTGTTGTGTAAAATTAGATGAATGTGTGCTTTAATCGTAATATATTAATATTATAATATAAATATGTGTCATATTAAAATCATTTTAATATATAAATATTGTACGAATTCAGATTATCATCCTATCATCACAATCCAGAAGAGGGCACTAACGGCTGATGTAAATTTAAAGTCAATTCTGAAAACAGCACTTTAGCTGACTATAAGAAATCATGCTTTAAACATTAAACAAGCTTCACAAACATTGCGAGAGACCTCGCGTAGGAGAGGAATATTAGTAAGTGTGGTGAAAACCTTTGCATGGAATTGAATGTAACTCGCTCTTAGTGTAATCTACGCGGAAACATAAATATGCAAATAAGTCCCCGCCCCCACTCACATCCGCAAGGAACGCCTGATCCACGTTAAGTGCTGCTGGCCTGTGCAAAGTTTGTCTTTGCAGTATGTTTACACTGTAGGAAAGCAAATTACCATTAAGACTGTATGTTTTATCTAATATGGCGTTTATAGCATAATTGATATATTAGACAAAGCATAAAATATAGAGTTGAATGTGTTTAAGAGTACATGTCAAATTATAGAATTAAGTGAAGCACGTGTTTAATGCAGCTCTCATACTGTTATTATATGTTTTTGTCATGTTGGAGCTTGTTCACATTTCCTGAGGCCTGATTGTTACCTGGCATTTGTTTCTTAGGAATAGTTCACTCAAAAATGAAAATTCTCTTATGCCATCCTAGATGTATATGCCTTTTTTTCTTTACTGAAGGCTTGTGCTTATCAATTTGAAAATAATTGCCATAACCACAACTCTTTGACCCTTACCTCTCATACTGGTTTCACCTTCTGGAGGGAAGCAGACAGGAATTACCAGTTAAACCGTTTTGGTGTCACTCTTTTGTAACTCTATTGAACTGCAGGTCTCTCTGTTTTTCCTGTTCCCCATGCCTCTGTGTTTCTTTTATGTTGCTTATTTACCACCACGCCCATTTCCTAGTGTATGTATGAGTCAGCAGATGTTTTCATGCTACAGTTTCACGGCCAGCAGAAGAGAGACTCGCTGTTGCATCACCACATGTGTAAGATGATCCAGGACTGATAGCTGCAGAAGAGAGGTTGACAGGGTGGCAGAGGGGAAGGTAAATCTGTTTTTCATGTTCTTTTTGTGTGCTTGTAAAAGAATGTTCTTGTAATGTGTGAGGCCCTGGCATGTGTTTAGATCCTGCAGCAAGTTTATGTTTACGTGGGTTGTGGGTTTGTGTGTTAGTACGCATGTCATGTGACACTTTGCCGCATATGTTCAAAGGTCTCTGGTGCATTGTGCAACTTTACTCTAAAAGAGGATTAGAGGTAAAGCAACCGAAGGGAAATAACATTACATCTGTCTTCCAGAGAAGGGTAAGAGGTATTTTCATAGTCACTTGCCTAGACGTGTTGCTTGTAAGAGTAGAATGTAAGAGAAAACCCTGAGGGGTAAGAGCTTTTTCATTTGTTTCAACTGTTTTCAATCATTCCTTCTTCTTGAACATTTGCTGACACGTTGTGTTAAGAAAGGTAATTTGAGGCATTCAAAATGTTAAAATTATATTTTTTGTATTTCAGGTTAATATGAAGAAAATGTTATAATATAAATAAGCTTTTTGTACAGTAGATTATTTCTGCTAAAAGTAAATCACTGACTTGGTGGTGCTTTGGAAACAATGTTCAGTTTGTTTGGCTACTATTTAAATGTTTTGTAATATTACAATGTTACATGTTTTTTGAAGTAGTTTTGGAAAGTATATATTTACCCTCTAAAACGGTGGACAAGTCCAACATTTGGTTTAAATTAATCTAGAAAATGTTTTGAAAAAGAATTATATGAAAGATTTCGAGAAGCAGTACTCAAATTTTCATTTATAATACTGAAATGTATTAATTTAAATACTGAAAGTAACCAGAAACTTGCTTCCTTAGTTCTGATTTTAATGTTTGACTATATATAGTGGCTATTACTGAGTGATATTTGACTATTTTGTACAGAATGTATCTTTACATAAACAAAAATGACTTTTATATATTATCGGCTATAAATCATATATTGTGGAAGCAAAGCAAAATAATGAATAAATGAATGTAGTAAATAAATGACTTTAACATGACAAGTCATGCATTCTGTGACCCATAGAGCCCCTTGTACTTTTGACCTCATTTGTGGCAAATGATTGTTTTGTTATCTACCTATAGTTGTCTATTTACTCACTCCATACCAACAGTTTTACAGAGCGGTAACTGATATAATGTTGTGACTGTTCCCTTTGAAAACACACATATTGTTATTCTTTTTTGTTGTAGATGGCATCTACCTTTTTGCCAGCAGTGGGCCGCATTGCCGTGTGTGGCGGTACTCATGGCAACGAGCTGTCCGGGGTTTACCTGGTGCGAGAGATGGAGAGAGAGAGGAAAGAGAAGGGAGATGGTGTGTGGCCCGTTCCTGTGACGACAGTGGTGTCGAACCCACGGGCAGTGAAAGAATGCAAGAGATACGTTGAGAAAGATTTAAACCGTTGCTTCAGCAACGACTTACTGAGGTGAGATGTGGAACAGCTTTAGGAATGTTTAGGAAGGTTGTTGTTGTCTTTATGCAATTTATGATTTATTTGATATATTTTTAGGGTGAAATATAATCCTGACATATCACAGAACCCATTAGAATTATAAAAAAATACTATATGAACTAGAAGCTATTTATTTGTATGTAAATAAAAAACATCTTTTTCTTTGGAAAGCTCTCCTATAACAGACAGCACTCCATATGAAGTCCGGCGAGCTCAGGAACTGAACGCTCTGTTGGGACCGAAGGAGTCCGCAGAGGCCGTAGACATCCTCTGTGATTTCCATAACACCACTTCAAACATGGGTTTGACTCTCATTCATTACGCAACCGATGATTGGATGACCCTGCACATCTGCAAATACTTACAGGCAAGAACAACCTACAAAACATCAAAGAGCTCCGCAGGGAATCTCAGTATGTGTTGAGTAGAATGTGCGATTTGTGTGCATGTGTATTGACGTTGTGTTGTCGTGTACACATTTAAGACAAAGATAACCAGAGTGCCTGTGAGAGTTTTGGTGCTGGATATGCCCATTAGTGCTGCATATTCGTTGGAAACTGTGTCCAAGCATGGCTTTTGTAAGTGATTATCCTGTAACAGGGATGTTTCTTTTTGCATAATTACACACAAATGCACGATCAAATGATGAGAAAATGTGTGTTTTTGTAGCGATAGAGGTCGGGCCGCAGCCTAATGGGGTTGTCAGAGCAGACACCTATGAGGTCATGAAGGAGGCTGTTGATGTCATGATGGAGTGGATCCAAAAGTTTAACTCAGGTATGAATCATGTATGTAATATTTACTTAATACACAGTAGTAACTATTTTACTAATAGAAATGTAATATTTCAGGAACAGTATTTGAAGGTGGAGATATTGAAGTCTTCATTTTTCATAAGAGTATTGATTATCCAAGAGAACCAGGGACTCGAGAGCTCATCGCTGCCGTTCACCCTCAGCTGCAGGTGCACATCTATATATATTTTTGGTGGGGTAAAATATAATCTGGAGTCATTTTGTGAAATTCATAAAAAATGTTTTTAATATATTTTTTTAGGACAGAGACTTCTGCCTCCTAAAGCGAGGCGACCCCATATTTTTGTCTTTTACTGGAGAAACTGTGAAGTATGAGGATGACGAAACGCTTAATGCTATTTTTATTAACGAATGTGCCTACTATGAAAAAGGAATCGCTTTTCACTTGGCAAAAAAGAAGACGCTTTCGATTCCAACGATGAAAGTACAGAAAGATTGAAAGAGAAAAGAAAACAACAAGTTTATGAATCACAGCGAAATAATGTTTCAAGTGATTTTCATCAAGCAAATACATTTGTTACGAAAGATCACAAATGCTAAATCAGAAGGATAACATTTTAAACTGACTCGCTATGTACTGTAAACAATAATGGTGAATTCAGGTTGATTGGGACATTGAATTGAGTCTTCCAATCAACCTGGATTCAATTTATATATTTATATTTATGCATTTGACAGATGATTTTATGCAAAGTAAGTATTTAACAGTGAATGTAAGCAGTATTAATTGATGTGTACTTCTTGAGATACAAACCCACAACCTTTGTGTTGCAAGCACAATGCTCTACCAATTGAGCTACAGCTATACTAAACTTTTCATATATAACAATAAACAGTTTGGTAACATTGTTTTGAAAGAAATGATATTTATTGTGACCAGCAAAATATTCATTTGACAGGAGCGCTTATAAAAATGTATAAAAAAGGCAAAACTGTTGAAAGTGTTTTGAACACCATCATCATGATCAGGGTGGAGTGTGTTGAGGTATCCTTAAGTTATTGCTGATATGCTGTTGCTGTCTCACATGATTGCTTAGAAAAAATACAAATTACAACACAAAATAAAAAAACAACCTCACTTGAACAAAACTGGATCTCAAATATTATAATTTAAAGAAGAAAAAAAACATGACAATTTACCAACAAATCAATTTAGGCCAAGTGTATATGGTGTGATTTTACTGTTCTTGCTGCTTGATAGATAGAACGGTAATGAGATTTTGGGTCTATGATTGAACTAGCCTTTGGTCATGATTTAATGGTAACAGTCTGCATCACGTTAACATACAAAACAAAGTGTTATTTTTTGTTATAATGACACAGTAACACTTCACAATAAAATTGTATTAGTTAACAATACTAAATGCATTAGCTAACATGAACTAATGATGAACAATGTAGTGCTTCAGTATTTATTCATCTTTGTTAATGCTGGTTAATGCCAATGCAATTATTCATGTTAGTTAATTGTGCATTGTGTGTAACTAAAGTGAACAGTTACAACCTTTGATATTAAAAATTTATTACTAAATGCTGTAATGAGCATGAACTAAGATGAAAAAATGCTGTAGAGGTATTGTTCATTGTTAGTTCATGTTAGCTAATGTTAACAAATACAATACAACCCTGTTGTAAAGCATCACCAATGTCACGCAAAACGTAACGTACAAAAATTGCAACAAAAGAAAATCAAAACAACAAATTGTGGCAAAAATTATAAAATGTGCACCCAGCTAAATATTTGTTAGTATAAATAAGTATACAAACCACAGCTTTGATGGTTCAGCCACCTGAACCATCAGTTTTTCTCAATATAATTCTAAACAAAATGACTCAACTAATGTAATATATATGATAAAATACATTCTCAAAATTCAAAGAGAAACTAAATGGTAAACAACACAGCATGACCAAATGCAAAGCCAAAGAAAAATAATAAATAAGCACAACAAAATTTCAGGGAAATTCATGAATCAACATTTCAGCGTAAGTGGTTAATGCTTACGGCGGATACAAACATTCAAGACAACCTTTCTGTACCTCAGGACTGCAAAGCACAATTCACAATCTCTTCTTCAAAAGTTATGCAATTATTGAATAGCTACACAATGCAGGGCTAAATAAAACACAGGGCTCAAAAAGAAGACCAATGAAATCTCAAACCAGATAAAAATATCAACTAAGGGTTTCTAAGATTTTGACTGGCAGTTAATGAAAAGTTTAGTTTAGCAAAAAAAGGCAGTTGTATATTAAGAAGATCCTTCATATGATGCAAGTATTCACAGGGAAAATCCTTTGGGTGGACGGCATATAAGTTTAACTTTTAGGAGTGTATACGTTCTAGAAAGATGGCTTAGTGTTAAAGCGGTCGCTAAAGCAAACATGGGTGTGTTTTGGAAGTGTATGTTTACTTCAGCAACACTTCTCAGTTCTCTGTTGCCTAGGCAACTCTGTAGGCTATCATTCGGGTGTAGTTTCGGCGGTGGCTCCTGGCAGCCCAAATGAAGAGCGCAGCCGCCATTATCTGCAGCGGAGAAGAGACCAGGGCCAAAAACAAAGACCATCCTGGAGTATAGTCCATACCCTCTGGCAGTTCTGATATTTCATGTAGCAGGTGCACACCCGCAAGAAAACAGCATACTGTGGCCATAGAACACAGGCCTGGAAACAAGATACATAATAGGCTAATGGGTTGTTTTTTTTCGCGGAGCTATAAAATAATTAAAACAAGTTGAAACGAAGAAGAAAAACTGGTTTTAAAGGGTGCAAAGTAAAGACAAGTTTACTCTAAAGGCTGCCAAGCAATGTTGCAACTTTACATTATTATAGAATTCAACTGATGTTACATTTAAAATACTTATTAGGTTATTTAAACATCTGCATTAGCACATTATTTAACATAAAATATATAGACAAAATTTATAAATAAATAAAAAAGGAGCTGATTTGCATTCATGTTACATTTCTTGTTTTATACATATATGTGTGTCTTACCAGCCAGTAAATGCAGCAGGCCTACAAACAGGGTGGGTGTGATACTGCGGCAGAGGCAAGCAAACACCCCGATCAATGCAGCCAGAAACACCAATCCCACAGAGACCAGCGGCAAGAGAAACTGACACTTCCACAGATCTGAGAACAGACACAAGGTCAGCAACATCAAGAGATGCTCATGTAACTGAACTACAATGCACATTTCTTCTATTTACAGGCCTGAAAATCACAAATGTAAAATTCCCTAATTTCCATGTTACGTACAGGTACGGAGTAGATCTTCCCCGCTGTTAACATTTCCAGGTGATTTGTACTTGGGCTCCCATTGCTGAGTCAAACTAAAGGTCTGACATTTAGTCTCCACTGTTGGCTCTAATGAAAGGAAGACCCAGATACAGATATAATAGTTAGCATAATAGGAAATAGGAAAGTTTAGCATTAAGCATTCATACAGTGTTAAGGTTTTGAATATATACATTTCTATAGATAGAGTTATAGATTTCTCTACTTGCCAGGTTCTTTAAACCAGTGCGATTTGTGAGGCACCAGAATACAACGCCACCAGAGCCCCAGAGTGCCATTGAGCCTAAAGAGAGCATCACTGTAGCCCCGCTCATCCACATCCTCTCCTTCAAAGTCCTGCCACATGACGTTCAGATCCGAACCGTTGTTGGCATCGTTGCTGGCCGGCTGGCTGTGGTACTGGTACCAGTGCTGTGTTCCCGTGGCAACAGAGAGATAAACACAAGCCAGCAGGCTCAGCACAGAGCCGATGACGAGCGCTGTGGCATAACGGTTGTCCACCATGGTTGGATTATGTGATATATCTTCCGGTGATATATCTTATGTGATATAAGACTTCCCGGTTGGATTTCAGATGTCAAAAATTATAATGATCTCAGCCTTTAGCAGATGAGTTTACCGAGTGATCCAATGAGAATTTTCATAGTTGAAGGTTTCTTTTAGGAGCGTTGAGGAATCTCACGATTTGTCAACATCTTCCACTGCTGCCTGTCTCATCTGAAACAAAAGGTGTGGTAACAGCTTTAAATCAGAGGTGTGGCTTTACAACTATTTGGTGGAGCATATTTGGATGAGATAGCCAATGATATCACATAAAGTCATCATATCTGGGCATTTAAAAAAAACATTTATTACTAGGAATTTAATTCCTAGTAACAATCACACTAATATGGTGTTTTTGTTAAAAACTGTGTCAGACTCTATGGGAAGACAAATATGATATAGTTATCGTGTGTTAAAATAAAAGTTACACTTTAAACATTAACATCTTAATTTTATTATTAAACCTTTGAACCCCAACAAACTAAACGCCCTTGTGAACTACACAATACAAGCAATCCCTTTTCTTCTATTGTTTATTTCTTGATGTGCCAAACTACAAATTTAAAGAGCATACTTTCTCATAAACACTTTAAATTGACTAGTTAAAAAACAGGCATGATGCATTTATTTAATTTCCTCTAGTATTATAGATCAATTGATCACGTCACCGTCCTTCAATATTCAGTGGATTAGATAACAACATATAACTCAGTAACGCAGTATTGAAACACATAAAAGCCTTCCTGTAATTTTTTTAAAGCTAATCCAATTCAAACATTTTAACAATAACTTGATGCTCAATGTTTTCAATAACATTGAAGCTGATGTTGACTAGCATAAAAGCTAACGGCCTGGTTGTAGCGAATAAACAAGAAAACGTCACGAATGAAAGTTTGCTATTAAGTATACAGCGATAAAGCAAAAACTTAGCTAGAAGAAATATATGAAGGTTTTATTTTAAGCTGGGTTTGTTTACAATTATGTCACTTACCGTATTGTACAATCCCCTCGAGCAGATGATGATGACAATGACTCCATTTCCGGTTAGGACGCGTGCACGCGCACATCACTATGCAGTACAGTGTTCAGTACAGTGTTAGAAAAATAGTGTGGTATTTTATATATATATATAATGTATATAAGTATATGTATATATATATATATGTATATATAAGTATATGTATATATATATATATGTATATATGTATATATATAATAATATATATATATATATATTAATATATATATATATATATGTATTTATGTATATGTATATATATATATGTATATATAAGTATATGTATATATATATGTATATATATATAATATATATATATATATATATAATTTATTTGTATAGCAATTTTCACAATCTTTCTCCATATATAACTAAAGTTAAATAAATTATACATTATTATATATTATACAAAATACAATTAATAAAAAATGACATCAATTTTAAATGAATTTATTTGTATAGCAATTTTCACAATCTTTCTCCACATTAGAGAGAATACAGCTTTATAAGCCCCAGTGAGCGAGCTAAAGCTGATAGTGGTATGAAACACAAACACCAATTACAAAACCATATAAAAAAAAATCAATTGGTTTATTTACCTACAACATTGGATTCTAGATGCTTTAAAGTACAATTAAAAGACATACAGTTACTTAAAACTTCAGTGATATAACAGTGCGTTCGTCAAGATAAAGTGCAAAAAAACAGCCTTGCTGTTCAACCAAGTCACTTATTCTGAATAATGGCACTTGACTAAGCACACTTGTAAGATTTCCACTGTGATTTAAAGTGCAAATAACAAAAAATGAACTCAAATCACAAAAGCAGCCTGAGCAGATTTGATTTCTCTGCAACCTGAGAAAAGGTGTGTTACATTACATTCACATTCAACATATATTCCAGTATTGATGTTGTCTATTGAATCTGTAATCTTTATGGTTTTAAGTTTTCAAATAATTAAATGTACTAAAAAGTTATGGTTGGCCATGTGATTGGTAAACTCATAGGAGGTCTTGTTTGTTAAACAGACGTTTTGTGTATTGGCTAGTTGACTTTATCGTAGCGTTTATAAAGGGAGTGTCAGTGAACTCCACTGTGCATGGACCCGGTGAACATGGTGCTGCCTCCAGCTCCAGAATGGTTATGTTGTTTTGGACGGAGGTACTGAGCAGGTTGGCTGGAACAAACAGGGTCACCTGTGGCCCACGGGACGGCCAGTAACGGCCCACATTAAAGCCGTTAATCCACACCTGACCCTGATGGAGGAAAGTCATTCAGAATGAAAATCTTACAGAGACTTACTAATAATTAGAATGGTATTGGATTTTATTTCTTAAACAAGAAGATTAGTTAAAGGGGTCATACAGTTTTAAACAGCATGGATTGTTTCATGAACCATCTACCAATGTAATGCAGGCTAGAGTCCTACCTTCCTCCAGTTGGGAAACTGAATGTATGTGTCCTGAGGCAGGTCTGGAATGCCATCCGGGATGTTGAAGCTGCCAGTGTAGAATGCTGGGGGTGAGAGAGCAGGAGGGGGTGTGGTGGTGGCAGAAAAGCTGGGAAAAGATTCGCTTGATGCTGGCAGCAGCCCTTGGCTTACTGCGTCATCTATACTCAGAGAGTACACGATCCAGTTAGCCAGAACATCAGATCCAAGAGTCAAATTGAACACCAGACCCTGCAGGAGAGAGAAAGAGAGAGAGGGACTGTGATAATTAGCTAAATTATATAGTTTAAGTGTATATATTACTATCCTTATATTGATATTACTGTAATTATTACAAATCACTCCTGCAATGACATAAGGGTGTAATTTTGGTTATGGCCCTAATTAAAAGAAGAAAGGAAATACTCTTGCCTTGAAATCATTGATTTCTTTGCCAAAGTTGATTCTCCCCATGTTCTCCACTAACACATCCACACGGCTGCCAGCTTTTCCCGTTACATTGATTGTAAGTATCTTGTTCCTCTCCAAAATGCCAGCAGCAATCTGAACAATTAAAGAATTGTATTTGATTAAGTTAAAAGGTTGAATGTAACTTGATGGTCAAACCTATATAGAGTGAATCCGTGCCGCTCACCCCATTAACAGATATATATGCTCGATCATGGACGCCGTTGAGTGGAGAGGACAGTGGGGTGGGTTTCAAACAGTCCACGGGTAACACAGTCTGATACATAATGAAGCCAAATGCCTGATGAGAAAATAATATATTTATAAGCAATACATAAAACAACGATCATAATCAAAAACATGCTACATGAACACTGAAAGATGGGTGCATACCTGATTCATTTCAGTAAATGTAAGTGGGTAAACTGTTTTCACCGGACCAGACAAAGACAATATATTCAAAGACTCCAACACTGTCAGTGACTGCAAGATCAAAGAAGAAAGATGTTTTTTTCTTAAAGATGACGAAAAAGAAACTGAAATATAAAGACATAAGAGTAAAAATGATTTACCCTCCTCATTTGCACTGGTCCATATGCAAATTTAGGTGTTGATGGAGGCACTGGCCCTTCTGGTATCTCTCTGTACTGTTTCCATGACAACAACAACACAATTCTCATCTTTGTATTTCATTTTTGGATTCATAATTTTTTTGATGAATAACTAGATTTGTTCTTTTTGTACCATTTTGATGACATCTCTTATGGCGAAATACTTTTCTGTGAGATCTCCAGCTTCTGTGAGTGGCGCATCATAGTCGTAGCTGGTTGGCTGAGGAGCGTATGGTGAGTTGGCACCTATAATGCAATAAAAATAAATGTAGGATAGGACATTTCAACTTGCATTAGTTTACCGAAATGTGTTTGTCCATTATTTTTTTAATTGTAGCTCAACTGGTACCCCATAGATTCATGGACAATGTGCAAATATTGGATGAATGTGTCTGCCTTAACTTACCATTCCAATAACCAAAGTTAGTTCCACCCATGAACATATAGCTTGAAAACAACAACAACAAATTACACAAATGGCAAATATGACAGAAATTTGCACTGAACAATTTTTAAGAATGTTAGTTGTCATGATTACAAGTTGACATTGGCTCCCATTTCCAGCATTTCATTAAAGGACTTCACCACAGCATGTGTGGACACAACCGAATGATTTTCGCCCCAGTGGTCCAACCAGCCTGTATAGAACTCTGAGTTCACCTGCAACCATATGTACTTCATTAGTATTTCATTACCAAGATTGCCTCAACTTTATTAACTTTGTTAAACATGTCATGTAGTTCCATGCACTTCAAATTACTGATTCTTACCAAAGGACCCCGTGGCTCTGCGTGTCTCTGTGCTTCAAAAGCAGCGGTTACATTTGAACCTTTTAAAAAATACAACAAACATTTGAGCATTTAGAAAGCCAGCACACATATCCTATATTCTTAGTTTACTTATAAGAATTTATAAGAAGTGAGACGTTATATTAGGATACACAGACCTGGGCCGAAGTCAACAGTGGCGTAGAGACCCTGCAGGGAGCCACACTTCAGAAAATGTACATTTGCCCCATCAGTGGTAAACAACACCACATCTTCCCCCAGATGAGACCGAAACAGCCTGGCCAGATGCCGCATGTAGTCATAATCACAGGCAAAGTAACTGCCATATTCATTCTCAACCTGTTTTTGAAAGAGAGAACATGTGTAATTATATACATTCACATTCATAATTTAGGATAGATGAAAGATAGACTAAGTCTATTGGCATTTTTGCTTATACAGTTAAAATCAAAGATGCTATTAAATAATCTATTTTAGCAATCTCAGATCACAAGACAAAAATGTAATCGCATGATTAGTTTAGAAATCAAATATCGCTTTTATATCACCAGTAAAATCTGTGCAAAGGTCTTTTATATCTCTGTGATGTTGAGATAGTTCTCTAACCTGAACAGTAATGATGGGTCCTCCGTTCTGGTACAGATAACGCTTCAATAAGGGCAACAGCTTTCCCATCCACTTATCTACTGCTGTAAGATAATCTACACCAATGAAACAATAAAAACAAACACGTGTGTTATATGTAACAGTCTACACAAATCAATCAAGCCATCCATCATTAACTCTGGTTAATCAATAATGCACATTATTACCTGGGTCGGATGACCGTAGTACGATATCTTTCTTTTTTAATAACCAAGCAGGCAATCCCCCCTAAAACAAGAACCACGGAACCAGCTGAGGTCATCCAGGTAAGTTCTTTACGCTTGCATAATACATCAGTAAAAAAGCCATTTCTTTTCTTATTAAATAACAGCCGAAACTACAGACCACACCCCTGTCTTACCATGTCCCACTCTGCACAGATGTATGGACCTGGTCTCATAATCACTTGGAAGCCGATGTCTTGGCACAGCTGCAGGAAATGCTCCAGGTCCCGATCTCCACTGAAGTCATAAAGACCAGGCAAGGGCTCGTGGAAATTCCACGGAACATATCTGTGAATAAATGTGACCATTAGACATCCCTGGTTCATTTTTTCATAATGAGCTGGCAGATAATATTCAGGGGTTTCACACCTTCTGACAAATTAACTTCCATGTTAACTTTTAGTTACTTGTGATAGCTTATTTTATTCTTTACATTGCATTTATGCATTTAGCAGACGCTTTTATTTCCATGCCTAGAAACCACATTTGCTGATGACAGCGTAAACCATGAATATGGCTTGTGACTGATACTATGCAAATAACCAGTATTGTTCTTACGTCTGGATGGTGTTCAAACCAGCCATGTACATCTTCAGCAGCCTATCTTTCCAGTAGACTCTGGGAATCCTGCTGTAGTGGATGCTGCCAGAGATGTAGCGGAATGGCTCTCCATCTTTACGGAAGCAGTTGTGATTGTAATCCACAGTGAAACTGGGATTTATGGAAAGCTAGAAAGAAAGGAATAAAATAAGAAATGTAAATTTCAAGTGTTAAAGGAATAGTTCACCCAAAACTGAAAAATCTGTCATAATTAACTTATTCTTGTATATTATTTTCATAGACATTTGAAACAAAACGAAGGTATGTCACTCAGGTAACTGATACATTTATGTTAACCATGATTTTTGTAGTAAAACTATGATAATACACAGAAATCTGCCAAAAATCTTTGGTTACTACACGTTTACTATTATAAAATCATGGTTATATTAAAAGTATATTACTATAATATCATGTAAACGCCATATCCGTGATAATAGCCTCACATGACAGTCATATGACACATGAGTCATAACAGTCAAGACACTGTCAGATCTGCATCTACTGTTATGTGGCCAAATGTGAAATTATACCAGTCTACGTAAAATTTTAACCCTTAACAATAACAATACTGTATTACACTTCTCTGACAGCATGTAAACAAAGAGAATGCATTAATAGCTTTACTTTCGCATTACTTTACCTTATAATTTTACGCATTTCAAACAAACAAATAAAAACACTTGCCGTGATCGGTAGTAAGATCAGAAAGAGAAACAACATCTGTCCTCCACCAGGAGCCATGGTGTGTTTAAACAAGACTTGTTTAGTTTTTGACATGAATGAGATAATATGCAACACAGTAGAGAAGGAAGTCCCGCCTTCCCAGTAAAAGAAGCCAATCGTCAGCCGTAAAAATTCGCGTGGGAGTGGCTCCGTACAGAGTAGCTTTCTTTGCGCATGCGCAGTAGCTGGAGCATCATGAAAAAAGTGTTTTTGAGCGCAATTTAAGCTTACGAAACCAAATTTATTGTGCACTAGATTCCAGGTTTAATTGTTAGGTCGAGATATTTTATTTATAGTGATCTTATCAAGTTGATATGAAGATAGGCGTTATCTTTATGGTTATGGTTGTTATGCGTCTCCCAAGCACTAGGTGGTTATACTTAACATTTTGTACAATAATCTTCTTCGTCACTGACGGAGACACGCACGTGTGCTTACGTACATGTGTGTATTTTATTACTGGTAACATATTTTCTGTTGTATTAAAACCGTGATGTCTTCTTCTGAAAATAAGGGGATACACGGAGACTCGGAAACGGAGCCGGATCCACCCATGGTGAGCCGCACAAGAAGCGGCCGCAGAGTTCGGGCACCCGCGGCACTGCTGGACTCCGCAGCACCGGCCACCAAAACGCCCGTCCGGCGCACCAGAAAGTCTGTCATCAGAGAAGAGCCTGCGGAGAACAGCGAATCTAGACGGGAATCACAACCTGAAAAGCTTTCCAAAAAAGATACAGAAGATACTAAAGTGGCTGGCGTGACTGAATCAACTACTGTGGAGGAAAATCAAGCCAGTGGTCAACCTGTGTCGGATAATGTGAATTTAAAAGAGTCTGATCAGACCAGTGAGAAGGAGAACACAGTTTGTAACACAGAGGCAGCGTCCACTGATTTAACAGACCTCCCAAAAAAGGCTAAAAAGAGGACTCACTCTGAATCAAATGAGAAGAAGGGTAATATGATGCCTCTTGGGAAACCCAAATCAGGAAGAGTATGGAAAGACCGTAACAAGCAAAGGTGATTAACAGTCTTTATATTTTAACTATTTCCCCCCATCGGTCACTGCAAGAGCTACCTGCTTTGAGTTAAATAAGATCACAGCCTAGTCTTTTGAGGAAATATTTACTTTTTATTAATAAAATTCACTAAATGGCTTGTTTTTGTATCATAACCCTGATAAGTCCCAGTCGTGATATCACAAACCCACGACCAGCTGTCAACACAGGACAATTTTCTGTATGGCCATGATGACAGTTCAGTTTTTAAATCTGTTACATATCTTATGTACAACATAATGTATGCAGTGCTTCATGTGTCACATTGTGTTTAGGTTCTCTGCTCTGTTGAGGGACAAACCTTTGCGTACATCATGGGAGAAGAAGATGGAGGCCAAGAGGGAGAAGCAACTGGTGAAACAGTACCACCAGCAGCTAAAAGATGAGCAAGCCAGAGAGAAAGAGGTGAGTTACTGTAGGGCTGTAAATAATATTTCTATGGTTGATCAGATAAATACTGTGTTTTTTTTGCATATGGACAAGCACCAGAACTGCTTAATTATATAATAATAATTATTATATAAATATAATTATATCATCTAATATCAAGTAATTCTCTAGTATATTTTATCAATAAATAAAAGAGACTCTTTATTATATTAACGTTCGTACAAAGCTATTGGTACTAGCATTATGTCAAATTTCAATTAAATAATTATGTTCATGGATAAATTTACCACCCCAAAAAACTATTTAACAACAACTTTTCTCTGTTATGTTCATTTTGCTTGATGTACAGACACAAATGCTGCTTTTAAAGCAGTAGAATTAGAGCTAATGACTGTGTTTTTGCAGGAAAAGAAGAAGCGGAGAGCAGAAAATCTTAAGAGACGAGCTGAAAACGAGAGAAAAGCTGAGATTGTACAAGTGGTAAGTAAACTATTATTCTCAGAAAATTGTGTCATTTCTAACTCTTATTTCTTTTCATACAATGTGTGTTACATTATTGCATGGCTTTAGTTTTTTAAATGCATTTTTATTCATTCTTTTTCAGATTAAGAATACTGCAAAAATCAAAAGAATGAAGAAGAAACAGCTGAGGAAGATTGAGAAAAGAGACACGCTGTCTGCGCTGCAGAAGACGCCCCCTAGTGTCAAGAAAAGTGTAGAGAAAAAAACAGCAGCTAGTGGTTAATGTGCACAGATGGGAAAATCAATTTGCTGTTATTGGTGTAAGCATTTAATGCCAGTTTGTACTGGTGGAAGTTTGGATGAACTGGTATTCTGATGATCTTTCTCTGGCAGAGACTCTTAAACAGACTGCTTTGGATGTCAACCATTATGACAGAATGACTCACTGAGGTCTGGTGGGTCTTTGGGTGTAATGTAACATTTGTACAGCAAAAAAGTAGTTTTTATTACATGGACGCCTGATGCTTGATTACTTCTTTGTGTGAACTGTTGACATTACCTCCCTTTTCTAAAATAAATATCTTTTGAATATATGTAATCAAAGTTGAGTTTTTGGTTTATGCATGCTAATCGTTTGTGCTATTGTTTTTCCTATTGCTCATTAAACCATGAGAGAAATGGGACTTTCCAGTATTTGATATCGAGTATTAAGCCAAGATTTTTCTTTCATTTTCGTTTTTAAAAGTATTATAATACTTTCATTTAATAGTACTTCATTTAAGTAAGCAAAATACAGTTTCTTCTTGGTTTTTGCATGCTGATTGTTTTTGTTATTGTTTCCCACTAAACTAGAAAAAAATCCCTTGGCACATGGTAAAACCATGGTACTTTCCACTGTGGCATATGTAGTTTGATATGCCTATATTTGGCTAGTCAACATATTTAAGGTTTTCCTTTCGGTGAAATTTAGTTTCACTTTTAAATACTTTAGTATTTACTTGCTTAGCACATGTACATTCATTTTTTTATTTGCATGATCACCTACAGAAGAGTTGAAATATTGAGAAAAGTATTTTAGTAATATTAAAGTATTAAAAGATATGACTTTGTAGGACTTTTTTCAAAAGGACTGTTTTATTTATAGTGCTCTATAAAGGATAAGGCAAAAGGCGGAGTAAGTTGGGTGCTTTCCTTTTATGTGGTATAAATTTGGTTGCAAGATCTGCCTGTACAACACTACTGCACCACAGCAGTTGCAGATCACAACAAGCTCCAAGAATAATATAAACATGAACAAGGGCCCTGTTCAACAGGTAAAAAGAAATTGTTTACTTGTAATTCAGACATTCAATAATCGTAAGTTTTCTATAACATCAGTAAACATTAAGATTGATGTTTTAATTAAAAGTATCTTTTTAAATGTAAACTGATTTTTAACATTAAAAGATGTATGATCTGAAATGTGCTCTAATGGTCACTTATGTTTTATTTTACTGTTTGGTCTAATCATGTCTTTCAGCCGATATATGAACTCTGTGAACCCTGGCAGTGTGTCATAGGAGACCCTAAAGACACTCAGCATGTTCCCTTCCATTCTGCCTTTGAGCACACCACCCACAGCGTTCTTAGGGTTCCCGGGCCATATTCACCAATTCCTGGGAAGATTCCTGTGAATATCTTCAATGCTTCCAATGGAACTAGTGTTCCTTTTGAGCTGGAACGCACCAGCACTATTGGGGACCTAAAGCAGATGTTTCTGAAGATGAAACCAGAGTTTGGGGGAGATGTGAATCTTGCCTACAATGGAAAACCTGTCAAGAAGCACCAGACCCTGGCTGAGCTCCAGGTGAAAGCTGGAGCATCATTCATCACCTTCCAGAAATGCAACGGAGGTTAAAGGTGTCAGAAGCGTCAATGCAGACATCAAGTTTTTTCTTTTTTCCTTTTATTATAATAGTAATATTTACAAATAATTTTAAATGATCTATATTCTGCTTTCTCTGCCGTTAAACTGTTTTACTTTACAAAGCTAATCAAAAATAAAAGCAAAACAAAAAGTGAATGTTATGTGAGCTGATTTGTTAAAGAAACATTTTGTTTGATCTGTCATTTACATGATCTGTCATTTTTACGGTACAAAAGTTTTTTAAACTTCTTTGTTGTTTGATTGTACTTTGAATTTCTGTCTTGTGTTTATTCTTGAGTGTATTCTTGAGTTTGTCAAGCCACAATATGTGGTAAAAATTAAGCTGCAGTTTTGGTGATTACCAACATGACTCTCATTTTGTGCTATAGCTCTCAAACTATAAAATATAATATTCCCACATTTTTTTTGTTATGGCCATGCACAATTTTCCCCTTTAGCTAATTTCTACTGGGGGGGGCGATACAGATCAAGTCAAATCAATGTTATTTTCAGTTGTCATATATTGTACCTGCTGTAAGTTAATAAATGATGTAAACTTCTATTTGAGCTCTAATGAAAATAAAGTCTGAATATGCTTGTACAAAATTTACCCATAAAATAAAAAACTTATATATTCACTTTACATGTTTGGTTGTATTTATTTTAATCCAGTGCACATTTTAAAATTCCAGACAAAATTGTGGGTTAAAATGTAAATGTTTTTCATTTAACACAAACTGATTTAATGACCACATCTTGCAAAGTTCATAAAACCATAGCAAAACTTGTGTAGTTCATTTTCACACGTGCACATATTTTTAAAAACTGTTACGCTGATGTCAAAAGGTCATAACAGTAGGCTGAACCGGTTTAGACAGCAGTGTGCAGCATCTAATTCTGTAAATCCATAAAATCTGGGTAAAGATTATAAACACATTATATGTATTTTAGCCTTCAGAATTGGTTTATAGCATGGCAAGCACTTTACTACTTGCTGAAATTGTTTGATCCTTTGCATTGTGGCTTGGTTAAGTAAATTATTGTACCATACCAAAGTATTTTAAATACACTATTAAATAAATTACATAAAACTGTAACGAAATAAACATAAACATGATCGTTTACTTTGAGCTGTAGAAAAAGTAGGTGATTCCCTGTGGACTTTTACAGGTGTGTTCTCACATATGTGCTGTCTCAATCATTATGCAAATATTTTTGTCTGATCTGGTAATGACCATGATTTCTTGTAAGTCCTGTATTTGCCAAGAAGGTTAAGGCATGTTTGGTTACTGCAACAACAAACGGAAAAAAGTTTCTCTTTCATTTTCTAAATTACATTACAATAATCCATATCTTAAAAGCTTAAAAGTTAAAATATTGATATATATGGTAAATATATTACCATTGCTTAATACACTACCATTATATCTTAATACTGTTGAAAGGTTTTCACCGTATATGATTTTAAGTTATTAATACCAGGAAAAATATGCGTGTAGAGCAAGATTGGGACCAAACAGTAACCCAAAAAACAGTCAGAAATTAAAACATAACAATGTACAGAAATAGGTAAATAATAAATGAATTTTTAAATAGATGAAAATTTATACAAATTGATAAAAAAATGCTAAATGTTGATTTCAAATTTTACATAAACATACAGTATAAATCAATATGACTTTTGTTACTGACCTACTACCCAATGCCACACATAATTTAAAGCTCAAATGTCTAATGTTCTAATCGAAACCTTATATAATAACAACATTTGATATTTTTCCATGCCACTATGTCCATTGCTGGGATTCTTGGGAAATCTTGCTACGTACGTACGTATGACGTCATTATTAAACTCAAAAGTGTGTGGAGCGTAAATAACCACGTGCTTTCACAGCAACGCTGACATTTTAAATCTGCTGTGAGTTGTCTAAAACAAAGGGATAACGGTTTAACAAACACGGAAACGTGAACCTTAAATTGTTGGTTGCGGTAAAATGGTACCATACTCCCACGCCGAGGACTAAACGAGTATAAACCATTAAGGGTAATGTACCTCTTTTCGACGTTTTTAAATGTGAATGACTTAATTTTTGTTTTTCCACATCATTACCCTTGTCTGCTTTGATATGATAAATCCCTCAAAATGCCTGTTTTGATTCTTATCTGTGGGCCTGGAAGCAACAACTTCTTGAATGAACAGGTTAACCAAACAGGTGACGCGTTCCATTGGCAAGTGTGTGTTTATGGCGACCTCTGCTGTTAGTGTACTGGTATATCTATTTGGATAAGAAGTTGGGTTTACACGTCATATAATTATGTACACAGAGTTTGAAAACTAATACTGTTGTTTAGTTTTGTTTCCACATTTTAGAATAGTAGTAAACTCATCAGAACCATTAAATAGCGCAGCTGTAACTATGGAAATCATGTTGTGACTAAAAGCATGCAAAATAAATGAACACTATGTGTGCTATTTCAACATCTTTAAAAGTATACACCCTTTGTCTTTGATTTGCAAAATCATACTCTTGACATTTTATACATTGACATTTTTGACATTGTATTTTTAAACAGCACTGAAGGAATTTCTATCTATGCTGGACTCTTATTGGCTGCTTTGTATTAATTTTTTGGCTCCAAATAATACATTTAAAAAATATATAATACTTTGTTTAAACGTTGATAGTTCTTGATTATGATTAGGTTAACATTACATAAGTATACAAGTATTACTGCGACGCTGTGTTGTGTGTGTGTTGCTGTGTCTGTGTTGCTTGGCAAAGTAAGAATAATATTTTTATCAGTGTCATCACATTTTGTTTATTTGTTGGATTTGTTGTGTGTTTATTTTATGAAACCTGGAATAACCGTTTAGAAGTCTAGAAGTCTGGCTTAATGCTTTTTTAAAAATGCTTTCATGAAGATATTAGTAAGGCATTATAGTCCTTTCATAGTCATTACAAAGATGTTGACTCCCTTTAAAGTGTAAACGTCTATGCTATGATGCTCAAAATTATGCTTATCTGGACTGGTACCAAAATAACCTGAATACTAACCAGTATTACTGGTTTACTGAAGTACTGTAAAGCTGTTCTTCACGAAAGCATCAGCTAAGTGACAAATAACCACAAGGGGTCATTCTTACACTAAATGTAGCCACTGTTTATAAGTATTTCAGCAAATTCTCACTATTCTTCATCAGTATTAAGGTTTTGAATTTAGGGTGTTCTACATGTAATCAGAGCATAGAATCACCTGTTATTACTATACTGTAAGATTTACCTGCTAGAACTTTATAAGATACTGCAACACAGTGAAGGTAAATCTATGGGAATAATGTGATATACACTGATGTGTTTGATTCTGATTCAAAAGTTTTTATTCTGCAAAAAACAACTTTAAAAACAGCTTTGTCTTTGTGGTATTTTTTCTACACGATACATGTATGCATTTTGTGGCTGAAGGTGCAAACAAGCCATGTTGTGGCTTTTTGTGCCTCAGGGTTGATACGCTCCTGCTATAATACACGCCTTGCTCTCTTCCAGTGTTCAGGTATATTTAGATATGGCAGAGTCATTCCCTGTTAACAAAAAGACTTTTTTTGCTCATTTCTGAACAATGAAAACTCAGACCTTTAACATACTTCTAATCTCAATTGTTATGAAACACATCACGCATTCAGAATAGTCTATTAACTATTACTTTAGGCTTTTTATTATTATAGTACTTATATTCATGCGATTATTTATAAAGTGTAAATTTGTTGTTTTTGTTTTAGAAATAACATTGTAAATATTTTATATAAATAACTTATTTTGTACAGCTAGTGAAGGTTGGAGGCACAGTTTTAAGTTTAATTTAAGTTAAAGTTTAGTGGTCCAGAAAAGTCATCAATTATCAATCAACATCAGTTTCTGGGTTACGTTAGAGTTAATCCTAGTGCAAAATGCTATTTTTTGTAAAAAGATTTCAGAATTATTCTATTTTATTGCACCAGTGTTCCAAGTTTCTTTTAAGTAAACCACTGCATTTATAATATTACATAAAAATATTCAACTGAACCTTGTCTGACACGCAAATCTGAGATCACATATAATACCTGCATTTATTACCTTTTCTTTGGTAAACATCCTGTCGTTTTACTTTGAGACCTGTTGCGAAACAATGACTTTTTTGTGTTGGTTGCAAAAAAATATTCAAAAAATGCCAGGTACTCAGGCTGCATTGTCTTGTGAAAAAAAAATCCAGTTTCCTGTAAAATCTTCCATGGGTCAGAGAAGTGCAGTAGTTTGTGCGCAGGCATTTGACGCAGTGAGGGAGTGGTGGGTATTGTCACATACCTCTTATCAGGACATTAAGGGTATAATAAGAAAGTCATTTGTTTGTGCAGTGTGTAAAAAAATGACATCACAGTTTCTGAAATTATATCAGATGATAAAATGTTACCATTTGCCAAGCAGGAAGCAGTGCTCTAAATGATGGATTTATTTATTTTGTATGCACAAGGAAAAACTGCTTGACTATAAGGAAGTACTTGACATTTAAAATATTTGAAATTTGAACTTCTACATTGCTAAATCACCAACTAATATTTGTAATCATCCTTATTAAAATGTATTTTAATATTATTCATTGATTATTTGATCAGTGGTTTCTTGTTTTTCACATTAAAAAGTTAAAGTTATGTTAAATTCATGAATTATAACTTATGAGAAACTGTATCAACAATAATTTATAAATTTACAAATACAAATACTGGAAAAGAGGCATTAATTGATTTGCTGTCAAGCATTTTAATAATCAAATTTGTTCACATAATGTAACCAAGATGTATGCAACATCTTAAATGTCTAAACATTTGTAATCCAATTTATCTGGCTGTTCTGTTATCATTCACTCCTGGTACCTGGCATAAATTTACATGTGGTTATGTTTTATCTAGTTCAACGGTAATATATTTAGTGTGTAAATTAACTTAATTCCCATTTATAGTACCTGGGGTTTAATGCATCATGGGTAACATTAAAACAGTTTGATTGTTGTTGTTTTTTTAAATTTGCATCATGAGACTGTCACCAATTATAAAGTAATCAAATTTAAAAGCAAAAATAAGAAATCCTGCTCTCAAAGACATGCACTGAATAGTATAAAAATAAGTCAGACAGCATTAGTAAGCATTAATCTTGAACCTGTACTATGGTATGTTCACACCCCTTGCAGCCATCTGGAAAGAGCTTCAGGGCAAACCTATAGACTGGTTTTTCTTTGTATTTTAAGCTGTCATACTGCTTGATCACCCTCTATGACTATCTACAAATCTACAAATAGAGCACTCCACCCAGTAATGCTAACGAAACCACTAACCGTGTTTATCTCTCACCCATTGTAATCCTGTTGTACCTGTTGTCACTGTTAACAAACTACATGCATTATCTGTTGCTAGTCTAGGTTACGTGTTACATCACAATTCTATAGGAGTCTGCGCAATATTTTATTCTAATTGTTAGTCTAAGCACTTTTTTTATAATACAAATCAATAAAGGTTTCTGAAGGAAGCTGTTAAGAATGAGCAGGTTTTGCACAGTATTATAGTGGATTTTCAGGAGCTAACAGTGCAGAAATACAGGCCCTATTAATAGTTTAATAGTATTGTATTGGTCCATTTACACTTAGTTACTATTCTTGTATTCAACACAATATAAATATCTTCAATGTAGGTCTCAGTATTATATCACTTGTACAGTATTATGAAAGACAGTATCATATAGAAAATAATACCAAACACAGCTATTAGAATTCTTTAGTTATCATGACAACTAGTTACACTCTCCTTAAGCCCAAAACAATTAAACATGTTATAACAAGTAACTATAAGTGTAAATTATAAGAGAATATAAGGCCTGTAGCTTGAAGGTCAGTGACTAGTCGGTGTAACATTAGTTATTGTTGTAATTGCAAATGCACATGTTATAACCCCCTTGATATTTCTTCAACTTCAAAAAATTGGGTGTTAAGGATTGAAATGAAGATTTGTGACTTTTAAAGTCTTCACAGACAATGAGAGTAAATTGTAAAATGCAGCGCAAACACAGGCACTTAATATAGGTGGTTTACAAATTATTGTTTGCATAACCTACGATTCATATCATGTGCATCTTTACACTTGACATGATCGCAATACAATTTTTTGGAGAATAAGAATTTATCAGTCCTGCAGATGAGTTGATGAGTGAATTGTGTGGTGTCGTGCATAAATACTGCACAGGGCTTTTTGCCATTGCTTACAATACCTGCTTAGATATATATTTTACTTACATTTTAAATAATTATATAGAATAGATAGATAGATATATAGATATATAGATATATAGATATATAGAAATGTACAAACCTGTTTTACATGTTGTCAGAAGTTTTAGCATATGAACTGGAACTAGGGAACTTCATTCCCAACACTTAAAATGAAGTGGTTTTATTTCATCTTATGTGTTTGTTTGTTTTCTATTTCTTTGTATCTCTGGGTGTTGTCTCCTTATTGTAAAGTTCTTCCTCATTTCTGCTTAATTGTTGAGATACCTCAACATAGCACTAGAATCACATGAGTTTTTGAAGTCCTTTGTCATTCAAAGCTTTGAAGGCACTTACTTGCTTAGTGTTCAGTGTTAAGTCTTTAGGCTTATAATGAATAATTAAAAAAATTATAAAAAGATTTTTTTTAAAGATTCACTTGTGTCATTTCATTTAATATATATATATATATATATGTATTTTACTAACAGAAATCCTTTATTTGAAATAACATGTTCTGTACTTGCACTCTAACAAAACGGTTGTTTTAAACCATGATTTTTACCCATCAACATATTTTACTAATGAATGACATAATGCATTAAAAGCATCAAAATGCATCAATAAGTTATGGGCAAAACAAACTGCTGGGTTATAAAATAACCTCTGCTGGGTTGTTGTTTCCCAACCATGAGTTACAAAGACAGCATAGTTTAATTTTTGACCCAGTTCCAACTGTGGGTTTAAAACAAGCCATTATTTTTAAAGTGTGTGAATGGGACCTTATAATAGAGACAATCGACATTAACAAGTGTGATTCTGTAAGTCAAAATCAACAAGTCAGTTAACATTTGTTCCTGTAGCTTCTCAGTCGAGCACTGTGTTAGTAGCACAAAGGGCATGGGTTCGGGTCCCTGAAAGTATAACTTCAATGCCCTGTAATTCACTTTCAAAAGATGCAAAAGTGTATAAGTGTAAATGTAAATGTGACACCACCCAAGTACTTTACAGGATGAATAAGATCATTGTTGTAGGCTAAATGTGATAAATACATAAAGCTGTTGGTTCAAACTAAACATTAATCATATTCCCAATCAATACAGAAACTTTTGATGCATTATGCCACTCATTAGTAAAATATGTAAGGCAAACTGATGGTTAATTATTGTGTGCACAGGGTTGAGATTTATAGTACAAGAGAACAGTGAGGAAAATATAGGGCTCATCAAAATGGTGCTTATATTAAATATAACATATGACAAATATTATTTATTATATTAAATATAACATATTAAATATAATATTATTTTAATATTATTTATTATTTTTTAAATATTATTAGCAAATGACTCTTACATAATAAATGATAAAGTGAAACTAACTATGCACTTAAGTAAAGTAGGGATAAATATTCTATATTTTTCTATAAATATTTTTCAAAAATAAAATAGGCGAAAAAAGGTGTAAAGTTCTGTAAAGTTGTATTCACAAATTTTTGTTAATGTAAGCGGCTGTATCCCGTCAAAGTCTATAGTATGTTGATGTTTCATTAAACAAAACTATGTAAGGTGACAGACAATGGCCTAGATCACATAAAATACAGATTAAATGAGGATCACAGTGTGTTTCCCACTGTATATTGCCATAGCCTGCTAATATTACACTTTTTTTATATTCTGTTCTGTGTTATATTTATTACAACAGAAAGTTCTGGCTTCTTTATAATGGTTGATCTGCATTTGAAGCTGTTGAAAATGACAGTAAAAACACATAACTGTGACCTTGTTACATAAATACTACTACGTCTGTGTGTCATTGTGTCTGTGTTGTTTGTTCTAAAGGATGACAGAGACTTTTCTATTCTATTCTATAATGTAGTCTCTAAACTCTTTTTTCTTATTTATATTTTAAGTAGAAAACACACAAAATTTGCTTTCTAGTGAGCTATTATGCAGTAAAACAAAGTGAGGAGCTGTTTTATTAATCAACTTAAAATATTTAAAATATTGTTACACTGACAAAACATGAAAATACAGTGTGTATTTTTCTGGTTCTATCTTTTTTATTAGAAGGGGAATATGCTAAAAATGTTGTATGAGCACCTGGACTTTTTGCTTCATGTGGTATTTAGACACAGGGCTGTGTCATACCCGTACCTCCACATTCCCTGAGTAATGTACAGTAATTGCATTCACTTTTCAAGGACTTTACCTAAAAAGTATCCACTGAAACTCGAGTCACATTCCTTGCCAGAATTCACTAAGGGACAAGTTTTAAACTATGTGTGGCCTTTTCTCAAAAAATTTCTTTTTCTTGCTGTAAATCTAAACTTAATTACAAAGAGCCTTAAACTCTTCAACAACTTGCAACTCAACTTTAGCATTAATTATCACAAACTGTCATTTACTTCTGACAGCCGATTGTCACAAGGCCAGCAGGTTTACATGTTTGTTAAAGTTTAGTGTCTTACTATTCATAATATTTACAGGGGATTTTGACGTTTGGGTGTAACAGGATTCTATGTGTTTTTCATTCTCACACCTGTGCAGTTGTTTGACAATTCTCTCTGTTGAAAATGTACTTAAAGAATGTCCATTGACTTCTTTGAGTATGTTCTAATGTACCTTTTTATTGTTTGTCACTTTTATGACAGCAATAGATAAAAGCATCCATCCCTCGCCTACATCACTAGGAATAAGGTGGTGTATTGTCTTCTATTTTGTAAAAAAGCTAAATGTAAAATTATTACTTCATGTAAATTATTATTTCATATAGATTTAAAACCTATGTCTGTGTGTGAGCACAACTGTCTATATTAGAAAAGTCAACAACCTCAACAGGACGTTTTGTAAATGAGTTTTATTGATATTTTTTGTTGTTTTATGGTTAGACAGGATTGCACAGTTAAATGGTTACTGTTATTCAAAATATTAGACATTATAAATTACACTGTACCATAAACTTCTCATTATCAGTTAAGATAGTTCATCATAGACTGGGTATTCTGAGATGAAGCATCTGGCATTCGCGTGTGCATTCACATTATAAGAAAATATTTAGCACACAGTTTTGTAGACCATACAAACTTAATAAATATGTTTATTGGATTAAAATAAAATATGATAATAATCTGACAATATATATCTTGTAATGACAAAAGTCATGAAAAAAGTATTTCATCTTCGAACAGTCGGACACACAACTGCCTTCATCAGAAAATTGCAGAGGAAAAAGATCCACTTCTTCCTTCCACTGAAAAGTATTCCAAGCAAAATCTAAGAAATAATTTCCCTCTATTATTCCAACAGCCTGCTGTTAAATTAATATACTGTTATTATATACTGTCACCTAAAGAATGGTATTCTTGAGGAATAGTGCAACATCAGGTTTATATGTATATAGCCATAAAGCATATTTTAAGATTTTGCTCTTACTTAACAGTAAATACTATATAAAATGCAATAAAACTTGCTGTTTGTTTACTTTGTTAGAGCATATTAAGCTGAATTTTCACATTTGGTTGATTAAGGATTTTACAGGAAAAGTCTTAATATTGTTGACATAATAATAATAAAGAATGTAATGCGTAGAAGACTGGATTCAATTTTGGGTCCGCTTGAAGTGGTTTTAGTTGCTGTTGTCGAAGCAATTAAAGTTGTTACTCTAGTTGTCGCTGCAGTTGTAGCTGTAACTGTAGAAAAGTAAACAAGCAAATTAGATGGAACACCATGTAGAAAAAACAAATATATAATATATATAATTTACATATAATAGAATCTGTTGGTTTTGCGTGTCCTATCCTTATTTCAACTATACTGTTACCGTAGTTATAAAAGACTATATTTATATGTTCTAGTTTATAAATGTAATAGTCACATTCAGAGTTACATACAGTGTACTTACAGATTGTAAATTGAAAAATGATATATAAAGATAATAATATATCACATTTTAAAAAGTAAGAATAAAATAATCAAAACAAAAACAATAAAAATAGAAAAAAAAAACTACTGAAAAGAAGGACACTGTACAGAAAAAACTGAAATACCTTCCCTCTTTGATTAAAAAGACGAGAAGTGTGAGAAGTTGGAGGTTTTTTAAAGTACTGTTAGACTTGCCTGTATTATTTACTCCAATTGAGTTCGTAATTATCTTCAGTAAATCGACATTTCCTGTTTGCACTGCACTCACGAGATCATTTCTGATGTCTTCAGTGGTTGGAAGCTGTTGTGTGTAGTTGAAAACTAAATTTGTTTCAGTGATGATCGACCCGGCACTGTAATATATGTTGATACAGGGTGTCAGACAGAATTGTATTTTGCCCATGCTACCATCAGACGATCGCATTATTAAATTCTCTTTTTATGCACGCACACACACAAGGTACAGTACAAGAATTGCAATATTAAGTATGTACCTAAATCTTAAGATGATCACTTCAATGAAGGCAGGATACTTTTTTCTGTAGATTGGTTCAAGCTGTAAAAATAAGACAATTGCAGTCATTAAATAAAATTCAGTATTAAAATATGCGTTTTTAATAGTTCAGTATTTGCTGTCTCTTCTCTTAACTATAGGTGGAAATTCTTAGCAATGTCACTTTTGAATTTAGTGTATTTGAACTCACCTCATCCTTTACGAGCTTAGCTCTTTTCTTGTAGCCAGCAGTGTTTAAATCAAGGAGATCATCTGTAAACGTTTCATTGGAGCGAAACACTAGATATGTCCGCACCACAGGTACTGCTGCTTTAGTAGTTTTAGGTACTTCAGTTGTAATGGGACCTTTAAAGGCAGTTGAAGGAGGGTTGGTTGAAGCAACACTGGCTGACGCTGTTGATTGTGGGGCAGCTACAGGTCCTTTAGTGGTGGACAAACCAGCAGAATTGATTGTGGTTATTGAGGATGGTGTTGTAGACTTTGCATCTGTTTTCACAGTTGAACTTTTAAAGGCAGCTGAAGAGGACTTTGTTGAAGCAAAGGCAGACACTGTTGATTGTGGTTCAGCTACAGGTCCTTTAGTGGTGGACGTACCAGCAGAATTGTTTGTGATTATTGAGGATGGTGTTGTAGACTTTGCATCTGTTCTAAGAGTTGAACTTTCAAAGGCAGTTGAAAAAGGATTGGTTAAAGCAGAGGCAGACACAGTTGAATGTGGTGCAGTGGTGGGCGTACCAGCAGAATTGGTTGTGGTTATTGAGGATGTTGTTGTAGATGTTGCATCTGTGCTAACAGTTGAACGTTCAAAGGCAGTTGAAGAGGGATTTGTTAAAGCAGACGTAGAGACTGTTAATAGTGGTGTGGTGATGCTTCATTGTGGTGGATGTTCCAGCTGAATTTGTTGTAACTGTTGAGGATGGTGTTGTAGATGCTCCATCTGTACTAACAGTTGAACTTTTAAAGGCAGTTGAAAAGGGATTGGTTGAAGCAGAAGTAGACACTGTTAATTGTGATGCTGTTGTGGCACCAGCTCCATTAGTGGTTGATGTACCAGCAGAATTTGTAGTGATTGTAAAGGATGTTGTTGTAGATGCTCCATCTGTACTAACAGTTGAACTTTTAAAGGCAGTTGAAAAGGGATTGGTTAAAGCAGAAGCAGACACTGTTGATTGTAGTGCAGTTGTGGTACCGGCTCCATTAGTGGTGGACGTACCAGCAGAATTCATTGTGGTTATTGAGGAAGGTGTTGTTGATGTTGCATCGGTTCTAACAGTTGAACTTTCAAATGCAGTTGAAGAGGGATTGGTTGAAGCATTGGTGGTGGATGTTCCAGCTGAATTTGTTGTAACTGTTGAGGATTGAGTTGTAGATGCTCTAGCTGAACTAGCAGTTGAACTTGTTAAAGCAGTTGAAGAGGGGTAGGTTGAAGCAGAGGCAGACACCGTTGATTGTGATTCTGTTGTGGTAACAGCGCCATTAGTAGTGGATGTTCCAGCTAAATTGGTTGTGGTTATTGATGATAGTGTTGTAGATGCTGAATCTGTACTGGCAGTTGAACTTTCAAAGGCAGTTGAAGAGGGATTTGTTAAGGCAGAAGTAGACATTGGTGATAGTGGTACAGTTGTGCTAACTGGTACATTAGTTGTGGATGTTCCAGCAGAATTTGTTGTAATTGTTGAGGATGGTGTTGTAGATGTTCCAGCTGTACTGACAGCTGAACTTTCAAAAGCAGTTGAAGAGGGGTTGGTTGAAGCAGAAGTAGACATTATTGATAGTGGCAATGTTGTGGTAACTGGTATATTTGTTGTGGACGTTCCAGCAGAATTTGTTGTGATTGTTGAGGATGGTGTTGTAGATGCTCCAGCTGTACTAACAGTTGAACTTTCAATGGCAGTTGAAGTGGGGATGGTTGAAGCAGAAGTAGATATTGTTGATATTTGTGATGTTGTAGTGATTGCACCATTAGTGGATGATGTACTAGAAGGAACTGTTATTGTAGTTGTTCCAATGGTATCAGCAGTTGTTTCTACAGCTGTAGAACTAGACATTTCTGGAGTTTGTGGTGCTGTTGTGGAAATTTCTGTAGCAGTAGAAGTAGACATTTCTGGAGTACTTGTAGATACTGTTGTTTGTGGTGCTGTTGTGGATATTTCTGTGGCAGTAGAAGTGGAAATCTCTGGCGTACTTGTAGATTCTGTTGTTTGTGATGCTGTTGTGGAAGTTTCTGTAGCAGTAGAAGTGGAAATCTCTGGAGTACTTGTAGATTCTGTTGTTTGTGGTGCTGTTGTGGATGTTTCTACAACAGTAGAAGTTGACATTTCTGGAGTACTTGTAGAAATAGTTGTTTGTGGTGCTGTTGTGGAAGTTTCTGTGGCAGTAGAAGTGGAAATCTCTCTAGTACTTGTAGATTCTGTTGTTTGTGGTGCTGTTGTGGATATTTCTGTGGCAGTGGAAGTGGACATTTCTGGAGTGTTTGTAGATACTGTTGTTTGTGGTGCTGTTGTGGATATTTCTGTGGCAGTAGAAGTGGAAATCTCTGGAGTACTTGTAGATTCTGTTGTTTGTGGTGCTGTTGTGGAAGTTTCTGTAGCAGTAGAAGTGGAAATCTCTGGAGTACTTGTAGATTCTGTTGTTTGTGGTGCTGTTGTGGATGTTTCTACAACAGTAGAAGTTGACATTTCTGGAGTACTTGTAGAAATAGTTGTTTGTGGTGCTGTTGTGGAAGTTTCTGTAGCAGTAGAAGTGGAAATATCTGGAGTACTTGTAGATTCTGTTGTTTGTAGTGCTGTTGTGGAAGTTTCTGTAGCAGTAGAAGTGGAAATCTCTGGAGTACTTGTAGATTCTGTTGTTTGTGGTGCTGTTGTGGATGTTTCTACAACAGTAGAAGTTGACATTTCTGGAGTACTCGTAGAAATAGTTGTTTGTGGTGCTGTTGTGGAAGTTTCTGTAGCAGTAGAAGTGGAAATCTCTGGAGTACTCGTAGAAATAGTTGTTTGTGGTGCTGTTGTGGACGTTTCTGTGGCAGTAGAAGTGGACATTTCTGGAGTACTCAAAGAAATAGTTGTTTGTGGTGCTGTTGTGGAAGTTCCTGCAGCAGTAGAAGTAGACATTTCTGGAGTACTTGTAGATTCTGTTGTTTGTGGTGCTGTTGTGGAAGTTCCTGCAGCAGTAGAAGTAGACATTTCTGGAGTACTTGTAGATTCTGTTGTTTCTGGTGCTGTTGTGGATGTTTCTGCAGCAGTAGAAGTGGACATTTCTGGAGTACTTATAGATACTGTTATTTCTGATGCTGTCGTGGAAGGTTCTGCGGTAGTAAAAGTGGAAATCTCTGGAGTACTTGTAGATACTGTTGTTTCTGTTTCTGTCGTGGAAGTTCCTGCATTAGTAGAAGTGGAAATTATTGGAGTACTTGTAGATTGTGGTGTTGTTGTGAAAGTTCCTGCAGCAGTGGAGGTGTAAATCTCTTGAGTACTTGTAGAAACTGTTTGTGATGCTGTTGTGGAAAGTCCTGCACCAGTAGTGGATGTGCCAGCAAAAGTTGTTGTTGCTGAGGATGTTGCTGTTGAAAGAGTGAGGTCCACTGTACTACCAGATGTTGTTGAGCCTGTTGTTGTTGATGTTTGTGAACTGACATTTGCTTAGAGAAAAAAAAAAAAACATTTAAAATTATATTGTCCTTTAAATGCAAACACATCAAATTAAGAAGTATTAGTCCTAGTTACAATAATTGATTTGAATTGAAGTAGTTAAAGTTATTTACTTACTGATTAAAATGCATAGTAGGATAAAAATGTTTCTCCCCATCCTGGAATAAGTTAAATGGTGTTGCCTGAAAAGCAATATATTATTAATGAGTGTTTTACACACACTAACATAAATGCATTAAGACTCCTACAGTTGTGTTTTATGTTTGATTTTCCTTTTTTCAATTTTATATATATATATATATATATATATATATATATATATATATATATATATATATATAATGCTTTGGTGTCCTATTAAAGTCAGATTAACTTGGCTTTACAAGTCATTTTAACTTTGCTCCTAACTTTTGGCCAGTGGTGAGTTGCTTTAACTCATAAAAATAAGATGAAAATGTTTAAAGTACGCGTTTGATGCGTTGAAATGAGTTGGAATAATGTAAAAACTTTAAAAAAGCCAAGTTGATTTCCCTTAAATATTTAAGGCAGCAAAGAATTTTTAACAGTGTAATAATGTTAAAATAATTATTATTATGCTTTAAAGTGGCATTTAAAAAGGCCTGGTTTATTTATCAGTATTATTTCTTATTCAACAGAACAACAGCGGTCATTGCAGTGACTGCTAATAATCTGACAAGCATGACGGTTCAGATACACAAAAAAGCACATAAAATTCATTTGGTGTACTGGTACACAGAGTACACAAACATACTGCCTTTTAAAAATATGTAAAAATCTATAACATTAATAATTAAATAGACAAAAAAATAAAAGTAAAAAAAATTATATAAAATCATTTTATACAAAAAATAAATCCATAGAAATTCAATCCTTACCTATTCTTGAGCAGATAAACAAATTTATAAATTATAATAAAAAACAAGTGGCACTGGTCTTTAATCCGCAGTTGTCTCGATTGCTTTCAGCAGGTAATCGGTGTACCTGTCATCGCTCACCTGAGCTGTTATTGCCTCTTAAATAGACTGTGTGTGTGATGACGTCTTGATGTCGAGTTTTTTCCCTTATTGAAATGCCAAGATAAGCTTCGGAATGTCTCTTGACAGACGCAATGAATATTGTTTATCTTTCGTATTCTGGCTGTCGCAAGTATGTGTGCGTCGCGGAACAATTAATCACACTTATGTTGATGATGCCAAAGCAAAATGCAGGCTTTATAAATAGTAATTCTTCAAAAGGATGCAAAATAAATGACTCAATCTTTAAAATTAAAATCCTTTTGGTTGTGCTGTATAATTTGCAACTATATAAATTTAAATAGATATTAAATAGATTGAATAGATAGAATTTTGATCACCGTAGTTCATTTTATTGATATTAAATAATTGTCTTTCTGTCTTTAGTAATTCATTACAATTAAACATCCATATCAACGAATATGTAAGAAATTAAATAATTGTGCAGCATATGGATTTATTGTGAAATATTATTTGTATACTATGTGTCGATTTTACAAGTACCAGTGTGTTTGTTCGTTTATGTAAAAAGTGTAAAAATAAAAATATCTCATTTAGATGATGTTTAGGGACATTAGACAACATTGTAGATAAATAATTATTTGTTGATAATATACAAAGATTAAAGTCCTACGTTCAGTTTCCCAGACATTAAAGGTAATTTGACAATTTTATACTTGAAGACTGAAAACTGGAAGACTGAAATGCTTGGATTAACCCCTTGATGTGTTAAATACGCACCACGCATCACACTCGTCTCTTTCACGCGCTACTGCGTCAGAAGATCATGACTGCTACACGTGTGCAATGTCATGTGAAATCAACACACAGACAAGAAAAACACATAACTAAGTCATTCTTTACATTCTGAGACCTTACAGGATTTTACGACAGACAAGTTACCGCTCTTTAACAGAATCCATGGAACGTGGGCTACATTGTTGGATTCCTGAAACGCAATTTTATATAGACTAGTATGAACTTGGTATTTTCCTAAAATAAGTATGTATTAGTTGAATACTTAAAGTGTAGTTTTATTTTTGAGTTATTTAGTTTAGCCTTGAAATGTCGTACCTCCTAAAAGCCCCAAAAAACATTGGCCTACATGCGCCAATCTCAAGTGACAAGTGATTTCGGGGTTGGTTGTAACAATGTAACCTGGCGTTAAATAGCTTATTTTAAATGTTTTTAACCTAATTTACACAGTAAATATTAAAGGTAAAATAATGAATGAAACGGCACCAATCTGTTTGATTCGAAAAAATAGCTAACAAATATTGTAATTAGTATTTACTTACATGCCCAACAACTGAGGCAGAAATAATGGAATTTTAGGGAAAATTAAGTTTAGGGAATAAAATTTGCAAATTTGAGTTGTTAGAATATAAGAGCGTTATTATTTTTTGCAAAACAACTCAATGTTTGTATCAATGTTTGTGTGGACAACATAATTAAGGGGCATTTAACAGTTTAGAAAATGGCAGCGAGCTAACCAAGTTGGAGTACATTACACTTTACCATTGAGATGAACACAAGATAATAGAAAACAAAATAAATGAGACAAGAAATTGAACGTGTTTCTGTGACGTCTCGTGTTTGGTTAAATTTTAAGTGGAAAATTATCAGATATTATGAGTTTTTTTATACAGAATCTCATTTGTGACCCTGTTGGTGGGTCATTTTTGGTGAATTAATGTTGTCGTTCTAAATGATATAAAGAACACTGTGTATCCTTTTTATCTTAATTTGTTTTATCTTTATTTTTTGTCTTAAAACATGATGTCAATAAAATCATTATTTTCATTATTTAAAAATAGCTGTAAGTGGCTGTAAGTACTTAAATGTAAGTGCTAGAGTGTAATTGGCCTTTGTAATTGCTGTCATTCTTCTCAATACATTCATCTCTATGGTATGTGGGTGTGATGTCCTGGGTTAACTTTTATCATATGATGCTCTGTGTATTCTTCAATGTTGGTGTCAAAAACAAACAACATTTTTAACAAACCTTTAATAGTTCCCTTGTTATTTCTCAATACTGTGGCGGCGTTTTCATGTTAGATTATTTTGCCATGCTTTCTTCTTGAAGCTGGACGTTAATAAATGTTAAGATAATTTAGAAGTAATTGATTTGGTAGTGAATACCAACATAATATTATTCCCAGATTCACAGATCTACACAGTGAAACTGCAGCAATGAAATTCATGTGGAAATTATTTTCAGCAGGTGAGTTAATTAGACCTATGTGTAGTTTACAAAAATATATCAATCTAAAGCGGACACTGTCGAAAAAGTTTATGACTAATGATGATGGAACGAAGCATGAAGATAACGATAAACAAGTCATAGTATAGTCACATATATGACGCAAAGTACTATATCAATTATCAGATCTTTTTTCTATTTTTGTTGCAACGCAGCGTTGTTGCTTCCGGATGTCCATCAGAGGACAAACGTCACTGTAAAACAGTGTAACAGTCGATTAACTTCATTCTTACGGAAATAAAAGCATGGCATTGTCTCAAGTATACCTTTTGTTCGCAGCGACACCCGTGATGAACACTTAAACAAGTGTCTACCACTTGTTTAAGACTTGTTAGATGAATAGAAAATTAATCATGCATACTATAATAACTCGGACCTGCCCGCTATTACTACGGTACATTCACCTCAATATTCACTACCACCCTATAGATACCATTGTCAATGTTCTGTATGAAAGCAGACATCGTACACAACAACGTCTCCGCAGTCCCTTATTTATGTTAAATTGACCTTGAAAAGTACACGGTTACATTATATGACATCAAAGAGATACAATGGCACCGAGAAACACACTTTTCGTGACATTTATAAGGAATGTTTTTTGCACCACATTTAGGTATACGTGTATGACGTTCTTTTATCAGTGTTATGTAACTGTTGTTAAGCAAGGTTATTCAACAGCAATGAATGTGACTTTCTTTTCATAGAGGTATTCATAAAATGTGGGCGTTTTATTTAATACGTCCATTTATGTCCATCATTTGTGCACAACTTGTATAAAGAACGCTCTTAACGCATAACAAAACGCAAAATGCCCAAACAACTCCTGCATTCTTATTTATTATTTTTTCCTGAAAAAATAAACCAGTGTTTCATAAACGTTTCAACCCATGCATCACTTATAAAGTGAAAACATTAAAACAACCTCCAATGACTACATTTATTTTCCTCCCTTTGAGTCCTTGTGATAATGGCATACAGTAAATTTATACATGTAGATATGGCATTGATGATTAGAAATTAAACATTGACATGGTTCATAACGGATGGATTTTTAATTGTATGTATTTTTAAAACTGTCTTGTACCACGTGGTGGCGCTCGCGTACTATTTTGAGCACCAAGCTCAAATAGCAAGTACAAAAGAGTGTGTATATTGCCAAAGCAAGAATTCATCAATTATACATCTTTATGAAGAAATACATATTTTAAAAATACAATTAAAAAGATTTTAACTAAAAAGTAATGAATAAAAATCTTTTACTGGTTATTTGCCAGTCCTTGTTTTTCCTCCATGCACTGCTACACTGCTAGACTTGCAGTGATTTGTGTATTGAGCATGTTTGCAGTCTACTTTAGACAACTACAGCATGTACATCAACCTTCAAAAAGGAATTACTTGCTAAATATATCCAGTATGTAACACTAAAGCTTGTTTTTACCTTCTTTTCTCTTCTAACATTTAAAAGGTCTTTGTGACGCAAATGTCCTAGTTTTAAAAGGACATGGATGTAAACAAAACAGACTTTGAATGCAGGAATGAAGACGTGTGAGAGTTTCAAGACAGGTGGTTATGATTTAAAATCTGAGTTAAGAATGAATAAATGTATTGCAATATAACAAAAAGTATTAAAATAATTTAATATTATTTCTAAAGAAAATTCTTTTTCTCAATGTACACACTTGATGGTGAGTTTCATTGTTTACCATGAAGTTTGAGTACAGTCTGTAATGAAAAATATTAATTTTAATTAATTCTCAAAAGAGCCATATTTTACATCTGAGATCTGTACTCTTACTCTGTACTCTTATTGTCTCTCAGCAATGTTTTAATTTATGCCCTTTTTTCTTCCACGTATTCTCAGAAAGTGATGAGACTTCCATGAAAACATAACTGAGAACTGCGAACAAGTCAGCGTCTTAGCAATATACAGTTCCTCTAGGGAAGATGTTTTTAGTACTATAAAGCACATCATGATTAGACACAGCAGGATTTTGCTGAAGGAAGCTGCTTCTTCAAACTAAGAGATTACAGATATATATTACAGACAGTGAGACAATACAGGTACATCCACACACACTTGGATGTGTATTCTGCACTTCAAAGTAGGTGTGTTTGAAAGAAGAGCTTAATCTGTCTGCACAGCTGTCACGCACGTGAACCTGAAATAGATAAGCCCAGTTAGGAAGCAAAAAATGAATACAGCATACACGTATGACAACAATAACATCAAACGTGTGCCAAAAAGGAAGACCGATTTGTCAGTCGGTGAAGATGTCCTCTAGCCTGCATATTGTTGGACAATCTCAAAGATAAAATGATTTTGTCTCCAAGCACAGGAAACAAACACAGGCTTGCATCCATGAGCACATTCTTCATTCCTGAATGCGCTTCAAAGTTTTCTATTCCTAGGTTTCCCCATTATACAACATTTATTTAGTCTTCTAATTTTGATTGGCTGAGCAGCATTGTTTGTATCTTTTAATTTTTTACTTTTTGTTTATAAATAATATGTGACACTGTCTGTAAACAGTAATTTTTTTATTTATTTTTTCTGTTTTCTACATAAAATCATCCTATATAGTGTAAAGAACATTTCTTGAAAATATAACCTTGATGTATTTCACACTTACCGAGTAAGGCCATGTCAAAATTAAAATCCTAGTGAAATTAGTAGGTGAAATCAAAGTTTAATGCGCGTTTTCTCCAAATTAGATTTTTTTAGCCTTTAGACTTTAGCCAGGTTTTTACAGAATGGGCACATATATGATATTTTTGTAAATATCTATAGAAAAAGTCTCACAGCCGTGCTGATATTCAGTACATCAGCAATATAGTGTGACAGAACTTAAGTAAAACTAAAGGCTTTTATTAGAATTCGATGAGGAATGCAGTGAAGTCCCACCGTAATATCGCAGTGCCTTTAGGGCAGGTCTCAGACATACAGTCATGTGGAAAACAGACAAACGTCATTGCCTGCAATTCCAACAAAATTGATTTTGCTTATCAGGCACAGCGAAAAATGCACACACACACATAAACACGCAGTGCGCACACGCACAGTCTAAGGCATGTATGGGTGGTCCTAATAAGAACCATAGGCTTCAGATGTCATATCAAAGCAGTGCTGATGGTTAACCTGTTAAAGCAAAGAATCAGAGAGTATTGCATTACAGAAGCACTGAATCTGAGCACTGGTGCGGTTGATAAAACTTTAACAAACAAAGGGCTTATAGTTTCTAGATTTCAGATTTGACATAATTTGCGTTCTTGTTTCATCTGGAGTCAAGCTAGTTTCACTTTGCTATATTTTCACTGTGGGACTGAGTGAAATGAGCCGTGTTGTTATTTCAAAAAGCCACTGTTGCCACAAAGCATCAGGGTCTGTTAACCAGGATAGGCGGATGGGATTGTAATTGACATTCATTTTATTAACCCTGTCTGTCTAGCGACAAAAGTGACACATATGAGGTATTTCTAAAATATTTCAATTACTCAACATAGCTATGAGAAATATATCTACAAGTCATATATGAGAAATGAAATGAGATATACGTAAAATGTGCTTTATGAGAAAAGCATTATTCTATATCGGGTAATAAAAATGCAAAATTAATGAATATTATTTTATCTTAAAACCTGGACTCAAAAACTCCTCTGTTGTGTGTCTGATGAATATCTGTTTTCTTGCCACATCTGTAAATTTATTTTCTGTTAAAATACAACTAGTGTAATAACACGACCCTCATTTCCTTCTTTTACAAACATTTAAAAACAGCACAAGGTGCTCCATAAACTGCAGTGTAAATGTATCAAGACGCAGTTTGTTTTGAGCTGTGGATATATTGAAATGGCAGCACAGAATGTAAACAGTGTGTCATATCCTTTGATGATTGTTCAAGCTATTAAACACACTGAGCTTTACTGGATACAATAAAAGCACTTTACTAGAGTTAACTACAATAAAGGGGTTTAATGGAGTTTGGGGATTTCTGCATAGTCTAATGGTCAAGTATGTGTTATATGTTTGGTGTCTGGATGTGCATCTTCATATATATATGCAGATAAATGTTTTATTCTCTTTAAACATGAATTCACTTTTTACTGCACATAACTGGTCTTATTGTGAACTATCTTCTACTTTGTTCCAAAGAACACTTTCTTGGTAATATTTTGTATATTTTTTTTAATTGTTTCTTTTTTTTCAGCTTCTCCTCTCCGACCGCCTGGCTCCATTCTGAACCTCCGTCCACTTTTCACATTCCTGTTTTGTGACGGATAAACTCAAGTCTCTGAAGTGTGCAACTTCTGTCCCACTAGTGGCATCGCAATCTGTTTGCCAGATCTGCCCAGCATCTGTTCAACCAATGGCGTGATTAAGAGGCGGGGCTACCTGTTGGGTAAGCAATTTAAAATGTGCTTGCAAATACAAGCGTGATTCTTGTTCCTATATAACTGCAAAAATGACACATCACCTTTAGATCTAGTTTGTCCTGATGTTCTGCCCTGACATGCTTTCATGTCTTCTCTACTTTATTTCTCTCCATCTCTCTTTTCTCCTCTCTTTTCTCTCTTTCTTGTCTGCTACACCCATGAACTGTAATGTAATTCAAGTCTTCCCTATACTTAAAGCTAACCACAGCCTTCCAAACCAATGCTGTGAAGAGAGAGACTGCCTTTACCACCATAGACTTCAGCTTTCATGTGCAAACACAGTGCTGAGGGTACAAGAAAGGCACGTTCAAAGTGGCAGTGTTTTTCAGCCAAACACTACAGGATGTGTAACTGATGACATGAATGCATTGACTTTAAGTTTTTAAGAAAGATTCAAAGCAATGCAGACGAGAACAAATAAGTTGCTGGAAGTGAACTTTAGCATGCATCTCAAACATGCAGTAGATTGTCCTCCTTAAAGTGACCCAAAAATTTAAATTCTGTCATCATTTATTCACACTCATGTCGTACAAAGCTGTTTTTTTTTTAAACACAAAAGATGTTTTAAAAAATGTCAGGTGGTTTTGTGTCCATACAATTGAAGTCATTAGGGGCCAGTGTTGTTTAGTTACCAGCGTGCCTCAAAATACCTTCTTTTGTGTTCTGCAGAAGAAAAAAGTCATCAGGGTGAGTAAATGATGAAAGAATTTTCATTTTTGGTGGAAGTTTCTTTTACGTTCTTGTGCGTTTTGAAGCAGGTGACTTTGGAATGTTCTGCGTGTTTGTTATTTTTGAAACGCTGGCGTGACGCGATCTGCCCCCTTCACCTGTTTCTGATCAAGCGTGCAGATGAAATGCATTTGAGTGTCAGTCTAATGTGTGAATTGGATATTAAAGAAACACCCCCCCAGCTGTGAAAACAAGTGTGACACATCTGGATGAAGGTGATTGAGGACATTGGCAAGCGTAACGTGTGTTAGGACAATTTTCTGACTTACAAGTCAACCCATCTCTATTTTTACTGTATTACATGTTAGTTGCTCTAAAACCATTTCAACCTTTCAGTACCTTTCAGTTTACGTTTAAAACTTTTTTTAAGTTATTGAATCCTCGTATGCCTCTTGGATTGCAATATACTATACCTGAAGGTGTCGCATACCATCTACACCAATGTCATACCTGGTTCGACAATGTTTTTTGTACGATGCAAGAGTTGTTTTTGGCTTAAACTGACCTCAGTTTGCTTCAGGCTATGCTGTTTCCGTAAACAGTCATTTGTAAACCATGCTTTTGACTGCAGGGTGTTTCGAATTAAACACATGTCTTATTTGAAGCATGACAGTCTTGCAGAACAACCTAGAATTCTACAGACTTTTCAGTTGTTTTTCCTCCGTTCTGTTTCCTGAATAACATGTCACCCACTTTCCCCGTGAATCTGATTAGAGATTTCTTACTGTCAGGGCACATCTTCAATATACCATCAATGCTGGCCATCTTCACCAATCAAATTCAATAATCAAATCCCAAATCAACATTATAAATAATCTCAGAGAGGCCGTTTGATCCAATGATTTTCACACCTCTTACCACAATCAGAGACCAGAACTATTTGTTTTATGGAATTGAGTAATTTAAAAAAAATAAAATTCATTATCATTAATTATGAACAATTTAGCAACATGGTGCATTAGTATAAAATGAGTTGCAGGAGTGAGAAATCTAGTAGTTTGTATCTTAGGACACGTATAGACTTTAGAGTTCATAAGTGCCCATTCTATAATTAAGGTTTTTCACATACTACAACCAACAGTACAACATATTCTCATGTCCATTTCAAACCAATGTTATTTTAATACATTTACGGCATACAATAATAATATATAATTTTGACTTAAGCAGAAGACATGTTGCATGGTCATCAGTCATGCGTGTGATGTAAGTCTGTGGGTGGCAGTTCCCTGGTGGTCTTCCTCAAATATGTCGTCAGGACCAGTTCTTTTTTATTCTTAAAAAACTTGGGTATTATGGGTATTATTTTTATTTTTTGCTGCCAATCTTGTGGCTATAAATTGGCAATACTCTTCATTGTAGTTTTTAAGAAGATAATTACCAGTTATTGTAATTTGTATATAACAACATCTTATAATTGAACTCAAACAATATTATAATTTATGTATTGTAACTTTTATTTGTGCAAGGTTCACTTCAAACATGAACACACCCTTTGTATTATTGCTTTTGGAAACACCACTAATAATTCGTACAGTTTAAATTATTTAGACTGCTCGTGTTAATAACATACATGCAGTCTAATGAATTAAACTGTATTGGCATGTTTAATGTTTAATCAACTCTGCATCATGTAAAAACTGTTATCACAGGCTCTCGAACAAAGAATCTTTTTAAATACCAATACCAACTTTTAAACTTTGTCTTAGTTCTGGAACCTTAAATTATTGCAGTAAAGCAGATGCCTAATGAACACATGCCATGAAATAATTGAGTTTGACACAAGGGTCGTGTGGAGAGAGTGTTTGGGATAGACCGGCAGTGTTGTTTATAGTCTTCCAAAGGCTCCGTGTAGTCTGGATCCTGAGACACCTGTCCTATAGCATTAACAAGAGTGTCTACTGTCAAGAAATGATTATTTTACCACGACTGACTTTTTCAAGACTGTCAGAAATGAGATCAAATGTAAAGGTTTTTGGGGGAGGCAACCGATCTACAATAATTGATTTTGAGCTGCACAACCTCTGCTCCAATCTCTACATTCAAGAGCTTTCTGCATAGAGTTAAGAATGTTATTCTTGTTCTTTATTGTTTAGTGTATGTTATTTTTTCTATATTTTTATTTTTTTATAATTTCATTAATAATAATTATTGTTTACTATGAAATTTCTATTATTACTATTTTTATGAAATTATGATGGATTCTTATTTTTCGGTCACTGTTGTGTGTGTCTGTTGATGGCATGACAATACTTAAAACATTTAGGCCAACAACTGTAAAATTGTAAAACTGTAAAATTATATGTATGCATCGGTACATCTTGTATGTGTAGATGCACAATTTGTGTGTCAGTGATTCTTTCTCTGAGCTTGTAACTTACAGCTAACAGTATTAAGGAACATAAACAGACCGTCTCCGCTGAGTGTGTGGCCTTCACGACAGGTGTTGCACACTGACTGACCTCTTCATTTGTGTACTTATATATGTGTGTGTTAAAGAGTACTGACAACTGACAGCATAAAGGAAGGAAAGTACATGCCATAAAAATACCAAAGATAACATTCCCTGCCTCTCTCATGAAGTGTGAACTTTGACCTGATCTTTTTTAACAGCAAGGAATAAGCTCTCTAGCTCTCAATGATTTGGCAATAATTAATGGATGTCTAACTGCTTAGATAGGAAAGTCATAAAAGTAATTCGAGCAACGGGGAGGAGGGGGCGGGGCCTCGGAAAGCGGGGCGTGGATACGCTCCAAGAACGTGTGGGAGAGATAAACGGGTAACCTAGATCACCCAGAGAGCTTTAAACGCTTATGGCTGAAAGACTGTAGAGCAACGAATCTATAAGTCCAACACAAGGAGTACGATAATGTAAAGCTACTATTAGTTATGCTTCTCTGAATCGTGCACATATGAAATGGATTTGATTCGGTAACAAAAAATAGCAAAATAGGAAATCCTCACTAAATGTTTAGTCTTGAGACAAAAACTGTTTTTCTATCTATTACGGCATGATTCCCATGTTCAGCATCTTATTTTTGGCGAAGCAAAGACACTCATGGGATGTTGGACAACGAGTTTCAACTTCGGACACCTGAAAGCCCACTCCAAGGTGTCTTTTTACTTTACCATGATCCTTGTATTCACTTATTTATTTTACTGCCTCACTGGATACTGCGATTCCATGCCGAGTCCACTGTACGTCCATCAAAGTCTTAAAAGCAAACTTTTTACAAAGGAAGGAGAGAAACTTCAGCCGGACGCGCACAGGAACATCTCCATCGTTCGCGAACTCCCCGCGTCCGACTTGGAAGATGACACACGGCAACGCGGTGTAGATGATAACACCTACAATAATCTTTCTGTTTCAAACAATTTTGGGGCCAAAGAATTTCCCCAGGCGATTATTATCGGAGTGAAGAAGGGGGGAACGCGAGCGCTCCTGGAGTTCTTGCGCGTTCATCCAGATGTGAGAGCGGTGGGCGCAGAGCCGCACTTTTTCGACAGGTTCTATGAAAAGGGTCTCCAGTGGTATAGGTACGTCTGTTGAAAAATATTTTTAAAAATCTTGGTTGTGTTTGTGTTAAACTAAACCACTAAACCTCTAAACACTGTTTGTTATTTCTCTTATTTTTCGCAATGCGCAATATTTAATTATGTATGCAAATCGCTCTTTTTGATTTAGCTTCTTTGTAAGATTGCTATTTATACAGAATTTAGTTACAAAGAATCCTGTTGAGTGGTAATTCAGTTAACCACATGATGTCTTATATAACGGTAGCCCAGTTTTATTACAGAGGCAATGCTGTAATTGATGCTGACTGCGCGATAACCTGGATCAAAAATCGTTAAAACGCAAAAATTGGGGCGCATAAGAAGCCCACTTAAAATTTTCAGAGGAAAGTATTGGTTTCATTAACTTCTAAATAAATATGGTTAACACACCTTCCCAAACCATATGTTTGCACGCAAGCAGTTGTGTAGGCCTATATGTTTTTTTTGTACAGCAAATTTTATTAATATCACCCGTCAAACACCCACCATGGCAAGACGCTCAACCATCTGCCAATAAATTGACTGCATCGACTGTCAAAGTTTATGTCTCTGTCTTATCCAATTAGATGTCAAACGAATACAGTGATGTGGATTGCTGGGAAATCATTTCAGTGAAATAATTACATTCAAAGCTACTTAGAAGTATTTTCTTAAGTATATTCATAGGCATATTAAAGATTAAAGAGCTCTTGTAACTCATCAGATTTCTCTTAAGCGCGCACACAGGCGCGGGCGCGGGTTTTGTTCCAGCGTGTGGTAAGAGCCTTATGTCAACAAACCGCCACTGTAAGGGCTTTTTAAAGTATAATTCAATAACACTCTTGTCAACACCATGGGTATTCTGTCTGCAGATGTGTAATGACAGCTGAGATATTGCGCTTGCCAGCTGGGTTCTGTAAACGCGAGATGTTTGTCACAGTATTACATAGTCACAGTGTGTGGGAGAGAGAGAGAGTAAAACAACATACAAGCTGCAAAGTGAGCAGGTGCTTTCTTTTACATAAAGCGGACAGCTTTTATGTACGTTCAGTGTAAAGCATAGATCTGAAATCGATAGAGCAAAGTATTGATTATTGTATTTAATAATGAAATGTGTTTACTATTAATTCTCCATCCTATGAATTGTAAATCCTTCATTTAAGTGTCATAAATTAAACATTTGTTAGAGAAAATATTATCTAGCTCAACCTGATTTTGCCAAGTGAGAATTGTTCTTGGATTACTGTTGTTGATCTTGGAATAACATTTCTGTAGAAAACTTCTATTCCTAAACCAAACCTTGACTATAACATCCATAAAATCAAATGGGAATGATGGTGTAGAAACCGCAAACCATAACTATTCACATTAACTATAAACATACCCCTCAAATCTGATCTGTTGATTGGAAAGGTATACCAGGGTCAACAGTTCTTAAAAACACCTCTAACCAGTACAAAACCAGTACATTTTTTTCTGTAACATTATGAAATAATTAGTTGCACAATATTTCCACAAACCCTGCTGCAAAATACATTCTTGTCATATGTTTTAACTCTGTTCCTTAAATTTTGTTGCCATAAAAAATGATTTTCCCCCCTCAAAGCACTCACTTCCCTCCACAGTAGCACCTTTTCATGACTCCATAAATCACTATGCAGAATAAAAGTCACTTTCCAATCAATGATCTGTGCAGACTTGCTGCTTATCGATTTTCACCTTAACCAACTTTATTGCACTTAGGCACAGCGACAGTTAATTAACCTGTGCATATTCAATCTTGTTGACAAAACGCTGTTACCCTTTACAGCACCTGACAGTCTTTATGGCGCTCAAAGGTGCTTGATTATAAACGTTTATGTTGTAAGACCTGCGTTTTAATCAATCTGCATTTTATCACTTTAATCTATTTTAATCTATTTTATGTGTCTATCTGCCTATCTATATATCTATTTGTTCACCCACTTGTCCAATCCATCTATTACAACATCTCAAAGATGTCTATAATATGCAAATATGATGAATAAATGGCTTTAAAATATTACTTCCTTGTAATACATCGCATCCTCTTGATAAAATACAGGCAAAAGTTTGCTGCATTCCAGCATTCATTGTCTGAAAAGTAATCTGTCTCTGACGGTAATGAATACATTACATTTCCATTTCACATTACACATGCAATTTATATTTTAAAGCCATAAATTTCACAATGTCAAAGTGTTGATCTGACAGGCTTGATTTCCCATATGACTTGGGTGTCTAACATTAAACTAGCCATTGATCAATTGTGTTCGAGGTTGATGGTGTGGAAACATCACCACACATCAGCATCACTGTACAGAGATAGATGTGTTATCCATATTCTCAGAGTGAAGCACAACCTTATATGATAATGAAGAATAAGAGCTGGGTCGTGTTTATAAGAAGCCTTGTACGATAATCGTTTATTAAACAGTTGGCACCCCGAGTGCAAGATCTCCCACTCATAATTAATGCTCGAGTGGTTTAAATGAGTCACTTTGAAATATCTTGGTGGAACTGTAACTGGGCACAGATGTGCATGCTGGTTATATAGCATCAGGATGGAAAGCGTTTAAGACCCTTTTTTTTAACAGCTGTGTAATTGTCCTTGAATAGTCCGTTGTGACAGCTGTTGTCTGGTGTGATACTCCAGCATTGTTTCCTGAGAGAGTTAACTGTTGGCTAATTGTTAATAAAGACTGAAGAGATACAGTACGAGCAGTACGATTAAACAGTACGATTTAAAAAATATATATATTTTTGGTATTTTTATAAGTAACATTAAAAAAAGTATAAAAAAAATTAAGTTTGTGTTTATTGTTATGAAAATTAGTCAAATATTTAAATTTAAGACCTTTGAATCAGTATATAGTTTGTCATTATTTGTTGCATAGTTAGATATATCTCAATATATGTCATTATATTCAATTAGTAGATTTCTAAAGTTCATAGAATGGTTTATGCTTCACACGTTAAGCTGTCAATAAATTTGCATATTTTATGTAAAAATACATACAGATACGATTAGGATCAGCAATCTTTACCAGTGTTAGTACTTTGTTTCATTGGGTTTTTTGTGAACACATCTGTCTGTGCTACAAGTCTGTGATAAACATGTTTAGCTTTGCTTTGTGGTTGTTTTGTGAGCATTTTATGATGCGGTTAGCTCCACACATGGATGTTATGTCTTCAAGGTAGTCAGTGGCTAAGTCAAGGCTGAAAGAGAAAAGACATGCAAGCACTTACTTTTTCAGGCCATTAATCATTATTGGGGCAAAAACTAAACAAAAACGTAAAATAATGTAAAATAGCAAAAGCATTGTTTTATCTAACAAGGATTGGCTAAAAAACAAGTTATTAAGCTTAACAACATACGCAATTTAACATTCATAAATATATACAGTACCATATCCTATATACAAAGAAGTATTATAAGATATACATATCATACGTATGCATACAACTTGGACACAGAGCTTCTTAGAAATACCTGGTCTTTAACTTGTGCAATGCAGGCGTCTCAAAAGACAAGCCCGAACCTTTTCTTTGAATGCTAACAAGTGTAACAAGGCAAAGAATAAACACATAGCAAAGAGGTTTTTATAGAACAGGAAGGCATCTGTCTGCATGTTTTTTGTTAGAATTATTTACTAAATTATTTTAATTAGATGTCTTGCCTGAACATGTCAAATTGCTATGACAAAGTCTGATTATGTAACAGAACTTCTGAAGTATTAGCATGAGTTCTGTGCAAGTTGTTCCCTTTATATAGGCCTACATACAGTAAAGTATTATTCAGCGCTCATCTTTATTATAGTTGTTTGATAAACTAATGAAAACAGTATATTGCAATAAAATAAAAAAGTAATAAGTAAACAAGAAATAAAAATGTTTTTAGGATTTTTTACATTGCATGGGTTCCACTTCCTCTGCCTTGACTTTTATGTTTAGCATAAGATCTGTGATCTTTCACACAGCTGCAGACAGTTTCTTCCCAGAGTTCTGTTAGTGACTCTTATATGGGCTTTTAACCCAGCCAGGGATGTGGTTTCCTCCAGACCCGTCCTTAATGTTCATTATGCTGCTATACACTCCCCATATTGAGTCACTTAAAATGCTGTTTTGTGCAGATTTTAACAGATTTTCATTTATAATCTGCTTTAACTGTTACAGTATATTTCTTCATGCTTCTATAGGAGCTGTAGACGCTAGCTACTCGCATATAAAGTGACATCTGTTTTATAAATGTACTCATTTTGGCTTTTACATTACACATTGCAATTACACATTTGTCCCAGAAATCATGCACCACCAAAACGTATATTTCATTGAGTAAATACTATGGCAGCTCTTTTCTCCCATGGTCCTCCTGCCAAATTTGAATTGAAATTTGTTGATGCCAGTTCGCTGTGGCAATTTTGTAATATCCTGAAACTTTAGAAAATTTAAGGGGTTAAGTTTTATGTATCGTTTGAATTTAAAATGAATTCAAATGTGACATGCCAAAAACTTTATGAATGAAGGCTTTTGTGTAATAAACACCTCTGAAAAATATAATCACTATGTTTGAACGTCTCTAGATAATGTAATAACATTTCAAAGCACTAACACTAAAGGAATGACATTTTAAAGACCAGTAATCTCTATTGTAGCCCTGTTTTCAAAAAAACAAAAGCAAAACCAGAAGGTTTATTTTTATGTATCTCTTCCACAGTCATTGTCTTTTCTTTATAATATTGTAATTTAATTCAATTTAAGTATATATAAAATAGTATATATAAATAGTTTTATAGTGCTGTTCACAATTTTGCATTGTTGCAAAGAAGCTTTAGAAAAAATACTAAATTACTACATTAACTACATTTACAAAATTATAAATTTGTCTTCAAGTGTTACTATTGACTAATATCTTGAAGAACTTTTACTGGTTGCATTTTTTTAAACAATTTATTGAAACATTCCTGAAATATTCTAACATTTTAGGATGTTTCATGTCATTTGTGAATTTTCCTTCCTGTTTGTGAGATCTTCCATCCTGTCATTTCCTGTGTCTGAACCTCAACAATGATGTCTTATCATTTCAGTCTGATTAGATAATTAGAAACTTTGGAAGTTAAAAAAGGGAAGGAAACACATCCTGTCGGAACTTGAGCCAATTGGGATTAAAATCAACATGATATCAAAATAAACCCTACTTTTTAATAAACCCCCATTAACCAGCTCAATTTTTACAATCTAATACATTTTTTGATAAATATATCACATCCTACACGATTTTTACTTAAATATCCTGTTGTAAACTCAACAAGTGTCAAAGCAGGCTTGCTAAAAATAGGCATGGGACCGTCTGATAATTTTCAGATAAGGGCCACACAAACTCAATTACGCAACTGGCTGCACAACTACAGATGTTAACCAGCAGATAAGGTTGTAGCAATGAGCGCTTGACGTGAGATTTAAACGGAAGGAGTAGACAGTGTTTAAATACGACTGTAGTTGTCTTTTTCTACTATTGTCTTTTCATCTTTGGGTGTGGTCATCCAACTGCCGGTTCACAGATAAACCCAGCAACACATGATTTTCCCACATGATAGTGAGGGCAGAAGGGTAATTAGTTCTTCTCTCTCTCTCTCTCTCTCTCTCTCTCTCTCTCTCTCTCTCTCTCTCTCTCTCTCTCTCTCTCTCTCTCTCTCTCTCTCTCTCTCTCTCTCTCTCTCTCTCTCTCTCTCTCTCTCTCTCTCTCTCTCTCTCTCTCTCTCTCTCTCTCTCTCGCCCGGGCACACAGACACACACACATCTGTAATCCCTAAACTCCAAACACTGCCCATTTCTGATTGGCTGTTGGTTTGTTTCCTGTTAGCGCAGGACCTTTCGAGGATGTCTGCATTTTAATTTTTTGTTTCTCCTTTGACCTGTTGGTTTCCTGCATCGCCACACATGAAGCTATCCAACCCACCTACACACACACACACACATACACACCTACATACATATCACACACCTCAGATAGTTTGTTTAAACCGTTCATGTTGTAAAGTTTAAATCATTTTAGTCTGTAAGGGAAAATTCTTTGAAAGGAACAAAATTACCGGAATTTTTGAAAGCAGAAGCTTTTCTTAATGTCAGGGCTGAGCAATTTCTATAGTGATTTTCTCTGCCGTGAGCGTGTTTTTCTCCACTGTCTCTTTGCATGTTTGAGCAGTTTTATGGCGGATTTTCTTTTAGTTTCCCACTAACATTTAATTACTTCCCAAAGTTTCTAGAAGCTTCCATTTCTTCAGTAATGACAAGCCCGGTATTCTCGCTGCACTGCAATAAGAAGGTCTTGCTGAATATATTATAGGTTGTTTGTGTAAAAAACACATGACAATCCTGTCCCATAACAGCATATTTCTGCAGTTCACAGCAGCCTGCGAGCACAGTATTTGAGCACAAAATATTATATATTTGAACTTCAACTTTGTGTTTTTGGAGAGTTTTGTCTCAAAAAAATACAACCCAGGATAAAAATGAAGACACAAAAAAACCGAAGTAATTTCTAAGTAATTTTTATATTTTAACATTTGTTATTTTAACAGCAGTCTAAATAATGATGGTGTTTTTATGGTGGAATAAAAATTTTCCATACTATATTTTCTAGTAATTTACCATTTTTTATTTCTTAAACATCTACACCAACTAGTTTTAAAAGGTTTCAGATTTGTAGTTAATTCTATGTAATAGAAACTTAATTCACTCAAAACTATTTTTAGAAACTATACAGTACATCTTAATCACATTACAGATATTAAATGCTTCTAAAGTTTTAATACCATATAGAAGTTTTGAACATTTTTTAATTCATAAACAAGTACTCCTTAGTTACACAACAAACAAATGCTGCTGCAACATTTTTGGGACTTTTGCCTATTTAGTTTATACCACAAGATCCTCATTCATTTCAGGCCCATGGTGAGCTCTTAAAGGAGAACAACTTCCTGTCTGACTCATTGCTGCCAGATGTGCCACAGATCTGTCTGGTAACATCCTGGGTCACTTGTGCTGGGCTCAGGGGGATGTTGTGTCTGGATGTTTGATAATATTCTGTGCTTCACTTAGAATATCCTGCTCTGGTATGATGTGTATTATGCAAACAGCTAGTGAGAAGGTAATAGTGAACGAGTATGTGTGTGTGTGTGTTGTGTTACTCAGGTGTAACTTACTCTTTTGATTCATTCTGTTTTGATTGAAAAAATATTATTTTTAGGATTATTAATATTTTACAGAGTACCATGGAAAAAAAATCTAACAGTGGTAATATGTAATACAATAACTTTCTAATAATAAATCTAAAAATAAATGGAATAATTTTTCATAAATAGTCATAGAACATTTTTCTTTAAATATTATTTAGTCAATGTAAAAAATTTAAAAATATGTTTTTTTAGTATAATATTATAATATTGGATATGATATAGATATCCCATAGATATGAGTCTTACAAGATATTTGTGGCTGTTATACTTGTGATGATGTAGTTGCAAGCTTAGTATTTCAAACATTACGAGGACACAATGGCATTCATTTTTGGGTGCAAAATTATTTTAATATATTAAACAATGTGTTACATAGGCTAGGGCTAGTTTCTTTGTTTTTTGTCAAATTTTTTCAGCAGGCCAGTAGTCATGCTTTCTGTAGTAAACAAATGTAAATCGTTGCCAGGTTGAAAGCTGATAAACTGATGTGTGCTGCTCCAGGCTCGCATTTCCCTACCGCAGATGCTTACCACTAACGCTAGGTGTGATCAAAATAAACAGCGTGCACACAGGCGACTTTATCGCCTTGCCAACTGCACAGGTAGCAACAGCAGCTGCCGTCGAACCCACCTGATGAAGGAAAAATACAAGCTTGCTGGCGAAAGATCAGAGGCTTTCTGATGTCAGTAGTCAGATGTTTTGGAAACCTGAACAAAATGAGCAGAAAGGCCTTATCTTGCTATGCTATAAAGTGTGTGGGCCATTGGTGTGGACAGAGAAAAGGTCGATTCGAGGATCTCTTTAACACAAACATGATGTCAGCAGTCAGTGAATGTGCCATTATGGCTTCCATTAGCGTGATTACCCTGAATTAAACACACACTTTGCCATGTGTTCATAGCCAGATGCTGCTTGCACTTTAGATGGAGAGCTGGGAATGACAAAAACATGAACATTAACCATGAGATCACATCCCTGAAAAAAGCCACTGAGAACGTGTGTTCTGTCAACATGCTTAAAAACAGCTTTGCAAAGTTTCTTTCTCCATGAAAATACTTTTTACTCTGTGTTTATAGTGACTAACTCTCATCTTTAACAAACAGTTTCCAAAAAACATTAAAAAATGTAACATTATTTTATGTTACATTTAACTAAAAATGAAAGAAAATGACCATAGTTTGATCTGACTTTGTGCATTCATTTCAATCTTTTATAATAAAAATGTATAAACACATGGAGAACAGTATACTCATTAAACACCATATTAACATTTATTCAGAAAATGTCAAATAAAAATATATATTTTTTAAATAAAAAACGCCTAATACAATACAATACAATCACTATCAGCAGGCTGTTGTCAGTGGGATTTCTTAGATGTTTGTCTTTGTGGTCAATCTTTAAAGAAGAGGCTTCTCTTGGAGAAATATGATTCTTATTAGAGCTCAGTATCAGCCTCATGGCAGTGACATGATGTTCAGCCTCAGAGTAGCAGTTTCCAAACCCAAACCAATGAGTTGATCTGCTACACATGTTCTCTGTGGAAATAATGAGACTTCTCCAGTTGATGCTGGAGCTATAAGACATTCATTTTTGGTTTAATAAGTTTTTACTCTTATTTTTAGAAACAATATGGTAAATAGCTGTATGTGCATATTGTTTTTATTCCTGTTACACATGTTGAAAACATTATATAATGACTTTGAATTTGGTTAAAGGAAAATTAAAGCACAGTAGTAGTTTGGTATCATGCTTTATGCTCTAAAGGAAACTGACCCTGGATCAGTTTTGAGGGATTCTGTTTTCAGTGTGTGAGGCCACATATTCCTCTGCCTTCACTGCATTCATTACGCTTTGTGGAAAATCTTCTCATTTGTGCTGATTTAGGATCAGCTTCCAACACTGAAGCCAAGTGTACATTTTTATAGAATCTCACAAAACTGATCTCAGATTAGCCCAAAGAGTCTTAGAAAGATCAAGCTATTATGGTTTTCAGCTTTTTATTTTTTATAGCAACCCGACTTTTATCACAATGTTTCTTTTTAATGAAGTCAACATTTATGTTTTTTAAAAACATTTTACACTGTGCATTACCCAGAATAGAATAAGTAAATTGATGTTGACCTCTTCAAAGAAAAGAAACCTCTTTCATTACAATACACTGAAACTAACACAGGCCAAAACTTCATCTCCTGGAAAGAGCAGAAATGGTTGCAATTATCATGTCTCTGGCATCACTTCTAATAAAGTTTTTTTATTTTGCATGTGGCATTATTACTTTAAATTTCCGGGTTTCTTATTTTGCTTGGCTGAGATAGTTGAATCGCACACAGATTTTTTTGTGGTGCGAGTTTTAAAGGTTTAAAGATGTATCATGAATCAAAAACAGCAGAGCAAATATATATTCATTTGACTGCACTGAAAAAGCGTATTTAAATTAAATAAAAAAGTCATTGTAATTTTTTTGTATGAACAGTAAAGTATTTCAGGTCACGGTAGTCTGTGTTATCCTCCACAAGCTATCATGCAAGAATAGCTTGTAGAAACCTGAAAGTAAAAAATTACATATACAGTTCATTTGTAATGCAAAAAAATTGTCTATTTTCACTTTAACTTTGTATTCTTGCTAAACATGAGTCAAGTTTCAAACCTTTTTCCACCATTGACTCTGGTTATTCTGGTGTTTAATTTTCACTTTCTTGTTTTGTAGGAACTTAATGCCTCGTACTTTAGAAGGCCAGATCACCATGGAGAAGACCCCCAGCTACTTCATCACACGTGAAGCCCCTCACCGCGTCTTCTCCATGAGCCGCGTCACCAAACTCATCGTGGTGGTCCGCGACCCCGTGACCCGAGCCGTATCGGACTACACTCAGACTTTGACCAAAAATCCCGGTCTGCCAACGTTTCAGAACCTGGTCTTTAAGAACTTCAGCACCGGTCTGATTGACACTTCCTGGAGCGCTGTTCGGATCGGAATCTACGCAAAACACCTGGAGAACTGGCTCAGGTACTTCCCGCTCTCTCAGTTTCTTTTCGTGAGCGGCGAGAAGCTCGTCACGGACCCTGCGGGAGAAATGGGAAGGGTGCAGGACTTTCTGGGTCTTAAACGGGTGGTGACCAACAAGCACTTTTACTTTAACCAGACTAAAGGCTTTCCATGTCTCAAAAAGCCAGAAGGTAGCAGCAGACCCCGATGTCTGGGGAAATCTAAAGGAAGACCTCATCCACACATACCAGCGGAGGTGCTGCACAGACTCAGGGAATTTTACAGACCGTTTAACCTGAAGTTTTACCAAATGACTGGTCAAGACTTTGGCTGGGACTGAAGAGACTCTTTGTGATCATGCAGTGGTTCAAACTGTGGAAAAGTCAGTGTCATTATGAATGAACATACTGTAGCTGGTTTATTAAATAAAGGTGTTAAACAATGCCACAAGAGAACTTGTATGGTTTTGGCTGTACGGTTCCAATAAAGAACCTTTAACCTTTCATTTATAAGCACTCAATACACTACCAGTTTTTTTGTGTGATCATGTGATCACATCACGTGTGATGATTTCATTCAAAAAGATACATTTTAAAGTCTTACTTTCACACTATATATTTGTTTGTAATTGTCTTCCTTTAAAAGTTTTATTCATGTTCTTTCTTTTTCATAACAACTTTAATTTAAAAACAAATAACAGACTGAGCTTTGTGTCCTCTGTTTAAATGCTCCCTTATTTCAAATGCCCATAATCATACAGTATATCTCAAAACACGTTTTTCTCAATTTATTGCTGCCAAAAAAAGAGCAAAAACTTGGATGTTCTTATTTAACCACTGTTATATAATAGACATGAGACACAGAGGAGATAAAGGATAAAGAATAGAAAAGAAAGACGGGTAGAGAAGCAATATAAATGTGCCACATGGAAAACATTGCAGTATACTTACTGTATAGTTACTATAGTAAATTGTAGTATACTGTAGAAAATTATAGTAATTTGTACATCTTGTTAAACTATTAAATCATGTATACCTTAATGTTTACTAAGGAAAGGTTTAAAACACTACAGTATCTAGACATTTTTACGATAGTGTAAAAGCTAAAGTATACTACATTATTTAGTAATGTGGGAATGACTGATGATTCTTTCAAATATGCATTCATGTAATGTATTATTCTCCTAAATTGTGTTTTAATAGTAATATCTTATTTTAAACTTTTCCTTTCATTTTCTGAAGATTTTTAAAAAATGATAAAGATGTTATTAGAAATGTTATACAGGGATAAATACTGGACTATGCATTATTCATATGCAAATATTGTTGACTGCTGACTGGTTTGTCTGTAAAAATGCTATTATTTATATTTATGAATGGAAAGATTTTTAAAAACATTTCATTGTGAGTTTTGTGAGTGTTAGATTTGATATGTCCTATAGAAATACAGTACATTTTAAATCCAACGAGCAGTTCTTTTTCTACAAACATTAAAATAAACAACCCGAAATTACATCATTGTGTATTGATGTGATTTCAGGTTATTTATTGTTAACTTTAAATTTAGCCTTGATGATGTCTGTTTCCTTCTCTGTTATTTCTTTTAAATGCGAAGTTATTTATATATATATATATATGACAGAGAAGGAAACCGACATAATCAAGGCTAAATTTAAAGTTAACATTCTGATCTGATGTTCTCTGATGTGTAAGCAATCAATCTTCAAGGCTCATAGAGACCTCTGAGGTGTAATCTTTGACCCCTGGATGACCCCAGTGACAGATCATATTAAAGCGCTGACCACCAGAGCAGGCCACAGAGACACCTGCATTAATGTAACCAATCTGAACACGGCCTACCAAATATCAAAATCAATAATTGTCTGTTTAAGTTTATAGTTGCACTGCTGTGTTCTGTCACCCGTTTCATCCGCCATCACCATGATTTAATCCAGATTGAGTGCGGCTCACTTACAAAAACCCATAAAATCTTATTTAATGGAGGATTTATAACATTTTCCGAATGCTGATAGATTAATGTGGTCTGTGTGAGTTTATATAAAGATATAAACTCCTCTTTACCATTTTTTATTACATATGTGTGTATTACTTTGGCAAAAGGCAGACTTAACATGAAAGTGTTATGAAATCTTTTACATTCTTTATAAAATGGTTTAAAAACTAATTTTAAAATTTGTTTAAAAGAATGTATACTAATGGTGAGTACTTGTATTTGTAATCTTTATTTGTGTAACCTGTAAATTTGTAATCAAATAATGAATAGGTAAAATATACATACTTTCATGTTTTGCATCGCTTTTGCCAAATTGTTGTTGTAAAAGAAAAAGACAGTATAATGTCTGAAAAGCCCAGGATGTTTTTACATTTACATTTATTGACTTGGCAGACACTTCAATCTATATATTTATCAGTATCTTTCCCTACAGATAAGTAAAATTGTTGGGTCCCGGGAAGATAAAGAGTTATCTATTACTGTTCTTTAGAGAGACTCAGGGTGTTTTTTGTAAAGATGGACCAAGAGCTGACATTTAAGTACTTGGTTAAATTAAAGAGTGCTCGGTTGGCCTGAGGAGAAGAAAAAGATCTTCCTTTAAATCAATGGTCCAGGAATCAACACCCAAGAAAAATAAAACAGCTATTTCTGTGGGGAAACATAAACCCGTTCTTTCCTTTTTTCTACTGTGATGGACTTGAGGAATGTCTTTGAGTGCTTCTCACTTGTAAAGTTTTCTTTGTATCCCAGTGGCCAGCACCAAATACTCGAAAGCTGAGCTGTTCCCCCGTTCTCCAGCTGACTGCCTGCATTCACATGCAAACAGGCTTTGGTTTGGTCTCTTCATTTCAACAGCCTCTGTGTGTGTTTCATGATGGCTGATGTTTTGGCCTTCCTTGTTGTCAGAGTTTTGGATTAAAGAGGGATTAAACCAGTGCTAAAATCTCATTCAGATTAAAACTTTTCACACCCCTGTAAAAAAAACATCCAGTGACCCTGAAACTAAAGGTCAAGTATCAGCATTCAAGCATCTTAAGTACCTAAACCTTTAATATTCATGATATCCCTCCAGTCAGCCACACAAAAGCTTGGCCTATTTAACAAAAAGGAAACTTTAGCTTACATAGAATGGAAATTGTAGAGCATTCTGAGAGTTACTGTATTAAATTCACATTTACATTTAGGCATTTAGCTGACGCTTTTATCCAAAGCGAAATACAAATATTAGGAGACAAATATTAGATCATAATATTATGCAGAATGCAAAAGAAGATTTTTGAAGAACATTGGTAACCAAAAAACATGGGTTGTCATCGACTTTATCGACTTTTTTACACTGTATAGATGTTTCTTAAAAAAAATTATTTTGGGTTCCACAGAAGAAAAAGTTGTGGAAATAAGATTAATACGATTCTTTCAGTTAGCAGAGCAATTATGAATATAAATATGCTCAAACACATCACACTGTACAAAAGCCACGTGACTCTTCTTTCCTTCACGGGGGTCTGGCGGTTCACTGTCGACCTCTGAGGTCAGAGGGGAAAGTTCATTCCTAACCTCATGCACTGACAGACATCACTCATGTCCCACTTACATGCTATTCTAAGTCTGGCTCTCAGCTGCTTGTGATAATATGATGCATTATTTAAAGATGTTGTCAAACTTTGAGTTTTAGATAAAGCATTAGAATAAATAAAGTTTATTTAGCAAAGCATGGTACTGAACATAGAGTCCCAACGAAACCACAAATGTGCATCATAAATGCACTGTAAGTTGCTTTGGATGAAGGATGTTGCGTATATTTATTAAACTGACAGCTGTTCTGTCATCACTTTCCATCCCTGTTCCTAAAGGACCGCCAGCAACACATATCTTGGATGTCTGGCTGATCATACCCACCAGGTTCAACTTATCAGTTCATTAGAGGAGCTCTCCAAGACCTCAAATTGATGTGAGGAGACATCCAAAATAGTGTTGGGGATCCTCCAGGAACAGGATTGTCAACCAGTTATCTAGACTGTTCAAGGAAAATATGGTTTTACATGCCACTCAATTTTTAAATGTTAATGTGTAAAGAATTTCATACAAAAACATCAATGTTTTTTAATACAATGCTGTGCCATTGCTAGTACAAGTCTCAGTTCAGAGATCTGATTTTGAGTGTTGAATCAGGCATACATCGGCACAAGGGCTGATATCTCAGTGAGAGGACCAACTGCTGACCTTTGACCCTTCTAGTTAGACATGACAGTACTGGTGAGAACTTGCTGTCAGAAGTCCTCTGTGACACAAATGTCCACCGTTTAATGTCCATTAGGAGCTGGTGAGTGGGACACAACCATGTCAACTCACGTCAGATCAGGAATCCTGTTTAAAACAACTCTGTTACGTGGCACATTTTACCTTTAACTTACTCCAGTAACCATTTTCAAAAAATCTATCATCATCACTGTGTTTCCAAAAACCTCTCACAATCAAGTGACTCATTTGCTTCAGCCATTTTTGTGGATTTGGCACCACACAGATTTAAGTAGCCATTTTTGACCAAAGTCCAACGTGTTTCCAAAAAAGTGTTTCCTTTTCAACACTCTACAAAGGCTCCAGCTATATAATGCTCTGGTCACCAGAACTGCAGTCTGGAACCGAATTTGGAACTTCTGACAATTATTTTAAGTCATTCTTAGAAGCCAACCCATTTCCATGTTGTCTTTCCATATAAGAGACATGTGTCAGAACCCACATCCAAACAATGTCAAGTACAAAGGCCAGAACTGTTTTACTCTCTGAACATTTCATGAGGTTTCCATACTAAAACGATCATCTACTAATTACACTAATTAAGTGTTGGCGGGTTAGAAAACACATTCCATTCTTGGGTGTAGTTGCACCCGAAACCTCTATAATGAAAAGTACCTGACAACAAAGTAAAAACCCCAAATCATTTTTTCTATTGAGCTACTTCTGTGCTCAAGTTATGCTACATTTTTTAACCTCTATGAATGTTTTTTAGGTCTTGTAATGAGAGGGTGTGCCAATACAATGCTATATGGTGCTTATTGAGGTGGCTCCTTGACTTCTGCATGTCTGGAGGTTTGTACAACCAACAAGACTGACAGGAAATATGAAAAAGTAATGATGTCCAGAACTGGACAATATTGCGTTTAATCTGTACCACATCCTAGAACTGCGGTGTATGCTTTGATGTGTCATTTAGCATGTTTAGCCAAAGATTATAAATGACACAAAATATGTGGAACTAAAGTAGACCACCTGATTCAAACATGTTGCTAATAGTCAAACACAAAAATGGCAAGAACATTCCTAACCTGGCGATCTTTAATCTGATTGGCTAGCTTTACGCAATTTACTGTACAAAGACTCAGTCACGCTGAGACAAAGTCACGCAAAACAGAGAGTAAACTAGATATCCATGAACAAAAAAGCATATTAAATTTTTGTTTCTAAGGTTTTGTCTGCATTTTAGGTTTTGGACGAACAAAATTTTTCTGTGTTCTTCCCAAAGTTCCACCTTTTTAGATAAAACAGCACATAAATACAAACTAAATAGCGTCTGACCACTCCCCATGACTGACAGAGCAAGTTGACCAGACTTGATTTCTATAATTAAAAGTCTGGCTATGTGAGATGCTCCGAATGGCTTTCCATAACCAACTGAACTATGACGGGAAAGGGATTAACTGAACCAACGCAAGTGGACGCCAATAACGACTCGAATCCAACACGCTGTCCAGCGATTCTGTTGGAAATTCACTGTTAATGTGAAGTGACCCAAAACCAGGGGAGGAGCCGCTTCAGAATGCTCTCAGTGACCCTGTGACCTTATATCAAAAGCCCTTTTTGACCTGAAAGCCGTGGCATTGCTGATAACAGGAGACAGGCAGGCGGTCTAGTCAGAAGCATTAGAAACCGAGCAGTCAGAGACAATGTGTGTTCCGGAGGTTTCTGTGGTTGTGAGCGGGTAGTTCAGGTCCCTGAAGACGAGGAATTGGCTGTACTGTGGTCACTCTGTGTGTTTCCTGCACTGGCCAGCTGTATTCTCTGACTTCTCTGCACACATTGTACACACCAGCTAACAACAATATGTTCTAAGAACGTTTTGCTAACATTTACCTTAGGTTTTAACCATGTTTTTAAACAATGTAAGAGTAACGATTTTATTTTTTTTATGTTTTAACCTGTTAACATTCACCATTCCTCAGAACACAATTTCCCGATTCACTTTAATATTTCGAAGTTGAATTCTAATCTAATTATGACAAACTATATATTGATGGAAAGGTGTAAGACTCAAGAATATATATTTGACCAATTTTCATAACAATAAACAAAAAATTAATAAAAGAATTTTAATGTTATTTATAAAAAATACCCCAAATTTGAATTAAAAAAACTTGTTTAAAATGATCTAATATCTAAAAATAAAAAATATATAGTTTGTATAGTGCATTGTCATGTGTATGCTCAATATGTGCGGTGACAGTTAACAGTTTAATAAGTGCATTTAGCAATGTTTTTATAGCTACTGCAATAAAATTTCATTCAAATTTTGAATTAAAATCTAATCATGATAAACTATATTTTGATGGAAAGGTATAAGACTCAAGAATAAATATTTGACCAATTTTCATAACAATAAACAAATAATAAAAATAATTAAAATAATTTTAAGGTTAATGTTATTTATAAAAAATACCTAAAATTAGAAAAAAAACTTAATATATCTAAGTTTAAATATATCTAAAAAAAAAATAGTTTATTACATGCCTTTTATTGCTACTGCAGAAATGTTTTCAATAGCTTTCAGAGAACTTTTACACAATGTTAGCTACATTTCATGTTAGCACACACCAACTACAGTTATTACAGCACACCTACACCTTCCCGTGTGAACGGGGTCCTGCAGTTATGCAGTCGAAACTGTGAAAATGACAACAAATAAGACAGAAAGAAAAACATTTTAAACATGAATGCACACAGACATCACAGAGCAGGTAATCACTAAGGACAGGAAACAGATGAGAACTAGAGTTTTGGTTTCAAGCACAATGGTATGTTACTTTTAATGCTTACTGGTGTAGAAACCCAACCACTTCAAACAAAGCCTGATTAGCATTTGACGTCCCTCCTCCCCTGCAAATAGATGGGTGCTGTGAATTCTTAACTCTAACCCTGCCAGGTGTTGTATGGTGGAGTTAGGTCTAATGAATGTCTATTTGTGTGTGCTGGGCTCAGGTTCAGACCTCACCTGCTTTGCTCTGATCATGAGAAGGTAATTCAGGGGATATCACACGGACGTGTAGTTTTCTCTCTGGGGTGTGTAAAAAAAGAGTTTTGTCTCAAAAGAAAAGCATGTGACAATACATACGCAGACAAAAAACACAAATGGAAATTTAAGGTAAAGAGCAAAACAAAAAAAAACATTTACAGGGTGAAGCACTTCAAACGTTAAATTGTTAAGAAAGTCTGGTTAGTCATAGCAACCACAGAGATAATTCTAGTTTAAAAATACAAAGTATAAGCAGATTTACTTTTATATATAACTACAAATTTAGATGTCAAAATAAAAGTGTTGACAGAAAAGAGACTCACTCTTTGCCATTATTCATCATGCTGTTCAAAAGCTGTATATGACTCTTTCATCTGTAAAACACAAAAGAAAATATGTTGAGAAATGTCCATACAATGGAAGTCAATGGGGGTGAATGCTGTTCGGTCCAACATTTTTTAAAATGTCTTCTTTTGTGCTTTACAGAAAAAAGAAAGTCATACAGGTTTGTGAATAAACGATGAAAGAATTTTTATTTTTGGGTGAAGTGTCCCTTTAAGGTGTCTTTCTATACATCACACATTTTCAAACACTTCCTATTACCAGCATGAAAAATGGAGCATTCACCTGTGCAAACTGTCACATTAAATCTGTATCGAAAAGTCTTCATGTATATACATGAACACTGACTATTATGATGCAATATTTTCTAAAGCACACATTTATAATCAGACAGCCACTTAATATACACACATACTCGACTAATCACACACCAGGAGCGTCCCGTACCACAGAAATCAATGAAATTGTCCTGTCAGGTTTTTATTGTCATGTTCACCACAGCAGGGCAGAAGATGCATAGCTATGGCAACAGAAGAGAAGAGACGAGACTGCTGGATCGATTGAGAGCTGAACGAACAGGTAATAATATATTGATGGATTTTATCTGAAGGGATGGAGTGTGTGTGGATGTGTGTTGGGGGCTGTGTGTGTTTTCTTCTTTCTTCATTTAAGCGAAAAGGATAAGAATCAGAACATCTGTGTGTAATAGTAACATAAAATGTCCTGTCACACATTCTCACGCTCATGCATTCATGATTGGAGGATCTTTCTGGATTCTTCTGTTAATAAAATCAATGCAGGGGTTGAGAAAGGAAAATTACATGTCTAGTGGAGATGTCAATTACATTTTATTTTTTAAATTCTACTTTCTCATCTCTGCATCCTGTTGCTCCAACTCCATTTAAATTGTAAATATTAATAATTTGAAATGTCAATTTAATTAAATAAATTACATTTTAATGACATTTTCAAATCAATGTTCAACAGTTTTCATCTCAACCAATCAGAAACACAGAGCTAGTAATGTCACAACAGAGTGTTTTCAGTACCTAAAGAAAAGTCTCACAGGATATGATGATCACCTTACTGTACATTTCCCGGTATTAGAATGACTATTATGTATGGTAATTAGAGTTCAACACAGAGGTGAACGTTTGGAAGAGCCTTTGTTTGGAATGTTCAGCCTGAGCTAGTGAGAGATGACATCTTGGATGACAGTGATTTATTTAACAGTAATAAGCACATCTGGTCGTTTATGACCCTTCATTTCTGTCTTTGAGACTGAGCCAGTTGGTATGAATTCAGCTTCTGGCTCCTTGAAGATTTTGAGATGAATACAGTGCCCTATTGTTACTGGAATAGTCTATATAAAAGTGGTACAGCAATATTTCACAGACATAGTAATTGAAAACATGCTGGTAAGAGAAAAGACATTTACTGTAATGTGTGGACAATAAAGCATTGAACAGGGTCACATGTCCCTAAAAGTGACATAGCTAACTGTATTGGGAAATATGAAAAGTGGAAATGTTTTTCAAAAGCAAAGGTTATATATATATATAATGAGAGAGAGAGAGAGAGAGAGAGAGAGAGAGAGAGAGAGAGAGAGAGAGAGAGAGAGAGAGAGAGAGAGAGAGAGAGAGATACAGAGGCAACATACAGTACAGTATATACAGTGAAAATACAGTGAAAAGACTGGGATTACTTTGGAAACCTAGTTTTTTAAATATATTTTAGAGTATTTTGGAGTGTGAAAAAGTTTTCTCTTACATTTTATGCTACTTATATTGTAATATAATTTGTAAACAGTAGTTTAAAAAAAAAGCATCTTACTGGTCGTAGATATTTTTAGAGCTCATTCTGTAAGTGTAAACTAAGTGAGATAAACATGACAAATTAATACATTAATACATTTATATAAATTGATTCTTATATGACATGGGAATAAAAATGTCAAATGAATACAAGAATACTGTTTTGTTTAAAGATGCTAATAATAAAAATATTTATATTTTTAATAATCAATATTATACTATTCTGAACAGAATTGACTGGGTTCCACAAAAATGAATGAAACTGTACTGATCCTATCACAACCAAAGTGGACCAGATGGGAATTTAAGGCTTGAGACAATATGAAGGCAATATTGCTTCACGTTTGATCATATTTGGTTCTTTTAAAGTGGATGTAAGCAAACAAACAACCCTAGTAACTGGATTGGACTGGAAACTGCCTTTCTTCCCCACATGCCAGTCAAAGCTATTCACTCTTAACTGTGCATAATTTCTGGATGACTTTACGATTGACTGACTTTATATTTTTGGGACCTTATTCCGTTAAATGTGCTAAAGGTCACGTGATTTAAGGCCTCAGACAGTTTGAAAGACACATACTGGTAAAAGCTCAATGTGCAGCTCTGGCACCCGGGGCTGCTGGGTAAAAATCTTTTATTGTTCCAAGCCAGCATTAAACCCACACCACCATGATTACGTATTATATTATTACTTTTATTCCCTGTCTTTATATGATTATAACCATATGGTACAGGATGGTGTGTGTAAGAAACCCCGCAGTGATTTATAAAGTGAAAAGAGGTTTAAAACTGTCATTAACCAAAGAGGAAATGAGCTGAGTTGATCAATGTATTAGTTTAAATTACAGTTCGGTGTAATAGAGCGTGCACAGACAGGAGCACGTCCCTGAAAGATCCCATGAAGTTGAATCTAACCGTGCAGTCGGTCAGCGCTTAAAAGCATAAAGGAAAATGTTCTGGGAAAAGTGGATTTAAGGGTTTTTTTCTTACGGTAGCTTGGAAGCTGATCCAAGGTAAATAATAATAAATTAATGCTGTATTTGGCCATGAATACAGAGCACAGCTCTGCCAGTCATGCACTGTTCATAGACATTTTTCTGTACGAGTTTTTAAATTTGTAATAGATATGTTGTAAAACTCAATATGAGTCTTCAGGTAAACCATTAAAGTGAGTTCCACTTGCCAAACATAAATGATTCATTTCCTACTTCACATGATGTCATATGACTACTTCCTTACTTTTCAACAAATGGCATATGGTATCATCTCTGAAATGTGTTTGTTTTTACATATTTAATGCAAGATTGTGTAAAAAAGTAACAATCCAATCAAAAATGAGGCAATATCTCTTCTAGCTCATTTGTTACACTAAATTCATACAAAACAATATACAGAAGTAGATAGATGTAAGGACAGATGAATAGTTGTGATGACGCCCCCTGTTGTTGGACTAAGATTATATAAAATTGCAGGGCTAAAGTCAGATCAAGACACAGAGAGGAACAGGAACTCCCACTCTATTTTGCATTGGTAACTAATCAGGAGTATATTATTATCCCATGTTGGGAACATCTCTGTTGTAAGTTTACAGTCATACCGCCCCCTGTTGGAAGATAGTGGCCATTACAGTGATAAACTGTGTTTTTAAGGTGTACTTTTCATGTCACTTAATCCTATAGTGTTTTCTGACATAAAACAAACAGATATGTTTACATATAACAGCTTTTATATTTTAGTAACTTCTGTAGCTACTGTACATTTGTTTTAATGTATTCAAAAATGTTGACAAAATGAATCCCAAAGAACGATCCTAGATTTTTGACCAGTAATGTAATACAAAAAAACAACTGCTGTTACAATAACTCAAATTTTTATCGATTACCTTGGGTTTGTATTAAAAGATGTCAATTTAACTGCATGAACCTAATTTCATTATGAGAAACTGAAATGTGATCTCTGCCAAAATTGCAAAATAAAACATAATCTATTTATAGTCCTTTATTCTGCTCCTTGTGTTACACACACTGAAAATCACTAACAAGGATTTAGTTCTCCTAACTTTCAATTCTTGCAGGTAAAACTGTCTATAAAGACAACAGCTCTAAGACCATCATGACCAAATAAAGTGCTCAAATTCCACCCGTCTCTTTTTCTCTTTCTGCCTCTCTCTCCATCTGCCATCCTCTCTCTGATATAGTGTCAGCTGATCTTCTCTTATTCTGTCTGCAACAAAACGTTTACACAAAGTAAATAGAAAATATGTAAGATGTATAACATTATAAAAGCATAATTTTTAGCAAACTGATTATGGCAATTGAGTTGATTTTACTAACAAAATTTATATACTGCCAGTAGTACATTCATGTTGATGATTGGTCAGATGGTCCAAGGTCTCAGCCAATTAGCAGCTAGTAAATGACACATGGATAGTGGGACATTAAAAGAAGGAGGCAGACGGACTCCCCTGGGCCACAGTTCAGAAAGAGGATACAGAAAGAGTTTCACAGAAGCATCAACAGGGTTGAACTCTACAGGATTAACGATGAGCACCCAGTTTAGCAAAGGACCCACATTTGGACTCTCTGCTGATGTCAGGAATAAGGTACGTGACAATATCTACTGATGTCATAAACTATGTCATAACTTTATTTAGATCCACCATGTCTATCAATGTAACTGTTTCTAGAGAATAAAACATCAACACCCATAGAAATATGGTGGCTTTGAGCAGCAGTAAGGTCAAAACAGACATTATTAGCGACAAAATTGTTACAGTAACTTGCATTAGCTTAATTATGCATAAAGAAGATTATTGGTTTCCAAACAGAAAGCTGCAAAAGCTTGAGGTGTATGCGAGACAATTGCAGTTTTGCTTGTAACTAATCAAAAAGTACCAAAGAGACTTTCTGATACCATACCAAATCTTAATAAGATCTGGTTTTATTACCTATATTAACTGACAATTTAAGGTTTTATTTTCTCATTTTAACCCTTCATAGTTGGCGCAGAAGTATGATTCTCAAATAGAGGAGTCCCTGAAGATGTGGATCTATGAGGTCATAGGTCGAGCAATTCCTGACAACTTCATGGAGGGGTTAAAGGACGGCGTTATCCTGTGCGAGTGAGTTTTAATGGGTCAAAGTTGACATCCTTTTACGTGACTCACCTGAGAGTAATTAGCGAAAATTTCTATTTATCTATCTATCTATCTATCTATCTATCTATCTATCTATCTATCTATCTATCTATCTATCTATCTATCTATATATATATATATATATATATATATATATATATATATATATATGCATGCTCAGGGTGGCCAATTCTGAGCTTGGCTTTAATGCTCTTATATGGTTTTGTCCACTAGGCTGATTAACAAACTGAAGCCTGGATCGGTTCCTAAGATCAATCATTCAACCCTCAACTGGCACAAGGTATGTGGCTCTACCTTCATTTGTTTATCCTTTAACAGTGTATATCGTATTCAAAACTGTATATCACGAAACAAATAAATACAGATCTTATCCAGGATTTCATGTTATATAAAAACTATGAGTTACAGTCATCAATCTTGGTAAGAGTATACAGTGCCATCCATGCAATGTTAAGAATGCAATGGACTATCATACTCATTCATTTAGGGGTTTACTAATTAGTGCATTTACAGCATACTTCTGTGTAAAAATGTGTGCTGTTTAACCCAAAGAAACACAAAAAAATGCAGACAGACAGACAAAGAGAGGGAGAGATTCAGGCTTTTTTGTTGGCACTGTAAAACAGGTTATTGACTTAAAGAGCAAATAAATACAGAAGTTAAAAGAAACAAGCAATTAAGGAATGTAACACAAAAGTCAAACTCATCTAACTAATGGGTAATTTTACCTCATTAACTCTAGTCTGGTTTACATAACATGGTATGATATAACAGAACAGTTCTGTGTCTTACAAATATTATATATTTGGACATGGTATAGTGGCCAAATTCTTGCTGTGTCTATGAAACAAGAAAATGTGAAAAAAAAAACTAAAAAAGAGTATAAACTCTTACACAGAGATGTACAGTATCCATTCCCAACTTACCTCTTTTGCTATTTCTCAAACTCTTTAAGCTGGAAAACATCACTCACTTTGTGCGAGCCATTAATGAATATGGCCTAAAAGCACATGACATCTTTGAAGCAAATGACCTTTTTGAGGATATGAATCACACCCAGGTCCAGCTGACCCTCATCGCATTGGCTGGAATGGTAAGAAAAGCAGATTTAAAAAATATATATTTTATTATGATTTCATATCAGAACAACTTTTCAGTTGACAAACATTGGGCATCAGACTGTTTGAAATTAGAGATTAATAATCATCATTTTGCTTCCTTTGCCATCTTACATTTACATTTAGACATTTAGCTGACGCTTTTATCCAAAGCGACTTACAAATATTAGGAGACAATGAAGCGACACATCAGAAGCGGCAACAATAGTACTATAGCAACTATAGTACTAAAGTGCTTTCCTTAAATATATGGGATTGTGTTCTTGGCTCCCTAGGCCAAGACTAAAGGTTTCTACACAAAAAATGAGGTTGGTGTGAAGTATGCAGCAAAACAGCAAAGGAAGTTCACCCCTGAGAAGATGAAGGAGGGGAACAGTATCATCAGCCAACAGGTCACATGATTTGCTCCAACCAATCAATATCTACATGCATTACATTTCCAGAGCAAATTATTCAAATTGAGCACATCCAAACTTATATTATACAATCATTTAATAGAAGTTTGACAGTGAATAATATAAAAATGTAAAAAATTGGAATTAGTTTAATTAAGTTAACTATAAATTAACAAAAATCATAGGTATGTAAAAACATTACATACGTTTACAGATGGGCTCCAATAAGTTTGCCAGTCAAAAGGGCATGACCTCCTATGGAACGAGACGACATCTGTATGATCCCAATATTGGCATGGAGAAACCAGCAGATCGATCTACTATCAATCTCCAAATGGGCACTAACAAGTGTGCCAGCATGGTAAGAGCATATGCAGAACTTTTTTGTCAGAACTTTTTTGTTGAACCACATTTTTCTCCTTTTTAGGCTGGAATGTTTGCTCTTGGCACGGCGAGACAGGTGACAGAAAAAAATGTGAGTCTAGAGCCAGTGGACACTTCAACGGTGTCTCTGCAGATGGGTACCAACAAAGTTCCATCTCAGAGCGGTCTGACTCCCATGGGCGGCCCACGTCTAGTCTACGACCACAAATACTGTGTCAAGACTAATGAAGTTGATAGCATTGCCTAATCAATTAATACACTAAAAGCTCTGGCTTTTAGCCACTGGTAGATGCTGTGGTTTTCTGCTGATCACAGACTATCTTAACAAAATTAAATGTCCATTTAACTCTTAAAAGCATTTTTTTCAGTTTGGTGTAAAATGTTTGGTAATAACCCTAATCCTGAATACGCTGGTACCCTGTGATCAATTATTAATTTATATTTAGCAAATACTGACTCTTCAATAAGAATTGCATTTTACTTCTTCTTGGTTAATATGTAAATCCAGCTTTGCTCCAGCGGTGGCAGAAGCACAAGATGAACATATGCAGTATGTTTTATAATGTGCAATGTAATCTGTCCACCTTCTGGGCAATTTACATTGCCATTTACAGATCATTACTAATATAATCGTTTATAAATAAATGAAGGGTCTGTTTCATTCAACAGCTACATATGGGGGCAGAAAAACCTTATACTTTGATGGCTCAAAATATTGAAATGGTTTACATAAATTAAAAAAGCTTTACTAAGTTTCTGATTGGTGAGCCTTTTCTGACGTTCATTCAGTGATTCATTTACCTTGCTAAAGAAGTTATTTCACATTATATGCAATTAAATTATGCACAAGCTAAATTTGGTAAAACTAAAGTTAATTTGTACTTTTTCACTGTAGTTTTTAAAATAAATAAATAAATGTACTGTTTACCACTGCCTAAAGAAATTGCACATTACTGATTTCTTTTCTCACTGGATTGCTCTCGATGATTTCTCGATTATTCTCTAAAACTGCTCATTTTGCTCATGCTGTAGAGCAGGGCGGGGTTACACCTGCGACGTGGCGTGTCGCCCCGCCCCGTTCTACGGGCAAGTAAAAGCATATGTGAATAAATAATATATTTTTATTTATTTATTTATATATTATAAAACCTTAAATATATTTATAATAAATAACAAACAAATTAATTAATTAATTTTCTCGACTCAGTTGGCCAATGTGTTTGCATGCCAAATCGTAACCAGCAGGGGGAGACACACACTTACCCTTCCAGTTCAACGTCTCTGCAGAGGAAGGAACAATCGCGGTTGTGCAGATGGGTTTAGTTGTCAACACAATTGGTAACATGTTTCAGCAGGTACTGTATTATCAAAATATTTTAACGTTTTGTGCAATTAAATGAGGAACAAAACAAACCTGGGTAATCTACAAAAAACTGTTTTAATTTAGTTGCAATTAAACATAAGTACACATCTTTTAGACACAATGCACCGTTATATTAAAAACATAGTAGTTTTTTAGCGTTTACAAACACAAAGGGAAACAAAAATTATTAAAACGAATTCTCTCATTGTGAATCAAATTTTTATCAATCAATTAAATAAATAAATTACATATTGAAATTTATGTATTGATTTGAGTTTAGCAGCTTATTAATGATTTCAATTAAAAAATGTTCAAAAATGTCCAATCAGAATCAAGTAAGAGAGGTCTTACTGTATTGTCATGGATCTATGTGTATTCTCAGATATCATTTAAAAAGCTGATGAAAGCATTTGGTCTGGGAGCTGTAGCTCTCATGCTGGGGGTCGAGTGGTTTGACTGGATGATGCGTCGCCTGAGGGTCCGCGGGCCCCTGAAGGAAGTCCTGTTCTTTCCTTCACCCCACACCTGCGTTGAGCATCTGTTTACACCCAATAGAAGCTTCCCATGGTAAGGTTTGCACTGTGTCCAGTGTGATTTTCAGTGATCAACTACTGTATGATTTTAGCTGTGATTAGCCCTACACTTTAAGTTGGCCTCTCGTTTACATTAACTCTTTCTCCACCCTAGCGCATGTCCTCTCCCCCATGGCAGGAAGACGTCTTTCTCCAGGCTCCTTCAGCATCTCCTCTCTGCACGTTCATCATTGGACCTGTGTGTGTTTTCCTTCTCACACATGGAGCTGTGTAGAGCGGTTCTTCTCCTGCATGAACAGGGAGTTGCCGTACGAGTCGTTACCGATAGAGACTACATGGCCATCACTGGATCGCAGATTGGCACTATCCGCAGGGCAGGTGTGTTATTTCAGTGAGGGGTTAAAAAACAATCTTCTCTCATCTATAATATTTAGAGACTGTAGGTGATTTGACAGTTTCCTAACTTATGCAAGACTTATTGTGGTTCAGACTACACAATCTCAGCTCAATTTTGGCATTACCTGTTTTTTGTAAGGTGTTGTGGTGATCTTGTGTAGTGTGTCATAGTAGGCTATACAACTGATACTGCATCTGCGACACTTCACAACGTCCTGACAGAAAGACTTTTTTGTATTAAAAAAAATTCTTCTTGCTGTGCATTTATCCAGGGCCTGTTCTCACATCTCTGTGGCATGCTGCCTAAAATGATTTATTAGCAGATCTTGCATAACTGTTGCATACAGTAAAAGCCATGTCATTCATACCTAAATAGCAACACAACAAAGCTTGCACATGTTCTGTCTGGCTCAGTCTTTGTTATTTTAGCACACAGTGCTGTAACTGGAGGCTATCACACCCGGCTTACAGCTGATTATGAAACTAAACTAAAGTCCTGATGTATTACCGCAAGCTTAAAAGGATATAGATTGTACAGACCAAACAAAGAACTTCATTTGCATACCAGGACACATGGCTATTTTTAAAGGGCCACAAAGGAGTCGGATGTTTATGAGCATCTCATTGATACTTTCTAGTCTTATTGACTGCTGCAGGTATCTGCGTGAGGCACGAGATGAGCACAGCTGTTCACATGCACCACAAGTTTGCAATAGTTGATGGCAGGAAACTGATCACTGGCTCCCTCAACTGGACTCTAACAGCAGTCCAAAGCAACAAAGAAAACATCATGGTAACAGAGGAACCGGAGCTGGTGCGGCCCTATCGGCAGGAGTTTCAGAAGCTGTGGGAGGCCAATGATCCAGCCAATTATAAACATCAGGAAATAAATGGGCAGAGAAACTGACTTATAGGATCTTGTGGGGAAAAGTATAGATTGCTATTTTTGCTAAGGTTTACAAGACAGTTTTACTCAGTTTACATTTATGTTTGAAATATTAAGCTTTTAATAACTAGCTCTGTTTAATATGTGTTGTCATCCTTTTTCAGTTTTTTTATGGAAAAGTTTTTATTGCAGTTTTGAATATTGTTTTAGTTTAAATTTACTCATTTTCAGGTTGTGCTATAATCTTAAATTAAAATTAGTGGAAAAAAGCCTAGCTACTAAAAAAATAAGATTTTATAAGCTTTCAGTAAGATGAATCCTGTGCATGTGTTTAAAGACTGTATCACACCATTAAATCTATTATATCTGTTATAGATATAAATCTATTATATGTGTCAATGTCTTATTTAACATTTTTCCATTAAATGGAATGAATGTACAGCTCCCTGAGATGTATTTTATTAAATAATGTACTGTACTGATTGATAATTGAGTTCAAATGTTCATAATGGAAGCAGCTTACAAACTGCAGATTTTTATGATATCAGTGTCTTTCTTGTTCACGCTTACAGACCAAAGTAAAATTGCTTCTTTACAACTTAAGGCCCTTATTACTCCGTTTCATGCCCTGCAACATAGAAATTTAATGGATGAATATATGCATTACCAAATAGTTGTTTACATGTTATGTAACTAAGGCGTCATCAGTCTTAGGTTCAATGCGGTGCAAATCCTTTCATTTATCCGTTTGTAATAGTTAGATAAATAAATGTCAACCCTATAACTTTGTTTTTGTTTAGTAATCAATTCATAAATAAAAAGCAAATATTTGTGGAAAAACAACATCAGATTCTCTTTCTAATAAGCTACTTTGAAATTTAACTGAAAACGGGCTTTATATCTGAAAATAATAAAATAATAATAAAAACACTTTACGCAGTGTTTGTCTGAACGAATAAAAACAATAGAAACCATTACAGAAATTCTAAATAGTTAAAACGGAAATTGGCTTTAGAGGAAACATTGGTCTCTAATGTATTGGTGACGGATGTGAACCCAAAAAAACATCATTAAATCCTACTCGCATAAGTAAAATACTGCAAAAATGAATTTTGTAATCGGTTAATAGTAAATACAGTACACAGGTACATAATAGTATTTGTAATGGAAACTCTTTTTTGTAGCAGGGCACCCGTATCACAAAATGACCCGTATGTAAATACCAGCTCCTGTGTAATATGGCTGACGGAGGACCTGTTGATCGGTTACGGTAAGTGCATGCTGGAAACTTGCCAGAGCTGCTGGCTGATCTGGAAACAGTTTCAATGATCCGTCAGCATAATATAACTGGTGGACAGCCAGCAGGTCGCGGCAGGCGAAGGCATCACGGCTCTGATGTTGCAACGCCCATATGAAGGGAATGGTGGGGTTTTAAACAGACAATGCGCGTGCACCTTTTCCAGTGTCTTTTGCGGGAAAAGTGAAAGTGGATAGGACACCGCGGACGCGAGCACTGGATGTCCCAAATCAGCTGAGGAACAGCGCAACTTTAAACAATACCCACCAAGAATAGCCGAGCAAGGTTAGTCAGAGCCTGTTTTGCTTGTTCCCTTATGATCTGCATTTTCTCTTGTTTACGGTGGTGAAATTTTACAGGAAGGTGTCCATATGGAAGCAAATTCGGTGTCACTCCTCTGTTTTTTTCCTTTTAACCCTGCATTTAATTACTGATAACATGATCATCCGAAATGTTATTTGCGTGTGATCCGAGCTGGCGTTGTGCTTGACAGAAGTGCATGTACCCAATGATGTCGTTCAGGGTGTGTACTGCTGTTTGCGGCGTAGATACAGCAGCAGATGAAATAAAATGTCAGCCTGCATTTATATCTTATTTTCAACTTTTATTTTATTTAGTCTGTGCCACAACTCCACTGTTTTCATTCATACGTGTATAAGGTGTGTCATATCCTGGTAACTCCCTCTTCAGGTGCCATTTGCAGGTGTAAATATAGGAGTGTAGATCAAGTCTAATGCATGGTACATCTGAACAGGATGTTTCATATTAATAATATTTAATGTATATTAAATTATATAATATTAAATGTATCGATGGTTAGAATTCATGCTTAGAATAGAATGTTCTTTACATTATGTAGGATGATTTTATGAAGAAAATATTGAATAGCAAATGTGACTTGAGCTGGATTTTTTTTGATAGTATATTGTACTATCATTTCATATATGTCATGTAATGCCAAAGTGTGTTTTATGGCAAACATAGAGAATATTTGTAAAACTCTTCATGAACCTGCATTCTTCATGAAGTGCATTCAGCATTATATTATATATTCAAAGTATCACTTTCAATTACCTATGCAAAAACTAATGACATTTGACATCAATGACACAACAGGTGCACTGTTGTTGAATCCAAACATACAGGATTTCCAACTTTGGAAGAGGGGGACATTATTGTCAATGAATAAAGGTTACAGTGTGTGAGTTTAGAAAATCTTGGATGGGTTTGTGCTGTTGTGGCCTTTAAATCGATGAAAGATCCCTGCTCAGCATCTCTAGGCCTGTTTTACAAAGACAGAAAGCAAGTGATGGATGGTGGACAGTGCTGGGGAAACGCTTTAATTAAATCCTTAAACCTTCAGCTATGTGAATCGAACCCATGACATTATCTAGTAGTTGAGCTAACAGTTTACTTTGTCACTTTCCCTCGACTCCTCTAGATGGCATCTGCAAATGATACTCGTCAACAAACCCAGGTGCAAAAGGATGTGACCGATCAGAATTTTGACTACATGTTCAAGCTTCTCATTATCGGGAACAGCAGTGTGGGAAAAACCAGTTTCTTGTTCCGGTACGCCGATGACTCCTTCACCTCAGCTTTCGTCAGCACGGTCGGCATCGACTTCAAAGTCAAAACGGTTTACCGCAATGAAAAACGTGTAAAACTGCAGATATGGGTGAGTGAGAAATGGGATATTGGGAGATAATTCACATAATTTGATAATTTGAGTTATTGAAAATATTTGAAAAGAATAAGTTCACAACCATAGTGTTTATGTTAAACGAATACCTCATTTAAGGAACTAATCTTTATATAATGTGCTATTGGATATTTGAAAAGAGCATTTGTTGTGTCTGTATGACTTAGCAAGACTGTGATCAAGATAATCTGTGTGTGTGTGTGTGTTAGCAATGATGGTTAACATTGCAAAATAACCAGAACTATCCAAACCAGATGGCCCCACGATTTAATGTGGTGCATTATTTGTGAAGTACACACACACACACACACACACACACACACACACACACACACACACACACACACACACACACACACACACACTGGCAAATCCATTTGTAGAGAACCTCCATTTAAAAAACGAGACATAAAAGCTATAAAATCAAATTGGTTGTGCTTTTTGATGCTCCAGACAGCACTGCAACTGTCTCTGTTATATATCTGTGTTCTTCTTCATTGTGTGTGTATGGCTGTATGTGTGGAATCGCTAATTGAATCAATACTGAAACAGGAAATGGGTCAGAATATCAGCTGCCCAGTGTTGTCAAAGAAGAATTTATGATCTGGTGTTTTTGTCTGTTTTCTGTATCCTATATCTCTTTGTTTTGGCTCTTTTATCTTGTTTGAGTCATTGTTGTTGTGAGATAGTTCACAACCGCAACTTTCTTCAGCAGAGGAAGCAGCAGTCATTTGTGCTGATGAAGGGAAGCTGGTGAAACGTGGTGTTGAGCAGCATTTCCTACAATCAACTGTGATACTTACTTTGGCCAAAAGTCATCTCAGAGGCTTTTTATTTATCTAGAACAGAAAATCATTTTTATATACTTTTTTATACGTTCTGTAATAAATGTGATTATTGTTGGACTCTCTGCAAAAACTCACTGCAGTGTTTCTATGCTGTATGCTAAGATCAAAAACATACAATCCAGAATGCAATAAATAGGGCTTTTAATTTCAGTGCTTAATTTTGTTTTATGTTTGTACAATAATATTTTAGATAGTTGAATGTTATATGACCCGAAGAAAAAAAGTGTCATTGATTGTCAATGGATGGGGTCTCAGGAGGATATTTAGGTTTGGGTCCTAAAATAAAAAAAAATATTTATGGAACAACCACATCCTTCTCCAGTTTGATTGACAGATCTACCTGACAGAAGGATATATCCACAGTACATTTGGTTTCAGTAAAAACCTTTCCCTGTTGTCAAAAGCCCAGAACGTGCGCCAAGCCTCGCTGTGTGTATTTACTGGGTGTGGAGGACACAGTGACTTACGGCTGTCTTTCCCGAGCGAGTGGAGATGTTTAGTTAATGATCAGCCATGTTTTACAGCAACACTCACTGCACTGCTATGAGACTGAGAGCTATGAAGAAAAGCTGTGTTGGTGTTTGTTTCGGTCTTCACACAAGCTTTCATGTGCATGCTCACATATGCATGTTATTTCTCTAGTTTACTTAAGGGAGGAGATTATCATTTAAACAGCAGGACTGATATAGTTTGAGCAATTTCAGTATGGAGGAAGAGTAAATATTACACATAACATTTGATTAGTCATAGGAATAGTTTCGCTGATGCTTACTGAGTTTCCTTTGAGATCTTACAGTGTTTTTGACTCTGAATAATGTTAATTGCAAATAATAAAGATCAGCTAATTTATATAGTTATGAACTTTTCAAAATAAAAAAAGATGTGTATTTGGGGTTTTTGTGCTTTGTCAAATGTTGTCCGTTCTATTAAATGCTATACACGTGGTGTATTTTTACGAGGTGGCAAATTTGTATTAATTCATACCAAATGATTTGTCCAAAAAACAATAACTAGAAAATGCAATAAATGCAGCAGATTGTACTTAAACTTATAAATTAGCCACAAAAATAAAATTACAAATGGCAAGACACAAATTGATATAAGATTGCGTTGAACTAACTGTTTAATAACTCTTAATCTTAAAAGAAACATATTTGATGTTATTGATTATGGTAATAATAATACATTTCAAGGTTGTATTATAATGATTTTTTAAAATTGTGATTTGGCAACTGAAAGCACAAATAAAAATGCTGAAACAAAATCAACTGCTGGGCGAGAATGTTTGTAGATGATATGATTCACTTCTCCTATGTTGTAAAACTAGTCATCAGACGTGTGTGTTTTTGTGTGTGTGGCAGGTGGTACAACTTATCTCTGTTGAAAGAAGGGGTTGAAGCTTTTGTCTATTCAAGCCAACCATCCATTAGTTTGAATTCAGTTCTTAAACTGAATACACAATTCACACACACAAATATATACAACCCAGCTGCCCAAACCAAGAGTCACTATGGTAACCTCTGTAGGTGAGGTCACAGAATTGTAAATGAAGTCGAGGCTCTTTAGTATCATGGAAACTAATCAAACGTTGCCTAGTTACCATTTTAACATCGCTGTAAACCTCTAAACATCTGTCTCTGTTTTTTGAGTTGTGTTTACTCAAATAATTAGTTTTTCTTTTATTTAGTTACAGAGCCACATTAACATTAACATTACATCTGGGAGATATATTGATTATTTAGTATATTTTTGGCATGATTTTGCTGGCTTTATAAAATTATGCAAAACTGTGAATTAGACTACTTTTAGGATGAATTGTAATTTCTCATAATTTACTCACCCTATTTCCTTCCCAGATGTGTATTCTTTCTTTCTTCAGTTAAACACAAACAATTTTATGTGAAAATGCTGGTGTCTTGATGAAACACATTTAACAACTAATCCTAAAACATGCGAGAACCAATCAGGATTTATATGTTTATGTGATCCCGTAAGCCCACTTAATTAGAATAATTTTCACTAGAAATGTGTTGCATTAAGAATTACAGATACTACAAAAAAAAAAACCAAAGTTTTTGGCAAAAAATGTTTTAAGATGACATGCATTCAGAAGTGTGTATAAGAGATTTAATGTGTATGTGCATGTGTTTGCATGTTGATCAGGACACAGCAGGACAGGAGAGGTACCGCACCATAACTACAGCGTATTACAGAGGAGCAATGGGCTTCCTGCTAATGTATGACATTACTAACCAAGATTCCTTCTACGCCGTGCAGGACTGGTGAGTTACAATTTCTGTATAATTAAAAATTAAACAGTCTGTGACGTTATGGTTCTTTACATGCCATAAGCCTTCATTTTTTACAAACAGCCTGGAAGAGTTGTTTATTGTACATGAGAAAGGCTGCCCCCTAGTGGTGGAATGACAAACAAACACTTTATTAGCAGCTCAGAGATGAAATGGTTAAAGATAGCAGTCATATTTGAAAATAAAATCAAAAGCATATGTATGTGTTTCCAGGGCAACTCAGATTAAAACATACTCATGGGACAACGCTCAGGTGATTCTGGTGGGGAACAAATGTGATCTAGAGGATGACAGACTGGTGGCCACAGAGGACGGACAGAGACTAGCTGAAGAACTAGGCATGTTACAGAACAATGAAAATATCATGTAAATGTCTCAAACATATATGATAAGTTTAGAAAGCCTTTTCTGATGTATAAGTTAAATGCATATGTCCATGGTCTGAAACAACTTCTTTGTCACATCAAGTTTATGCTAGACAAACATCTGATGGTTCGTAGAAGTAAATTGGTTGTGTGATGTGTGAGTCATGACGGATGTTTTCTTTAGTAAACACTTGTTACAGTATATCTTTAATTTCAGTCAAGAAATACCACCTAGAATTCCCAACCATTTGAATACTTAATGTATTTATGTACATATTTTACTACATATGTATTTATGTATGTAGGGTTCATTTTGAACCCTACACATGTCAAAATCGCCTTCTGCATTTTCTCTCTGTATTACTCAACCATATAAATGACAAAAAACACAGAAAGAAATGCTATGTCACAGGCTTTGTAAAATACTGTGTGAAAGTGTGTTGCTTAAGTGATAGAAATCTACTTTGTCATTTCCCAGAATATTGTGTCATTCGTTTTTGGTACTTGTTTTTTCTGATAATAAAAATGTTTTATGACATTTCATATTTAATTATCTTTTTTTTGCAGGATTCCAGTTTTTTGAAGCAAGCGCAAAGGACAACATCAATGTGAAACAAGTGTTCGAGCGGTTGGTTGACATCATCTGTGACAAAATGAACGAAAGCTTGGATGGAGACCCAACAATGTTAAACAATCACAAAGGACCGAGTCTTCAAGACACACCTCCCGATGGTCAGAGTGCCTGCGGATGTTAAAGATCCTCATGCAACAAACACTCAAACTTGAAGGCGAACATTCATACACATAAACACACACAGAAAGAGAGACTCAAAATAAAGCGTAGAGACATAAGCAGCCAATATATATTATTAAACTTCACTGAAGCGAGTATTACATTTCAGTTAAATATAGGGACTAAAAGAAGTGGGAGGTTTTTCCCTCAGCAACATGGCTGTCATTACACTGAACTATAATGTCTTAATGAGAATGAGCAGAAAAACACTGCATGAAACTACAGAGCTGGAATCAGAAATTTATATGCCAAAGTCTTACACATTCTTAGGATGGTTTCAGATCAAGTGTCTTAAATCACATCCGTATATCAGTTGAAGTAGCTTTGAAATGTTTGTTTGTTTTATTGGATGCCAGTTTATGGTTTACTAACATTGTTACTAACATTTCACTTACATTTTTAGGACTGGTTTGGAAATATTGAAAGTATGATTGCCAATATTTGTTACATGTTTAAAAGTATGTCCTCAAGTATATTAATATTGGTCTTTGCAATTTGCTTCGAATGCAATAAATTTGCTTTCCCATAAAGGTGAACCTAATAGTTATTTGTTTCCCATTTTATCATAAAGTTTTAAAAATGACAACATGATTACAGTATGAGAGTTATAATTAGTATAATTTTCACAAGAAATTATTTTTACTACCATCCATTTCATAAGCTAAAGGCAATAAAAAAAATACAAGGTTGTGCTCTGTTGTGAAAATGTGCTTTAGGGTAGTGTGGCTAAAAAGAAAGTCAATATTACGCTTACATTTATTTATTTAGGTCTGATCAAAACTATAGTCATAAATAACGCGTCTAAATCTAAATCTGGTTTGATTTGGCATCTGTCATAATAATATGATTTCAAAAAAATTCAGTTTAACGCTCTAAAAAGATATGTGCACAGACATATTTTCAATAACTCAAAAAATTTTCTTTATTTAGTATAAAACGTTGGACATTTACGTATTAATAAAAGGCACATTTCAAAGAATATAAAACACATTTTTTATTTTCAAGTCTAGTGCTAAGTGCATAGCTTTCAAAATACGCTGTTTGTTGTATGTTTTGTATTCTGTTCCCTGTTTCAATTACAGGTCCACAGAGCACCAAAAACCTTTAAAAATGATTCAATACTGCCTCCCGGTGGATAATATGAGGTCAAGTTCAAAAGAATCTATTATTTATTCCTACTGTTGTCATATTTATTATAATCAAATTTATAAATATGTATTTTCAGAAAATCTCAGTTACTGATTATGTGCCACATGTTCCTATTTCACTAGACATACAAATACACAAGTGCAATGAAATCTAAAAACTCAAGACATTCAGTGCTGATTATCAACATTGTTTTTGTCACAATTTCAAGATTAGACATCTAAAAAAAAGTTTAATTGAAATAATCTGTTTTCAAGAAACAATCAATATATTTCTGTAGTATTTTATATACACTACTTAAAAAAAGAATAGACTTGCCTACGTAGTATTTGTAAATACAAACACTTTGTTCATTTTTTGCTCTAGGTAAGATAAAGTGAAAAGGTAAGACCCACTTCTGACTATGCTTATACATTGGGTTTTACTTTAAAATGTATAATTTTTGTAATAATATTTTTTGTATTTGTTTGTAAATATAAAAATATGTAAATATAATGTAAATATAAATTTGTTTGTGCATATTTAACATTTCTTTGCTTTGGCAAGGTGAAGACTCTTTTAAATCTTCAATCTTGAATTTGATCACTAGAAGTTGACCATGTTTAACTTGCCATCATCCGCTCTTTTTCAGAATTCTCAGGGAAAGTCGAAACTTCAAGGGATGGAACAGTTAATAATGAAACACCAGATTCTGCTTTTGCATTTGGGGTCATGAGCTTTGCCTGATCATTAATAAGCTGAAAGGAGAAAAAGTCTGGCACAGAACGGTTGGTGGCACTTAAAGAGCAGAGGTTAGGCCTCTCCTGGCCCAAAGCGAGAAGACGTTGGCGTTCTGTTTTCGGCAGCTGATACTGTTTTTGTGGGCTCCTCTCTGTTGACGTCTGCAATGTGGGTGGTGGTATTTTTGGCACAAGTGATTCTTTCTCCAATCTCATTGCATCTTTGTTCTCTTCTTCATTATTCTTGAAGCTGTTTTGCCTTCCCTCCTCTACACTTCTTACATCTCCTCCTTGTTTGTAGAACTCCATACCTGACAGTGGAGGGTGGGTGCTTATAAGTCCTCCACAGCTGCAGATGGTGCTCTGGGTGGTGTCCAACACGAGTCCAGAAGCTGTTGAACCAGTCGTTACTATGCTTCTCCTTATGTTCTCCTCTCTCTCTACTTCTTCATCCGAGAAAGAAGGGTCTAAGCTGACAGGACGGGTTAGTCGTTGCAGCTGGGCGGAGGTGCGCCGCAAGGCTTCACCCATGAAGCCCGTGGAAGAGGGGGCAGAGCTGAGCAGGCGGTTAAAGAGAGCGAGGTTGCGATTTCGTGTCACTGACTCCTCTAGGTTCTCGGCAATCTCCTCCAAAGGCTGGAAATGCATCTCTTCTTTAGGAATTCTGAAGGAGTGGAAATTTTAAGTTTTTACTTTGTCAGATATTTCACAATGTTGATATTATGTTATATCTCAGAATGTTAAAAGAATAAAATTCCCCCAAAAGTGAAAGTTCTGTCATCGTCTTCCAACTTTATATGAGGAAAGGCCACAATTTTCAAAAAAATTCAAAGCTTGACATGTCAATGATAAAATTTTCTTTTTGGGGTGAATTTCTAAGGAATTAAAAACCACTTTATCTTTTATAACAATTGCTTGCTGTTTTAACAGAGTAAATTTTAAATTGTGAAAGATGGTGAGCGCTGACGCCATATCAAAGGTAGAGCCCTGGAAAGATGGTTTGCGCAGCACAAAGAGCGTAGCCGCTGTGTAGGGCGGACGAGGGTTCGAGTCATTCCAGTAACGATCCCTTTCCAGCATGGGCAAATCTCCATACATCTCATCTACGGCCATCATAGACACCTTCAAACACACACAGAAAAATCTATTTAGTCCCATTTACACTCCCTGTGTAATAAAAAGAATGAGAAAATGAATGAATGAATGGCACAAAAGCAAAGGGCACCTGAAAGTTTCTATCAATCAACCAGTTGGTCTCAAAATCATCATCATCTTCTCCAAATGGATTTATGAGCTGCTCTGCCACCTGACATTTATTTACACAATGAACAAAGAACAACAATAATAATAAAGAAATTGTATTATTTAGGGGTGGGGTATAATGAATTATTCATAATGAATATTTAGCAGAGCACTGGGGTGGGTCTTGACCTTCAACCAGCCCGCATAGAAGAAGAACTGCAGAAGGGTGAAGACGGGAACATAAAGATCAAGGTCGTGACCTGGATAACCCTGACCAGGGTCCAGAAACTGACGACCAATCAGACACACCAGGAAGAAACTATACACTGCCAGAGTTACAACCTGTGGTGAGAAACAATGCTTAAAAGTTTATAAATATGTGTTCATGTTCCATCAAATGGATTCTTAATACATGCAGTAAATCTTATGTGTCTGACCTGTGTATAGACCAGTGGTACACTGATCATATCATAGTGAAAAAGCATGCTGCATTTCCCTCTGAAATCATTTAGCTCCTATTAGAACAAAACAAAAGGTGAAAACAGAGAAAAATCTGATTGCTTTTCAGCAGTATTGTGGAACGTGTTAAACACTATGCACACTATGAAAGGCACATGGTATGTGTGAATTACCTCCAGTAGGAGTTTGTAAGTATTATCATCTTTAATTCTGCCTTCATAGCGAGCAACTGCGGCCAAGTTAGTAAACCACACACACGGGACCCAATATTTATTATAGCGTGAGTGCAAGCTCTCAAACTTCTTACGCTCCTCTCTTGTCATAAAACCTAGAAAGAGAAATACATTACAGTATGTAATATCAAGTTTCATTTTTGATAAAATTAGCTAGCCTAAGATTAACACGATTCAAGACCCAGCGTTGTGTTAACCTGTTTACTGCATGTCACCATTCCACAGGTGGAAAACTTTTCACTATTCTCTTTAATATTTCATAGTTGAATTCTAATTTAATCGTGATGAACTTTATATTGATGGAAAGGTCCAAGACAAGAATAAATATTTGGCACATTTTTATAACAATAAACATAAAAATAATATAATAAAATATTTTTAATGTTACTTCTATAAATACCTAAAATAAAAAATATATAAAAAGAATATATATATATATATATAAATGTTCATGTGTATGCTCCATATGTGCAGTGACAGATTAAATAAGTTAATAATAACAAATTAATTCATTAGTATTTCAGAGCTGTATGTAATTTACTTAAATCAAACATGAAATAGTTTGGCCAATTACACATGAATTTATTAAAAACTTTAATAAAAATGTAAACAAATGACAAACTGCCTTAATAATATGAACTCATTTCTAATGCAAACTTGTTTTAATACACAATTGCTAAGATTATATACGTTTGAAATGTAAGAACATGGTAAGTTGTAATTGACTAAGATTACTTGAAAAGTAATCCCTTACTTTTCAGGATTAACGTAATTTAACTACAATTACTGGCTACTTCTGTTAGATTCAGCATGCATTTGCGGTTGTGACCAGTTGTTTACCTGCTTCAACCACGTGATCCATAGTGGGGAATCTCTTGAACACAGCTGTGCTGACTGATCGCAGGATCAGGATCGCGGACAGACTCGCGTAGCGCATCAGCGTGCGTCGCAGCAACCTGCCGCGCTCGTCCCCGCCCTGCACGCCACCGGAGAGCGTGCACATGATTCTGTCCGGCAGAGGGATGGAGGTGTACTGACTCCACCATCGGTTCACTATTAACGTCACGTAAAACCCTGCGCGCAACAACAAGAGTTATTTATTGTTTCATTCTTGCTTTTTATGCTTTCTCTTATGTCCACAATATCACTTTTAATTCTGATCATCTTTTGAAATAATTTGAAAGAAAAGTTCTGAAAAAAGTTCCTTCATGCGCTTTTTGGTGGAAAATGCCACAAACGTATTTTTCGATAGGCCTATTTTTGGCTTAATAATGATGAAAATGTTTCTGTAAAGATGTTTCAAAATTGAACTAAAAATGAATGTATGTTATAATAATAATTTTATTATAATAACATGTTATTATTATAAAGGTAAAATAACGCAAGGTGAACACCCTACCTAATACGAAAGACATTGGGATAAGACTGGCGTAGTGGTTGCAGTATATGGAGAGCTTTTCAAAATATCTCTTCTGATCGTCCACAAGAAGAAATCTGGAGAAAAAATACATCATGTCACACTCAAAGCATCGAATGAGGACAAAAATAAAACTTACGTACCTGTATGTGATGCTAATTGCCGTGTACATTGCGAAGAAGGCCAGCAACTCTTTGTAAAGGACTTTATAGATGCTTCCCTTCCACGCCAAAAGCAGTTTGGAGAAGCCGCAGAAACGCGCATTGGCAACTCTGGCGGTGTAAGTGACTGTCATCACGCACCATTGAAGCCTCTTACAAATTAAATGTGTCACTGCTTATAAATCAAAGACAGGACATTAACATCCACACAAATACATCACAGTAATCTTAAATTATTAGCTACACGTAGAAACGCTTCAGATTCAGTATTTAATAAAAATGAATGATATAAATGTACATGAACAACATAACTTTCTAGTTATTTAACTGGTTCTTTTTGTGTTCCTCACTATGATATGAGTAAATAACGATTTCAACGTAGAAAAGCTGACATTAACCTTTACTGCTTGCTCTTGTAGGCATTTTTCTAACATCATCAACAATTTTGCTTACTTCAGATTTTATATGTATTTGAAAATTGCATAAGTACACAGTGTAGAGTTTATACGAAACAAGATGTGTCTGATATACTGCCTCTGATCCCATGGGACAACGCTTCGTCATCTAAAGTCAATGTGGGTATACTCGTAATTCCTGGAAAACTATGAACTACCTCAGCAGGTGTTTAGTTTTCCACGACCAAGATATCCCTGCCAAAGTAGTTATATTCAATTCCAACTTAACAAAGTACAGTACATTTTACAATGACACTAGTATCAGACACTTTATAAATATCAAAATGAATAAACAAAACAATTCGTGTACTTACCCGGTCTTCTTCAATGCATATTTTACAAGATATTTCAAAGGACTTTATGTTATGCATTCAGACAGGCTGTATCTGTTTATGTCCTGAGATCAAGTCAAACACTGTTTTTGCAATCTGGAGGTGGGACTTCAAGTGAAAAAATAATCTTTTCAACCCTCCCAGACTCATCAGGACTATGAAATAGTATGTGACACAATTGTACACTAATATCAACAGTATATCCTAGTTTGAAAATTTAGGGGGTTGATACAATTATTGGTAAAAATCCATCAAATACACTTTATATATATTTTAGAGATTCTTTTTAAACTTTGGATAATATTTTATAATTCAGGGAAATTCTTTTAAATCTGTTAGATTAAATGTAAGCACCCACTGTGACAAGATGCCACATATAGTCATTATTACGTAAAAGGTCAACGAAATTGAACTTAATCTGGACAACAACGTAAAAAAGTAAACATTTTCTTTAGACAAAACTTTCAAGTATTTATTAAGAATTGATTTTTAAAAACCTTTCCTGAGAAACACTGACTGGAATGTAAATGCTTTCCTTTTCTATTGTGTTTGTATTACATAAAGACAGTAATTACGCAATCATCTTTCATCTATTGAGGGTCTAATGCGCGCCGCCGGTGATGCGTGGAGTGACCGGAGCTCCGCGGGACACAGCTCGTTAAGAGAAAAATCCCACTGCGATTCACGCTAATGATGGATAAAGGAAGACAGGCAGGCATTTTACACAGACTTCCAAAAAGAGAAACGGCAACGCATCCATACAGAATATAGATTCATTTCGCCATACAGCAGGTCGCTGAGAGTTTTGGTTTGTTACTGATTAAACAGGAGCAGATAGCAGAGACTGTTTTCTCCTGTAACCTTTTGGACAGCAGGTACATAAACCATTGATCAGGTTCTGTAGGAGTTCTTGTTTGGACCAATTAAGGTCAAGGATGAAAGGTGCCCAAATGAGGCTCCCGTCTGAGTAAAACCTGCGATTATTGTAGCTAATGAAATCCTGAGGGATTTAAAGGAACAGTTGAGCCAAAAATGAAATTTTACTCAATTTACTCACCCTCGTGGCATTTCAGATGCATACGACTTAATTTCTTTAGTTTTAAAAAATATCTGTCATTTTATGTTCATATGAAGGACCCAAAATGTTAAACAAATTTCCTTTAATTTTCTTAAACAAAATGTCTTTGAAAAAGCTGGAGTCTGACAGTTCCTGGTTAAGGTCTCTGCTACTATATGATAATAAGTTATTGTAAATAAATTTGTACAAGAATGTAGTTGTAACAGACAAAATCTCTAAGGACAATAGACTACAAACAACTCTGTTGCTGCAGTAGAAGGGTATGTTTTATTTGATAAAGTTTTTGCTTTGAAACACAGTGTGCTTCTACAAAAAAGAATCCAAATTTGTAAAGGCATAAACAAGATATACTAGAAATAAGAAGCTTTAAGAAAACTGATGACTAATCAAAGATGCAAATAACTCGGTATAATACTTTTTTTTGTGATTTTTTGTTCCTAGGTAGCAAGAAGTACTGCTGTTTTACGGCACAAAAACACAAGATAAAAAAGCAGAAAAACATACAACAAACATACAACTGTAGTACGGTATAGTATTGTGAATAGTTGTTATAGCTGTTGACCGGCTGCTTAAACTGACTACTGGTACGAAAAGTATGTTCGCTTTTTGGACACATGCAGACAATACTGCCAGATGATGACCAGAGCAGTGTGAAAGAAGAAAAAGAGAGGTTGAAACACATTGTTTCAAATAAATGTAATAGAAGACCTGAATGGAAATTCTTCATCATTGCAAGTCTATATAAATACATCACTTAACTGTAAAAATTAAATTAGATAAACTAAATCACAAGTTTTGTACAGTTATTACAATTTTGTTCACTGCAAATGGATGTTGATTGATTGTGATATTTTTCATAACATCTCCTAAAGACGATCTATCACCTCCCTATAGGTTTGGACCCAATCTGACAGCAGTTCTGACCAATGCAGGAACAAGATAAAGACTAGACTCTGAAATAACAAAGTTTGACTGTGTCAGTCACCTCATACGCATAACCCAAGTTAAACTGAACCAATGACAGACGTTTACACAGACCCTAGACCTGTTCAACTAAAAGCAAAACTGGTCTAGATGTACATTCCTGGGCTGGTATCAGTTTGGATAAGGAATGCATGAGTTTCTTAAGCTTCAACACAAACACCATCACCACAAATCAACATACCATCAATAATTTTATGGTTTTAAATAAGCTCCACTTAACTCCAACCCAACATTCATTACAGATGAAATGAAGGTCTAAATTACTACATGACAAAAAACAAGAGAGAACATAGAGATGGTGTGATGGTGGAAACCAAGGTGTGTATTGGGATGTGGACCGTCACCAGCCAGAAATCAAACATTCATAGGGTGTTTATCTATGTGAGGATAAGGACGATGAAGAACCTTAGAAGGATTATGTAGCGGAGAACAGCAGGAGAGAAGAGATGTGATGGTGCGTGTTTGATCGGTGGTTATGGTTTAAGTCACTTCTTGGGGGGGCTGTAGGGTTCCAGCAACTGCTTGGAGAAGGTGTTGACCTTATCAGCTCCTCGAACCTCGTGGGGCAGCAGGGGCAACTTTACAATGTGGAAATCTTCATATAAATCCTCCATCTGGAAAAAGCGAGAGAGAGAGAAAGAAAACAGGAAAAGGGTGTAAAGAAATTTCTTTATTAAACACCTAAAGTTATAGTAAGACTTAACTACCACTAATTAAACCAAATTAGACGATCACAAAAGCACACACCTGATCCAGATACTTGGACTGAATCTTGTGTCGGGCCTCGCACATCTTGCAGGGCCGCTCGGCCTCTGGGAAAACCAGCTGGTTGACGATAATATTGTGCGTGTCGATGCGACACTTGGCCAGTTCTTGAATCAAACGCTCTGTCTCGTACAGAGACAGAAACTCTGCAATGCACACGCAGATGAAGGTTGTCTGCTCCTGTACGAAACACAATGTGGGTCCTGCTGGTTAGGTTGGAGTTACCTGGAATCCCATTTAGCACTAAAAGAGGCTATCGTAGTGTGACACTCACCGGGTCCTTAAACTGCTCGCTGACTGAGCGGATGACAGGCAACGTCTCTTCCAGTTTGGATGCTAGTTGATCTGCATTCATGTCTCCCAGACCCAGCATGTTACACATCTGAGATGGTTGGACAGAACTACAGTTAAACATTACATCTCAATGCAAGCAAAATAAAGATTAGAACATAAACTCATTGTCTTATTTTCAGAAATGCAGTGTTTATACTTGTGAGATGAAGGGGCTGATTTGGTTCTTAATCCGCATCAGGCGGCCTAGACCTCTTTCCACGATGGTGGGGAAGTTGAGCAGGCGTAGAGTGTGTCCTGTTGGGGCCGTGTCAAACACCACCACTGAAAAATTCATGCCTTTCACTAATCTACAGAAGAAAAACAAAGCCGGAATAAATGAAAATAAAAGTTATGTTTCTAATACACAAAAACACTAAAGCAAAGGGGATTTCAATTTATATAAGCAGGTGACTTGCAAGTGCCAGCTAGTGGTGGAGATGCAGTACTACATTAAAAGGATAGTTTACCCAAAAAGAAAAATTCTGCCAACATTTATTTACCATCATGTCCTTCAAATCTGTATATGATATATCTTCTTTGAAACACAAAAGAAAATCTTTGAAAAATATATTTTAAGTCTTTAAGAAAAGTTGTTTTGTGTCAATACAATAGAAGTCATTGTTGTTTGGTTACCAACGTTCTTTAAAATATATATTTTTTGTTCTTCAGAAATAAAAAAGATATAAAGTTTTTAAATGATCTGAGGTATTTTTATTTTTGGGTGAACTATATCTTTTAAAGGACTTCTTTCTGCAGTACAGTGCTGAAAATAAAAAAGCTTTTATTTCATTAATTTCTTTAGAAATATTGATGTGAAGTGTTTCAAAGCAGACCATGTAGTTAAGCGATGATTTGTGATTCTGTAAGTCATGTATAATTGTTGAAGAATTACAGTGTCCACAATCTTAAATAGAGATTGACCATTAACGTGTCAAGACTTGGGGAAGAAAACAGGAAGTCAGTTCAGCAGTGCCGCCTACAGCAATAACGCATATTTCGTAATTGAGTCACTCTCCCTACAGTTGAACACTGCACTAGACCATGATAAAAGTTTATTGTTTAAATGATTTCTTTTTTTATCAAAGTTCTCTCAGAGAAACTTGTATTTCCAATAATTCATTCACTCAAATGCAGCATAAGTAGTCTTTATGTAGGATTTAGAAAAAGAAAAAAAAAACTGTTCTCATTATGAAATCTAGTGTCCATTACAAATGACAACCACACATTCCCATATAATGCTGCCCGAGTCTAACCTCATGACCTCTGCATAGCTCATGGCCTCATCGATGCCAGGGAAAGCACTCATGGCCTCCTGCATCATCTTTTTCCCCATACTGAGCATGTTATCCTCCTCAAAGAACTCATCGGGCAGCTCCGCCACACCCAGACTGGGGTCGATTTCCTACAGAGAGAAAAATCAGATCATCTTATGCTTTTCATTTGCTAAAGGCAGTTACAAAGGTGTACATTTTGCATTTTTAGGACCTTGATGGTATATTTAAACATAACTGCCCAAAATATACTCCATAGTAAGAAATGAACTAAAGGCTGAATACATATACAGTGTCTACTGACCATGGCGAAGAGGTTGTCATAGCCTTTGACTTTGGTGGGAACCTTAGAGAACTTCTGGTCGAAGGCATCGGAGATGTTATGTGCAGGATCTGTGGAAATGATAAGGACGCTCTCTCTCACCGCTGCTAACTGAACCGCCAGACTGCAACTGAGACACAGACAGAAAACCAGACATCAGATAAACATGACACAGGAAAATAATCAGACAGCTGTACTAAAGGACATAACCTAGACTATATAAGAAAAAAAAATCAAAGAGCATTTGTAAGTGACATTATATCATGACAGCAAAACAAGCAAATAAAGAGAATATCCACGTAAACAGCTCAAAATATAAAAAAACGTAACTTAACTTAAAAATAACTTTCAACTTTAGATTACATAGAGGTCTAAACAACAAAACAACACAAACCCTTATGAAAACACATGCCTAAAAAACCCTATATGGTTTTCTAATAATAAAAGTTTAGTAACCGTATTTTTTACAGACTGATTACATGGTTAACTAACGTAACCATCGTTTTTATAATAAATGTATCATTTATTATATTTTACTATAATAAACCATTGTGAAGTAGCAGAGGCAGCACTGACAGCTAACAGCCTCTCTCCTGTAAAACACGAGTCTTCATTTACTCACCTGCACGTGGTCTTCCCAACGCCACCTTTACCCCCGACAAAGATCCATTTGAGGGATTTCTGCTCTATAATATTCTTTAATGTCGGCTCTAAAGGCTCTACATCAGGTGCATCTTCAAACTCGTCTTCCACCGAAGCTGCCATCTTGAGCTCAACTAAGTTGGAATGTACCAACGCGTCGCGACAGCCGCACACTCCGTCATTTTGGCTCAGCGGTAGAAGAAACGACACGCTGGTTTGAAGCAAATAAAGATCCAAAATGGACGACGTAGAGCGCGCAGTTACGACCGGAAGTGTGTTAGTTATACTTGATGACTCAGCCGGGTCGTACCAAGTGCTTCCACTGAATACGAATATTCCAGAAGTGATCAGTTGTGTCTTGTTGTAAAATGTAAATATTGTGATGATTATGAATATTAGACCACGGTTTGGAAAAGTGGTGGCTAGTAAAGTTTAATATTTAAATTTGTGAATTGTTTATATGTGTATTTGAAAGACAGAAATCAGGATTTGGCAACCTTTATTTTATTGTAACAGAGAATTTGAATAGTATAAATGGTGACTGAGGAACTCTGCTTCTCATGTATTAATCATTAATTTCCCATTTATTTAGCTTTTTCTGCAAACAAAAGGTATATGGCACCAACAAGCAATTTTAAAATGAATTTTAATTTGAAACAAAATATATCAAATGCTGTGATGATTGTACTTAACAGGTGCTAGAGCCACATTTAAATATGGAAGTCATTCATAATGAAATCTAAGAGCAGTTTACTTTCTAGGCTGATTTCAGAATATTAATTCACTGATTCAGTATGATATACTTGAGCAGAATTATAGTGAAGCATTGTGTAAAACTAATCCCATAGGTCCAATAAACATGATCAGCCCTGTAACTAAACATTTTCCTTTTAGCACAAGCAGTTTAGATTGTGACAGAAAGTATAAGATCATTTTTTGCAGTAGACATTTAAAAAAAGACTTAACAACATTACAAGCATTATCAAAACTGACAGAAGCATTCACTTTTTCTCATTTCTAAATTTTTACACTAATCAGAAAAAACAAAGTAGGAATACTAGGAATTCCTGTAAAGCTTTTACTATAAATAAAGTGGACAGAATTTAAAAGGTGCATAAAGTTCTGTGATTGTATCATTAGTATTAGTAATCATTAGTAATAAAGTAACATCACAGTAAATAAGGGAAAAACTCTACTTGACAGTTCTATCCACAAGACAAGTGGAAACGTACAGGATCTGACATATAACAGCAGTTGGGCAAATAAGCTTCCAATACCACTGTAAAAAGGCAACTTACACCCCAGAACCTGGTAAACAGCAGCTGAAAAGGCAAAACGTAGAGTCTACCACTAAACAACCTCATCACCAACCCCAATACAACTAAACATAAACATCACGACGCACTGGCAAAATGTTCGGAAGCTATTTAGACACATCTTTCAGTAGTGATCAGGGTATACAGAATGGAAAAATAAACGATTGGCTCAGAAGCCTGATAGTGTGTTAAGACATTGCAAGTAAAGACAAAAACTTTCGCATGGCACATGTTCTTATGTTAATAAGGTATTTTCATTAGCTTTTCAGCATTTTTAATACTCCGCCATCAAAGGCACATTCAAAGCCAACTGAAATAAAAACCCCACCCACCAGACTCACAAAGTTCAGTTAAGGATAACCTCATTGGCAGAATTTTGGTGATGGGCGAGTTCTAATGAGAGGGGTGCGACTCCCTCTTGTAGGTATTGCACATTTGGTAAATTTGTTTGGAACAAATAGAAAAAAATACACATCCTAAACGGGTCCTCTCTATCTTCATCAGAGATGCTCAGGTGGTTTTCCACCAAACTTCATTTTCACATTTATTGTCACATCACATATATATGTGTTTGTTAAAGCGCTTTGACATGCAAGTAAAAGGTTTTTAAACAGCTGTCCAGGCCCTTTAGTATAACACTGAATCCTGTTTTTACAGTCTGTGAATACACACAACTTCATTTATTTATACTATATTCTCTAGTAGTTCAGGGCTTTTGGCTGACGTGACTTGGTTGCATGTCCCTCGGTGTGCGCGGGCACTCTCAGTTTGTCTCGTATGAAGACAACAGAGCAGCATCGACAGGCTCCATACAGGAAGGGCAGGTGAAGGAACGCATCAGCCAGGCGTCAATGCAGTCCACGTGATAGATGTGCATGCAGGGCAGGAACCGGATTGGGTCGCCGTATTCAAAGTCCATCATGCAGATTACACACCTAGGAGAAATTTACAAGAGTTTTAATTGCTGTAATGAAAGAGGAAACAGCACAGCCAAAGCAAAAACAACAAACTCAAAACAAAATCAAAATTGACCCCTGTTATATTCTTAATAAAAATGAAACATTACCACGTCCCCAAAAATTACTTTTCAACCTTTCCCTCCAATCACCTGCTGCCTCTGTTAGTTTACTAGGTGTTATTCTACGCTAACTGAATTAAAACAATTTCATGCATATTTAGAGCAAACCCTAAAAAAGTTTAGCAAACCCTTTGGACATCACTCACTCTTTGATCTTCTTTTCAGAAGGTTCTGAGCCCGGGTCAAAGATGCCACGGGGCAGGTGTTGAATGAGCCCGATCCGCTGAGCGATACGGACCTGCTCCTCCTCCGTTAGCTGAGTGGCCAACCGGGTCTGACTGGGCGTGGGATGGTACACTGGCACCTGCACTCGCTCCTGGGGGCCGCAAAATGTTTGATCACATAATTAATAAAGCCCACATGTGGTTAGATAGCAGAGGAGGGCTTATTACAAACAAATATATCAGATCCTATCATCTTTGAAGCAGTATAATTCAAAGAGTAATTCAAAGCCGAATGTGCTAAGCTGGATGTGTTGGATGCTCAACATTGTCAACATTCATTTGTTATTGCAGTTTTATGAAATCTATAACACAGACTTTATGGGGTGTTCATGTAATACAGTAAATCATTAAATGTATTGTGTCAACTTAAAAGTTAATTTTGGTATAAACATTTTTTTTAAATGTAAGACTTGACCACAGTGATTTCTATAATCTTATCAAAAAGGATTTAAAAGAAGTCAATTAACTAACTACACACAGGTTTCATCTTTTAAAATTGTATGTTTATTACTGAATTAAATATGTTATTACACAGATGAGTACATGAAAATAAAAAAATATAAAAATTTGCTTTAACACACCCACACATAACTAGGGTCATTCTGTTCCAACTTAACCAGAGGTTCCTGGTTACAAATATTGATTTTGACTTTTCTTTTTCAGGATGATAATATAGTTAAATGAAGAAGATAAATAAATACCACAGATGAACATTTACTGAGTAATCTATTTTGTTGGGTGGCACTGGCACTGTAAAAAAACAACATAATCAATACAAACTAAAGATCACTAGACAATGGGTCAAATGTATATCAATGTAGGTGAAAGGTTGCAAAAAACCAAACTTATACATGAGCTATACATACAATTCAACACAAAGATAGATTGTACAATTTCTCAGACTGTGTTTTGGTAATACCTGGTAGGGTGGCGGAGGTTCTCCCGGCAGACTCGCCCCCTCAGACTCGTTCAGCAGGGACAGATCATCGGCGCCTTGAGAAGACAGACAGTTCCCCATTGAGCTTAGCCTTCACAAAACAACACCCCTCCAAATGCACGTCTTTGAAATGTTTCTGTTCGGGTGGGTTTTCTCACAACTGCTCGTCTAGTTGTGTCTGATATCGAACTGGTTTGTAGAAAAACAAAAGCCTGCGGTCAGATTTTCGCACACAGAAATGTTTTAAAAATGCTGGAGTCCTTGCAAATGTATATTGGCCGGCTGACTGAATACTTGAAGGTGTGCGCGGCATGCGTGACATGTAACGGGTATGTATTATAGACTAGTTATCTAATAAGGTAATATTTTTAGGTGAGACCTCTTGACGACTCCATCTCTCCTTTCATTGTTTACAAACTCTTGGACCGGAAGTACGCTGATAGGTGGATTATGGGTAATGTAGTTTTTCGTTGTACGTGTTAAGATGAGCGAAACACAAACTGTCAAACTGAAACAGAAATTCAGCAGCACTGTCCGAACACCACAGAAGAAGATGCCTAAGCGCACCTCACAGGCGTGTTTTTAGCTTGTTAGCTTAGCTTGTTTTGGGATTTGAAGGTGCGCAAAGGTTCACATTCAGGAAGAGAAGAAAGAAAGCGGCGCAGTCATGATCTACGTTGAGGAAAAAGTATTTTACAAAAAAGGACACATTGGAATACATGTTTTAATGTAAATGATTATTTTGATTTTCAAAAATGTATTTTGTTCTGTTTGCAGACGAAGCCTCCATCAGCACCACCCGTCTCACCCACAGATCCACCCAAATCTGCCTCTCCTCCTCCCACTCCGGCCCCTGCTGCAATCCCCATCCCTAGAGACGAGACCTCAGATGATCCCCCTGCATCCGTGTCCCCGGCACAGACTCCTGACGGGTGAGCAGCAACTATAAATCCTTATTAAAATATGATTTCAGACTGTTACTTTGGCAAGTGTGAAAAGTATGATATTTGTGTGAGAGATTTGGCAAATAGGTTTGTAAATGTATCTTTGTCGTTTTGTTCTAGTCATGCAAAGTAATAATCATATCCTAGTGTTTCATAGTTTCACAATTATTTTTGCAGTGGTATGAGCTCTGTGGCTGTTGAATCCCAGCTTAATGTAAGTGACTCTTTATTATTATTATTAAAATACTTTGAGTATATAGTTTCAAGCTTGGAAATCAAACATGGAAAACTTCTGTTTAGGAATCTAAGCATGTTAGTATAATCTGTTTCAGGGGATTTCTTCTGATCCTGTGCAGGAGACCCTCCCTGTGCAGGAGACCCTCCCTGTGCAGGAGACCCTCCCTGTGCAGGAGACCAGCCCTGCTCCACCCCAACTGCCCATTAACATCCCATCCACAAAAGGTCAGAACTCTCTGGAACAGACAGTACTAGTTAAATGTCTATTTAAAGGACCTAGTCTCTAGTTGATTAACTTTAAATAATTTTTGATAAGATTATGGAAAAAATTACTGTGATCATTTTAAAAGATGTTTGTGTCAAAACGAACTTTCAAGTTAAAACAATAAATAACCCACAAAGTTTGTGTTATGTATATCATAAAACTGCAATAGCAAATTAATGTTGACATAATGTTAAGCATCCAACACATCCAGCTAAGCACATTCAGCTTTGACTTGCTCTTTGAATTTTACTGTTTCAACCTAGGCTGCTATTATACTGCTTTAACCCGGGCTCAGAACTTTCTGAAAAAAATATTTAAAAATGAGTGACGTCAAAAGGGTTTGCTAAACTTTGCTCTTTGTTTTGATTCAGCTAACGTAGAATAACACCTAGTAAACTAACAGAGGCAGCAGGTGATTGAAGGCGAAGGTTGAAAAGTAATCTTTGGGGATGTTATAATGTTTAATTTTTCATTTAGAATGTAAACAGGATAAGTTTTGTTTTCATTTTGAGTTTGTTGTTTTTGCTTTGGCTCTGCTGTTTCCTCTTTCATTACAGCAATTAAAACTCTTGTAAATTTCTCCTAGATGTGTAATCTGCATGATGGACTTTGAATACGGCGACCCAATCCGGTTCCTGCCCTGCATGCACATCTATCACGTGGACTGCATTTACGCCTGGCTGATGCGCTCCTTCACCTGCCCTTCCTGTATGGAGCCTGTCGATGCTGCTCTGCTGTCGTCATACGAGACAAACTGAGAGTGCCCGCGCACACCGAGGGACATGCAACCAAGTCACGTCAGCCAAAAGCCCTGAACTACTAGAGAATATAGTATAAATAAATGAAGTTGTGTGTATTCACAGACTGTAAAAACAGGATTCAGTGTTATACTAAAGGGCCTGGACAGCTGTTTAAAAACCTTTTACTTGCATGTCAAAACCTTTTACTTGTATGTTACATCACCTATACATGTGATGTGACAATTAATGTGAAAATTAAGTTTGTTGGAAAACCACCTGAGCATCTCTGATGAAGATAGAGAGGACCCGTTTAGGATGTGTATTTTTTTCTATTTGTTTCAAACAAATTTACCAAATGTGCAATACCTACAAGAGGGAGTCGCACCCCTCTCATTAGAACTCGCCCATCACCAAAACTCTGCCAATGAGGTTATTCCTTTAATCGTATGAAAACAGTGGCAGGTTTTCTCTGCGTTGCTGATGTTACCGTAATAACGGTAATACGCGCCGCACGTGCTTTCTTTGACATGATATTATTGTAATGATAGTAATAGGCGCACACATAATTGTCAATCGGTCTTTTTCAAGATTCAGTCCGATTCATTAACCACAACACAATGCTGAGCAAACGTCAAAGTACAAGGCGTGTTCATTAACTGAAAGATTGTCATGACATCTGCATCTGTGTAGTTCTTTATTATAAATGCAGTTTACATGTTTTGCGGGAGCAAATATTTATCTCCAGCGAAAATGGAGTTCTTACCCATGAAGGCATACTTTAAAAACATATCATTTTGAAATTTACATTTCATTGTTTTCAGTTTTTATATTTTTTGATTACACCCTCATTGGGGGCTAATAAGACCCCCTTCTATTAAAAACGTCTATTTAAAATGCTGAAAAGCTACTGCAAAAAAAACCTAATTGACATAAGAACATTTGCCATGCTAATGTTTTTGTTTTTACTTGCAATGTTTTAACACACTATCAGGCTTCTGAGACAATCTTTTATTTTACCATTCTGTATACTCCAATCACTACTGAAAGATGTGTCTAAATAACTTCCTAACCTTTTACCAGAAATGACGCTATGTTTTGTTATTTATTATATAGGTATGTTATCCTGTGTCAATAGCACTGCCATGTTGGAGAGGGCTACCCTATAAACAAATAAAAGTGAAAGGGGAGTTGTGTTTTTATAGACAGCACAATAGTATTTATATTTATTTGCCAATTTCAATTATCATTTTTTAATCTAGGTAGAATACAAAAGTGTTGTTTTCTTAAGGAACTGTAAAAACTCATGCTTGTCAAACATTAAAACATTTAGAAATGTAAACGTTGCATTCACTTGTATGAGCAGCGCTCAGTAGAGCTTCTATATGTCAATGGCAAGAACTAAAAATAAATGCTACTTTTACGGTCCATGTAAAAATAACAGCATGCAGATTTGGCTGAAGAATTGCTTTCAAACAAGTACACAAACTGTCATTCCACTCTCCACCACTCATACCCAATGCCGCACTGTCCGAGCACCACAGAAGAAGATGACTAAGCGCACCTGACAGGCGTGTTTTTAGCTTGTTAGCAAAGGCGCTATATCTCTACATAATCTGCTAAACGCTTCACAAAACACGCGTTGTTTTGGGATTTAAAGTTGCGCAAAGGTTCAGATTCAGGAAGAGAAGAAAGAAGAAAGCGGCGCAGTCATGCAGATCACACTGAAGACGTTACAGCAGCAGACCATTCAAATAGACATCGACGACGAGCAGACGGTATTTACGTGTTTATTTAGCCTCGTTTACATGCGGTAACGACAAGTCAAACGTTTGTCGAGACACAGTGGCTATTTTCAAGTAAATAAAGAAAGCAATGGAAAGCGATAATTCATTTATAGGTCATTGGGGATCAACTGGGCGTGTTAAGCATGTGCAAGACGGCGAGTTAGATATGTAGATAAACAGACAGATAAACATGTATAGTATAGAATAGAAATATACATACATGTGTCTATGTGAAATTCATTATTTATTAGATACATAAAAGGGTAAACGAATAGATGCATGTCTGTATAATTTAACGTAAATTAATATCTGAGAGTAAGATGCATGTTTATAAACCTGCATGTCTAAGATGCAGTAAGTTGCATGTCTATAAACCTACTATAAACTTTTTTTAACAATCGCTTGAAATTCACTGATCCAGGAAGGAAGTTTTTCCTTTAGTTATGCATATGTATCATTTTACCAACCGATGTACAAAATGTGTTTTGTCGGCTCAGGTGAAGGCATTAAAGGAAAAGATTGAGGCTGAGAAGGGCAGAGACAGTTTTCCTGTTGCAGGACAGAAGCTGATCTATGCTGGAAAGATACTGCAGGATGATACGCCCATCAAAGAGTACAAAATCGATGAGAAGAACTTTGTGGTTGTGATGGTGTCAAAGGTGAGATGTTTTAAAATGTCAGCCGTTTTAACCTGTTAATTACAGCATGTATTATTTTACTGTTTTCTTACATTATTATTTTGTTTTAAAAAATGTATTTTGTTCTGTTTGCAGACGAAGCCTCCATCAGCACCACCCGTCTCACCCACAGATCCACCCAAATCTGCCTCTCCTCCTCCCACTCCGGCCCCTGCTGCAATCCCCATCCCTAGAGACGAGAGCTCAGATGATCCCCCTGCATCCGTGACCCCGGCACAGAGTCCTGACGGGTAAGCAGCAACTATAAACCCTTTAAAAAACTATTTCAGACTATAACTTTGGGAAGTACGGAAAGTATGACATTTGTGATAGGTGTGATCGTGTGTTGCCTGGGAGAGATTTGGCAATTAGGTTTATAAATGCATGTTTATCAGTTTGTTCTACAACATTTACATGTTCCATTTACATATTTAGCAGACGCTTTTATCCAAAGCGACTTACAAGTTACCAGTGGCACACTGGGAGCGATTAAGGGTGAAGTGTCTTGCTCAAGGGCACCTCAGTTGTGTCCTGCTGGTACTGGGAACCGAACCAGCAACCATCTGGTTGTTAGTTTAACTCTCTAACCACTAGGCTACAACTGCCCTGTGTCGTATGTTGCATTAATTACATTCATGCAAAGTATTAATCATAGTCTAATAGTGTTTTATGTTATTTTTGCAGCGGTATGAACTCTGTGGCTGATGGAGAAGATACATCTTCAACATTAGGTAATGAGCAAAGTCCAGCCAAGGCCACATTTCCACATATTTTTACATTAGTGAGGACAACTCTGATTATAAATCTGGAAACAAAAAGCTGCAGCTAGTCCCAAAACTCATCTTTTCCAGTCTGTTCTCAGATAGTCATGTGCTTATGTGTGTGTGTTTTGCAGTGACAGGTCCAGAGTATGATGCCATGCTCACAAATATCATGTCTATGGGCTATGAGAGAGAGAAAGTCGTAGCTGCACTCAAGGCTAGTTATAATAACCCTCACCGCGCTGTTGAGTACCTGCTCAATGTAAGTGACTCTTGTTTTGCTGCTCACAAAAGCATTTCAGAATGTATTAATAGGAATGTGAGCATGTTGATATAATCTGTTTCAGGGGCTTCCTTCTGTCCCTGTGCAGGAGACAAGCCCTGCTCCAGCCCAACTGCCCACTGACACACCATCCACAGAAGGTCAGAACTCAGGATTCCGTGTTATTGATGTTATCTGTTTGTTTAATGTTCTTTAAAAGAGCCAGTTTCTTTTTTCGTGAACCGAAAACAAAAAAGTCATTTACATACAATTTTTGGTAACAGATTTACATCTTTTTGTCAGGTGAGAACCCTCTGGAGTTCCTGCGTTCTCAACCGCAGTTTCAAAGCATGAGGCAGGTGATCCAGCAGAACCCGTCACTGCTGTCGGCCCTCCTGCAGCAGCTGGGTCAGGAAAACCCAGAACTACTGCAGGTATCCCATCTCATCGCCGCCAATAACGATGTTTTAAAAGGCAGAAGGATGTGTAATGTCTGTTACTTACTGTGTGATGATGTTTGGCAGCAAATCAGCCAGCATCAGGAGCTGTTCATTCAGATGTTGAACGCGCCGGTGGCCGAGGGTGAGGGTGGAGATGGGGCAGAGTTTGCTGACCTGGCTGCTATTGCTGATGAGGCGGCACCCGGCAATTACATCCAAGTGACGCCACAGGAGAAAGAAGCTATTGAGAGAGTGAGTTAGGAAAGTTTATCTTTTTCGTCAAGGTTGAATTTCATCTAAAAAAAGCTTAATTATAATAAAGATACTTGTGTAAAGAAAAGTACATTAAGTGGTGATATGAGATGAGATGGTGACATAGAACTTGAAACACATTTCTAAATGAAACGTTATTTTTAGGTATAAACAAAGTAGAATGGTTTAATAATGAAAAGTAAGATTTCATATTTCCCTCTTTAAATAATATTAACCAGTGTGCCTGTTGTTTCTCTTTCAGTTAAAAGCTCTCGGGTTTTCAGAAGCTCTGGTGATCCAGGCGTACTTTGCCTGCGAGAAGAACGAGAATCTGGCTGCCAACTTCCTGCTCAATCAGAATTATGAGGACGAATGAGATTTGTGGACAGCCCACCTGCCCGCTCCCCTTCCACTACACAAGCACTGCATCTACTCGGGACACCAGTTTTCCCCATTAATTTTTGAGTTTAAGTTTAAGGGGAGACTCGCAGACTGGGTGGGGATGGGGCGGATGCTTTTACTGAAGAAAAAAATTCCAATGGAATTGATGGAATTTGGGTTGAATGCACTGCAGCATGATGAAGAAGGGGGTGTGATTGCACGCGTGTGTTCCCTTAGGGAATATTTGACTAAATCAGCATTAGTTGAAAGCAGATGCTTTTAAAGTAGTGTTATGGGGTATGATGAGCAAAGTTAGGTGTGAGCAAATATCGCTTATTTGTTTTAATTTTGGAAAATGATTATTAATATATGGCTATTGAGAATTTTATATATTTCTCTAATATCAGAGATATTTCTGTATTTCTCCCAGAACACACCACAGATGAATGTGATAATATTAAATTCTGAAATAAGTCCAGTATAGTCTCAATATGATCAGTTTTAACAAAGTATCTAACAAAGTGTTTCTGTTTGGCAAAACCAATGACTTAAATTCATGCTGTTCATAAATGAATCCATATCATGTGGATTATTATGTCCTTGAGTGAATGTACTGGGATGAAGTATGATAAACAAATTTTATTACACAATTGGTTCATCCCTTTAACATGAATCACTGTTTGCAATGCTATTTTAATAATTCAACTTAATTTCCAAAAATATTGCTTTTATCAGTTGGCGATCATAACAAATAGGCATTACATATCAGAATAGAGACGAGAGGCATCACATGGGATCATTTTAAGAGGTGGAGCAAGTTAATACATTTCATACGTTATAGATTTACGAAGAATTTATTCTTTGAAATAGTGTGCAATGATGAATCGTGCAGACTAAGATGAATGTGTATTATTAAAATAGGGTAACTTATAATGTTGATGTAAAAGCATATCTCCATTTCCGTTATACATTATTACAATCTTTTGAGCAAAATGTTTAAATTTAAAGGCAGTAAGGGTAATTTTTTTTGTCAATTTATAGATAAGCTTATTTTACTGCATAACATAAGATGACCAACTTATACGATTATGTGGCAAAATGAAGGTTTTGCTTGCTTACATTTTAGTGGTAAAAGCAGAGACCTGTTGCAGAATGATTATACTTTGTAAGACATTGTATGCATCCAGAATGTAATGAATCATATCAGCTGATAATGGGTTCATCTGTTTATGTATTAAGTACAGTAATGATTCTCTGAGGACTTCAGCAGTCCCAGAACATTCACCTTTTTTGTTTGTTCTGCAGGTTCAGGATCCAAAAAGCCCACTGCAATTTCCTTTACATTGTTTTGCTAAACGCTTATAACATAAAATGCTCTTCTGTAATGTACACTTACTGTATTAGCAGGCCCACATAAAAGGATTTAAACATGGAATATTTGTTACAAGGAGCTTTTATTGGTAGCCGAATCTATAATTAAGTTATAAGAAAGTAGCAATGACTTCTGTTGGAACTGTGGGCCTGCTAATCTGTCATTTAGTGTCATTCACTATAGCCTGAACTTATCTCATGGGATCAATAAAGTCTTATTGACAAATTGAAGTGGTGGTGATTTCTCACCATGAAATAAACCAAAATCGTGAAGTTTGTACAGTCAAGAACATCATTTATTCAATCAGGTGCTGCTCTTTACAAACTTTTAGTTTTTATAATGGAAAAGATTCTGTAAATAACACATGCATTATGCCTAGGGCTCCGGGGCAGGGGCAGAGAGCACTGGATTGGGACACTTTTGGTGGGATGCGTAATAAGGTGTACAGCTCACTGAATCTCTAAACCCATACAAAACAAATCCAAAACATACCAGCAACACAATCATCTTAGATGTGTAGAGCTACATATGCCATATTCAGTGCAGATTGAGTAACTGAAGGAAGCCACTAAACAGCCGTGGATGGAGGGATCAACAATACTGTAGAATACAATAATAAGAAAGAGGTACCCTAAGAAAGCATTGGTTTCTGTGAAAACAGCAAAAAATAGACAAACATAAAACCATCTGCTGATATTCACTTTTAAAAAGTCCATGCAGGTGAAAACAAACTAGATGGATTTATTAGAATCTTTCAAAATATGGAAGTGAACATTTACCATCAGTGACAGATACGTTCTGTTTATACAACCTTCTTACATACATTACTAGGAAACAGCACCCAAGGTTAAACAATATTATTTTTCATCTAGTATGTGCATCATCTTCTGTATGGGATTAGTCATGTTTTGAGTTTATGCTAATCAAAAAAGGCAGCTGTCTCGACCAATGATAAGTAAAGTAATTTATGTGGCATTTTATTTTTAGTGCATTTAATCTCATTCCTAATCAATCCACATATAAGGTGCATTTTATCAGTCATGTTCTTTAAATAGCTGGTCTCAAACAACCACTAAAAGGTGCTTTAATCAAGGAGTCAGAAAAAACAGAAATAAATATAAGACAAGCAAATAAAACAAAGCTGATCTGCGTCCTCTTATCCAGTGCTCCCCACCTATAGCCAAGCCCCTGCAGCCAAAGAAAATCTCGTACCCTGAACCGCACCCCTTCCCAACACACCCCACTCTTCATCGCCCACCAAGTAGAAGTTGCCCTGTTGCTGCCAGTTTTAATTTTAATTTAGAAGCTGGCCCTGGATCAGCAGGGCAGTTTCTACTCAGAGCCCATGGCGTTTGCCTGAAGAGAGAGAGAGAGATGTGTTTGATATAAACATGTGAAGCATACAGACAGGTATATAACATTAGAGTTTACAACATCTTGCTCGAGAGAAGAACAGGTTCAACATTTTTTTCATCAGAAGTAGGAAAAGAGATAAGAGAGAGAGAGAGAGAGAGAGAGCTAGACATCTATAGTGCAGAGAAAAGAGTGATTCTAAAGACAGATACAGAGAAAAAGGGACTTTCCTATTTTTAAACATTTTTTTTTATCATTGTACAATAAGAAGAACGAAATCACATCCATTTCTTGTACTATTTACTGTGTATACGGCTTGAGAAAGCGTAAAGAAGAGATGTGGAAGAGATGGGCGTTCTCATTTACAAGATGGTATCTGTGAACAAAAGGCACTTTGAATGGGACAACCTTTAAATGCTCACCTATTACACTACAGCACAAACACTATGGGAGCTCATTTACATACAGGAAGCGTTTCCAGGACAATCACAGATTTTCCAACATTTCTGCCCGTCACCTCAAACCACGTGTGCTCTAAACTACGAGAACATCTAACAAAACCCTACTCACATTAACACATTTTAACACGATTCTCCCCCTAAATGAATCTGAGATTTGGGGCAAGCACGATTTGATTGCTTGTGAGGAATTTTCTACCGTTATCTAGATCTTGCCTCTTAATTGAAAAAGGTTGTACTAAAATGCCTTTTGTCAGAAGAACCAATATAAAAATCTGAACCCCCTTAGTAAAGACAAGAAAAGAGGTGTAAAAAAAAATCATCTTTAAGGAAACAGTCGTTCTGGTGTGATGAGTAACAGAAGCACCAGTATTTTTTTTCCCAATACATATTTGCTTTTGACATTTTGTAAAATTGTTCTTTCAGCCCCCACCCCAAAAATAGTTTAAAAACATAAGCATACAAACAAAACATTAAAAAAAGATAAAGTACAAACAAACTTCCCCAACGCTTACAGAGATTGGGATTCTTTTGTGGCCCTCGTGTTTAGAGTCCAGGAGCTCGCAGACTTCAACCTTTTTTTGCACTTTTCGCTCGCTTAGCTTTCTTAAAAATCTCAGACAAACATAGATATCTACCCAACACATTGCACATGGCTCAGTCCACATATAACTCTTTTTCTTCCTCAAAAATAACACTTTTCAACAAAGAAAACGCTTTTTGAAAGAATTCTCGTTTTCTCTGAAAAATTGTTTTTGTTCGAAAGGTGTACTTTTGTTTGTATTTGATCTATTTGAACACACCTGATACGATGCCGGAAGTTCTGAAAAGATGCTTTTGTGTTACATTTTTTTAAAATGACATTTTGCGATGACATCACTGACTCGGGTGATAGGTCAAAAAATAACTAGACTGCCACAGAGCTAATGTCCCAGCAGAAGAACTATACATGTCATATATATATATATATATATATATACACAAACACACAGTATGAGTACAATATGATCTGAATAACATATCAGTAAATATGCAGTTTGTAGTTGCTCACATGTTGTTTTTGCTAAGCCCATGATACATATTGTACATATACATGTATTCTATAGCTTATAAATGAAGTGAAGACCCTGAATTGCATGTAAAGGGGACACAGAGGCACTTTGATTGTGTTTTAAGTGGATGGTAAAATAACTTTAGTTTTTGCACAAGCTACTGAGGGACCAGCGGTGAGACACTCTCAGCCAATCAGATTCCCTGACATGTGATTGACAGCCAGGCAGTCCAGTTATTTAGTGAAGTCAGTGGTTTTAATTCTTTGTTCTTCTGCTGTTTTGACAGAGAAACTTTTTATTTTCAATTTAGTTTTGTTCGTCTCACTAGGAAATACCTTAAACAGGGTCTGAAATGTTTCCCTTTGTTCTTTAAGGATGTGGGCATGTGTCATAGTGCAATGTTTGTGTATGTATGTTCTTTTACAAAGTTTACAATTATGCTGGTGGGCTAAAAAGAAATTGCAGATTGTCTTGTGAGCTAGGCTGTACTGGTGTAGTGAACAAAAGATGCAGTGTAAAGCAAAAGTGATGTTTAATTGAATGAAAGAGCTGTTTAAAGATGGAGAGTGTGATCGGTTGGAAGGGTACAACACTGTCGATATGAGAATGTTCGTAAAATCCAGTTAATGAAGCTTAAAGAGAAAATATTACGATTGTCCATTTGTTAGTCACATTCTAGTTGAAGAGAGTTAAGTGATGTGTTTGAAACTTAATCCTGTTAATCTACAAATAAAACACAGTCCGATCTGCCGGAGCAGAAGCCGGAATCACGCTGTAAAAACCAAATGCGCACAAAAACCAGAAAACAAACAACGCTAGAAAACATTTCACCCCAAAATCAAACAAAGAAACCTATTTGTAAATGTTAAAAATTTGTGTTAATATTCTCAGTGGTAATCTCAATGTAAAGAATTTTTTAATTTATCTAATCAGAGGTATCATTTTCTTAATGCAAATTTAGTTTTCAAGTTTTCGATTTTGGAGTGAAATAAAACCTTATGGTATTAATGAGATGTCTTGTGAGTTTTACCCAAAACTGTACTGCAAAAACCAAACCTAAGCTACGAAAAGCAGAAGCAACCCTTGTGTGCAGGGCGTACCGTGTATGTGGACGCACGAGCACTCAGACTGAATGATGGTGGTAAACAAACCAGCAAAAGGTGTGTTCAAACCCTTTCATTTCTATTTTATGATTTTATGACTCGAATCATTTTCCTTTGAATTCATAAACACTACATAATAAAAGTCTATTTTTTTAGAGTCCCAAGATGGACATTGAGGTTTCAGCCCAAAACAATAATCACTTGTGCTCGACCCTTCCCATTCACTGCATTTTCTACATGTGTATTTCTGTCTTGTTTTGTCTTGTTTAGCAGTGTGACCGTCGTAAGACCAGAAGTTCTCTGTGTAATGCTGTGATGTGTGTTATACTTTCGTGTGTGCTGTCATTGAAGTGTGCTTGAATGTTATATTGCTCCACTGAAGCCTTAAAGAGACGTGACATGAGTGTGTGTTTGTGTGTAAGCGAGTCTGGTTTTTAAAGTGGAGAGTTTAGAAACGAGTAGCTTGACTCCACATTGCAAATCTGTTATCCCTTATTATTGATCAAAAGAATAGTGCATATGTTTAGGTAAACTGCACAAGCTTAGTGTTACATGTTTGACATGTTTGACAATTTTACTCGCAGTCTATTGCTTGTCAGCAGGTAAACAGGGCCCATGCTGCACTGGAAGTCAAAATCAGCAAATCCAGACTGGAAAGCGATGGGCTGAGCCAATCAGAGGTGTCCTTTTTAGTCCTGCCTATCCAATCACGTGAAGTCCATGGTAAACACATCCAGGTTGCATTTCATGTCCTTTTTATAATTTCAGTTGAATGTGGATTTTTCCAAATTAGTTCTGACAGGGAAGAGACAGGCTTTTTTATCACCATGGCATATGGGTGGTGAATAGATCAACAAATTAAAAGAAGGTCGAGGGGATTCGTCAATGCACTGGATGCCTTTGAAACATTATGAAGACAGTTTTGACGTTCCTTTGGATGGTCTTCCATCAGTTAATCCGTCGTCAGTGTACTGAGCTCTCCAGACTGGGTATAAAATGTTGAAGACTCTTCTAGATCCTCATCCGAAAGAAGGTGCTGGAGTTTTCGGGAAATGAATATTTGTGCATGTATTTGTGTATAAGTGAGACTTCTGAGGGTCGTGTGAGAAACTTCCGTACTTAGCTTTGTGACTTCTTTTCCAGTTTTCATTGGGCATTTCGTATCTGTGTGTTCATGAAAGGTCTCGTCAAAGGAACCATGACTGCAAGACAGGAAACCAATATTAATGGGGAAAAAAAAACACTTTAAAGAGTATTCACAACTAATGAAAAGTCATGAAAGTTTTATATGTTTGAAATGATGAAATTGATTTTAGGTTAAGTTAAAAAAAATTGCCAGTTAATATTACAGAATTCAGCAGCAAAATGGAGACAATTCCCAGAATAACCACTAGAGTACAGTGGACACAGTATTAAACACACACGACAACAGCACATCTACAGATCAGTAGCTTCAAGTGGGCAATGCTTCTCACTTACAAAGTAACTTCCACTTGTAAAATTAACAGTTCAACAAAGCTAACACTTTTACCTGCTGGGTTCATTTTGGATAATATATGTAAAAGTTGAGCTTTATTAATGGTATCAGAAGTTTCGAGATGTTTTGCCTTACTAGAAGTTGAACTTCTAAAAAGTTTGAATCGCTAAACTCACATTACCTTGCTGTCCTTCTCTCTCTGTCTCTATATCTTTCTCGCCGTCTCATTCTCTTTCTTTCTCTCTGTAATCCTTGCCAGTAGTGTCCATCCTTTTTCTTAAGTTCCCTCCTGTTGAAGTTCATGTTCAACTGCCTATGACATCATGTCTGGTTGCTGAGGGCAACCAGACAGTTGGGACGTGACTCTCGCTTTCTCTCTCTCTCCTCTGTGTCAGACTTTCTCTCCCATAGATCTGAATGTTAACCTTACTTTCAGCACATGTAAACTAGATCAATTCTCGATCCGTCACAGCATGTCTATCTTCAGTATGCGTGTGCACGCAGGGTCCACAATGAACACCCTTCAAGCGCTAAATGCAAGTGAAAACTGTTTTTGCCAGATAAAAACTGGCCAAGAAAACATCTGCTGCAAGTAGAACAGATTCTAACAACTTTAGCATCCTTTAACTTTGTAAATGTTACCATCACATTATGAAACAAAAAAATATAATAAAAAAAATCCTACTGCCAAACAGGCAGTTCAGTACATGGTCAGTAAGATAATATTATGTCGACTAAATGTTTAATTCATCAGTCATTTCTGGTCTGGCAAAAAGTGTTTGTGTTAATGTGTGCAATATGCATCATGTTATGATACCAAGTAAACTTTGTAAAGTCACATTCTTAAATTACACACTTTCTTACATTCATCATATGTCTGATGAATACAACATTTGGTTTTGGAATGAGCTGTGACATTAAAATCACTGAAGACGAGAAAACAATTGTTTCCATCTGTATGCTTCCCATTGGAAGTGCTTGTGGTTTTCAAAGCTGGTGCTAGTGGGAACGTGGCCACAAAACCCATTTGAAACGAGCATTATATCCCTTAGCAAACCCCCAGAGAACCGTGGACTGCTACCAACCACACGCACTTAAAAGAGCTCCCTACCACCAATCACAAACAGCTGACTGATTGATTGGAAAAGCTGTGATTTTCTAGAAAGGGGTATGTTTAGGGCATGCAGTCAGCTACCACATATAATAACATATCCATGCTTAAAAGTAACCAGAAATATATTATTCCTAAGTATATTTGGATCAAATAAATGTGCAATGTTATGGTTATACTAAATAAAAATACAAATGCTTTTTTATTTGCATTGCTCCTGTTTCTTATTTTATTCACACCTCACATTGGGAGACATTACTGTCTGTGGTAAATGTTAACATGCATTATAACTGTTTAAGGGTGCTACCACATGTAAACTTGTATGTGTGCATGTACCTGAGTCTGCTGTGGGATGTTCAGAAAGTTGTTGTCCCGTGTTCCGATGCCGACAAACCTGTTGGAAGCTGTGGAGCCTGACGCTGGGTATGCTGCTGGGACACATGCACATTCATGTCAGAATTCATGCATGCTTTGTGTATAATAAAGATTTTTATGAGAAACATATTTTATAATTATAATAAATTTGTCATGTGTCACTAGTGATTTAAGCTCGAAATATTAATTCTAAATAAAAATTTAGAATTTTTGTGTTTATATAAATGAGGAACTAATAATAATAAGTAATAGAAATTAAACACATGGGGGTTAGGAAAAGAAGATTTGGAGTGAGAAAATAAAAACTTTTAATAAAAAAAAATTACTGTGCATCGAAAATGACGAATTTCAAATTCAGGGCAGTTGTGCGCACAGGACTCCATGAGATCAGAGGAGAGTTTGTGTTAAACAAGTAAGTGAAATTATGTGTGAAAGAGAGATTGCACAGGATAAAGCTGAAACAAGTAATGAAATGAAGTGATTTATATGACAGGTTGAGACTGATACACCATTCCATAAATATGAATGAATGAGGAAACAGAAGAAAAAAGAACATTCAAGTGTAAGAAGGGGAAAAAAGAGGGATGGTCTTTTTGTCAGTGGTTTGCTCAACCACGCTCCTCCTTTTGCTCGGCCGCCCTGCTGCCATCACCCGACACACACATCCCAAGCAAAGACCAACAACCCAGCACCGCCCGCTCTCACACACTGCCAGACACATCACAGATACCTTCACCAGCACGTCCACACATTTCATTCCTGAATTTAGCTTGATGTGTCAATGGAAATGCGTTATCTCTGAATGTGGGGCGCAATTTGATTTGTTGGTTTGTTTTGTTGTTTTTTGGTGGAGTCCATGCCAGCTGCCCTGAATTTGATCTTTTGAAAGAAGAACTGAGGACAGAAAAATGAAAAGCGAGAGAAATGAGGAGGGAGGCTGATCTAAAACAGTGATTGGTTGATGTTTTGTTTGCTTCAGCCAATGAGAGGCAGCGGTGCATCTCCATCCCCATTCGACTGCAAAAACCGTGACTGATTGCAATCGAATAAACAAAAGAAATTAAAATGAAAAAGAAGTATGAAGGAGGTATAGAATGAGAGAAATAAACAAAAAACAAAAGAAACAAGGAAAGAAACAGGTGGAGAAGATCAGGGCATCTAAGGCCAGAAACACACTTTACGCAAATATGCAAATGAGAGTGCCAAAGCTTTCCAATGCTATTCGTGGCCCTTTGGAACATACTTAATATACGTTTTTACATTACTTACTTTGAAAAGTCTAAACCGGATTTGTTTTTTATATAGCTATCTATAAACATTTTGACAAATTAACTTAATTTCATTTAATTGCTCAGCAACATTCTCTCCAAACTGAAAGTAAACACAAATACCAGTTAGCACTATAGTGCCCTATGTGGCAATGCAACACAGTATAAACTAAACACCTTTCACATATTCTATAAAAGACGTGACATTGAGCTTGCGCTAGCTACAAGTGTCTTTTTTTACGTATTTGCGTAAAGATGTTTTGGACCTAAAATTGAGGCTAAAAGAGAAGTTGGGGCCATGTCGATGGGTTATTTTTAGAAGTGTGTGGGGCGGTTTTAAGGGCTCTGGTGGGTCTGGTGCTTTGAGCGGACACTTACACGGCGAGGCCGGAGAGCCGACTCCGCTGTCAGGGTGTGTGTGGCCGGGTTTGTGCTCGGGCAGGGGGAGGGGCATCGGCACCGGCCGCGCTACCGGAGGAGGTGGCAGTAAGAAGGAGCCGGGCAGTTTGTTCTGACCGTTCCCGTTAGGCTGCAGATATATACACACAACACACACACAGATGATGAGGGGATGAAAGGCACACAGATACAGAAATGTGGAGGCGTGCAAATACACAATCACAAAGAATGTTACAAGCGCACACAGACACTCAAATAAAACGCTGGAGATTAAACACAGGGGTATTACGTGTCATGAAACCCTCAATAAAATTAGAGGAGAGGTCCTCAACAATTATGAAAAAGGGGAAAGAAATACATAACATATTGTACTGGGAACACAATTGGGTACTTCTAAATCCCTGAGCATAATAATGCAACATGGATTAATTATATACACTCTTACCTCACAATAAATACACAAATACATACTGGCAAGAGTGCAGCAACCTTTACAACCTTTATAACTAGAACTTTTAAAATGAGATTGTAATACTGTATACTGTATTGGTAAAATAATATTGCTTAGTTCAGATGGCAGTTCCCTTTTCAAGAATAATACTTGGAGATACAGATGATCATTGTGTTTCCATCACGCGCAACACGAGTATCTGTTGAAATCTCGAAAGACGTGTTTTAAGACCCTTTAAAAAGAATGAGCAGATGAAACCCATTTCAAAACAAGAAAACAGACAGCGTCATGTGTTAGATCATGAAGAGTTAGATCAGAGAGGAGAAACAGAAAGGACGTTTAGCAGACATGTGTGTTTATGTGTCCCATCATGATGATGCTGTGCGTGTGTTAGTGTACCTGTGTTCCCGGCTGGCCCGAGCCGTCAGCACAGACGAACTGGACAAACTCTTTGAGCGGGTCCTGATGGTGATGGTATCGGATGGTGGGGTGGGTGAAATACGGACTGGACTGCTGGATGATGGATGGAGCAGGAAAATGAAGGGCAGATGCTGAGGCACGAGGACTTCCTGAAGAAACAGAGAGAGAGGAAATGAGAAAATATGAATAAAATACACATTGTGCTACTTGACTTTAAAATGTTGTGTGTTCTCATATAAACCTAAATCCTTTAACCAAATGTGTCTTATAATATTTCTACCATTTCCTTAATCTTTTATTTTAAGAGAGTAAATGATGACAACATTTTGTTTTTTGAGTAAACTGTTCCTTTAAATAGCATTTCTTTCATGCTCTCTCTGTCTCTCTATCCATCCCATCCTGTCCCTCCTTTTTTATCTATCTCTAACTCCCTCTTTTTTCTCCTCTCCATCTTTTTTTGGTCCTTCTTAATCTCATTAGGTACTGGGCAGGAGCCAGGCGCTCTAGAGTGCCAACAAACACACACACGCACACATGCAAATGCACTCACAAGCACTCGCACACAAAACTGGTATCTTCTCAATCTCCACTGGAGTTATTCATCACTCACAAAAGCAAACCACAGTATCTCTTTCAAAACAGCGGCCAACATCCATCCATAACTCATACAAACGCATTAGACGCCGTCTCTCTCCGGCGCACACGTTCTACCCTCTTTCCCGGCCTAACGCAAACCTTGCTTTTTCCACTGTCTCTTTCAGCTCTACATAAACATTATAACCAGAAGCGTCTGCCGGAGAAAAACTTCCATAATCACATGCACGTATAATCCATTTAAAGCCGGCGCTCTCCGTTATGCTGACCTTTACTTGATTAGGGCTGCAGCCGGACCCGAACGGATAGCAATTCTGATCTTTTCCCAAAGCCATCGGATGGGATTAAACATCTGGGACGTCGGGGAAGGTCGAGAACACTAAAGGGAACTTTGAATCGCTCCCTTTTGGGTAGGAATGGAGATGTTTCGAGCGGCCTATAAGACCACTATGAAAATCATAGTTTTAATGGGATTTTAATGCAGTTTAAATCGCCCCGAATGTGGCTGCCAAGAGGAGCCCGATAAGAGCACCCCCATCATCCCACACACACGCAAACGCGCACACACTTCTTTCCCATCACATTTTGTCCTGTGCCAATCCGAATGACAGCATGTCTGTAACGAGCAACATGCTCGCTGGCTAATTTTAAAAACTGAGAGAGACGAAAAACGCAGTTTTTATAAGATTCTCTCGGTCACGCATCTGTTCCACATTGGGAAGCTTTCTAAACATTCCCTCATGGCTTCTCCCGTTTCTGAGCCTCTGCTTTTCTCTCTCTTCCTTTCTCTCTCGATCCTCAACCGCAAATAATCTCTAGTGATTCACAAGGGAGTCTTAATTTGCAGCGAATCAAGAAGCTCAGCTCTCTGACAGTTGAATGAACATTCGGCAAACTGTTTCGGCAAAGTTGTTTATGTTACACGAGCGCCGCAAATTACAAAGAGCTGTAGCACAGGTGTCCTGAGGATGGAAGAGAACAGTACAGTAAGAATAGTTTTTCCAATTTGAGATGTATTGGAAAACGTATAGTTGCGATTCCCATTACTGATCGAATGATATGTGTTCGAAACTGTTGTAAAATGCTAAAAAAAAATGCTGCACATTTGGAATGGCACATTTTATTACAATGTGCTAAACTGTTGTGTTGCTTGGCAAGCGCAACCAGTCTATAGTAGTTCGTTTATTAACTAGTAAACTAGTATCTGCCAGTAGAACTGTTTGTTCAGACAGTTTTTAATGATAAATTGAACATTGCACTTTTTATCATATCACGATTTTCCAGCTTCATACAAATAAACGGGGCCCATAGAAGTAACATAGAAGTAAACGGGGCCCAAAACATTTTAGTGATCAGATCATTTAAAATACAGAAATTGCATTAATAGTTTAAAATAATTGTGTGTCCTGATGTGTACAGATCAACGAAACCGCTTGGGATTGGATCTTCTGAGACGATGTTAAATCCAGATTTAAAGAGAACCTGTGACAGTCAAATAGGGAAACATACAGAAACTTCCACTAAACACGCTGAAAAGATGGAAGTGTGGATGACATGATGAGAAGAGACAAAAGAAAGAGATATGGATGGATGGTGTCCCTTGTGAGTTACTGAAAAATTACTGCTGTCTCTCTAGTGCCCAGCCAATCATAGGCCTCCTTCAAAAGCCAAAGGCAATTTTGGACTAGTTTGGAACCAGAACAGGACCTCTGGACCAATCACAAGCCTACACGGCAATATCTCTGAAAAACCCCTCCTTTTCCCCCTTCGTGCTGTCTGTCTCTCCCTGCTGGGGTGTGATTGTCTCACCTGGTCTCACGCCTGCCAGCATGGGCAGCGGGTGGTGTGTGAAGGCCATTCGGGGGGACCTCGTCTGTGCGGACAGGGCGCTGAAATCGAATTTCCCCGCTGGCTTCTTTAGAGACCCAGGAGAGGACAACCCTGCCAGAAACCAAACATCAACAACAGCAGCAACAGCAGGGCACAGCACACACCTATCTAACACTGTTCTACACTGGCTGCTTGCTCAACTCACAGCTCCATACATGACCTGCTATAAGATCAAGAATCTTTGAACTGATCAGGGTAACTTGTTTTGAGCTAATCAAGTGTCGTCTTGTGAACGTTTTTAGGCCCAGAAACATTTGATAGCTATACTAGCAATGATAACAAATGGAATAACCAAAATAAGGTATGATTTGTGTATACACAGATATTGAATTTAAAAACTGTTTGCATATTAAATAACTATGTAACACTGGTTTTTGGTAAAAATACAAAATATCATAAATGCTTTAAAAAAGGTGCTTTCTTTTATTTGATTATATTCTATTAGTAATTAAAACTTCATGAACACAAACCAGATTATACAAAACAAAACAAAAGTATGTGTAAAAAGAGCATCAAATTATGTATTGGAGTTAAAACAAGACTCAAAACAGTAAAACTAATATTGTGAAAAAGTGTTTGTGATACATCTGAGCATCAATTATTTGCCTACCAAATAAAGCACTAATTCATCTACAAAAAATAACACAAGTATCTACCGTCATACTGCCCAGAAATAGTCTTCTGTAATGTTTTATAACTATGTTAAATTAGCAACACCTCAACCGTTTCAATCCATCACTAGAGAGATGAAAGAGAGGAAGATGAAAATAACATGAAAAGGTGATAAATTGCAGGAGAAAGTGATAACAGAGTAGGGATGGCTCATAACTGGCAGATAACCAAAGAAAACACACACACACAGTCCTTGGCACTCATTGCACAGTGTTACTCATACACACACACCTAAACTTCAGTTTGATGCTATTTTTTAACTCTACGTTACAAAGCATTAAATCCCATTTCTGCTTAATTCTCCTTTTTTCAGTGTAGTTGGTCTTGCGTGTGTGTGCCAAAGAGAACACCCGTGTGTGTGTGTGGGAGTGTGCAGATTAGTGTGAAATTGTTAAGTCTATATATGTATATTAGAAATTTGTACGACCACACATGCTGTCACTGTATTAAAATATAAAATCCTACATCAAATGTGCATTTATATCTTAAATTCTAACAAAACTAAACAGGCACTGTGAAAGAAACTATGCTAACTATTCTATATTAATCTGACTAGTGACTGACAAGCGACGAGTGATGGGACATTTTGTCAATCCCAGTTTGTGGGATTCACCTGCAGTGAAATCTCCAAAAAACTGCTTTTAAAGTGCAGAAGACAAATCACTTGTTGCTAGAATCTTGTGGACACGGAATGGAAAATAGTCACAAATTACATTTTTAGAGCAGGAAACCTTCACTAACATGGTAAATACGCCAGAGGGAGAAAATCAAAATGCTACACAAGAAAAGAAAATGGCCTCCCTCTTTTAAAAACCTTTAAATGTCTGGATTGAAGAAAATTGTTTTCTGATTATGACATTCACACACAAACACAGAGCAGATGTCTCACACTACTGTAGACACACAGAAGCACCATCTGGGACTGGAACACAGATTGTGTGTGTGTGTGTGTGTGGTAAACACATTGACAGGAGGTGCACCTGTGAGTTGTGCACCTTCTCAGTGTTTGTTCCTACAAGGTTGTGCGAGTGTGTCGCTGATGTCCTTCATCCAGGGACATAGTTAAGAATTCTGAAAATATTTAGAAAGAGACATAATATCGAGCTCTCTTATGTTGTATAGTTAAGCTTGTGTGTGAGCGTGCAAAATTTAAATCCTGCTTGAATCATTTTCCAAATTAATTTTTCTCTGTTTATATATATTTTGAAAAATGACATGATAACTTTTGGCTAAATTAAATAAACTGATGTGCTTGTATACAGTAGCAACATGTTTTTTCCATATTTTTTCCCTAACAGAGTAGGAAAGAAGGATTTTGGAGGAATAGTTGAAATTACCACAATTAAGTGTGGTAACTTGTCTGTTACTATTAAATTGACGGTGTGCAGAATTTTTCTGTCCTTCTGGCGTCATTCAACTTTCTTTTATGTTGAGCAGATTTTTCATTCTTTCTTGACAACGTGACTCACTCGCTGCATGATTTCTCGCTTAGACGCTCAAACAATTTTTGGAGAGGGTCCATGAATTGGAAAACTCAGCTACTTGCATCATATCTACCAAAGCGCGGTTTGTGGCTTGATATTTTTTAATTGTGACATGAAACACATTGAATCAATTATACCTGTTTGTTAATCAATCACACTGGACATGTTGTGGGGCCTGTGCAAATGGGTCCCATTATTAGGGACAGCTCTACCACACTGTAAAACACTAACCGAACACTAATAACTGTGCTTGTGACCACAGCGACCATTTAGTTCCCTTCTATGTGTTCTGTTCATCTCAATGAGCTTTGATCAAGGATCAGAAATAAAATGCTCTTGTTTCTACACAAATGTCTACATGTTTAGACCCACTACAGTGTCAGTGTGTGAAGTGTGTATTCTAACCATGGTATGGGAACTGCACGCCATCGTTCTCATGTTTTATCTTCCTCTCCTGAACACTCGTCAAATGGTGCTGAACTGCAACTGAAGTAGGGAGCGAGAGAGTGAGAGTGAGAGAGAGAGAGAGAGAGAGTGAGAGAGAGAGAGAGAGAGAGAGAGAGAGAGAGAGAGATAAAGAACTTGGTACTGATGCCTAATCATGCTTCATGTTCACTGATACTGGCCTGGTGAACATATCAGTCTTGGGCCAGGAACTTTGGGTGGGAATATCCTTACCATGTCTTAATTAAAAGTAGTTAAAAAATGTATTTTTTTTTTAATTACAGTTTATTTTTTAAGCAAAAAACATGTTATGTTGTAAAACAGTCGGTTATGTTGTTGTTTTACTTTAAAATCAGTGGAAACGTGAGGCTTGGGCACCAGCACCATTTGCATTGAAAATGAACGTGTGTGTGTGTATAACGCTCACCAGCATCGACATCATTAGGCCAGCCACTGGACTGTGAGCTGGTGCCGGCTGGAGAACGACTGGAGTAGAAGACATCATCAACAGGACTCTCCATTTCACTGTCATCTATAGACTTCCGCTTGTTAGAACTGCAGAGAGAGAAATATTATAGAGAGCGGTTAATCATCATCACAGTGATACACTTCTGCAGACAGGTAGAGAAGAACACAGAAAAAGAGAAGGAGAAGTATGTGACAGACCTCCGAGGAAGACTGGCGTACAGCTCCACCTCAGACCTACAGCACCGTAGAAGATCAACAGAGATGGAAGAAAAAAAGGTATGAGATAATGAGAGGCAAACAGAGAACAAGACGGGTCAAATGTCCACTGAAGAGAGACTGAAACAAACAGAGGATGGCGAATAAAGTATGATGTGTGTGTTCATTTGTAGTTTGTGTGCGTACCTCGTGGATGGAGGAGAGGTGAGTGAACGTCGGCCGAGTGCTACTTGGTTGATGTTGTAGTAACCAGGACTTTCCAGATCGGCGAGAGAAAAATTGGGACCTGACGCTGTTGCTACCGGGGCTGTGGAGAAGACAGAGAAACTTATTATTTAAAACTGAAACTAGCAATTTAAAGTCTGATATAGTAAAACTGTTACATCTCAATTTGAGATGTAGGATTGTATTTTAAATGTTTTTTATTTATGTCTAGGAATTTGTCATTGTTGCTCGATTTAGTTTCACTAAACTTAAATAATATGATGGCCTGACGCTGCTCCTAAACGAAAAAAGAAGAAAACACTGGTGTGGGTCTGTGTTACTTACTCTGAGACACACGTACTAGCTCGGCTACGTTCCAAACCCCTGAAGTCACAAAGCAGTCCTGAAAACTCAGATGTCCTGCGGAGAAGTAAACATATACCTCACTCAACTGGAACCTGGGCTCGGTGCTTAAATCATATTCAAAAAGGCCAGCAACGAAGCACTGAACAAAATGCAACAGCAGAACAAACTATAACCACTTGTTGAGGTGCTGCAAACTTTTCTGAAAACCAACATCAAATTTGTCACTGATGTCACTTCCATGTGCGCTACAATTTAGATTTTTTTTCTAGGTTTTGACAAAATGCAATAAAATCTGGCAAAGCTCTCAAAACTCATGAGTGCTTGTGCTCAATTCAGAAACTGTGCCTTTAGATTGTGTAGCATCAGGTTTGACATCATTGACGATAAATGACATTAGCAAAGAGTTTGAAAGTTTGAAACTAGAAAGACTATCTGTGAATTACGACACTAAGCTCCTACGACCTCAATATAGTTGAGTTTCTATTACGATGCTTTTCTATTTTATGAAGCTTTATTATTAGGATGAACTCGTCCTCTAACAAGACAAAACACCATCAAAAGTACCTAACTAACGTGATATAGTTGGTAATATGACATGTGAAATGTTAAGTGAGTCTAACTGTAACATGACTTTCTTACCGTTTGGTGGCGGTTTGATATCTGAGTCTCCTTGTTGATTGGAATTGTCTGATTGCCCAGATTCTGCATAAAACAAAGAGAGAAAGAGATGGATTTAAACATCAGCAAACGTTTCATATTTAAATACTACTGTTTAAACATTTTACTGGATTCATCCCTGCTTAGACACAACAACACTGCGAAAGATATTTTTGAACCTTGCATACACATACTGTATAGAAAGACAAATAGGAAAGAGAACGAGAATATATGGATGAAAGTGTGTGTGTGTTTGTGTGTTATCAGTACAGTTTATAAAGATGAGGCTGGTGGGCTGTGCGTGTTTGTGGAGGTGTTTATCGGTTGGCTGTAGGTGATAAGGGAACACACTGGCTCATGCCAGCACGATTTGATAGTGTGTGTAGAGATTAGGACGAATACACTCACACAAACAAAAGAACAGCAATCTAAACACTAAAAAGATGCAGAAGAGAGTCTCTCTTTAGCTTGTTGTCTCTATCTCACTCTCTTTTTCTACAATCCTGGCAGCCATTTTAGTCTTTGGCAGCCATCTTAGTATTGGCGGTGCACACACATTCCTGCTAGCTGACGACACACACGGACACATATATGCACAGGATAAACACAGACCCAAACCTTCGAATGCTGCTGTAAAATGTGTAGGTTCTATTTTACAAAGACATACAGCTTACAGGCCTGCGTGAGGGGAATGAGACTAAGTGCGAAAGCAAATAAACTGCAGAATGCATATAGTCGAACCGATTGTAATTTTGAGGGTGTGTAAAGGTGAAAGTAATATGTTTGAGTATGTGTTTGAGTAAACGTTTTTGGATGCGCTTGGGTTCTGCAGTTGGGCTCTAATCTACATGTATTGTGACCATTTCTTTTAGGGACAGTTTACCCAAGTCTGTCATTATTTGCACACCCTTATGTTGTTCCGAACTCATTCTTTTGTGTTCCATGCAAGACCAAAAGTCTTATAGGTTAGGCAGCATGTTATTATGACCAAGAACCTCAGTCACCATTCACTCTCATTGCATGGAAAAAGATGCAATGAAAGTGAATGGTGACTGAGGCTCTCAGTCATAATAACATTCTGCCTTATAATAACTTATTCTATTGTGTTCCACTGAAGAAAAAGACAAATGACATTTGCTGTGAAAATGGGAAATGAAATTTAGAAAGTACCTACATATTGAATATATCGAACTATTTCTGTAATTGCAAACTTCTTTTAGTTAAAACATGGGAAATGGAAAGTTTTTGGTGGATGACATTCTGTGAAACATACAATTCAGAAATAATAACAGCCACAGAATGCAGAAAAATCACATCTCATCATTTATCATTTATACAAGATAACAGTATTGATGCTTTGATAATACAGAATGCAAAACCAAATCTAAATCTTATAAATATAATTAGAGAGAATTTGTCACATTTAGTTTAGAGCCTAAATACAAACAAAGGCATCTGAAATGTCTTTTTCTCTGATGAAATCTGTGTATTAGTGATCTTTTGACACATGCAAAAGTTACACATGCACACAGATTGGTGCAGACTGTAATGGTTGTAATGGATTACACCCACACACAAGTAAATACACACACCGACACACGCAAAAACCCAAGAACACATGCTGCGATATCCGCTTAGATGCACTATTAATCCATATATTATTCTCAGTATGTGTTTGGTCTGTGTTTTTTATATGCAACAACACTGAATTTTTCAAAGGCAGGCTAAATTTTTCATTTTGGGCTCAAAGAAGAAAGTTATATGATGCCGAGTAGATGATGACAGAATTTCCATCGCTGGTTCATTTATCCTTTTAAGTCCTCACATGTCTTCTCTATTATAATTTGAAATGACACAAGGTTGTTTAGGTGTGTATATGTTTGTGTTTACTGAATGCTTTAGTGTCTATTAAACACGTGTCTCTCTGACCCGAACAGATGTTACAACCTCATTCAGCCTCTTTTTTCCAATGTTATGCCCCACACCCCCATCCCTGTTTATCAGCATGCAGTTGGGTTTCGCTTAAGAGGTTTAGCATTATGTTGCTAAACATTCTGACCTTTTTTTAATCCATAATGCTCTTAAAGTGTTCCAAAGCGCCTTAATCCTCTCCGCCTCTCACTCCGCGGCTCTCCGCACACATTTATCACCCAATAGTCATCATTCTTCCTCTGTCTTACAGCTCTAATTATTTATTTCTCATCGTCAGCTCAGTGTCACGATGAGAAATGTCTCGTAGCTCGAAGACACGTCTCGCTGCTGTACATGCAGCGCTGGGCTTTTTCACTGTGAGCGCCTTGGATTATGTTATAAAGTCAGTGAGAGAAACATCTGTTTACACTTACATATGAAGAGCTTTAGGGAGCAGCTCACAGTGTGTTCATCAGATGACTTTAATTTGTTTATAAGAGGTTATTTCATTAAAAGCAAGCTGTTTTTAAAAGGTCCATTTATGTGTACATATTTCCATTTATGTTTGTGTGTTTGTACATTTGTGTATGAAGGAGCAGGTGTGTGTGAGTGGTTTCGGCACAGGCTGTCACCCATCTGTGTGCCCGTCTGCAGCCGGAGTCTGCCAACACACAAACACACACGAAGAGAGAGAATGGAGAATAGACACATACACACACATACGCAAACAGAGCAGAAAAGAAAGATGCATCTTTTGCTCATATATCTTACCATGCCATTCCATCAATATTTTTATTATTATACAATGATCAAAAAACCTAAGATCATAATTGGCAAAGTCCTGCAGCCTTTAGACATCCCGGTTATTTGTCATATCAAATCCTGATGCATCACAATAACATAAATTTGCAAAAAATCCCTTCTAAATAATTTTATTATATTGAAAAAAAATGCTGTTTTGTCAATAATAGTTGTTTGGTTAATATTTCTTTGCTATCAATTTTGTATGTTAATTATAAATGCAATCTAAAGGCATTGACAATGATGAACGACACTAGTAAATTTGATACACAGTACTTGCGTTTGTTTAACCACAATATTGGTTAAGACCATCACAAGACCATATGGTTTGCATATCCTCTCCATCAATATATCAAGCCCTAGCATTTTTTTAAATCAGCATGTATAAGTGGTGTTTTGTCCAACAGGGTCCTTGATCCAGAAGCAGTTTGACAACTCTGGTTTAAAGACATTTAAAGTCTGTTCTGGGTTTGACCAGTAGGGGGCTCCTTGCGTTAGGTCAGCACACAAAATGAGAGTCCCAGTGCTGAGAGATAACAGGTGATGTGATTTGGGCCTTTTGGACCAGTCACAGGTGTGCAAGTTTACATCTACAAACATTACTTTTCAGTGTCAATAAAACACTTGCAACACTTGCGGTTTGATCTTTAAGGTCGCTGTATCTTCCCACACAGTGATAACACAGTAGCAAAAGGCCAATGTGATGCCATAAGCACAATCTTGGCAATACAAATGCAGAGAAACGCACTGATAATGTTCTCACTTACTGGAGTTACTATATAACGTTTCATGTGGTGGGATACAGCAGGATGTATATCCATTCATGAATGTGTGTGTGTGTGTGTCCTCAGAATACCCTGTGACCCAGACAGGATGTGACTGTTAAAAAGGGTTTCACAATAGTTCAGTGTGTTTGGGGCTGCACAGGATACCAGGTATAAATCTCTCACACACATTCTCTTTGAGCATGTTGATCTGTAATATAACTTATAGCCTGTTCATGAGCTTTTTGTCGTTTGTTAACATACTGCATCAAACACAAACAATAAAATTAGATACATTATTTTGAAAATCTTAGTTTTCAAGGTGTTTGTTCAAGGTATCTCGCAATTGCGTAAGTATTATATTTCACCGTGCATTTTGATGTGTACTGTTTGTTCTAGGCTTTTAATTGTTTGGTTTGTGGAGATTTTTGCTATTATTTTCAAAGAGATTTGACTTAAAATGTTTGCCTGGCAGACAATAAAATGGACAATAAAATAAAAGGGACATGGACATAATTCCAATAAAACCTACGTTAAAGGTGAGAGCTGAGCCAAACCTAGGGATCAGGATATCATAAAGACTAGTGAAGGGATCTTCTGACATTGGCCAGTATACAACACCTAGAACACCTTAACAACCACATAGCAACACCCTGGGGCAACCAACCAGAACTCCCTAGTTCCATGGACAATTACTGAACTGATCATGTGACTAAAACATGCCACTTTGTATCATAGAAAGAGAAAGAGAGAGAGAGTGAGAGAGTGAGAGAGAGAGAGAGAGAGAGAGAGAGAGAGAGAGAGAGAGAGAGAGAGAGAGAGAGAGAGAGAGAGAGAGAGAGAGAGAGAGAGAGAGAGAGAGAGAGAGAGAGAGAGAGAGAGAGAGAGAGAGTCTGAAGGAGCTCTGGGAACAGAGGGTTCTGCCAAAAAACTGGGAGAGAGAATTAGGAGGGGGAAGGCCGACAAAATCTGTTGCCAAGGAAAGTGAAGAGAGTACAGAACATACATCTACACAAAGAGATGAGAGCGAATAGACAACTAATAGAGAAGAACAAACAGCGTTACACACTGAAGACAGACACGCATACAAACGAATACATGGACACACATAAACTTTGACCCTCAGTCACAGCCGACGTCTTAAACTATGTATGCAGTGAGTTGTAGCTCTTTTTACCATATCGCAGAGCTGATAACCAAATTAAATGAGTGCCAATCCAACATGCACGTGTGTATGATTTTATCTGGTTATCAGTATGCTCCTTTAGCACTGTTGTACTGATAAACCACAAAAGCTTTTCCAAAAGACAGCAACATCACTAATTGAACCTTATTAACAAGCAAACATCTAAATGTAAACTGACGAACACAACAACAAACATTTAAATGAGAGAGTGTAGATACAGGTCACAGTCTAATAACTTGATGTTGGCTGGTGACTTGAGCTGTGCATGTGTGTGCTTATGCGCTTTGGCTCTTATCTTATTAACAGAGATAAGGAGCTTGAGAAGGAGTTTGACCTGCCTAGACTTCTGCTGTTCATCACGACATAAAACACTGCAGACCTCCATGTTCATCCAGTCCCTTCTCTTCTCACTGCCTGACATGAGAAAGATGCTCTGGGGAACATGGATCAGTGATGCATGCCTGTGGGTGGCTACCAGCTTGTTGCTATATGGCTGTTCTATGAGTCAAAAAAGGTTATTATTTCAGGGACTGATATTGTTAGACAGATAAAACGCAGAAATACTTTGTTCCCCAAATAACAGCCACAATCATTTTAGAGCTGATCTGAGAGCAAAGGGTTTACGGTGGAGAGAAAGGGAGCCATGAAGGTTTCTCTAGTGGAACTGCAAGTGACTGCATCTGTTTGGCAGCAACTCAAAAAAGTTTAACGTTTCAGCCTACACACACACACACACGGCTCAGAGAGATCTAGTGTTTCAGGCTTAGGCCTCAGGGACTGCTATTCCAGGCTAGTTTATGAAAAACAGCTTTATGTGGAAAAAGGGGAAACGTTGGGAGAAAAGAGAGAGAATCAGAGAGAGGCTACATTAAGAAACAAAGGCAATGTAGACATTGCAAAGTTTTGGAGTTATAACCGTATTTACATGCAGGAGTGAATCCCTAATAATTTAGATCTGTGTGAACATACATAAGTACTTAAAACGATTGACATAATGATAACCATATTAGCAAATTTTGGCTGCAAACAAGAAAACTATTTCTGATGGAAGTAATACAATAATATGCGAACATTAAGTGGATTTTTGTATTTGTGACGCTGTGGCATTTACAAGCGTTCATCTCATAAATATCATTACTTGAAGGCACCATCTGTGTGTGCAGAACGGGATCAGAAAAGGAGTGACAACTGAATTACTTGTAATGTGTACTGGGCCAAAGTCAAGTAATGAATGAACATGAGTGTCCAGTGAAGAGAAACTCCTTTGAGAGTCATTAACAGCATGATTTGTGATTCTGAATAATGTGCCATTACTTTTCCAAATTCACCTGGACACATTTACCCCCATCTTTCCCCAGAAGCAAGTGCATAGAATCAGATAGCAAATGAAGTTGATGGTTAAAGTGAGAAATAGAGGAGGAGATGACATCTGCTCTGTCCTTAAACAAGCCACAGATGCAACTCTCTCTCTCTCTCTCTCTCTCTCTCTCTCTCTCTCTCTCTCTCTCTCTCTCTCTCTCTCTCTCTCTCTCTCTCTGGCCAGTAGAGCACAGCTGGGAGGCAGGTGCTGTCTATCATCTGGCATGAAGCGAATCACAACAACCTCAAATGAACCGGCTCAGTTCCCGCCCTCAGCAGCCCTCAGGGTGAGCGGGACAGACCGCCTCTCAGAAACACCTACAAGCCCAGATGTCATGCAGTGCCAGCCATCATTAAGCATCACTTTCCAGTGCATGATGACTTCTACGGTTCAGATGCGCTCAGATTTGCAGATTTGTTCTGCAGACATCTGACAGCATTAATTAGAATGGTGTCAGCTTCAAAACAGCACTAATAAAATATTTTATAGACAAAGTGACTGATGTTGCTTTAAGCGGGTCTAATTTCATAGACAGTAATAAAAACTGTGTACACAAATAAAATGATCAGAGGTGGATCCTCATAAAGTGTAGTGTACTAGGGGATGTTGCTGTAAAGCAGAAAAGGTCATATTTTTGTAAAAAAAAAATTTTTCGTGGTAGATGAACTTTGGATTGGAGGTCCAATTATTTTGGGGTAAAAGTTTAGTAATTAATAGTATTAAAAATATAGGCAAAATAAAATGTAATTAAAGTCTGTCCAATATATTTAACTATTGTTAATTATTTCAAAGTTTTTTACATTGATTTATTTTCACTGTTTCTCAACCAAATTAACATCACACAGACTTACAACATACCACAAGGATTGTATTTCCTTTGATCACAACCTAGCTTTCATTCTCATCGAATTAAATATGGCATCTAATCCGACTAAACTCTATGGCTACTTTACCACTAATAAGACAACCAAATAAGGTGGACAATTGACCTGCACAATTAACATTTTCTTTTCAACCTCTCGCTAGACTCGCTCCACTGCTTGCTCGCTCTCTCTCACCATCTGATTTCATTTATCTGGCAGTTTCTGTCTCAAAGGATGCTGATGGCCTAATAATCCCACTTTCCTGCAATTATCTCTTTTTTCCTCCCTTCTTGTCACCCATGATGAAGGGGGGAAGTGTGCGGGACAGTTTCTGCATGATTTTGAACCGTAAGTCTGTGGCTGAATTCCTGTATTCTCCATGACACTTCGCAGATGTCGGTACAGACGCTGCCCCGGCACAAAAATACTGAACCTTGAAAAGAACATGGAATGGAAAAGCCAGCATTTCAGCCACAGGGTATGTGCGCTTGTTGCCAATGAAGTGAACGCCACCCAACTAAAACAGAAAACTAAATCACTAAGCAAATGTTTAGCTGTCTGAGCTGCATCTGGTGTTGTGAGCAGAGGGTCCGAGTGCTGCTTCTAGTAGCTAAAAAGAAATCAAATCATATAGAGTATGCATTAGATCAAATAAAGGAGTACAACAAAACCCTGGAAGGGACAGTTTACCAAAATCTACTTTTTTTGTTTTCAGAACAAAAACAAGAAAATAGTATAGAAGTAGTATTAACGAAATCTGTGTGATTGATGCGGAACAAACCACAATTTAATTCAGTGCATCAGAAAACGCCAGACTAGACTGCATCTGTTCAAAAATCTGCACAAAAAGTACTAATGAATCTGTAATGTAAAAGTCACATTAAATTTATGTTAGAGATCGTAAGAGAATGTGCTTTGGCTTGTGTTTAGCTGGCCTGCAAGCATTCATCATTTTCTCATTAGCTTTGAGTTGAAGTAATTAAATTCTACAAGTTAATTACTCAAAACAACATCTCTGCCGAATACAAGGACGGTATGATCTAGAACAAAGTTACCCTACGTTCAGCAATCTTGAAGCTTCTCTGGTTCTCCAATCAGAGCAGCTGGGACCCATTAACACAGTTATAACAACTGTTTCTCCTGCACATTTTTCTCTGTGGCTCTCTCCTTTCCACTGCCTCACTAATGTTTCAAGACTCCCTGGGTAACTGCACTGGTCCATGAAATGTCATGGACACAGATATTTACCAGGAATGGAATGATGTTAATGAACATGCAGACACTTTTAATGATTTTGTAGATTGGTGATCACACATATAATTTGTGCTTGGGGACAAAAAGAAAAATCTTATGGACTTGCATACCATAGAAACATCTCACATTTCTTCAGAAAATATAGTTAAATATAGTTTTGTTCATCAGAAAGCGGAAGGAAGTCAAAGTCTTTCATTAGCACAAAATACACCCAGGGTGGTTTTTAAAAGACGCTAAGAACTTCAGTTCTGTGTACTAGGTCAATCTGCATGTATTTTGGTTTCATCCCTGATCCACCGATGATCAGTTATAGTCTAATACTTAAAAGCTTGGAGCCGCTGATCTGCTGTAGGTTTAACTATAAAATACAGTAATACCCTGCATTCCCAAACGCACTACTAAATACAGGCCTACAAAACACATACTTTGAGGGGAAGTGAGATTACAGAAAACATACCCAAACACTACTCTGTCGGCATTAAGAGAGTTATAGTTTTGGAAAAGATAAATATATGGATAAAATTGCACAAATATGTCCTAATCACTGTACAAATCATGCACATGTAGACACACAAACCACCCAAGACCAGTGAGGCAGTCAGGGACAGTATGGGATATGAGAGTCGTGACGGGATAACGCAACATTAGATCAGCTTCTAGGATGAATAGTGCAATTGTTGTGTTTGTAGATAAACTGCAGTTTCTAAACTAGACCACAGTCATCTTGTTAATCCTATTAAGAAAATCTCTTAAGGTTGCAAATCCCCTTTACTAAAATATGGTACATACAGTATGTGGCTCTCTGAAGCTCAATTCTTTTAAAAATCAATTAATCTGCAGATTATTTTATTGAAGGGAGGTTTTTTTAAAGTAAAGGTGTTCACTGCCTATCATCAGTAGCTGGACAAGAGGTCTTTGAAATTTGGCTTGTGATTCTTCATGGATCTTGAAAAAAGGCAAAGAAATCATATAATGATACACAGTAAAAGCTAGAAAAGTAGTTTGGACCTCTGGTATGTCATTTGTCTTCAGTAAAGCAACCCACACACAGCACTACAGAGCTTGAAACGGAAGAACACCTGGAATGGGCTTCCTGTTGATTTCTGAAAGGTTAACACAGACAGTCTGCTGCAGGATTTCTAGGCAGGTTGGGTAAAGGGGAAACTAAGGGCATCAACACAAAGTGTGTGTTTTGACGACGAATATCATATAGTTCTATAACTAAGTTTTACAAAAAAGCATTTCTGAGATCTGTTCTCTATTTACACTGTATGAACAAGTTTTTTGTATAAACTATCTCTCGCTGTCTCTAAATATTTTGGGGCAGTAATAGAGCTTCTATTGTTTGAGACAGGAGGAAGCAGGAACTGTATCCTCAATGACCTGAATGTAATGTGTGTGTCTGTGTGTGTGTGTGTGTCTGTGTGTGTGTGTAAAGAGAGAAAGAGAAGGGTCTGCGCTGACAGCACTCCATAATGAGCTTCCTCCAGATTCTTTGATTCTCCATCACACACACAAATATTACAAACAGACTGTGTCAAGACCCTGATCTTGTAGCTGTGTTTGAGTGTGTTGCTTTAATAGGCTGGTCACGCTTGCTTAATGCTACTTGAATAGAACTTTATTGTGGGTTCTGCCTCTTAGTCCTGTGGTTGACATGCTTTAATAACACTGTCTAGAGTAAGAGTTCTTTCTTTCTTCCCTACTAAAAGTAGTGACACAAGTAGTAAAAATGAACTAGTGTGACAGTAGTTATTATTAAAGCTGCTTCAATAATAAAAACTCTTCTTCTTACAATAGGGTTACTGGTGGAACCAGGTACCAGGAGTCTTGAAAGTTTTTGCCAAAACTTATGGGACTATAAATTCAGTTTGGAAGCTCCTCAGAGAAACGTTCTTTGTAAAAAAAAAAAAAAAAAGTGCCTCAAGGTTCTCCTTATGGTTTCACTGGTGTGGCAGGTTAATAACCTCAGATAATTTTTCTCTTTTATTTTTACAAAGTAGCTTAATTTTTATAAAGTATCTTACCTACTACAAGAGTGCAGACAGTGTAGTTTTAGTTACCATCCTAGAGCAAGTGTGTGAGATAAAAGACTATAGGAGGATGAGAACAGACAGTTCTTTGGCACTCATGTACCTAATGTCCTCTTCAGCCAAATCACTTTCTCTCTTTCTAGCTCATATTATTTCAGTGTGAGTAGACAAATGAAAACATTTGTCTGCCAACAGCAAGACCACAGAAGTCTCTCAACACATCCAAATCTCACACTCCTTCGTTTCCTTTCATGTTTCATTTTTGACAAACACACACTTGCAATGCAGGAGACAGACGTCTCGTGACCCCCTACACACTCTGTAGCCAGTGGCACACACACGCACACACACACAAAATAATGTTTAAAACCAACAAATTGACACAAAAGTGTGAAAAGACATCCCACCTGCAGGTGGCAGTATAGCTTGTGAAGGAGGTGAATTTAATTATTGCCCTAAAATGTAACTGATATTGTTAAAGCATGTTTTGCTGACTGAATTGAATTTAAACATTTTATTTATTATGCAAATAAATAACTCTGGAACTACAAATGTTGACATTTTGGAATAAAACAAATCAATGCTGTGTAGCTAGAAGCATTAAAGTTGACTGGGCCTGAATGGTTCTGGTTCTGAAATGGAAATAAGATTTTGTTTGTGTGTGCGAGGTCAAAAGGTTACAAGCTGCTTAGGCCTTTAATGGAGGATTTAGTTGCATAACATCCCAAATCTCAATCAGTCGGAGCTCAACCTAAATAATGTTTTAACACAGTTAGGTAAGACTACACACACACATTTTGTGTGACACACATCATCTGCATTTACTGAGCGGATAGACAGAAAAATCAACACTGGGTATGTGAATAGGTTTAAAACGCTTTAACGTAATGCCAAAGCTGAGACACAAATTGTACCAGTTTGGTACTGTGGTACTGCATCTGTTTGTGTATGTGTGTTTAAGGGGAATCCTGTTTTTTAGTGGCTCTGCTATAAAGGAAATAGGAGAAAGATCAATCTGATATCAGATAAATATGTTTCCAAACCAGACAGAAATACAGATGTTCTTAATCTTGCAAATTTCTGTTGTTTGGGTTGCAAAACGTATATTTATACATTTACCCTGAAGGAAAGACCAAAGTCATAGACCAGAATATAACAGAGACTTAGGTATTAGGTATCTAGACCCTTTGACTTGAAAACTAAAAAAGTCTAAGATGGTGAATTTATCCTACCACACACACTCACAGCTGCCATGCTTCACAGCTATTTTAACCTTTGACCTACAGCTTGTTATTGTTAACACATATAGCATGACCCGTGCACGTGCCGTTATCCTAACCTGTGACCCATGACATGCCTCAGTTGCCTCCAGGGAAACACTCTTCAAACAAGAGCAGGGTGGATTACTTTCACACTGACACAGGGGTTAGACCACCACATTACATCATTCAGAGACAAGCAAATCCAGAAAACACAGCTCAATTATTTCCTCTACAGATGTCTATTAAGCTCTCTGCAATACGACATGCCTCATATACAGTAGCTGTATATGGAACGTATGTTCTTGCAATCCATGTCAATGTCAAGGCTTTGAATAGTAAGGAAAATACAAACTGATGAAAATAATCAGTATTCTGATTGGCTTTTAGGCTAATTACGCTGGAAACTAAGAGTGCAAACACTTGTGACCTGGAGCCTGGTCAAACCAGCATGGCACATGAGCAGAGGATGTTGAGAATCTGCTTGGGCTCATAGGAAGAATGATAACAGATGCAACAGCAGGGCGTTTAAGCTAATCTGGAAAATGAAGCAGCTGTGAGGGTGAGTGGACAGCTGTGTGACGTCGGCCTTACTTGCATCTTGTTTATATTAATTGGCAGGATGATGTTGACATCTGACAATGAATCCGAATTTCACATAGTTTCAGTATCGATTTTGTCCATCTGCTGAGCAGGTCTGAGAGGCAGATTTTAACAATCTATGGCTAAGTGAATTTTTAATAGCTGTTCTGACAGCTTACAAAGTGAAGACAGGTTGACACATTAAGGGTTAATGGGGCAGAATAACCGTAGACATTTCTTGCCCTCGGGGCACCCATTAAAGTTTGTCATTTCCTGTTTAAAACAAGTCAACATAACAGAGAAAGCAGACGACAAGTGTGGCTGACATTTAAATTGTATTAGTTTAATGTTGTTTATGAAATCAACTGATGCGTAAAATTTAATGGAACATTGCTTTGTGTAATTGTATTTCCCCTTAAGTGTTTACCAAAACTAATCATAATACAAAAAAAATAAAACTGTAGAGCTCAAATAGTGGAAATTAAATTGTTGCTGTGTATATGATGTCACTATAAATGTGAGATTGGTAAAGCACAAAGTCCGGAAAAAGACATCTTGTGTCTGGATCACTGACGCTGTCCGTCGTCTGTGACTAAGACACAACTGACACAAGCTCTTGCAATCCCTCTGATTAAAGCCAGTGGACCATCACATTCATGCTCGGGGGCCGGTTGTCCTTCGTCTTGTCCGTTTATAGTATGGCTCTTTTCTAAAATGTAGTGAACTGCCGCAATGTCTGTTCAAAAAGCTAGGCTGTATAATTATACCTATTTTTAAGATACCTTCTTTTAAAATCAGCATTGAATGTATCCTTCAGAGAAAAAGGATTATGACAATGCACTGCAATATGCTCATTGAAAACACCCGTGCAAGATGGCAGATGAAGCAACTTGCTAAAGCTGAACTTAACAAGACTTTTCTCCTTTCCTTCCCCTTCAGTGATTTGTTCCAACCTTGCAGTCCACAGGAAAAAAGTGTAAGCAGTGTGTAATATAGAAACAAACTGGCTGTAGGTTTTATTTTGCTATATTTCCTCTTGGATGTCTCCCCCACCAGTGATATCATTAGACCTTAATGTGAGCCTCTGAGCATGATCAGGTATAAATTACTCTCATCTGGGATACAAAAACACTATCTTCCTCTCTGTACTCAAGCAATACCATTCACACACACATGAACAGTAAGAATCAATCATAGACCAAACAAGGAGCCCATGTGGTGCCAGTGGTCCCCTGCTGGTGAAGAACTGCCTACAGCCAATATACACATTCTGACACGTACACATGCACACACACACAGGTAAAAAACTGAGGAAACGGGGAAGAATCGCTTTCTCAGATGTGAACTGCTCCTGCTTGGAAAAACTTTATCACCCGAACCTTCAGAGAGAACGCATCACTGACACTTACTCAAACACACACTAACTCATACCTGCACGTCACTGACACACACTCAAACAAACACATTTACCAACACACAATCCTGATACACACAACACACATGCATACCTACATGTATACCCACATTAGCGTGAACATCTAGGCCAAGGCTAGCTACACTGAAGCTCAAATAAAAAATTTTCACGTGTCTCTCTCTTTCATTTTTGGTCATTTTGGTCACATTTCTCAATCATCCTTTTGAGTTGTTTAATAGTTTGTGACATTCTTACTCGCTTTCGAAAATGTACATTTATCTATAATAAACACAAAAGCATTGGTCACACTTTTTTCTTACATTTTAAACTGTATTGCTATCATGTTGGCATTCAGTTCTCTACTAAATCAACATTTTAACTCAAGGTGGCGCTATAGTTAAGCATCTGTACATGTACTGAATTACACACATGTAAAGCACACATTTACTAAACTGAATACACTATATGCACTTTAGTGTAATTAGTACAGTCAGTGTATTAAAACTGTAAAGTTTCTTTGTCTTGTTCATTCCTCGTACCTTTTTACCTGTTAAGAGACGCGCTTTCTTCACAGCTTGCTCTGTGAATACTAAATTGATTGCAAATGTGCCTTCTGACTTGTATTCCTCTTTGGCTATAACATTAAGGGCTCATGGAACATTTTCTTGGCAAGGGGGTCGTTTTTTTTACCGTTTCCTTCATCTCTCCTTATTTTTTTAAAGGTGCTCTCTGCTGTTTTTCTCTGCAAAATTTTTTATGTGCCATTGAAAAGAAAAGTAGTCTTCAGAGGCCTAGTACAACTTCAATCGTATGCGTGTGTATGTGTGATTTGATATACCTGCAAAGTAAACAAACAGGAGAGGGGAAAATATTGTAAATGAAGAGTAATCCTGAGCTCTCAGTGTTAGCATATGGCTGACACATGGCCTGATGCACTACGTGTGTACGATATACTGTGTCTAATATATAATGTATATAGAGCTCTCAGGCTGGACATAATGGACGTACTAAAGCACTTTTCATAACATAAATGTCTGAGTCAAGAGAGGGTGAGTGCAGAGAGAGAGAGAGTACAGTATGTGTGTGTGTGTAGTCAGTGTGCTTGTGTTGGCAATGTTTCAGCATTCCACATTCCACTGTGATATTCTGCACTGTGACCTCAGAAAACCCCCCCACACACAGAGCTTTTCTTTGACACTAGAGCTCCTCACATTCTATATCTCTCCAACTTCTGTATCCATGATTACTCTCAGATCTCAAACAGTCTCCTTGACCGCTTATATTCTCTCGAACTCCCTTCCACGTCAAGCCGTAACTTGTAAATATTCAGAGGCGTGTGTATGCTGCTCTCTCAGAGTGTGTGATCAAACACTGGATTAAACTCTATCATCTTTGCTGAGTTCTGAGAGTTAGTGAGGAATATTCAGATTCTCATGCAGTCGTACAGGCTGTGTATGAGTGTTAAGACACATCGCACACACTCTGGTGACAGCTGCAGTTACACACACACACAACACTCTCACCCCATGTGAGAATTCTAGAATCCACATCAGCTCTAGAACTCTCAGAGTTCTGTTCCATGTAATGTTCCAGAACTCTCACAGTAATGTTCGGTTCCGAGTGATGTTCCAGAACTTTCAGTAAAAACTCTAAATAATAGAAACTTGTAATGTTCTAGAACTCTCAACTGGAATTTTACTAAGAAAGTATGAAAGTGCTGTTTATTTGTATGTGCTTTTTGTGTTGTTTTAGCAACAGAAATTAAGCAAATCAGGTAATGGTAGAAACACAGAAATGTACACTGATATGCCATATCACAGAATTGGGGTTACCACTACAAGATTTATAAAACGAATGCTGATAGCTATTAACTTAATTGTGCATACTGTATTTTTTTGCTTGAGGTACATTACTCATTCAAGTTCACTATTAGCTTGCTAAATAAAGTCACACCCCGCTTGTAAACTATGTCAACCTTAAATGACCTACTCGCACACACAACGCACACACAGAACACCTTCAGGCCCAGTAATAAGCTCTGCATCTCAAACCCAGCAGACGCACCTGTGTGATGGAATATGTACAACGTCTGTGTGTGTGTCAAAGAGGGAAAAAACGAAAGCGGAAAAATGACAGAAAGAGATTAAGGGGGCTGAAGATAAAAGACAGTTAATACGAATCTGTACTTAAACACAAACACAAACGTAGACACGCACGACATGTGAGCACATGATTTACCATTCTTTTGTATTTGCATGTCAATGTGTGTGTGTGTGTCTGTGTTGGGTTTGAAAATTTTCACTTACCATCAATAAAATGATCCACACTGGTAACTCATGTTTGTTTAGTTATTTAACTGAGGACATACTGTACCACAGACTTCAATATGACCATTAAAAAAAGCTTACCATTAAATAAAGCTATTATACTAACCATAAACCTGCCTCTGAAAATAAATGTTTGACTTCTGTTATTTTGGTAAGTTAACATAAAACAATACCACCACTGTCAACAACTTTTACCACAATTAAATCCATTCAACAAAGTAATGCAACTAAAAATAATATTGAAGGTGGGAAAAATGTATACTAAATATTCACAAACCAGTCACACAAGCTCCAGATCCAATGAAAACAAATTTGTCATAGTATCGCACTGTAAAAGAGTGATACAGTAAAGAGTCCCAGTGTAATTTTTGTTCTATATCAGCACCGTCGGAATATTAGTTATCCAATCAGATTTGAGAAGCTGAACTAACTGTTGTTAGTATAATGTGTAATATTTCATATTTATTCTATTATTTCTAAACACACAGACCAAAGCCTGTGCTAAAAACGTCACTATGCCAATGCAAAGAGCCAGTCAGAACATTTTTGTGTATTCTGCAAATAAGCCTAACACATGCTCCCAGCCAGATGTTATGTTCAGTGTGTGTGTGTGTTGCAGAAACAATAAGGCTTAAAGACTGCTCAGCATCATTTAAAGCCAAATTCTGATACTAAGTACACATATTTTTTAACAATGAAAGAGGACATGACACACAACACTAAGCTAATACCAAGATAATGAGATTTGCAATAGCCCGACCTAAAATGATTTTTCTAAGATTTTGCTTTTAGAGAACCCAGCCTTCTATCTGAGCATAAAATGACACAGCCAAGATATATTTCTTGCCGTGAATACAGAATTTGCCTTGCCCCGACAACACTTTATAATCACATACTTTTAACAGGGTCTAAATGAGGTCTAGCAACAGCTTTGTTCTTTTAGTGCACTATTTAATTGTGTAAATATCACTGTATTTACTTCCTTGACATGCAAAATGAGTAAGATTTACAGGAGATTGTGACTTTTGCAAATCATTTGAGAGGTAAATGGAGTGTTTGCATAGCAGCAGATACAGCAGATATTCAAATTTGTTTGCAGTTACAAAAAACAAACTAAATCCTTGAACTGTGCCATGCAAAAATCACTATCTTTGTTTGCACAATTTGTGTATGTGTAAATATTCCTATCCGAGATTGCAAAACAGGAACGATTGCAAAAGTGAAATAAAAAATAGCAATAAAATGTTCCTGAGCTCTGATGAAATCCAGAAGGCTTGTGTGAATGCACAAGGTGGCATTAGTTTGGCTTTCGTACTCGATGTAGCCTACAGATGGATATTTGCTTCATAGCCGGGGGCTTTTAATGTTACAGAAAGATTGCAAATCATATGCATGTGGCTGAATATTCATGCAAGACGAATGTCGTGGTTCAAAATAGAGTAATATACAGTCGTTTATTATGGACAGGTCTCTCTCTCTCTCTCTCACACATGTAGGAGGCAGCTCTGGGCAACTAGCCATGCTACATAAATATGCGCAACACTGAAATCCTTCCTTTCTATATTTATAAATGTATATCTCTCTCCCTCTCTGCTTCTGATGTGGTACGTAAAATATTACCCTACAAAATTCATCATGATCTTTATCCCAAAACCTGCACACAGTCCATATGAACTGTCACTGCCCTGATAAAGTCTCGAATGGTGCCCAGAAAATGTATAGTGGGATATTTAGTTGTCATGGCACCAGCCTAAATAAGAGCCTATGACACCAATGGTAATAGGCTGTGGAGGCAGAGCATGTGTTTGTGTGGGACTGCTGTCATATTGGCACAGAAATTTGTTAAAATCTCTCCGTTACAGACTTTGTGGCGGATATCAGACATTTCAAAACAAATTAACAAAATTATAATTTAATACGCACTTTTAGAAAAAATAGTGCTTGGAAGAATATATATATTAGAAGTTTAATGTAAATCAAGTTTTAAGCTTCTTTCTAAATTATTCAACAACTATATGCACAAAAGACAATCTGTTTACAACTCGCAATGCAAATAAAAGCAAGAAAGAAAATTAACAGTATACAATATTACAATAAAATTTTAGCAATTCTGTTTAGTGGCACTAGTGGTGCAAAAAAACACATTTACGCATAAACATTTACCAAACATCACCATGACCCCTTGCACAAAATCCAACAGGTGGCGAAGGCCTAAACACACTCACCCATTTGAAAAGATTTTAACGCACACATAAGCACTCTCAAATGTATGCCTGAACATGTATTAATGCAAATACAAACTAATTCTTCAATGCAGACACACATGCACACAGTCCTAAAAAACACATTGAAAACACTAACGTGCACGAACAAAAACCTTCTGTATGTTGATGCATATGTATAAGGTCCAGAGCGATCTAATGCAAACACACACACAAAAACACACTTTATATTTGCTTATTAACATACTAATCGCGCGCTATCCCACCATCACTTCATCCGGTAACATACAGGGGCCCTCTGTTTCAGCGCACACACACACTATTTCTCCCACTCTCTCTTTCTCTCGTTTATCCTGTTATCTCTGTACACAAATGACAGACTCTCCTCTGCTTCGACTGAGGGGGTACGGGGGGCTGCATTTCATTGTTTTAAGAGCGGGAAGATGCTCCCGTCTAATGAATGGGGCTTTCTGGAGCTGAGAAGCATGAAGCTATACACACTCTCATTTACAGCCCTATTTATCACACTCTTATTATGAAACACACAGCTTTTTCTTTCTTTCCCATCCCCCTTTGCCGTTTTTTCTCCGATTTCATCTCTTGTTCCCTGTGTTCTTTCCTGCTCATAGAGACGGGTGTCCTAGATCTATGTCCAAACTGCTTTCCAGGCCTATTCCCTTACACACAAACACATGCCAGAATCGATTCGCTGTGTTGCCGATGTGCTTGTCAAACATTTTCCCTTAACAAACTCAATAGCATAGCACACTGCATTTTCACACTGTGTAAATAATACCACAAAAATTTATTTGTGACAGTTTGGCCTTAACAGTGAAGACAACTTCCGCAAGTGTGACTGAATGCTGATCGTGACATGTTAAATGTTCTGTGTGCATCTTCTGTCCAGCTGCAAACCTCAGTCCTGATGTAGGAGCTGAGCTACTGATTTACTGAATACTGCTACTGATTTTTGTGTCAGACTAAAATGATTACTGGTTACTGATCACTGGTTGTTCATAAGACACACGTTATTATAGGACAGAGTTTTGTTAAAACAAATACAACTTTGGTCAAAATAAGTCGTTTCAGACAAAAATAAAAGTTTAGTTATTTACTCACCATTGTGACGTTCAAATTCCCAATGGCTTTCTTTGTTCTTTGGAACCAAAAAGAGACGTGTTTTTTGGGTTTTCTGTTTACAATGGGATGGATTGTGGCTGCCTCAAAAAGATGCAAAAGCTTTATAAAATAACTCCGTGAGACTCATATATTCCAAGGCATACAAGCTAGAAATTTTTTTTAATGTCTTGAGGAAGAAAGAGAGAGGAACATAGAGACTTTAATCAACAAATGGATTACATCTTTTTTACCAAACCCATTCGTATGCCTTCAGGAAACTCGGAATATAAGGCACAAGTGGCGTTGGTTTTTCAATGTTTTTACAGTCTTCTTTTTTTGTAAAATTAAAATCTTAGATTTGGTTCCAAAGAACAAAGTAAGACATAGTGGGTTGAATGACACACTGCGATTCACTCAATACAACCCCAACAAATTCATCTGCCTCCGATGTCACACAAGAAAAAAAACTAGTTAACGAATGACCTCTCCCTGCAAACACAAAAATAAGAAATACAAAAACCATATTGAAAAAAGAATTGACTTAAGCATTGAGCTGAAAATAGAGGAACATATCAAGACGACGGGGGTGACGCTGAGGTTGAGCCCCCTGAGAAAGACAGAGAGAATGGGTGAAAAGGGAAGCAGACGAAGAGAAAGAAAGGATCAGAGGGAGAAAGGTTGGCAGCGATGAGTTTCTGGCACCTTCTACATAGAGCTCACCATTCAGAGTGCCAAAAAATGGCAGACGAGGCTGCCCTCGTTCCCTCGCTGTTCCTCCTTCTCCCTCTCTCTCGCCCCTTGGCTATCTTGATGATCCCTTTCTCCTCTTTTTAAAGAGGTTTTATCTAATGAGCTCCATGAGAATTCAATCTAACAGCACTAATGCAGAACTTCTACTCGTATAGATATGAGTTATGGCTCAGCTTTCTGTGCATTTCGTTCTGTTCACGTGTGTGTGTGTGTGTGTGTTGTGAGTAGGCCCGCGGTGTTACTGAGCTCTGCATTGTGTTCTGGTACTCGTAACCGGAGTCGTTGTGAGTGGGCCATGTTACTATCTCTCTGCCTCTCCAGACGAGCACAAACCCTTCTTTAAAGTATAAGGTTTGGGGACTTGGGCTGGGCTGTCTAGTTTAAAACAATATCTGTTATACAAACAATAGCCATTTGATGAAATTTAAGGTATATTAGATATTTTTTAATTTACTCAAAAATGGCTTAAAATTCTATTTATAAGAAATCCTATTTATAAGAAAGATAATATAAGAAATGATCCCTTAATGTTAACCATACTTTGTTGCAGCAATAAAAAAATCCTCTTTCTTTGTTTTTAGTAAAATTAGATAAAAATAAAAATTAAACAAAATACAGTTTTGAACTGATTCATTAGTGGGCAGTTAGAATTTGATGCCATTTTGAAATCTGAGATGCTATTATAACTCTGAAAAAAGTCTAATGTCTTTAAGAAACCTAATAGCTAAAAAGCAAATCAAAATCATTGCAATTCTACTTAATTTAATACTGCCAGAAAAATCTTTGTGAATATATAGTGAATATCGGATATATCGCCCAGCCCTATGAGAGATTTCATGCTTAGCACTAATACAATAGACTAAAGAAAGACAGACAACTGAGAACAAAAAAACACTGGCTCGTTAGACTAAAGAAAGACCGACAAGTGAGAACAAAAAAACTGCCTCGCTCCCAACTTAAGCTTTTCATATGTAATATGTATTTCTTGATTTGTATTCTTTCCTTATATTGGTCGGTGTCACACAGACCAGTGTTTAAATGCAGGTGTTCCCTTAGCAGAGCTGATATGAGTTTGTTTGTGTTAACATGTTTCAGTTTTACAATCCTTCCATTGTGCTCTTAAAAAGCCCATAAAAGCCTGCGGTCAGTTGAGAGCTGAGAAAGTAAAAACCTGACACTTCAGTTAAAGCCACAGAGTAACTCACAGATGTGCAAGTTATACTTTGACAAATTACTTCAGAATAAATCAAATAAAAAAGGCTTAATGATCACACAAGCTTTAAATAGAAACATAACAGTCCAAAAGCCCAGATGAATCATATGGACCTATAATGTAAGAGAACTGTCAGATTGTGGAAAAAAGATTCTCTAAAACTAACTATGTCTCACAGTTTTCGAAGTAACACAGTGACGTGCCATCTGACCTTAAGAGGTGGATTTTCCATCCATTTTAACACTATCACACTGTCGTGGAAGCCAGGATGAGGAAGAGAGAGAATGACAGAGGCAAGAAATGAAAAAGAAGACACTTGGAAGCCGAGAGAGTGATGAGAGAAAGAGACGCGTTATGTACACTGGCTCGCCGTAAATGATGACTGCTGAATAATCTCTTTAACAGCCATTCCAAATTTTTAATTCCAAGCAAAACTTACAATGCAGCATCTAGCAAAAGAGTTAGTTTTACAAACAGGTCAAGCTGCAATTATTAATGATAATGATAAAAATATTCATAATAAAAATGAACATTTATTAATTTTATAAATATATTACCTGAATTTTACGGATTTTTTTTTTTTTTGTAATTAATTTAATAGTCATTTATATTTTTGTAGCATGGCCTGAAAAAAGTTGCTGTTAAATAGTATGAAATACATTTTTAACATCAGTTAACAATCAAATTTCCTGTGAAGTGTTTAAGCAGAGGCATGTTTAAAATGTGTTCTCATAATAACAATATAATAACAGTAATAAAAGCTTTAACAATACTAGCATTACACGGCTCTGGATATAAAATTAATATTCTCTGTAGCCAAGACCATTTCCCTCTATTAGCATGACTTTCCTTCATAATCACCATGGCAAATGGAAATGACATTTCATATTCACTTCATTTCAATGCATCTGGATAACTACTTATTTTCTAAAAACTATTTCACACAGTTGAAATAGTGAAAAAAAATATGCACAAGGAATATGACAAATAATTATCTAGTCAAGCAATGTGGATACCTGCCTGAGTTAAGCTAAGCCAGTTGAATTCTCCAGCATGTCCAAGATATTGTGTCACAGAACAGGAATTTGGTTTGGGTTGGTCAATTGCAGTAGAAAACACTTTTAAAGTAAAGGTTAGATGCGTGCTTTAAAAAGTAAAGACAGCTGACAATTGAAGACCGAGTATGTGCCCAGAGCTCTCTCTCTCACACACACACACACACAAATGCACACGCATCTTCCCGCACCAAAGACATTGCAATTGTGCCAACTAGAGCAATTACTGTAGCGACTCCCGTAGATGTCAGTCTTTCTCTTCCCTCTTGCCTTCTTACAGACACAAAAGACATTGAGGAATACTCAATTTGAGAGCGTGAAAATGAAGGCCACCTTTAATGATGACAAACAAAGAGTTTATACTGTGAGTAAACAATCACAAGGACAATACAAACAAATAAATTAGGTAAACAGCTGTACCTTAGTATTCAAAACAGAGACAGAGGGTTTTTTCCACACATTACAATTAAAAAGACAATTTGAGCTTTGAGGCTATACCAGAGGTAGGCCGATAAACAAGATTAATTTTGGTGTTAGTTTGTAATGCAAGATAATACATAAAGAACACAATTAAATACAAAATAAACTACCCAGAATGCCCCTTACCAGGGCAATGCATTTGGGATTATGTACATCTGGGGTTGAGAAAGGCCCCTCGAGCTCTGGCACAGAACGCCACGGGTCCCGGGATTCTGTGCGGCTGCCCTGCAGGATGCCAGCCTCCACCGAGGCTATTTGGAGTCTGATAAAAGCGGCAGTGCACACTGGAATTAGCCTGATAAGATAAGACCGCAGCACAGCAGCAAAACATTCTGAACGGGCAGCGCAACGGCCAACCCTGCTGGGCACGAAGTTTACCAATGTGCACACTGATCAAGACTTTGTACTGGTTACATCAGAACAGGCAAAATTAAGTGTTCAGCTCTGCGGTAGTGGTTTGAAATTGCCTAATGTTTTCAAGTTGGTTAACTGCTAATATTTTGTTTATTAAAATCTCTACATTTATAAAATGTTTAAAATTTGATCAACTGTAAACACAACATATTGTTCTGTAATTTGATTCTATGAGTGCGGTTTGTTTGGTGCGTCATAACTGCATGTTAACTGTGTTAGAAACAGTGTTTGGCAGTGAGCGTTTGAGCCTGTACTAGTTACTTACTCCCAAGTACACACACACACGGCCTCACACACACACGCACAACACTTACACTGCCACTAAGAAAACCGAATGACATGAGTTCATCTTTCCTGAATCCACTCTTATTATTACCCAATAAATTTTATACCAAACACTCTCACACATATGCAGCTAAAGACATGGAAGAAACATGCACTTATTTTATTGTAAGTGACGTAATGTATTGTATAAATAATAAAAAGAGCTCAGCAGAATCTAAAACAACTACACCCAACGGCAGAAAGACACTGATTTTATGATGGCTTTTACTCCTTTCAGCTTTTTAAAATTTAACCAAGTTCCCACAATTCTTCATCAAATAATTTTTCTTTGGGTAAGACTTTGGGTAATTTCTGCATATTGTGTCTATGGATTTTATTTGAATTAAAATTAAGGTCTTTGTATAAACAACATAGTTCAGGTGTTTCATAGTGTTTTACACTAGTCAATGTAGTTAGTCATGTAGTGTGATCTTTATAAATACATATAAATATAAACACACACACTTCATGCAGTTTATTTATTAAAAAAGATCATAAAACTGCATGCATGATCATTTTAAAAGAATTAGCAAAAAATCTATTAAAATTGTTTTAGACAGAGTAAAACATGTCAGCATTGTAAAAAATTATGAGAGACATTTATATTTGTATACCAAGCACTAATGTTTGAAATTTTAAAAGATTCAAACAATTTTACTAAGTATACAAATACAAAATAACAAAAGTCAATGGAGAATTCAACGCAAACATTTCCATTCCATTTCCATTGATTTGATCAACTTTCCATATGTTTTCTGGGCATGGAAATCAAAATATTCAAATTCCCTGACACTTCCACGACTGTGGGAACCCTGTTTCAAGAGTTATTTCGGCTCTGGCCACAGAACACAGACACTCCAAGCTCGTATTTATATTTGCACGGGATGTAATCATGATTATGGGGGTGTCATCTTACTCTGAATTCTGACCCCTCTAAAATAAACACACACAAGTATCAGTAACTGAGCACCTGTGCGTTGTGTGTGTGTAAGAAATAAAGCCTCACTAACCTGGCATGTGGATGAAGTAGGCCAGGTACAGGTCCAACTCTTTGACGGACACTCCAATGTGGTGCGGCTGTACGCACAGGGTGTGGTTCGAGCATTGAGGAGATTTGACCAGTCTCTCTCCATCCGTGCTCTCCAGCGGGCTTCCCTTGAACAGGATCACCATCACCAGGTCCAGACGCCAGACTTTGTCCGCCTGCCGCAGGCAGTCGATGCGACGGATCTTGCCCTTCTGGTCGGGGTTGGAAAGCACACAGCACGGCGGCTTCTTCCCCGTGATGGTGAGCACGAAGTCTTCACGGAACTCTGGACGGATGTCCTTTCGCAGTTTGGCCAGCAGCCGCGACGCCCACTTCTGCTTGATCTCGGGCTTCTCGCCCAGGAGTTCGTCTTTGACGGCACGCTCCTCGTCCTTGGACATGCGCTTCTCATGCTTTTTGAAGTACTTGCGCTTACGGGCCTGTAGGTTGAACCAGGTGTAGGAGAACGCCCGCACGTGCGGAAGTAGAGCCTCGATGAATGGATGGAATTCATCCTGAAGAAAAGACGACAGGCAGGGGGAGGTCGAAGAGAGAGGAAGCAGAGGAGAGGAGAGAAGGGGAAAAGACATTAGAATCTCGGAGCATGAATTTACTGAGAACGCACTTGGCTCTGCAATGCTCTGAAACCGAAAATGCGCGTGTGCAAGATCACAAATGCATGCACACACAAACACCCATTATAAGCATGACATACAAAAAATTACTCTTATAATATTGTCCTGTTAAATTAAAAGTAACAAAAACATTTCCTTTGAATAAATATAAAAAGACATTTTAAAACTTTGCACATGTCATTTAAGAAAATAAAAGCACAAATTTCATAACAGATATTAAAGCAAAAAAAAAATATTATAGTGCTAAACATTATCTCAGTTTTCAATTCTCTCAATATAAAATTATCTTTTGTTGTTATTTTAAAAGGGACCACAAATCAAAACAGACAATGATGTTTTTGAGGGACAGACGCAAAAGAGTCCATAACAGCTGCTCGTTACCGCTGTGCCAAACCACACAACCAACCCTTGCTACTGTGCATCCTGATCCAAACTACATCTTGACACTGCATGGACACCAAGCAGCACATCACACACAAATACACAAGACATGCAGCAAAATACAACAGCAAATAAATGTTAATAGTTACCATTTTGAATTTTCATCATAAACCGTGCTGGTCGCTGCCGAGTCAAAACAAAAAGTGAAACGTCCTCTTGCACTCAGCTCAACACTACATGCCCTGACTGCTACTATACAAAGCCACAGAATTTCTTAGGTGTTTTTTTTTTTTTTAATTAAAATGGCAAGAGAAATAAAAAAGAAAAAAATTTAAATAATAAAATGTTTAAAACTGTCCAGTAGTAAAAGCAAGAGACAAGAAAATAAAAAGCAGAAGAGAAGAATTTAATAAACAAAGCAGAGAGAAGAAAATGAAGTTTGCAAAAAAATGGGGATTATGCCAGTGCAAATACAACCAGACCAACAAAAAGAAATTTACATGTAAAAACTCGAAAGCGAAAAATGAAACTGATCGTAATCAAAAAGTATTGTACTCACAGTTAGGGGAAAAAAGGAAACAAATAAATACACAAGTAGCGCAACAAAGAGAAAAAATGTTTGGCAAAGCAGTAAGTGGTGTTTGTTCAGATATGCGTGCTCTGCATTCGACTCACAGAGAGCGACAGATAGACAGAGAATGAGAGACAGACAGAGAGAGAGAGAGAGAGAGAGAGAGAGACAGTGAGGGTGGGGGGGTATAGAGAGGAGCAAATGAAGAGCAAAAAAAATAGAGGACCGAATCAATGTTGGAAGAGCGCATACGACCGCTGGCAAACCTGATAGAAGCTTCTTTTTTTCCCCTTTTTCTCTCCAACTCTATCTCTCTCTTCCTCTCCAAGCTCTTTTCCTATCCATTGCCTCAGACTGTGCCAGCGCAAAGCTGAGCCCACCTATTTGGCACCGGGTGCCTGATCGCTCAGCCAATACGCACGCTTGAAGGGCTGAATGGGAGGGAGGTAGGAAAATAGGGAGGGTGAAATAGATGAAGCTACAGTGTGGGGGGTGATGCATTGAGGGGAAGATAGTGTAGGGTTCGGTCAGTGGGTTGGCTTCTTACTTTGCCAAATTAACAAGTTCCTATCTTGTGCAATTGCAAAGTCCAGGGCACATTAATTTTACATGCACCAATTGTAGTGGTTCCTGCATTCTATTCTTCTTCCCATTTACCTCAAGAATCAAACTCAAATACACACTTTTACCATTTCCACCAGTACACTTGCCATCACCTCCACTAAGCAATCAAACACGGAGTGTCCCCGCATGCCCCGTCCCCTCCCTCCACCGAGCACTGTGTGAACATGTGGGCCAGAACTCCCAGCAGACACTACAGACCAGCAGCTGCCTTTAGATTCAGCACACAAACAAAGAGCGAGAGAAAGGAATATTTTACAGAACAACATTCTCTCTCTAACTTTCTATAAGGTTATGTCAAAACCAGACATAATTAGTATACAAAATAAGATTTTGTAAGGTTCGTTTAAAAAAAATTTACATTTTATATTACTTATTTCAGAAAGAATTTTTTTTATTTTTCATTAAACACACTTTTTTTTTGTCAAAGTTATTAGTTACAAGTAAAAATCCAGTTTAACTTTTTTAATTATACAACCATAAATGTAACTCAAAATGTTAAGGGGAAATTTAAAATTTTTGCTTCCAAGAATATCACAAATCATTCTTGCGATTTCAATAGCCTCATACAAGTTTGTCAGCAAGATATATTTGACATATTTAAATCAGTAAAAGCAACAATAATGTTTAGTGCTTCAGAGAAAACAGAATGTTTAAGTCTGCAAGGGACATAGAATCAACAAACACAAAACGTAGTGACAAGGCACTGAGCCCACACCGCAAGTGAAAGCTTTATTAACAAGCCCAAAACTCTTACACTGGCCCCAGGAGATCAGGCCATCTGTAATGTTGAGCACTGCACAACACACAGAAACCTTTAATGATTATACTATGCAATCAAACTATTTAAACACTAATATTCAAGCAGTATTTTCAGACATTTTACAGGAATTCAAAGGTCTCTCATAAACCCTGTTTTCAACGACCCGTTATGATCTGTGGATAAAGCCAGAAAAATTGCTAACTTGAGCAGATTCACATCAAGAGATCAAATCTTGTCTAATCCCTGCAATGAGTTTATGCAACATATGTCACTCTCTTGGGCTATGCGGCACCTTAGGGCGAGAAGCATGCCTTCTTGAGACGCGGGTGAAGTAGCCTCATTTCCATTGCACGTTTCAGACATGCAGATTTTGTCATTGCCAGTAAGTACTTGCTGTGTAAACCCAGCGTTTCCTAACAAAGCAATAACACACACGGGCGTCAGGTTTGTTTGTCAATTTGTTTGTGAATGCTTTTCTTTTGCATAATTCCAGTCCGATTGAAATGCAACTTGTTTAAAAGTCTACACAAATCATATCAGTGGACTGTGAACTAAATCCATCTGTCTGATTCCTTGATGCTTTGTTTTGACTATACTTTGTAGGCAAAATCTGAATTAATCTGGGTGTCGTTACAGTATGCATCTGATTTGGTTTGTCAGACTGCATGGATTTTACATCTTACGTCTGGTGAACTTATTTCCATAAAAGAATTTACATGTTCCCAAACAAAGAGTGTCCGCATTAAATGACTTAAGAAGGTGATGAAGGCAAGGCCTCAGTAACAATTTCATTGTAGTTGCTTATTGGTTGAATAAATCACAAATCTGAAATGACATAATGTTGGATGATGCAAATTTTATCACAGCATTTATCGCACATGCAAGCCATAAACAGCATATAAATGCGTGTGTTCACTTTCAGAGCCCGCTGTCTTTATTTAAACTCTTATAAACCACAGCCTATCTTATCTCTGTATAACACTCTTCTTTCTGAACAGTGACCTTTGTTTTATGTAAGACAAAGGAACGAGAGGGCAAGAGAAAGATAAAAGTTCAAGAAAAAGAGTGAGATTTATACAGAAGGCTGTCTTGGTCGGCTGCGTACTGCTTCTGTGTTTTATCTGTGTCTGTATAGCACAGCGTACTTCATCCAGAAAAACAAAGAAAAAGCCAGAAACTGTAAAAAAAGAAAGAGTCTTAGCAACACACAGCGTTTTTAGAATCTGTGCTGAAATTGTCTTTAAAAAATGTCTAATTGCTTATTAACATCAGTTCAAAATATCTAACCCACTGCAAATGATTATTATTTTGTCTGTTGAGATCATCGGTTTAACATTAGAGGCCCTTCAGCACTATGTAATTTTTACAAGGTTTGGTTGCCCTTTAATTTGTATAAAAACTGCCAACAACCTTTAAGACAGTAATTCTATAGTTTTAGCCTACCTCAACAACTATCCTAAGAAAATAGAGTTAAGATTAAAGATAATAAATAAAACGTATTTTTTTATTTGTAAAACTAAACTAAACAATGGGGTCTAACGCAATAAGACGAAACAAAAACCCTTGCTTGTAAATAAGACTCAAAATATTCCATACCTTAGTCGTCAGTCTTATCTGAGTTTAATAGATTATTTATTATTTTCTTGCTGTTTCTCTTGTCGTATTTAGAAACAATTTTATATTTCTTGAAGAAGAAATATACGTCCTGAGAACCGTTAACGTTTTTTTTAAACCGACTGTAGCGGGAAGCTCGAGCTCCATCACTCTGGCTGGAGACGGAGGAAAAAAGGCTGCAGCCTGGTGCGCGAGGGCGTCAAGGTCTGACATGAACTATACATGAAAATATTTCCCCAAATATTAGGCAAATACTGTAGCCCCTAGCTACAAGTTTTATAGCCTTCTTTGACAAAACACTACAGAACGGCGCTATAATTGCGCTGCAATGCAATATTTAGGAAGTGTTTTTTTACTTAAACGTAAATGAAAGGAAAAACAAAACTGAATACATGACACAGAAAATTATACGTCACGTTAAACATTTGGTGCATTGCAAAATACATCGCAATATTAAAATGCATTATTATTATTTATTTTACAGTGTTACATAGCCTACCTTTATGTAAAACACAGCAGTCTTGCTAAATCGAAAAGTAGGAAATGTTTTGGGTAATCTAGAGACGAGATTTAATCAGCTTGTGTGTCACAATTTGTTTGAAAATCAAGTCATTTTTTACTAATTGTATTATTATAAATCATATTATATTATAAATAATAATCGCTTAAAACTTTAATAATCAATTTTTTTTTAATCTGATCTAATTTAATTTGACCAATTTTTCGTTTTTCATTCAAAACCGTTTAAGCATATTTACCAATTTTACATTCCCACAAAATCAAGGTACTCGGCTCTATATTTATAGCATATTCAACACATTTTTAAACAAAATTCATATGCGCAGAATGTTTGGAGGCCTAGATTGACCACGACTCTATGACCTTAACTGACAGAAATTCAAAGAATAATTTTTGGATACAACAAATACATAAAAACATTTTTAATACACGAAGTGGAGACAGCTAAAATAAACTCGTTCCCTATGTGGAGAACAGAGGTGTTTAAAAAAAAGCTTTTGTGCTTTGTGTGCAATTACTTCACATTTATAAACTGACACGTTTCCAACACGTGTGGAAATCTGGGAATAATTAAAGTGAGTTCAATGCTTCGCATGGTAAATACTTTCAGAGCACCATGGTCCAAATAAGCACACTGCAAAAAATAACACAAGACAGGCCTGAAACAGGTTCGTCATATTGGTTACAGGGTTCATGGTAAAGTCATTTAAAATAAAAAACAAACTTTATATGCAATAGTTTAAAATAATTTTACAATGCAGCCAGTGATGTTATGCACGTGAATCTATAACATTTCAAGGAGTACGCGTAAAGCGTCTGTTTATTTATGCAGGAGTCATTCTGTCAATCGAATGCGCGTTCACAACATGACTCAAATTACTATTTAGGGATGGAGTTATGAAAGTTGAGGCATTCGTGATTTGAATACTACTGTTTTTGTCAGCGGTCTGCTCAGTGTGGGAACATGTGTCGGTAGACCAGTGAAGTGAACTCGGTTTCTCTCTCAGCGGCGGCCGGTGACATCAGTCAGCTGACTGCTGAAGTGGAAAGTGCAAAAATGCGGAGACGAGCACGGCGTGACACTGCAGCGTAGCAACTAAATACAAGCGCTCCGACGACCTAAATAAATAAATATCACGTCTGTGTGACTTCACTGCGGTCTCTCTCTCTCTCTCTCTCTCTCTCTCTCTCTCTCTCTCTCTCTCTCTCTCTCTGTGTGTGTCCAATATGGAGAGAAAACTATCCAAGTAACAAAGCCTCCTTAAAGGATAAATAACCAAAGTTTTATTTTAGTAAAAGCCTACGTTTTTTGGCATCTTGATTATCATTTGTATTACCATAGTTTTACTACAAATATCATAGTTAAACAATAGTTGCTTGTGGTTACTATAGTTTTACTAAAATAAAACTATTCTATATACTGAAATTTATTAAATGAATACACAAATACAAATCAAGTTTTATAGCCAATAATTAGTATAATATAAATATATAATTTTTTATCATAAATGGTCTTTGCCTGCCAATAATTTTGTTCATTTGGATGTTGCAGACAGTGGGCTGGCTGGGTGGCGTTTTGAAGGAAGGCCTGTAGTTAAAATAGTAAATAGCAAAACAACAAGCCAGGTGTCTATTGGCGAGTAATTTCACTTCATTTACCTGCCAAAACCAGTTTTACTTGCATTTGGCACTTGAAAAGTATTAATTTTGGACCCTGCATGAAAGAGATAACCTAGCATTTATTGCACATTATCACATTAGTGTGGTCGTGACACATGTACAGGGCCATTCACACTTCAAGCGATTTGCAAAAACATGGTCATGCATTTCAATAAAGAGTTAAGTTTCTGTTAACATGAGTGACACTAAAGGTTGCAGATTCAACAAAGTTAGGCAAAGTTCAACTGTATGCAAAATAAACAGCGCTGTCCTGTCATGACAAGTGCTGGGAGGGCAGATAGGCAGGCAGATACAGTTGGATACACGCAGAAAGGCCTACTAGCAACAAACAGTGCAGAAACCCGGCGACCTCCAGCGATTCATTTGTTGTCGGTGTGAATGGGGCTTAAAGCTGAAATCCTAGAATCGTCAGTGATACCAAGTCATGAAGCAGTTGAGTTACAGCATATACATCCATCACAAACTGTAAATAACTACAGCGTAATTACGGTTGATATTTCAGCAGCTAGTGCCAAGTGCCAGCTTTAAACTAGAGATGTTCTGAGCTCTCCAACACCCTCTCGCTCTCTCCCTCTTGCTTTTATTCACATTCTTTTCTTTTTCCTCCGCCACTTTGCCAGGCAACCTGCCAACCCTTCTCCTCAACTGGGCATCTTGCCCTACCCTTTATGCAAATGAGGCACCCACCACCTCCTGTCTTTCTGTTTTCTTTCTGCCACTCTATCTCTCTTTCCATCTTTCTTCTCAACTCAGTCTCTCTTGCTGTCTCGGGCTCTCCCTCTTAACCACAGACATGCATTGGTCATGTCGTCTTGTCTTTTTTTTGGCCTCTGGATCCTTAAATTATTCTAATCGCTCTAACTTTTTTATTTAGTCTTGTTCTTTTTTAGTTATCTTCATGCTTCACTGTATTCACGGTACACTGAGGGTATTGACACCCTTTCCTCACTGACCCATGCTCCACCTTTACTTTTAACACACACACCCTCCTCAAGTATATGTTTATGTTAAGGGTGTTTACAATAACAGTGGAAAGACCCAACTGATGAACATACATAATACAGTGAATCAGGGGCTACACTGACAATCCCATTGGTTCTACTAGTCAATGATTTAGGCCTGCATCAACTAGTCCAAATTCTTGTAAACAGCCCTACAGTAAAACTAACCAAGTGCTGAAAAGCTCCCAGCAAGTATTAGACTCTTCAGCTGGCCAACAGTCCATTGAAGCTTTGCCTCTCATCTACTTAAAACTGGGAAAAACTTACACACACACAAACACGGTCTGCGCTGACTGGATGTAGGTGAATCTGAATGGCCCTGGCCGCATGACACGCTCACACATGCGTACAACGAGATACAAAGGGGACGAGTATAGAGTTGATGTGGAAGCGTGTGTGAGTGTGGGAAGGTTTGTGTGTTTGGTTCAATGTCTTCTTTATGAATGGTCGAATTGGGACTTATTTTTTATAATTGTTATATTAATATGGATAAGTTAATGATTTATTTTATAATATAATATATTTACACCACGAGGGACACATAAAAATGTGGTTAATATAACTAAAAAGCAGATAATATTAATAAATATTTTATTATGAAATATCGAATAATTAAAAATCAAAGAATATTTAATGCTGATTTTATTGAGGACCTTTTGTCTTCTATAACAATGTAGTAAAAAAAAAAAGAGAATATGCTAATACTGACATCACAACTAGTTAATAATCACAAATGATTTTTGTGTATTTTTTCACTGAGAACTCTCTCTCTCTCTCTCTGTCTGTCTGTCAGTATTTGTCTCATCTGTCAGTGGTTTTCTCTCATTAGGTTTAGTCCAGCATTACTGCTGTCATTTTAGGACAGGTGCAGTGGTAATGAGTGGGTAACACTGCATGCACTGAGGGCTTTCCCATTATAGTAAGCTAAATCCGGGGGGGGAGGGTGTGTGTGAGCCACAGCTGAGGTAAGAATGTGTGTGCATCTGTGTTTACAAGTATGCCCATACGTTGGTCAAGACTGGGGCGTGAGAAAGAGTTGCGTGTTGGCACAGTCTATGAAGGCGGCATTACTGCTCTTCTCAAAACTTTTAATGGCAATTATCTTACGTATTTTTAGCTGCCTGGTAGGTACGGGTCAAGAAATATTACCACACTTTTTCTCAACACGACATACCGCAGCCATCATTATCATCATTACCACCATCATCATTATCCATTAAAACAAAGCTTGCTAGACCTTGGCAACCAGACAGCTGGAAATCAAATCTGAAACAGCTGGACTAAAGCTTTTTACAGCATACTGAAGACAGAGCCAGAGAGAGCCCTCTCCCCACATGTCCAGATATTACCATCTCATCAGTGCAATCACAGTCTGGAACTCTAAGGAACCTTGACGAACATACTAGAAAGACCCTTTAATACTAATTTGTAAGCATACTTACATTAACAGTTAAAGAAAAGTAACGGCTGAAAACGTTTAGCACTTTAAAAGCCTACCTCTGCCTCCATCTTGTCTCTGGATCCCAACTGTCTCTCCAAAATCCAGCTAGATATAAATCCTGTACACGCGCTAAACCAAATTCTGTTTGGCTGCAAAGCACCGCCCTGCATGTTTGTTCAGGTCTCATGGCCCTGACACCTGTGGGCAGGTGCGCCAAAAAAGCTGCCAAATGGATTCAGGGCAACTGGCTCTTTAATTTTATATCACCTGAGGTGTAACAGCTTTATGTGTACAGTGGAGAATGTATGATACTTTATGCCTGAGAGTTAAGCATGATCATATCACACTGAAAGGAAAGCTGTGTGAGAGATGATGGACCCAAGATAAATGCTGGCTTGATGAGACTGGACTTCCCTTCTAATTTGACCTGTTAACTGTCACTGTTTCACAGGTTATTTAACTATTCACTTTTATATTTCATAGTTGAATTCTAATCTAATCATGACAAACTATATACTGATGGAAAAGTCTAAGACTTAAAATAAATATTTGACAAATTTTCGTAACAATATAAACTAAATAAATATTTAAAAAGTTAATGATAATGTTATTTTTAAAAATACCTAAAATTAAACTAGAATACTTTTTTTTTTTCTTTTTTTTTCTGTCATTATTTACTCACGTTGCTCCAAACTCCTATAACTTTCTTTGTTCTATGAAACCCATAAGTACATGTTCTAATGATAAAAGATACAACATTTAAACAGAGAGGTGCAATAGAAGCAGTCCATATGACTTCCATATGGCATTATTCACATCTTACATTGTGTGACAGAGCAAAATTTCAGTCATTATTCACTTATTCAGTCATTATTCATCTCAAAGGAACAAAAATCCAACAGGTTTAAAACTACTCTGTGTTTCTTGTCAGGTGAACAAACCCTTCAGACCTTGACACAAGCTGGTCAATATCTTATTTTCACAAGTTATCCTAGAGCAGCCCTGTGGGTCTGAAACACTGAATAAATACAGTATATAAACAGCAAACTGTTTAAGCAGCAAAAGTACCTTACTGACAGAAGATGGGCTATGCAGAGGTTGTGGAGGATAGACAAAAACAGGAAGGAGTTAAGGGCCTGCTTGAGAGTTCAATGCACAATTTGTCCAGTGGAAGAACAGAGAAGTTTTTCGCCACAGTACCCCAGGGCCTTATCCGATTTCTTCCGTTGAGCCTGTTGTGGGATTTTACCCAGTACATTCAAGGTACTCAGAGTTCTTAGCCCTGGAAATCAACGACCATACAACGACTTCTTTAAATACTGCTGGGGTGTGGCGATGGATGCATGCCAGAGGAAAAAATCAAGAGTAAAAATGACCTAGTGTCCCTGTCCCAGCCCGTAACAGAGTGTACAAAACACACAGGTCTGTGTTTTTTAGCTTATGGAGATAAGATGAACAAAATACCTAAACCATACAAGGTGCATTTTAGGAAAATGAGACATTGATTAAACAGATAATATCTGGCAACCATACAATTCAGATACATTCCAGAAAACTGTGACCACAGAGAAGACCACGGAGGGCAGGCGAGCACAATGCACAAAGTTCTCCGGACAAAACTTGGCAACCCTAAGAGCCTCTTAAGTGGGATAATATGGTTAACATTCCTTTGCATCCCCTTAAGAAATCCAATATGTGCATATCAATGCTGGTACCTGAGGCCTTACCTCTTGAATAAAAACAGCCAGTGTAGTTGGGGTTGAAAATGGAGAACTAGTTCTTATTCAGACATACTGATTTTTATGCTTTTGTCAACGAATCTTAAACTTTAACACTGTTTAACCAACATGGAAAACCATACTGACTACACTAAAACAGTTTTTACTGTAAAATATATAAAAAATTATGTTGTATATGTATGCACATGTTTTATGTGTTGTGAGTTTGCAGTCCAAACTGATTGTGTGAACTGACATACTTCACTATATATACACTGCTATGTACTGTTAATAGTCTTTATAAGAATAATGCATGAAGTTAACATACTGAAAGCAATTTTTGCAATCATTTACTCGACTACATTGTTCTGGAAAATGTAAAGGGTCTTTAAAAAAATGAGCACTTACTGTTGTGATGAATGAGGTGATTAAATTGAGGTCGGTCTAACACACTGCTGTAATTATTGGTTAAAGCAATTGAAAATCAAAGTATAATTACTATTCACTGGCCCCCGGTCACCCTGCATTTTGTAAAAGTGTCCTCTGAGCTTTGTAATCTGAATCTCTGCAGCATGTTTGTACTGTGTGGGACAGTGAGAGTAATGAGCGCTCAAAATGGAGGCGATAGGGAGAACAAGTTAACGTTATAAAGAAAAAAGATTGGCTCCCAAAGCTTTTTATCCTGATCATGCTAAAGCTAACCTGGTGTTGTGTAAAGTTCAGTTTTTGACCTGGCTTACAGAAATACTGAACGCAGAACATCCCCTTCATTACAACAAGACCTTGATTCAATTGATCCGACAGCAGCTGTAATGAGCTCATGACATCATCGGCAACCCATCAGCCAACTGGACGCAAAAATATAAAATGTTCGTAAAACGGCACGCCTCGACAGTTGACTCGGGACTTAATGATAAGCGCTGTCAGATGTTGCCAAATATCGAGCTCATTTATTAATTCTTTGAGAGTTTTACAGCAGACAGAATGCTAACCCGAACATGACCCAATTCCTCAGACTCAGGCCGATTTCAATGCCAGGATCACGATTACATCCCTGCCAAAACATTTCGAGCGAGTCTTTAAATACTGCCCCTCTCTTTTCCTGTGGTGGGCGGCACGGGTAAAAGGCTGGCATAACTCAGAGCAATGACTGTGCTGTGCCTTTAGGATGAAGGCTGAATTTTACCACCTCGGTGAAAGCCAGTCTAAACACACATATCGCGGGAGTGAGGCTGGACGCTGGCAGCGGGCCACACGGCCCGAGTCACACCACTGCTATGGGCCTCATTCACAGAGGCTGTTTTACTGGACAAAAAGACATTTGAGAGCCAGTGATTAATTAAGGCATCTGACACCCCTAGTTGCTTATTTTTCAAGACGTTTGCTCATTAAAAGCCAAGTGTGTCATTCCTATCAAACTGAACTTGAAATCTTCCACTTTACTTTGACTAAGTTTATTAGAAGTTTAGTTAACTCTCAGTCATTCAGTTTACACTTGTACTCACTCAAATCAACAATAATCACAGTTCATAATTCTAATTGGCACATTGTGTAATGGTTTACTAACAGGTCATGTGTTGCTTTTAGAGAATTATATTGTGCAATGGCTAAGGAATCATGAATGCATTACATAATGATGTACTAAAAATGGATGTTTTGTCCTCTGAGCTTCCGAAATGTTGCATATACAGACGGCAACGTTGTTAAAATGTTTCCTCTTCATACAGATCTGTGCACATGGTTAATAGTGCTTGTGTTTTTGCAGTTTAAACTGAGACAATAACTTGCACTTTCAAAGCCAACTTTTTAAAAGTTTGTTGCTGCTGTTGTGTAAACAAATGTCCAAAAAGCATAAAAAGTTGCCAGTTTTTAGTAAACGCCCCCTTAAAAAAAGTGTGCTAAAATGTGTGTGCAAAGATAGAGAAAGAGAAAAGGAAAAGGAGAGAGACATTCATACAACCATACAAATGCTCTCATTTGGTAAACAGATCAATCTGGTCAATATTTTTCTCAATTATTACTCATTTTTAACTATCTACCCTGGTCTCATTCTGCTTAAAGGTACATGGCCAGATTATAATTATGTGTAAATCACACTCATACTTGGTCTCTCCATGCCTGGACCCCTGCCATCCATTCTTCTCAGTAATGCTCTACGGCTGGTGTGCGAGTCAATAAACATCACCTCTTCCACGCCTTCAAAAACCACCATCTCTCCGTGCACTCGTTTAAAAACCACCATCCCTCTCCAATCATTCAAAAACCACCATCCCTCCTTTCTACCACATTCCTCCCTAAAGCATAAGAGATAAACTAAAGATAAAAAAATTGATGAAATCAAATAATAATAATAATAATAATAATGTTGTTGTTGTTATTATTATTAGCATATACAATATACCATATACAACAATAATGGTCTGATACAGATTTACTAAATTGTTTCCAGTTTTCGAACATTAGCTTCAGAGCCGTGTGTGTAGAAGGGGTAATGTCTTTCATTTGAGGTCAGAAGAGAGAGAAGTTGCGTATGTTCTTGCATTCCACAAACATGATGCTTAGATTAAAGGAAAGGGTGTGTGTGTGTGTGTGTCTGTGGATATTACACATCTGCGATGGTTTACTGTAATGTGTGTTGACTTTAAAAGCTAATCTGAGATTGACCACAGCTGGGCATAATTATCTGCCATTACGGACAATTTCAATGATAACCATCATAAATAATGTTCCATTTAGATTAGATATCGCAATCAATTAATCCCTAATAGACCTGAGCCAGATTATGCAGGATTACAGGATGTACCTCAATCAAATAACACACGGTCACTCGCTGTATATGTGAGGCTCTGCCTGAGGTTGTGTTGACATGATTACAATGAAATATTTGATACGCCACCTCTGAAGTTTTATATCGCATCATTGGATTAGACACACGCTAATGATGAATTCTAAATCTATTCACTGATAGATCATAATCCATTTAAAATCTAGCAATTCTTCAACTGCGTTAAAGTTTGTGTACACATTCAAACCAGGCGTTCTGGTGTAATGTTTGCAAAATGACAGAAAAGACTAATTGCACTATTTCCCCTTGAGATCGCCATTCAGCGTTCATTGCAAAGTAATGCAAAATTCTGCACATGTTTGGGAAAACCTGCGCATAGAGTGTTATTCTCAATACTTTCTAAAAATCCAAGCATAACAATCAATGTATACTCTCCATTTAGTCACATATGCTCTCAAGAAAACCCATTCACCCCTCTCCTTCAAAATGTCACTGTGGGGTGACATCAGGTAAAAATACTAAAATATTGAGTTTTTTTTCCTGATGATTGTTTGGTGGCACATTACAGCCCTGCATAATAAATCTGACGTATTGCAAAAGCCAAATATCGATATATGGGGCAACAGCCACGGTAACTGCGCAAGCCATGTAGGCAAGCTTTTGAATTCATGCAGATGCATATCAAAACAAAAAAGTTAAAGCTATTAAACTTTATTGGGATCTGTATAATATAGAGCACTACTTAAAATACAACAACAGTGGTAAATCTGCAAATGCCAACTGACTGTAAACGTTCGGACACCCTGCTTGAGAGAGAAAGACTGCCGAATAGAAATAATCAACCTTGAGTGTCTTAGGTCATCGGTACAGCAGGCCTCTTCAGCTACTGTGCTATTATAAACACCATAAACAACTCTGTATTTATTATCTACACAGAGAGCCACAGGCTGATCGAGCGCAGTCACACAAAAAGTCAACTGAAAGCCCTTTATCAAACCGTCTTGTAAGTCTAAGGACTTTTTGGTCTCTCATTTCATGGTCAATTGCTGTTCTAAAGGCTCACGCTGTGATACACTGACACACCTGAGAAGAGAAACTATAGACCAGAACAAAAACAGAAACAATACAACAGAACAGAACCTAAACACAAATAGTAAATTACAACAGAATAGATGAGAATTGTATACAATAACAATAAAATCAAAGTCATTTACAACTAAATAGATCTCTAGATCAAAACAGACCTATCAGTTATAAATTAGTAAATCAGAACAAAACAAAACAGAACAGAACAGAACAGAACAGAAGCCCTAAGCAAACAGAGCACATTAGAAAAGACAGCCAGAACAAAATGTAACAGAATGTAATGGAACATAATAGAACAGAACAGAATATTCAAATAGAATAGAATAGAATAGCCCTAAACAAAAATAATACATTACATTAGAACAAAAAAGCATAGAATAGATTTTAAGTCTTAGGGTTTATTTTGCTCTTATCCATATAATGACTAAAGTCTGGGCTCAAGGTATGATGTGTTATACTTACCCCATGGCCTTCAGCATAAAGTTAAAAAAGAAGAAAAAACATATGCTTGTTTTGGCCTCAAAATAACAGTTACCCTTTTTTTGGAAAGTTAGTTATTTCTGGCCAATGTAAGATGCTCAAGTTTAGTGAATTTCAACAGCACTGAGACAGATTGTCAATTACACACAAAGAAGCAGAGGATACAAATTCAAGAGTGGTCACCTCTATGAAGGGTGTCGTTGTTACACAGCTGTGCTAAGTGAAGTGATTATGACAACATATCGAGGTAAGTGTGTTCTCTACAACAACAACAAAGCTACAGCACAAGATGAAAAAGAATGCGGTTTATGAGAAAAATAAAGTTAGAGGGATAAGGGAGATGCAATAAAAGAATAAATTTGGAGAGCAAAAGGTAGACCAAGACCGTGAGAATATATATATATATATATACTATATATATAACCTGGTTTCTGTGATTAGTGTCCTAGCTCAACAGCACAATATAAAACTCCTCTTTGCACAAGACTTATATCTACATTAACAGCTATACTAACACGTTTGTCCTCTTTTAAACCTGAGGTTTCATCGCAGAACTTAAAGTGTACATTTAGCTGCCAGCTAAAACACAGCACATGTATTTTCCTCTAAAACGCTATGGTAAGCCAGTTTCTGCCAAGAACGTAAATATAAATATAATGTAACTGCTTGGCCTTTCTTTTCTGCGCTTTGCTGTTACCACACCAAACACCATACCAGCAGCCAGCTGCACTGAAGCCCTGTTTAAACTCATGTTGGCTTGAGTGGGAATGCACTGTCGCGCCTTTTCAGGATGATTCATGGACCATGGTGTCTGAGACCTGCAGCCTGGGGAAACTCGTGCTATTATTCGTTTGCGCCATCCCTTTATTGGCTCCGGTTTAAGCGGCTACCACCTTAAACTTTCATTTTACATCAACTTATATTTATTTTTTCTGCAAACTCTGGATACTAGCATGTGTTTAAATGACACAAAACATAGATTTATAGTATATTATATTACATATATTATAATTACAATTATACTAATGAATTATGGTATAATTTAACAATTACATTATTAAACAAATGTATTTGAGTATGCAGGGTTCTGTTATTATTAAACCTAAAGAAAAGAATAAAATAGAAAGAAAAATGTACAGTCACAATAACTAAATCAAAGCTTAAGCCTCCTTTTGTGTTCCACAGAGGACAATAAATTACACAGATATTCAATAGAATGACATTTTCTTTTGAGATTCTGCTCATGGTAACTATCAGTCTTGACGATGTTTAGAGCCTTTGCTTTTCAATGCGAGCTGCTGATCTGCTGTGGCTTGATCAGTAAACGGGTTGATTTATTTGTTTCTGTCTAATAACATGCTTAGGTGAACTGTGAGCACGCTATGGCAGCAGCCTCTGGGCACAAATGTGTTTACAGTCAGTAGTGTGGTGTTTATTTGAAAATGATGTTTCATACAAACTAGACTTTGTTAAGGCTAAGACTCACTTCTTTATAGAAATAACCTAAGATGAATATTGAATGCTGTGCCCCAAGGCGACCGCCTTGGTCCCAACCTGTTCTCTGCTGCTTTTTAAAAGTATTATATTCTGCATTTCCCACACACTTTCTCCCAGTTCTGTCACTACAAACCCCTCCACCACAAATCCTCCCTAGTTTCACAATTTTCCCTGCTGGGCTGAGCGAGATTACTAGAGTAAAGAGCAGTTGTTGTACTTGTCTGCCCCTATTAATCTATATTCCTCTCATCGCAGCCCATTTAGTCCAGGTGAGCCACGCATGGGTCTGACACCAAATACAAGAATAATCATCTGTTTTACTTTAACACTACACAGTACATCTGAGGCCAGTTAGTAAAAGCAAAAGACTGAACAAACAAAGAGAGATAAATTAGAAATGTGGGTTATAGTTTGTTTACACAATGGTCAGTGAAAGGTGAGATCAGGACAGGAAATTAAGATGAATTAGGAAATACTCCATTTAATTCAATACAACAGCTATTTAAAAGTGGTGTTTGATTGTGTCATTGTTAACAATATACTATTCCATGATGTAGTCAGCAGGGACCTATTTAAAATGCATTTCTTGCATTTGCAGAAGTATAAAAAATGAAACCACTTGTTCTGAGATTGCCAGAATTATGTTTAACGAGCCCAAAGACGTCCCTAAATGACAAGATGCACATTTGGCGACCCGTTTTTAACTTCCATTACGCGGGAAGCTTGAGACTTCCCACCTGTTCGTCTCTTCCAGAAACCCTTTTATCAACGTTAATAATTCATTAGTTATTGTTTACATCTGTAAGTGTCCTCGTTTATATTAAATAATTAACCGTAATTAAATAAGAAAAAAGACAAAAGGACCGCGAACATTCAAGCTGGTGGAATTAAACGGGTGCGCAGATGCACGCCCGATTATCCCTGTTTCACGTCGCTTCCTCCGGCGCCCTCCTTTTTTCTCTCCCCCCGTCTCCATCTTCACATAAAACGTCCCATAAACCGCTAAACCTCACCCAAGTTTTAATTCCACGTAAACGTGGCCTCCCGCAAGACTTATCCAGTCTGCAATCGGGATCGCATCTAAAGCCACAGGAGACAAAAGAGGGATTCATTTTAGCACACGCATTAGGTGACGCGATTGCAGGTTGGACGTTTTCACAGGCAAGCTAATGCAAACATCAGGTGAAAGAATTAAATCAGTAAATCATTATTATAAAAGTTTTACACATAAGCCTGCTTTAATGTTTGCTATGGCCTTATAATCCAAATATGCACCCGAGGATGCGCAAGATGTGCTTTATGAGCCAGTGCGTTTCAATTCAAAGAAAAATGTAGTCTTACAATTATTATTATTATTAGTATTTATTGCTTTATTATTAAAAATTATTAAAAGGATATGGGATATTAAATTACATGTAACGAAGGGGTTAACTCTTATACTACACTTTGATGTGAGTATATGAAGAAAAACTGAAACACAAAGCAAAACTTTATAAAGGAATATTCTATAAAGTCCGGTGTTGTTCATTTTAAACAGCAAACAGTTTATCCTTTAGCAAATTATTGTTCACTTTTGTTAAATCTACATCTGATCCCTACCAAGACCCGTTTTCCTTTAATACATTTTAATTATGAAGTGAGATTAGCCTCCCTGGTATGGATGGCAAGAGTGAAAAGCATGGAAATATTTAAATATGTAAAAAATTACAATGACGGCTGTGTACTTGAAAAAATTGAATAATAATATGTTTAAATAACAAGTAAAGTTGGCCATTCAATGCTAAATTAATAATCATGGCTGTGATGTTATACAGAACAAGTGCGCTTACTAGGCCGTTGACAGCCTCGGGCTGTAGAAGCAGCGCTTATTCATGCAGACCTTCGCGCAAATATGCCACAGAACTGCAATTACATTACACATTTAATTTCGTATGCATTAAAAAAATACACACGTATTTAAGAAGCATGGTTTTTATATGCAATGCTCATTTGTAGATACTTTCAGCAACAATGCTTCAAAACAGGCCGTAAAGGACATGCTTAAAATTAACAGAGACAGTCTGACATTATAAAAAATATTTCCTACAAAAATAAAAGCCGTCAACTATGTAAAATGATTTTAGACAAAACCTTGGAATCCCCACAGTTTTGTGACCCCGTCTGCCGTGTGGAAATAAGAGAAAGGCGCATTTGCAGCCAAGAAAATAAAGCAAAAGACAAAAACTCAACAAAATAGAAAACATTATTATAAGAAACGAGATAAAATAACAATAAAGTTTAGGTAGGCCTACAGGACGTTGTCTATTGAAAATTCAATTACGTATGCCTCACCCCAGGGAAAGTTTTTTAAAGACCTGTCGATTGTCTGCCACAGGAATATTTAAGAGCCAGAAAGAGCGACTGCCACAGAACCGGGCCAACCGTGCGAGGAGCTCTGAAATGGACAAGATTTCAGCAGCAGTTCCGTTCCTTCAAGTAACAAACATCTTTGCGCATAAAGGGCACAGGACTGAAAACATTTTTATCTGCATTATAAATTAAAAGCTCACACTTTTTATAGAAAACATACTTCATACTTCAAAAGTAAAGCTTGCAGACAACATCAATAAGAAGACTTTAAGACCATGGCGTTATAGACAATTCCCCGTATATTTTAAATTAAAAAGGGGACGGAGTCTGACATAATTTAGGCATTATACCATACAGAACACTGCTAGAAGATCATCTGCGAGTTCCACATTTTTGCTGCAACCAGCAAATAAAATTGCAGCTAGCTATACACTGAAAAATAAAACAAAAAACTTTTAAGGCTTAGTCATGACCTAAAAAAAGTTTAATGCAATAGGCCTGTTTTGTTATAGCAAAAGCATGAACACTTTTGAATAGCTGGTGGCCGTAAACGAAGTCTGCCATAAAAGTTTGGCATAAAACTTCCATATCTCATGAGGATCGGATTGAACTTTGACCTCTAGTATTTTAAAGTGAGTAATTTACACGTAATACTAAATAAGCAAATAGCCTGTAAAAGGGTGGTGTTATCACTAGACTTGCAACAAGTAGATAATTATGAGAAATGTGAATCAACATAGAGAACTGCAAAAACTGCAAAGAGGTTTTTAAATCAGAATTATGGTAACGTGCATTTAACATACAAGAACTGCATGTACACATGCAATTTACGCAGTCATGTCATTAAATAAACACGTTTTTTAAAAGAGTAATAAGACACCAAAACTTAAAAAGTCTTGTATTATTCTTAGTTCATTTATCTCTAACATGTTAATTTGCCCTGTAAGGAAACATTCCCACCGAAATACACATTTTGTCACTGATCTACAGTATACCTGTGTGAGCAATCTAACTAGATGTCTCTGAACTCATTCAGGCGCAGGAGAAGTTCGTGAACGAGAGCAGCCGGGCACACCGTCGCTGTCACCTCCTCTTAAAACATCACAGGTTCATAAAAACAATGCAAATAAATGTCTACTGTTCTTGTTTTACAGCTTGACACCGCAAATACGAGCTGTTTATTATGCCTGACGCTCTCCCTCTCCGGACCTTTTATATAAAATAGATTTGGGAGAAGCGCCATTTTCTCCTCGAACCCATGTGCAATGAAACGCACGAGAGCAGAAATTCAGCAACCGCACCGCGCGATACCGGAGAGCTGCAAATAAATGCACGGGTGAAAATAAAGCTAGAAAAGCGAGGGAAGCAGATCCCCATTAAAATGCAATTGCTGAGCAACAACAGAGACGCGGAGAAAACGCAGCAACTGTCGTAAAACGCAGCGCACGGGGACGCGAGCGCAACAGAGCAATGAAATAAATGTATTTTACCTGTGTCAGGCAGTACGGAGAGTACATGGTTATCTCAGAAGCGGGAAATGAATCGCGTTTTGAAGTTGACTGGAAGTTCGCCGCGCTGCTGCATTGCAATTGCTCGCCGTCCCCCCTCGCGCCTACTCCACGCCGCCCGCGCCGCTAACCCCGCCTCAATGGCAGAAAGTGAAAGCTCAAACTTTAGGAAGAAAACTTTCCTCTGCCGCTCTCCCTCTCTGCCCTTTATCTAATGACAAAAAGTGAAGAAGCCGTTTTCTCTCTGTGCTCCCGCAAAAAGACAGCCTGCTATTCATCTGCTGAAGGGAAGAATAAATCACACATAACGATGGGTATTTAAAACAGAAGGCATTTAAAGTTACAGAAACGAGCAGGAATCAATGATATTGTTATAACCCTTCACTGCAGTTTCCAAGCATGCAACAAAAACTATAAATTACTGTGGGCAGTTACAATAATAAGTCACTTTGAGGTTATGTGTCAATAACTGTGTTCTCTTTTGTGCCAGCTACTGACAGCCATGTCACTAAATAATAATGTTTATGTTTATGTCTGGTTTGCCATCATGTACAGCATATTGCATTATACCAGACACCTTGACCTTTATATCAGCATTAGACACACTCTCCGAATATCAATACTGGCAGAAAAAAAATCATCAATATCATTCAAGCACAAATTTGTATAAATGGAAACCTAGGAAAATACAGGCCTGATAAAAAAATACCTTATTAACGAACAAAATGTAACGAACGACTTTTGAATCAGGATGATTTCAAATGAACACGCGATGCTTGTATAAATTAATTGCACGGATGAGTGACCGCAGGATTAACTGCACTCTTTGCCTTTTCAAACAATGCAAACCGACAACATGAATCTGCATATGTGTCCTTACACATTTGGGATGCAAAACCTTTTTGTTCCATTTAACACTACTGTACTTAACTTGGTTAATAGAAGGTGAGTCACCTCTCACTTTCTCTTTCTCTCTCTATGACTCATCTACAGGCCTTGTATTCGCACCACAGGATTACAGGGTGGTCTCCTAAATCCACATCTGTTTTGTGGCAAACCACAGTGCCCAGGCTGACTAGCGGCACGCTCAGCCGTGCTTATCTTGCACCTTCTCCAGCCGTGAAACTGTGCTGTGCCTGTGCGGTCAACTTTAGAAAGAAAATTAGCTAGGTCTTTTATTAGGAATGGTTTCTCATAGAATTTCTCAAATGAAGGCAAAACCACAAGGGAGAATACCAATTATGATACAAATGTAACCCAGGACGAGGCTTAATCAACGTCTGAAAAAGAGAAATTAGTTTTTACCCATCTTATACAAAGGAAAATAATGACAAAGGGAAATAATTGTTTATAACTAACAAGAAACTGTGTCCCTGCTCTAATTCTGTATTTTTACAGATGATCTCAACTGCTTTAAATGCACTGATCACACAACTTCAACTTGCTGAAGTCTGTCCAAACACCAGTTTATTTCATTGGGTGGTGGTGTCGTGGTGCCCAGCAGAGGAACAAAATTTTCAATAAAAGGAAAAAACAACTAAACAACTACACACAATGGTTAAAATCTGTTTATAATAAAACTGATTCTGGACTGACTTTGTTTGGAATCTTATCAAAAGTGTCTGACAACACCTATTATTAAAAAAGTAAGAGTGGCAACATTGAGCGCTAAGAGCAAGGTCAGAACGAAGGGACAAAGGTTGAATGGCATTACCACACTGGGGGGGCACAAATCCAAAACCGCAGGCTTTGTGCTTCGTACCCACCGATCTCACAGCCATTAATCTAGAAAATAGTACGAGGTGAATGACAAACAATTCCGCTTCCAGCGCATGCATACTTTCACACACGTACACACACAAATACATACATGCACGCACATGCACACACACCCTGTTCTTTGTTAGGCAGACCCACGGTCGGTTTGCGGTTACAGCAGCGAGGGCTTCCTTGAAAGTGCACATAAGAGAAACATATGCAAGCGATACAGTCTGTGTGTGTGGTTTTAACCCAACACAAATACACACACGCACACGTTTTACTGTTCCCTTGTGGTTGGCGGTTAAATAATTCTGATGATATTTTATGTAGATAATTCCTGCAGCTGCTTCTCCACATAAACTCTGCATTCCTTTAAACATTTACCACCATCTTACCATATGAACATATAAACACAGCGTATGAGATTATAAACAGACTATGAGATTTATGACGCAATCGTACCCGCTGTTCCCTTGAGAAAGGTTCAGCTTTTTCAAACGCTATGCAGGCTACGAAAGGGGGGAAAAAAATCAACTGGATTATAGATTATATCTTGGCTGCATCAGACTTTAACAGTTTGCTTAACAGATTCCAACTCATCTTATCTGAATCTGAAGTCCAACTCGCGGCAGATGAATGACATCACTCATGAGAAAGAAATCAAAGTTCAGTTCCACATATCATAGTCCATTTATAAAACAAACAAACAGAACAACAACAAAGACAAATATTACATACCCTGTAGGATTCAGGCACTAGGAAGCACTCGGAGATGCCCGGGGCCCGGTGGGCACCTTCATGCACCAGATACGATTCTGTGGCCTGTGGTCCAAAACAAAACAGGAAAGGACAAATTAAGCAGAATAACAGTCACTTAAACTCTTTTTTTTAACAGGCAAGTCTAATGTTTCTCATAAGATTGCATTAAAGTACTTCAACCAATCACACGGCCTCCCAGTTAATCAAATATGGTCTCTTATAGAGAGTCTCAAAATTCATTAAAAAATTCTTATATGGAATGTATAGACAGAAAAAAGAAAGAAAGCATATAGGACCCTCACCAGGTATCCAGTGAGCCAAGCAGAACCTCATTAAACAACTATTCACATCTACACACTCACACACACAATGTTCAAATATGCTAAAACCTAAACCACAAATGCACGTTTGTATGCATAAATACATATCAACATCTATTCCAACACACACATGAAGCTCATAATAAGTCCCAGGCATTGGCACCAAGTTCGGTGAATAACAAAGGCTATTCATATCCATCCAATGAAACGTTACTTTTCCCACTTTTCCCTCGCTTTTATAGGGTCTCAGCTGCGGCGCGCTAAAATCTCATTCAAACCGAGTACAACTGCAGATTCGCTTTATTAGTACATAAACATGCATTTTCATAATTAAAGAAAAAAATTAAAAACGCATGTTGCTCAGAGGTGAGTTCACGGTTCTTGTTCTGGGAATCTTCTGGTTAAGAAAGTGTATTAAAGGTCGTTCTGGAAGAGGTTGTGGAAAGGGGTTTTAGCATTTTGGACCGGTTTGTTGGGCAGTGCACCACAGTATGCAGGTGATATCTTCCCTGATGTATTTTTCTGAGCTTCTCTTTAAAACAAAAATTAAAATGTTGCTTCAAGAACAGTAGCCAAAAGCCCAAAAGTCTAGCGAAGAGTTCCAGCTTCAGCGCAACTGTTAGATTTGTCTTTTTTGATCTAAAACACATACATGTCAAGATAACAGATCTGAATCTCTTAAGGCGTTTTTTATGAGGATTTTAGGTATCGATTACAAAAGTGCTTCCTTTTGTTTAGTTTCAGGTACTGATTACTTTTCTTCACTCTGGTTCCATAATTTCAGCCAAACGAAAATGGAAAACGTTCCACTGACTCATTCAGTTTTACGTACTTTAATTTATTTCATCCCAGACTTTTCAGTCTAAGATAAACCAGTAAAATAAGCTTGACAATGATGTCACTCTGAGTAAACTAACCGTGGACACTCAGCATTATGTTTTGCGGTGATGATGACATGATCCGTTTGTTTGTCCCATCCACAGATGGAGAACAGAAGCCTGGAGGAACTTCACCATTATCCTTATTTGGAGAGGAGAAACGCTCACTCCCGTTCCTCTCCTCCAAAAATTTCTCTAGCAAGCTATTAATTATATATGGGCTGTATGCATATGGAGCATATGCAGGGCCCATATGGCCGGCCCTCAGCCTGAATCTCAGGCCTCCACTTAATTAACATTTTAGAGGCGAAGCTCAGAGAAAAGAGGGACATTTCAAAGCAGCTCTGGGAGCCTCTGACCTAATTGGAGTCAATAGAGATGTATGTAAATGTGTTAATTACGACAAGTTTCCTCGCTCTCACTGATAAATAGCTTTCTTTGTTTGAAATGTTTAATTGGTGGGAATGACGGGTTGAAGTGAGGGGTTCCTCCATATATCCTTACGTGGGAGAGAGAGAGAGAGAGAGAGAGAGAGAGAGAGAGAGAGAGAGAGGGGTGTATATGGGTTGAAGCATATGGCAATATGGTTGTGATTTAGTGGAATGCTTAAGTGGTTAAATTCCTGAAATCTCATGTCTCTCTCTCACACACAGACTTCTGTGGTCTGAAGTTAAAGGTGAGGCATGTCATTTTTGTGTCAAATAAAAATATTAAAATAAAGTTTTAAAACATTCCTTGTCTTACAGCCATTTCTTGACGAAACTCATGCCATTGGTTAAGCTAATGTCATTACATATAAACATCAATATAAACATATTGCAATTCAGTTTGTTGATGTTACATTTATTAACAATAGAGTGTCCTCTGTAATTGCCACTGCAATGAGATGTGGTTACTAAGGTGTTCCAAGTGGTTGTACGCAACTTGCTGTGGTTGATAGAGTGTTCTGGGCCAAGTAAAAACTTCTCTTATCTGGTTAACCATGATGATTTTAATTTGGAACCCTCTCAGAAACTTGTTAGAAAAAAAATCTTCTAATATGGCCCTCTATCCCTAGATATGGGTCTAATGGATTTTGAGATCTGGCTGGTGGCTTAAAGTTGGACAATTTGCAAAACAATAATACATATTCTGCACTGGCAAATGCTATTCAATTAGGAAAATTACTATTTCTATTGGTTATACAACAAAAATCCTTAGCTTTTACACAGAAGTTTTCATATGGGGCAGCATACTCGGGTATAACTTTATATAGAAAATTTCAACTTAAAAACACACACACACCTGGCTTTCCTCCACACATTTAAAAACCATCTGGCTCGAGAACAATCAACACAGGTTTCACTGATATTTCCCTTTTTTTCTATTTTCTTTGTCTTTTCATCCAAACGACACAGCAATTACTATTAGCACCATTGTTTTTATCATTATGATTTACTAGCTGGCAATTCTGAGCCAAATCAGCCCGCATATAAACCTGTCCTCTATGGCAACTGCATCAAAGACAGAACGATAGAAAAAATTAGAAAAGCAGGAGGAACGAGAGAACAAGTGCTATATAAAAGGATGAAGCGTCCGTTCTCTATGTGTCTGCCAATAGCACCTCGGGGAGAACTGTTGGAAAAATGTGATTTTTCACACCAGCATCTCAGAGGCACTAGCAGAAGGAGAAAGAGAGGGAGAGAGATAGATTGAGAGAGTCTCTAGATTAAAAGAGAGGCAGCTAATTATTAATGGTCTGTTTAGAGTTTCGACACAAGTTTTCAAGCTCGCGCCAAACCCGGTTTGCGCCCTTGACCTCAGATCGGCTTATTATCTGAGGAATATGTTTGCAAGAATCCCTTCACTTTATGTGTCTGCACGCAAGTACTCCAGGTGTATCTATACATTCACCCTTTACTATAAGCTTATGTTGATGTATACATGCACAAATGAAAACATCAGATTACATGTGTGCAGGTGTGCATTAGTGAGTTGTCGTATGTGCAGGTGCGGGCTGGTGTTTTAGCGTTAACTAGGCTTGAGTAGGTGGTCCTGCATTACGGCATCTCATGTGCCAACGCAGATGCCACAAAGACAAAACGTCCTCCCATGAGAAGTTTACACCCAGAAACAAGTTCATGCAGTCGTTCACCAATCACTGCAGGGCACGGCATCCATGGCAACCCTGGCATTCTGACAACCAGTCAATCTAGAAAAGACAGTTCTGGAATTCACGGCCTGCATGAGCCCAGACTAAACCTGAGACTAAAAGTTTGGCAAATGGAACTTACAGCAGGTTTGTAACATGCACTTAACCGCTAATTTGTCCCATTTCAGATGTGAAGAACATGAATACTCATTTTACATAGTTTAGACCGTTTAATCTAACTTGACTGCTGGACCTTGTTGACTGAGAACAGTTTTGCATTTCTTTTATTGGGTAGATCTCACAGGTGTGCTTGGCTGAAGAGGATGTTCATTGCTTTGAAAAGATTTGTCATGATGAAAAAATGCTTGCTGCAGGCAAATGTGGCGTTTCACATTCAGATCCAACCCCTTAGCCTGCAAAGGCCTGTCAATCTCATGTCTAAAGTCTGGCTTAAGGAACAAAACTCTCCATCCAAACAAAACCCAATGTGTATGCAGTCCAAATATTTATGCAGACATAACTATTAAAGTATATAAACCCTAAACTAATACAAGCTGAACATAAAGCTGTGCTTCTAAACACACATCAGTTACATTAATAAGTCTAATGCTTGCGAAAGTCTCCCACACAGGGTAAATATAAAAAAGCAAAGTAGAATAAAAACACCTTATTCTAAAAATGTTTTTTTTAGTTTAGTTTAGTTTAATCAAGTTTAATTAAAAGCGTTTAAAAACAAAAAGCACTCTAATTATTGATTTTAAAAGCTTTAAAAAGGAACACTTTTATTGCATTTTATTTTAGATGTTTGTAGAGGTAATTATATATTTTTGCCTGACTGAATACTGGATATTTTGGAACGCCCCAAAAACAACAAAACAAAACGAGAAATAGCATAAGGATAATCAAGAAGGACAATTAAAAAAATGAGTAAGCTTTTAAAATATATAAAGTGTAATTTCTGGTGAGACACTTTATAGACTAATTGGATGATGATTGTCTTATAATTGTTATTTAAAATATAATATATTAATAATAATACACTTGTATGCAAAATATAATAGATAAAATTCTATTTCACTTTTACATGTAGCTACACAACAGTATTATAATAAAATACATTAATTGCATATAATATAAAAAAACAATACAGATAACAAAATAAGAAATAAGAAAGGAGCAGTTGTTTACCATGTTTAAATTGTGCCTTTTGTTTTCTAAATAGCTCTTTGGCATTTGAAATCTGTTGGCTAAGATTTATGCAAACAGTGGGAAAGATATTGAATGGTAGCACGTACCATTGTAGTTCAGGGGAATTTGCCAGCTCTCCTCAAAGACCCATTTTTCTTTAAAACCCTCGGCGTCCAAAAAACGAAGAGAGGGAGCGGGCGCACCAGTCGGTTTCTTCGGTGATACCGGAAGCGAAAAAAGAACTCAACAAGTAGGACAGTTTCCCGGAGTTTGTAAAAGTAAACCGTTCTCCACCGATGAACGGAACGACTGAAGGATTACCCGGGTGCTGCACGTTTATTTCAATTGTTCAGTTTCTTCCTAAAGTCCTTTAGAATATATTCTCCAGCTGTCACCGGCCTCTGAACGGGAAAGACTCGCTAAAACAGCGCCGACCGGGGAGCAGACTAGCTCGGTTAAAATTCTGCCGCCTCTCGTGCAAAACGAAGACGTTCTGGATGAAACAGAGTGTGATGACAGTGAGTGATTTCTTTCGTCTTTATGTACTGAAGTCAATTCCTGTTTGTCCCGGACGAACGCATCACCCTCTTTCGGTCCTGACTTAAGCACGCAGCTCCGTTACGGGACCCCCGTCGGTCTCGTAACGCACCTCCTCAGTGTCAGACAGATGAAAGCGAGAGACGTCCTCAAATGCCGCCGCAGTCACTCACCAACACTGCTCGTGCACATTGCGACAGTCTAATCCGTAGACGCACCGCAGGGACCTGCCAAAAGAATCTCGCCTGTTGGCGAAAGCTCACTGACGCTGCATTTTAAAACACGAGAAAGTAAAACGTCCAGTCCGTTTTTTATTCTTCTAACTGTGAGTAAATATCGGTCGTCACCTCAGTCGACCCGAAGCCTCGGGGTAGCGGGTCGGGGAGGCGTCGAGCTGGTAAATTATTGATCAGTGTAGCAACTGGCAGCGTGCGGCGCTCCGCGACCGGCCGGTGTGGCAGCTGCAGCTTTGGGGCATTAGATGAGCTCTGGGAAAATCATGGACGACGCGGATTACGGAACGCACACGGCTGTAAGAGGGATAGACAGGATAATAAACAAGAAAGACGAATAAGAGAGTGCGTAAAGGCATAGCCTACAGAAATATCACGAGATGTATCTTGAGTGATAACAGAAAATGTTTTGGAGAGTTGTTGCACACGGTGTAAAACTTTTATAAAACCCACGTTGCGAAATGTAAAAGGCAGTCGATAGGCGGTGCCACGAGGCACGTTTAGCCGGTATCCTGCTGTGTGCCGGTGTCTCGTGCCTTGCTTAACATTCTGTTACTTCCGAAACTGCAGAAACACGCACCAACAGCTCGTCAATTATGAAAGAAAATGTACAGCTTCGTCATAACCTTACAACAGGTGCAGCATCAAATGATTTTAATAAAGTGGGATTTTCTGCATATAAATCTAAAGCAGGAATGGTTAATTAGGTGCGTTTGCCCAAATATGCATTTTATAATGTCTAACTATCATTTGGATTTAATGTGTCGTTATATTTATCCTTTCTTTACTTTTGCTCAAAGTAACAAATAATACACATTGAGGATATACAATTGTGATAGCCTACATTTGAGATACAATGATATAAACAGAAATAGAGATAAAAAAATATGAACACTCTTTACAATAAAGTTTTCAACAGAGGAGTACAATTTTGCAATAACTGTAAGAAAGGTGGGTTAAAATACTAAAAGGAATTATATAAGACATATTTTAAATTATCTTTAAATTGAAAAGTGCAAAAATAACCTGTAGTTTTGTAATAGCAAATGTTTATATTTAGTTAAATATAGCCCAAATGTGGATAATTATTCTACACACAGACATTAATGTTTATAACGACTTTAATTTGGTCAAAAACAGTTATCTTAAAACAAAGCACCTGTGTCTGTTGAAGGGTAGTTGCTTTGACTAGTTATAGATAATATTTCTATATATGATATATATTTTATATTGTAATACATTTTATATATATATAGACGAATTACTCGAGAATTAGTATTTATTTCTATTTTAATTTATTTTTTGTTTATGTAACAGAGGAAAATCATTACTGGAAAAAACTGAAATTACTTCATGGTCTAAGTAAGTTGTTAAACCATTCATCTTGAATGAATTCCACATTGTGCTTATTGTACAGGATGTTTTAACTTAATAGATCTTCATGAGAATACATCATTTTAATTGAAATAAAATATAATGACGTCAGAAAAAAAACAGAAAAATTATGTTTTATGTTTTAATTATGTTTTCACATAATAATAATTTTAAAATTGGCTATTTGTATATCTTATATATGACACATTATTTTATTTTAAGTTCTGCATAAATATTTTTATCAAACTATTATTAACAATGAACTATTGTTAACTAATTATTTAAAGCAAGCATAAATATGTATGCAAATACCTACCAAAGGACCTGGCGGAAGAAATCATCTAAACCACTAAAATGTCCACATATAAAAGGCCCTAATAAACAGCCTGCCATCAGTAAATTGTATATTTTAACCAATAAAAAAAGCCAAATACACTGCATTTATAGTGCTATAGTCTAAAAATATAAGTCTGTGCAGGAAAGTGCTGTTTGTTTATCTGGAACTCATTATTTTGTTCTGGACTTTCGAACAAAAAGACGCAGCTGAACAAAATATTTCAAAATGCTAGCTTTAATTTTAATAAATAAAACTATTTATTATGTAACCAATTAAATTGAACGAAACGTCAATAAAAAAAATATTTATCTTACCCAATGGATTACATTTTATTTGTTTTGAAGAGGTGTCTAATATTCATCTAAATGAAATTTGCAAATTATAAAGCAAATTTGAAATTTATGGAATTTAAGACTAAAAGTAGGCTAAATGATAAAATAATGTAATGAAAAATCATAAATTCTAAAATGAAAAAACGACACATTATTGCTATGAATATATTGTGATATCATTAACGTATTAACGAAGAAAAGCTAAATAAATACAGCAGCCAAGATTTACTAGCATATTATATTGCATCATAAAGTTTGCAACAGTCAGAATAACAATGACTAAAATGTTGTAGTAAATCAAAAAATGTATTACAGTGAAATAAAGTGGAATTAGGTAAACTGGCCAAACGAGTGCATTATCATGACCATCCATAAAATATCAACAATAATAAAATGTTTACTTCTTTTACTACTTACACAATTTTTTTATGTATATTTATTATGTATATTATTATAATATTTCTATTTTTGCCATATAAACAAATCAACTATTATTTGGAAAACAATCTACACAATAGCCTAATTTATCCCTGACAAAAACCATCACTTTGTTCAGAAAATTTTTCAGACCATCCAGCAACCAATGAAATCTCTTTAAAAAACATTCTCATGTATGCCTCAATATTATCGCATTGTTGTAAACACGCTGGGTTTTTAAAAGAGCAATAAGTTTTAATATTTTCAACTATAATTATTACAGCGTGGACGTGTAAAATGGACAACCACTGCGTTCTCAGCTACCGAGAACATCATTCATATTCGGTTTTGATCATCAAAAGGTGTATTTATCACCTTGGAATCTAATTCTGTGAAACTGTTAAACGACCCACGTGAGTGTGTTGAAATGACTGGCCGACAAACGTGAAACGTTTAAAACAAGACTTCTTTCTGAAATTTCTGTGAGAAACGTTTCCCGTTGGCTGTTTTTCACACGGAACAATTAGAAGCCACAGTAAACTGCGTTCTTAACGATCGAATAATGCGTTCCAGGTCGAGTTTGGAGCGAACGGAGCTCGCCGTTAATTGCGTTCGCACAGCGAGAGCGCGAAGGAGGCCGGTATGGGTTCAAGCATCGCTGAAATCACGGTTCAAGTTAATGAGATTCAAGAGCTGCCCTGCTCACCGCAGGACCTCTTAATGTGACCGCAATGCAGCGTAGGCTGCGCCACGCTGTTTTAGTGCCTGGCATGAGACAAGACATCAACAGTAATAAACTACAGTGAGAGGGTCTCAGTGCAATGTGCTCTGCTGCAGCAGGGATCCGAGGGCACTATCAAGGGTGCTCACATGCGTGGGGGGGCTCAGATGCTTTTAAAGTAATATAACCTTTCATAATAACAATTGTCAACTTCAGGACAAACCACATTTAATGAACAATCTAAGAGAAACACATTTTTGGTCTAAGCATTTAGGCATTTACTGTGTTGCTATAGAACTAGTTAACTACTGACATTAACTACCACTTTTATTATTTATTTTATGCAAAACAAATATATAAATCAATTTGGAACACTTTTCTATGCATTAGTAGCCGTTTTCAGTAAATAATGTTACTAAAACCTGTCAAAATATAGCCTGCTCATAAATTATAATTTTAAATATTACTTTAGTACATTTTTCATGGTTCATTGTAAGATTTATAAGGCTTAATTTTCAAGGCTTCCTCATTTTTAAGTCACTATGGATTAAAGAGACTGCTAAATTAATAAATGAAAATCTCTCTTTTTGACCCTCAAAAACTTTAACTCCTGATGTGTGATGATACATCTAACAAACTTTGAATCTGCTAAACCCTTTCTTGTTTGACTTTGGCTCTATATATATGCAGTTTTAAATTACAAAACATTTTTTCTCCTCTTTTCTTGGTATTCTGTAACAGTCTGCTGTTCACTTTGAGGAGAAATGAAAGACGCAGACGAGCCAAAAAAACAAGAAAAACACAGTTATTCCCAAGCAACAAAGTGGCAAGAATGCAAGTCTTGGCTTAGACTGTTGCTCTTAACATTTTCTCATCGAAAAGGGGACGTTTTTGAAAGTGCAAATGGACTTAAGACACCTCTAACACAAATAAAATTATAATTCCCTCAGGACGTTACGTAAATGCAGAATTTGTAGGAAATGGCTGGAAAAGTATTTACATACTGACAATGTATTTAGAAACACTGAATACAACTGCGTCATTTTTCTCATAAGAAAAGTCCTTGACGGGAAAAATGCATTTGGTTTTTGCCTTAGTTTGGCTTTCTACATAATTCATCATTAGTCTGATTGACCACCAGCAAGTTTGTGGGTGTGGTAATTTGGCAAGGGGTGTCAGATCCGTGTGCATATTTCTTTATACTGAGCTGTGATGTCAACTGGGAGACCTGGGTTTAAATTATTACCACTTTCTGCTTGTAATTTCTATTACTGTGTCTATCTATTAAAAAAAAACTCGCTGAAAGGGTGTGGCAAGCGACACATTTATCTCCAGCTGCCACAACAGGCCTTGTGGTCTGATAGCTGTGAAGTTGCCTGGCAACCCACAGGCTCCAGCAGAGGCACAGACCACAGCAAGTGCGCTCTACTGTAGATAACCTGTGTTTCTGCAAAACCCCGAACCATAACAATCTGAGACAAAGTGGTCTGTAAGTACGTGACCAGCACCCCGTTCGATACTTAACGTTCGTTCTGACTGTGATTCGGTCAAATGTCACTTAGCCCTGAGGTATACCAACCAGAAGAAACAGCAAAACTAAAATTCCTTTTATCCATGATCTGTATTCTGTTTTCCAGAAAACATAATGTTTGGCCCCAGAAGAACCCTAAGAAAATACTGCAATATTTTGAAACTTAAAAGTCAATAATCAAATTTTCCATTAATGTTCATGCCTCAGCATAATTACATAAGCATTAAAAAACTTGTATGAACAATTAGGGCATTGTTATGGTTAAATAGTTTAACTTTTTATTGTGCAATTTTGTGTAGCACTGTAATGTAATGTGTTGCCATAAAATAACATTTTACTATATATTCAACTTATTTACCTGAAGATCTGGTATCAGTATTTGATCATTTTGCTATTAACTGGTTAAGAGCCATATAATGCACATATGAAAGAACACTGAAAGAAATTAAGGGACAGTTTATTCATAACCCAAGGCCTGTTCAGTCGTACTGGATCACCGCAAAGTGACCTTATCAGCCAAGCACACAGCCTACAGCATTTGGCCTGATATCTGCCTAGGGTCACGACATATGTCTGGCTGTTCTTCAGGCCATGGGCTAACTCATAGCAGTGTCCTTTACCTTCAACTAAACAGGCAAACACAAGGAAGTGCTGTCATTGTGTTCCATCATTGAAACTGTTTTGGTTTTCACTTGAAAGTTGTCATTAATTGTTATTAGGAAACCGTGCCTAGACTGTGTTCTCGCCTTCAATTGGTCTATCATAGATCAACAAATTACAGAACCAACTGCCTATCTTAGTTTTGATTGGTTGATGACCTGATTGTCAAGCTGCTCGTTTGGCCCTTGTTACCTGCTTCCTGGAAGCGTCCGCAGGGCGAGAGGTCAGAGTCCTGGACGGATGCCATCGTTTGGTTCGTCGTTTGTTGACTTTGGCTCTTTGGGGTCTTTAGCTAGGTTGGTTTCCCAGCCTTGGGGCAATAGGGCAGATGCTGGAGGGGGTCATTGGCAAGTAAAGCAGGATAGCTGGATGTGAGATGGCAATATTACCGTGGCGTACATGAGTGCGTGACTGTGATTGTACAAAGACATATTAAGGTGAGTGTTAGACATGCAAGCAGCTTTAATAATACACAAATACTCTGTAGTTATATTAATTACAATACAAATTATGTCAATGATATACACATATATTTACCTACAGTAACGGCTTCTGGCTGAACATTATCAACCATTATTCAGATTTTACTTGAGGGCATATAATGTAAACATAGCAGTTTACTCTTGGCTGACTGTATCTTGGACGTGTATTTTGTTGCTTGCTGTGTACCAACACAAGAATTAGTTTAATAAAATGATTTTATAGCTGGAGTTTTGTTGACTTTAAGACTCCTGACTGTGAGGCTTTTGTTCTTAGCACTTTTGTTTTGGATGACGTCCTGTTTATTAAATGTCTGATGAAGTTTGCATATTTTTCTTTGCTGCCTGTTTTATATTTTTTTCTGCTGATTCTACCTGAGTCTTTCTTCTCTTCGCTTCTTTCGTTCTTTGTCTTTTCTCTGCCTTCTAAAATCCTGATCCTGAACCGTTTCCATCCAGCCCTGTTGAAAATTCCAAAAAGAACTTAAATGCTTTTACATCCTGATGCTATCAGAAACAACAGCTTTTTATTCTTTGCATTTTTAAATATTTCATGTATTTATTGCATTTATGTACCCAGAAACCAAATACTTTAATCTGATTCTATAATAAAGTAATATCAAAACAACCATGTTGTCAAGGCAAATGTTTTTCATAAAAAGGGGGTTCTTCTGAACCTACAGTGCTGCAAGTAACCACTAAAGAACATTTATTTTTAAGGGTGTAATTTATGCAGTCCTGACACTGTAGAGCAAATGGAAAAGATCTCAGAATAGTCACAGGAACATTGAGGGAAAAAATGGTCAAGAATCATTTTTCAAGTGGTCAACAGAAGTTGAACATAAAATGGCCTTAATAGTATATATGTATAAAAATTTTGTTTATAAATAAATCTCAATTCACAATTTTTCCTTTGCTTAAACAAAGAAAAGCAAGTAGAGAATAAAATGATTCCTGCCACACAAGACAGCATAAAGACAAAAGAAGTGAAGAGTTAATTGTTTGGCATTACTGAGAATCATTTGGCAATAAAATTTAACGGAGACAATGAATATTTATGATGACTTGCTGAAGCTACACACACGGACCCTCCAACACTTGGTCACAGCACATGGAGAGCCAGCTGTTGCCGGCTGACCCGAGCATCTGCAGTCTTAGTGAGAACCAGAGATTAGAAATACCAGTCGAACTGTGACCGAAATTTTCTGTGTTGTTTTATACTGTCACTCAATTAATCTCTCTCTATTTTTCTATCTATAATTTTTCTCGAATAGTGCCTAATGTATGTCCTGTGCCATATATACAGTATGGACAGCATATTAATTCCTTTTTCTGTAACTTCTGGCGTTTTCAGAGTATACTAAGACACACACCAACACACCACACCCAGTCTTCTACACGTCTCATGAGCGCCAGCGTTCAGGCTATGATGCCAACAGTGCAAAAACTCATGCCCAGACCTTCTGCTGCCCCAGATAGCAGTGTGTGTGTGTGTGTGTGTGTGTGTGTGTGCGCGCGTGTGCATGCACGTGCGTGTGTGCAGATGCAGAGGACAGTGGGGATTAGTGAACAGCGCTTCACAAGCAGCCAGCTTCACACACACACATAGCATATTTTTAAGAACATATTAAAAGGCACAGTCTGTAATTTTTTCCTCCATAAAAACATTTACACAAAAAGGGAATAGTACTTTTGACAAATATGACTGACATCATGTGCAATTACATGAAACACACTCCGGTCATATCCAGGGCCTAAAAAGCCAAAAATAATTGTTCTAGGTGTATAGCAGGGTCACCAACTCAGCCACCATATTTTATAACATCATCAGTCATGTCTTGCAATTTGATAGAGTTCCTCATAACAACAGCAATGGTATGTCAAGACAAAATACAAAGAAAATCATAAAACTGCAGCTAAATTAAACAACCAAACCAAACAATACTATCAACATATTAAACATACAGGATATAACTTCCACTGAAACACACTCCCTGTCCTGCATTGCTTGAATAAATTAATAAACAAACAGTCCCGCCCCAAACTTACACCAACATTGTGTCAGACTGGACACTATTTACAACATCAAAGTTATTTTATTGGTTTTTGTTTGGCTCTTTTGCCAGGAATTTTTATGTGGGACAGAGAAGGGAAATCTATCAGGAAATTACCACAAACCAGGACTTAAACTTGGGTCGCCCACAGTGCCACTGAGTGCAGCCCACTAGGCTACTGGCACTGACTACAACGTTTAACCATATTCCTTGGTCACAGTTGCCACATCAATTGTGAAATGGATAGTACAATTACTACTACTGTATCATAGTTTTGCCATGAAACTTAGCAGTTTGCCATGGTTTCTACAGTGGTAAAAGCGAAAAAGTAAAAGCAAGGCCAGCACAGATATAAGGCCTTTAACAAGGTGACACAATTAAGAGGGACATTACTTAAAATTGTGAATTTCTCTGGATTTTGAAAATTGTTAAAAACATTTGGGGGCGGTTTGCCCAACAGGGCTTCAGCCTAGTCTCAGACTAAAATGAAAATTTGAGCTGTCATTACCTAAAACAACATATCTTAACATATATCAGTCCCATTGTTTTGTCTCAAAATGGACACCAGTAATGTTTCTTTTAAGTTGTTTTTACAAACATACCTTACATGTCCTAATTTAACTAAGGCCTAGTCCTGGCTTAATCTAAGACTTAAACCGCACCCTGGAGTAATGCAAGTCGGTGGCACCTTATAAACAACAGTCACCAGCATCACCCAGAAATAAGATCTAATATGTGTGTGCAATCCTCCAGTCCAAACAGAATGCACCACAACAAAAATGTATGTTGTATGAAACGTTAGGTTCACGGTTGTTCACTTGGACTTTAGTTTAGCAACTAAATTACAGCCCAAAAGAAGCCCTGACTGCGTTTGTCAACCAATCAGCATCATTCATTACCCATGAATCCCTGCATATAGTGTATTAGTTATTTCAATTTTAACAGACAGACACAAACATACAGACCGATGAATGAAGACTATGAGAAAAAATAAAAAGTAGCACCCTCTTGAGCACTGAAATATTACTACATGCACAAACAGATACACCTCAAAACTGGCCCGTGCCCTAGTTCACCATCCACCTGCAGGCCAGCCTGTGTTTTTATCTCCACATAACACAATGTATGGGATAAAAGGATTTGAGAGTTTGGCGCATCGTAGCAACAGAAGTATTGTGTTAGTCGAGCACCACTAAGTGAATTAAAAGGCATCGGAGCGTACGACGCTATCAGCTTCACATTAGCTGCAAAGCGAGAGCCCCGTCTCGCAGGAGAGAAAACTCTTCTTACGCCAAGAGTTAGTGAAAACGTGTGAGAGGGTCTGAGCGACAAAGTGAGACAGAAAGACCATTAGTTGACGCTGTGATTATCAAGGCAGTTAAACGCACGCCGCTGCCTCTGTGTGCGCGCGAGTGTGTAAAGTGCCTGGCGCGAGGTGCTAATTTAGGGGAATTAAAGAGCACTAGACAGGGCGCTTTTGTGGCAGCAGTTCCTGGTCTAATCTGCCCGCGCCTCAACAGACACACAAGCACACACACACATATACGCAGAGCTAGAGTGGGCACCAGGCCCATGTTACTCCAGGCTATATGGAAATCTACCACCACAGCAAGAGCCGGAGAGAAAAACATATACTTTCCAAAAACTCACTCTCCACGCTGTCTAATCTTACAACACAACACATCCTTATTGCTATACACTGCAGTCGTCATCGTATTAAATTCCTATCAGCACTTTGTGGTTTCAGATCAGGTATCAGATCAAGCGATCATCGCACCACAACAAATCCATTTTTTCCTCTGTCGCTTTGGTGAGAACAAGTTTGCCAAGCAAATAAATATAAATACACGCCGTGGTAAACGCCAGTTAGGAAAACATGGTGTAAGAAAGCTCCTCTAGCATCTGCAGGCCATAAAAGACTCCATACCAAAAGAAAGACAGAAGAGAGAGAAAACAGGTGAATCACACAAGCACGTCAAAATCGGAGAATTTGTACAGTTTATATAAAACAGACTATATAGGCTATAGATTGAATGTATTGTAATTCGCTTTGGGTGAAGGCGTTTGCCAGATGGGTAAATGACGATTGTACTGCTTTGTAATATTTTTTCATTAACAAAATTAACAACTCACCAAATTACTGTAATGCACAAAAAGTATCCTTATTCTTATACTCATTACCGCAATTTGAAAAAACAAATTGACAAGCATTAAGTTGTACAACATGAAAGAATTTTGTTAAACTGCATTGAATTCATGCTTATTTTAACTACAAAAACATCACTTTGAAGAAATAATTTTAATATTATTAAACCATAATGTCAGTTACTGAAAACAATAGAAATAGTAAAAGAGAAACTACTGGACACATTATAATAATGAAAATTGGGTTGTTAAATAATGTCACAAAGCAAACAAAACTCATTTAACATTAAAATTGGTACCATTTGATACAAAACTTTAAAAAAAAGAAAACCAGGAAATTTTCCTGACGATTTTCCTTAGTAAAACCACCCTTGTGCACATACAATAGTATGTGTGATTACCATGGGTTTGTGTGTGTCCAAAGAGTGAGTGAACTTAATGGTTTGATATTACAATCACAGCTTTCTTTATTTGATACAGTCATACAATTTGGCCCCAAAAAAGGGATAACACTAAAATGTCAGGTTTCTTTCTTATTCTCTGTTTGTTTCTCTTGCCCTGCCCCCTTCTCTTTTTAACACCCTATCAATTTCTCTGTACCCACTTATTTCCCTTAATAACTTTCAAAGGTTGCCGGGCAACATGTTGTTCTTTTTTAAGTTACCATGGCATTTATTTGGCATACGGTATCCTTTCTCGCTGAGAACATGGGGGTTGCCATGGTATCGGTGGGCACCTTATAAAGCAGACTATTGTGTGTGTGTGTGTGTGTGTGTGTTGTAAAAACCAATGCCAGGTTTCTTTAAGTCTTGGGCAGTCTAGATGCCCAGAATGTTGAAAATGGGCAGCACTATAACGGTTACCACACACGTAACAGAAAAAGTTTGAAATATCTTACTTTTCTTGAGGGAAATGAAAATATGTATGTTGTTGTAAAGGATTATATCAATATTTGCTTTCTAAACATTAACCACAGAAACACATAACCCTCCTGTGTTATTTGAGGACTCTTACGCTTCAAACGTACACAGAGGATGAAACGTCAGGACGACTTCTCATATTAAAAGGACCAATTATCAACATTTATAAACAATTATAAACATACAACAATTTTTTAACTTGATCAAACATCTTCCATGTAAAATTGTATAATATTTTTGCTTGGAAGTTAAGAGGTATAAAATAAATGAACGCAGTGAATTTTGTACAGTTGTTTTCTATTGTATTCTGAACAGGTATCACATTACTGAAAAGTGCATGTCAACCAATTGACATAACAGATGGGTAAAATCTTACTAATATATATAAAATGAAAAGTACTTGAAAAAGTACTAGTTAATATATTATTTATGTTGTTTTTATACATTTGGTGTTATAACTCTCACCAGAGCATAAGGGTTACACAACCTTCCACAATACACATAACAAACTGTGAGAGGATCATACATAAGTAGATGAATATAACATTTGTTACGTGCTTGTTTGCCTGTAGGTGGTCATAAACAAGTCAGATTCAAAATAGTCTTTGGCGCCCTCTTGAGGATTTAATGATTCAATACAACATTCAAAGCATTATATTATTTTAAATACACGTGAATTTGTTTTATATAAAACTGCGGAATAAATTGAAACAGAAATTTAAAGCACTAACTTTAAAGTTGTCCTGGAACATTAAAAATATCGTCAGTGTGTCTGACTGAATCCAGCTGTTTATTCCACAAGAACTCGTAGTTTACGTTTTTCGTAGTTAAGGATATAAATGGGTGCAGTATCAGCAGAGAAGGATTATTTTGTCAAACACGACAAAATATTTAACAAGTATTACACAAGTGTGAGAAATAAATACAGCACTTACCAAATCACACGCCGAGTGAACGCACCTGCGAGCTACATCCGGGACATTCATTCAGCGGTGAAAGTTCACCATCACTATTTAAAAACAAATGTCACACGATTTACATGTCTTTAGAGGAAGATAAACATTTTCTTCTTCTGAATGTCAGTGAAATAACGTGTTTAAACTTCAAAATGTTGCTTATCCACCTCAGAGCGTCAAAATAATATTTTATAATATTTTAGCGGCTGGCTGGCTATTGTTGGGATCATGTGTTTCTAGGTTAAAAAACAAATATATATTTTATAGCTTAATTTAGTTTTTCTTACTTGATGACTGCTGCCAAATTTGAAAAATTTGTGTAAAATAAAAAAATTAAAGTACTTCCTGTAATGCTTTACATTGAACAGTTGAATTGATGAATATTCCCGACATCACAATTTTATGACTTTGTGAATCCAGAGAGAGAATATTTAAGACATATATTTCTGACCACGGATCACTGAGTGGGTCATATGAGGTCATTTGGGGTCAAGTTGGGCTTTGGCATAAAGGGTCAGGGTCTATCACACACAGATGGAGCACAACACTGAATATATTAGAAAGACTGGCAGAGCTGCTATGCCACACCATCTGCCTTACACACACACGTTTCGTGCATCCACACACCCATTTACAAACACGTAAACACTTATTTCAGAGGTATGTCTGTATGAGGATGTGTTCATATTTAAACTTCCCACACACACACACATTCATACGGTTCTACTAAAAACCAGTTCAACCTAAAGAGACCCTCTCCTCTGTTTTCCTGTTATATAGAGTCTGTGCCAAACACAGGAGAGGCGTTAAAGGGTTTTTAAAAACAGATAAACTCAGCCATCTTGCAGGTGTTTCTTTTAAAAGGCACGTCCAACAGAGCCAAACTCAGCCTGGCAGAGTCTTAATGCCCCCTGACTACTGTCATTCTCAGGAGACGTGTATCACTGATAATGTCTGTGCATGTGTGAGTGTTTGTGCTGCACCTGTCGGGTGGTGGGAGGCAGCCTGCGAGAAGAGAGATGAGAAAAGAAACCATCTGTGTTTCTAAAGGAATGGAAAAGAAACAAAAAAATGTAGAAGAGCATACAAAATCTAGAAAATCAAGCATACGCTGAAGGACATGTTACGTGTGAGATGGGGGACAGTTTTTCTGTGTGGTTTTATTTACGTTATCAATTTGCTTAAAAGATGATGTGTGAGTGTGTAAATCTGACCATACCTCAATCTGCAATAATGTCTACATATGTTAAGATTATTTTTACTGAGCAATTTTTTTAAATATTTGTGTTTCTATTCTATTCTATTCTATTCTTATTTTAATTATTTTGAAAAATAATTATGTTTGCACAGAAGAGTCATTATTTTTTTCTATTTTTGTTAGATTATTTTCTCTTTTTTCAAAATGTTCTATATGTATTCTTTTTTCTAGGTTATTTCTAGTGTCATGTAATTGTATTTGTACCAAGTAACATAAAACACACATGAAATGGTATGTAAAAATAAAAAAAATGCAACAATGGCAAGTTTCCAGACATAAAATAATTAAGCAGTGTTGTGATTACCTGGGACCACATGTTGATTTGTAGTTAGTGATAAACTTAGTTCTCATAAATATATTAAATAAATATTTGCTTGGACATCTTTTATAATATCATTTGCAACAGGTTTGAACTGATGTTCTTGTTGCATGCAGTTTAGGTAAAACATGGACTGAGAATCTGAATGATGTCACGGTGTTTTGATCACCTGTTGCCATCCACTGGTTTTCTAGCACCTTACAATAAAATTTGTGTGAAATTCCCAAAACATGATGTAGCTTTATTTCAGCTGATTTGCATTTTGTTTGATCCTAATTAGATCTGTGGCTTTATTTCGTCTCCCTTTATCGTTACTTTAACTATGGGTGACAAGGGCACCTTGAGCTGCAGATGTTCTTGTTGATGACAGATGGTATTGGCATCATCTGTGTCTGTGTGTGTGTATGTGTGCAAGCATGCTGGCATCACACAGGGACAGCGGGCAAAGCCCATACCGGCTTAGCACCACCTGCACCTCTTAAATTCTAGTCCGAGAACCCTTTACCCACTTCTGTACATACACTCTCACTTTGTGTATGTGTGCATGGGATTTTCAAAGTACCAAATTCATAACAAGGCACACAATTATCCACAACATCATTTTACATTGGCCATGAAAAATATAGAATAATGATGTCCAGAAAACGATTAACCTAAAACTGGCATTTTCAGATTTGTGTCCGATGGGAGTGTGAACAAAAGAATCTGGATTGATAGTGAATCATGATTGCAGTGTTTGATGTAGAACAGCGATCCAGGATGTGTAATGGATAGCAGAGAAGCTCTAATTGTCTCATTTATCTTCCTGTGGACATTGCAGGACTGGTGAAGCGATTACTATAGTCTGGCCAGCAGATGACATCCATCAATAATGCTGGCCAAATCCTCTCAACTATTTTAATTCAAACTAGTGGTCCACTTTTATTTTCATTTTCTCTAGTAACAAATTCACATTTAATTTTATTAGTTTAGCAGATGTTTTTTATCCAATGTGACTTACAACTGAGAGAGCATTTAACATTTTGTCTAAAGAGCCAACGATAAGTCATTTTTGTGACAGCTCTTCTCAATACAGCTAACAAGTAAAATAGTTTTACACAACATCTGTGTACCGCATTTAACAAAAGACATTTAAAAGCTTGTGGATGTCACTCACTACAGCATTCAAGCTCTATGATTCCCAAATCAATTAGTGATTCTCTGGAGTCAGAATGAAATTCCGTATGCATGTTTATCTCTGCCCGGTTTCTTCTCACTGAGGTCCGCTCAGAAACAAAATGGCTCCCGTGGGCGTTTTCTGCATCTCTGAGAGCAATGAATTCTTAAAGAGAATTCCATTTCCTCTTCCTCTTGCCCCTCCTGGACTCACAAGCCATGTGCCGAATTCTGAAAAACAGAAAAATAATGAGCCGCTGCCATTAAAACCTGGCATACGTTTCCATGTTTCTTTCTGCCTCCATCTCCATAGTGGAAATAAAAAATATACAAATAAAAAAATTATAAGAAATTACACAATTTTGCTATCTTTCTCTTTGCTATATTTTCTCTCTCAGACAGTACATTAACTAAAATGGAACCTTACACCTAACCAATAATCAAGCAACATGAGAAATCAGTTTGCACAACAATTTCTATTAGCAAATTTCTTAAATGCTTTAAACATACAAAGCACACCCAAATATTTATTACTAAATATATTTCCCACATTTTATTTTCTCTTCCATCTTCTGTTTGTTTCTCTGAACCCATTGCAATGAATTTGGGGATTGGCTTTTCCATGCATGCTGCCTTCACAGCTGGCCAAAAAAGGTATAGTCGTGCCTATAATGCCTTAAAATGCTGGTCTAGGTAAGCAGCTTAGCAGGTCTTGGAACGGAGCCCTTGTCTCCTGCTCTCTCAGGGTAAATGAACACAGTAATTCTGATGCCAGCAGACTCTGCCACACATGGATGCTGAGCTCTGAAACACATACAGCGAGGCAGGCGACAGGGAAATATGACATCGGGCAGGACTGCACAAGATGCTTTCGCCAAATGCCTAGCCTTAATTACACTAATGAATGCAATTAGAGTTGTTATGTGACATCACCTGCATCTCACAGGTCTTAATCTATAATGTCTAATGAATATGTTTGCGCATTCGACAGGTCAGAGGCAGAGAGCGTGTGCATCTGTGAACATATGCCAGTGAGAAAGAGAAATATCCATTTTCTGTTGGTGCAGCATAGCTGGTGTAAACATAACACTGATAATGTTGATGGTTCTGCGAATGAGAATTAAACTTCATGTGGGATATAACAGAATGAGAAACTGATCTTTTAGTCTGTTTTGTTTTTGAAGACAAAGATATGTTCTTTATTAATTTATAAAAGATATAAATGAATTTTTTTTCATTTATTTTAATATTCTTTTGAAACATTTTTCTTTAATGCAAAGCAATATATTAGGCAATTTGAATTACAATTGTGTATGTCTATGTGTTTAATAATCTAAATAATCTTTCAATGCAATGTGAAAAAAATGTGTACTCTAGAAGTATTTAAAGCTTCTTATATAGTTCTTATACCAGGCTGTTATATCAGACGTACTGATTACGAAATCAAATTTGTGTATTAATGAAAAGGTCTACAATATAATAATACAATCTATAATAATACAAAGTCTATAATAATAATACAATAAATGGAAATAAAAAAAATAAAACCAAAAAATTAAAATATCTAAAATAATATAAAAATGTAGTTTTGATTTTTATTCAGAAAACAATTTTATTCTCACTACATTCAGAATTAAACTTTCATTAAACATAAGAAAGAGACCTGAATAAGGCCTAATAAAACACATAAAAAGGAGCTTTTTTAAGAGTTAACACAGATTTCAGCTTTTTTTTTTTTTAAAGGCTTTTGTGTGTTTGTTTGTTTTTTTAATTTGGCATGCATTGTGTAAGGATTAAGATGCACTGATTAAAGTGTAGACATACAGTATGCAGCCAAATTTGCCAACGTAAGCGCAGTTTTTATCTACATTTTGATCCACATATATACACATACCTACCCAGTAAGTCAACATAGTATGAAAAATCTCAGACACTCCCAGTGTGCAATCTCTTTCATTCCATATGTTGCATAACATATATATAGTTGGCCAGGTTCTTTATGTACAGCAGCTTTGGGCTCTGTAGACGTGCAGACACCTCAGTCGTAAAGTATTGTAGGATAAAACTGAAGAATTGGAAGCTGGTAATGCCCTGTGGCACAGACTCCCAATGGCAATCATGTGCCAACCTTGCCCAGCTGCTCCCTGGCACCCGTGCCACATCCGTGTCAGTGCAACCGTACCATCTCTAAGTTTACCCTGGCATTTCGCACAAAAGACCCCGAGGCACATGAGAACTCTCTCTGCAAGTCCAGCAAATCCACCATTCAGCCATGGACCAGCTTCAGATCTGTGTCCGCATTTCAAAAGCCTCGATCAGTGCCACGTTATTAAAAAGGTGCAATATGCAAAGGTCCAACTGGTGCACTCTCAGGAGATATGCAGTGTTGGCCATGTTTGGGGTGATTGCATATTAAAACCAGGCAGACACAATACTCTAGGGCTGAGTGATAAATTGTATGGGATACTACGTAGTTTTTGCACGGCTGTTTACACGTTATTATGCATACATCCATAAAAGCTTTCAACATAAAAGCTTGTTTCATTCTAATACTCCAACAAAATTTCCCTAGTTGCCCATTACACCAATACACCATGCTGAAAATGTCATTTGCCGCGAACCGATCCCGCGTGGCGCTGTTTGAATCACACACACCAATTTCCTCTAATGCAGTTTTAATGGCGCATCTCTCCTGCGTGCGATTCCATCGTTACTTGCTCGCTCAACCTTACGCAAATACTTTGCAACCCGGGTTTGAGTCGTTGTCATTGTTTACCTTTAACGAGTTTACCGACGGAGGGTAGATTTCCCCCAAGCACTGCTTCTTGGCACTGGAGCTCAAATTAAAAACACGGCCCAGCAGCGTGCAGTGTTGTCATGGCAACAATGCAGCAACATATAGGCCTAGAAAACCTATACATCTGTTGCGCAGGAAGCCACTTTGGGTTAAAATAAATAATTTACTTGAATTTAGTTGAACAGACGGGCGTGAAAGAGTGTAAAACCCACAACAGGACTGGGGGAGGGTACGCGTCATACTTAAAAGCGCAATGCAAATTGCAGTAAGAAACAATTCTGACAGACTGCCAACGCTATGTAAAGCACCCTCTTGTTTTCCCTCGGGCGATCTTTTCCTTATGGGACGAGTAAACCCGACCTTTTTCCAGGTGCCAGAAAATCGATGAATAAAATCTTTCCTTCACAGGATTGAACTGCAGCTGTCGTACAGGGTGATGGGAATTCCCACAGTATTGAAAGGAGTGATGAGGAGTATAGTTAGGATCTACTCCCTGTGTAACAACACTTAATGTCACATCTAGAGAACTAAGTGCATTTGTGATGTTAAATGATGGTCTAATTAAAACAGCAAATTAGGTTCTTGCTTTAATGAGGATGGTATTGAGTTCCCCAGCTGAAATAAACTGCCTGAGGTGGTTAGCTGGTTTCCCAGACTGGGCAAGCTGGTTAGGCTGGTCTGTTTTTTTATGGTTTTAGAGGTTTTTGGCATCTGTTGAATGGTAAATCTAACTGCCAGACCAACTAACTATTTAAATGCCAGCTTGGCCAACAAACCGCCTTAAACCACCTTTAATGTTGGTTAAAACTGTTTGTGTTGAACGACCTACATTTTACATAATATATTTTACATATATTTTACATAATCCATATAGAATCCAAAAGAAGTGACTTAAACATCAAAGAAACCAATGTGTGTTTTCCTTCATATGTATTTATTGACAGTTTACATGTCACATAGCCTACTGCATCACTGCTTACATCCTTACACATAAGGTTAAATATATGTAATTGTGTGAATTTATTGGGTGAATTCAGGTAAATTGACCACTTTTTAACGATGTACATGAAATTACACTGTATTTGTATCAGAATAAGGTAGATCTCGTTTAACAAATTCATTACTAACATCATTTTCATACAGCAGCGCCACTTGCTGGTGAAACTACGTCATTACATGTAACTACATTCATTCTTTTTATAAATGGCATTGTCATTACGGTTAACACAAAGATACCGATGAAATATCACACGGCAGTTTTACATTTATTTCTGAAAAAACCCCAAATCTAATTTCGACCGGTTGTCAGACAGACAGGACGTACAACACAAATCTTCCACATTTGTGTGACTAACAATAAATAATTTATGACTGGGAAACCGAGCGCTCGCACTCTCCGCAGTTTATCGACAAACACACAGGCACGCACAATTAGCTTTAACTTTAAAACCCCTCAAAAGGTATTAATATGTCATAAATATTTTTATAAATGAAGCTTTTCTGTCTTTTGAACTTTAACATCCTCGCTACCAGTTTGGCATTTGCACTCTTCAACGACCATGACGCGTCTCTCCCTCACGTCAGCCCCGCAGCGCAGGGGCACGAGCACAGTGCGCGACTTGGAAGGACCGCAGCGCGTGCAGTGCGCTTCCCGCTGTGCACGAGACTCGCCGTTAGAGGGCACGAACATGGACGTGCACTGACCGAAGCAGAGATTATTGTGAACGGTCACGGTCTCACAGCCGTCCTCCGTTATGCGCTGTGAACAGAAAAATTGTGTGGAAACATGTGACTCATTGAATAAAAAAAATAAAACAATCTTTGGAAAATTAACTATGGTTTTATAGTGAAAGTGTAGTAATATGTTTGGCAGAATATAATTTGTATTACCGGTAAAATTGTTATTGTGGAGAGTAAATTTGTGACTACAATTTACATTTATTCATTTGCAGACGCATTTTTTAAAATAATATATTTTCAAATGAGAGAGCATTTAACATTTTGTCTATAAGAAATACCATACCACCATGGCTAATTTTTGGTTTGACTACAAATAAAATAAATGGTTCTAAACCGCCTACCTGGGTGAAGGGAACAGCAGCACAGCTCTGTTTGGACATGTCTTTAGGGTTGATGTGCAGCGCCACGGCCTCTCTGCTTCTGTCGCTTTTGTGCGTCACTCTCCGCCACATCTCGAGACCCTGTTTCATTCTCGCGTCTCCGCTGTTGCTCGCGCTCAGGTGAGGCATCAGGACCGCAGGTTTGTTATGGGTCAGGACAGACGGTCCGGTGCGCCCTTGCGCCAAGAAAGCGGGAAACGCGCTGCGACCTGATGGGCTTCTCGACGGCGCATGATGTCCAAAAGCACCGTGGCCTCGTCTCAGAAAATGAGGGCTCAGTTTGACAACTCTGACGGATCCCCGAATAGGTTCGTCTGGTCCATTCCCTGAAGATTCAAAATCTCTACCGGGATGTCTCTGAAAGTTCCGCAACGCTGTGCGAGGAAAAGCACAAACCAAGGTGCCTGTTGCCAAGAGGATGAAGATGATTTGAGAGCTCATTTTCAAAATTTAGAGAGAATTACACACTAATAGTATTAATTGTTCTCCCACTGTCGCTAAAAAAGTCGCTTCGTGAATAATCTTGATCAAGGTTCAAGGTTCCATATGGGTCACCTTGCTGTCGTTGTGGACATGAAACCAAAACTGAGCTTATATATTCTCAAGGGGCTCTTTCATGGTTTCTCCAATAATCCTCATCATTGCTTTATTAGAGGGGCGCTTATGGCTATTGTACCTGCCAGATGATTTAATGGCTACTTTCACAACAGGTGAGCTTTCGTGAGGTAGTGACAAGTGCACCTTTCAACTCATCTCTTCATACCACACCGTGGGAACTATACAGTGTTGCTCTTGTGGCCTGCCGCTTATACACGTTTACAAAATGTCCCGAAAATCAGGTATATCAATAAAATATAATATAAAAATATAACATATAATATAAAATATAACATGATTTTGCAAATAAATAAATAAATCGTTGATTTTGTCTCTTAATAAAAGTTAATCTTTATTGATATTTTCTATACATAATAGACTCTTTGGCAAAATATGAATGAATAAATTATGAAATAATTAAATGTTAAAAAGTAAAAAATGTTTAAAAGTCTCAAAACTAGCAAACAAACGACAAACATAACATTTCGTTAAACGTTCATTTTTGCTTAGGTATTATTTCAGTTAAACGTATTCCAATTTTTTTTAGCTTTTTACAAAACAAGATAAATAAATACTATCAAAAATCTCTCCCAAAACAAGCATATAGACGAAAAACATAACGTTTTGGTTAACCTTAATTTCTGCTTTTATGTTATTTAGGTTAACAATATTGTTAAATTGTTAATAATATTTGTTAATATTTTCTATTGGAACTTTTCTGAATAACTTATATCTAAATGAATTAAATATAAATGAATAACTAAGTACATTTCTCGCGCAACGGCTAACAATAAAAAACGATGATGCGCAATGATGACTTTCTTATGTATTTATGGCCGATTGAAACCGTTTCTTTCTCACGGGCTCTGAACTGTTTTTGAAGCACCTGTAGTTCAAACAGATCAAGTAAGGTCAGATGTAGAGCTCAGGTGATAAGTGTTTCCCACTGACAGGAACACGGAATATGGCAAGTATTCTACATATCATAATTGCGACCTTTTTCAAGAATTCGAAGAATACTTTCCCAAGGGAAAAGACAGAAGGACAGCAAGGTGTAGCCTATTTATTTATTTATTGTTTGTTATGTGTTTGGAAAGTCCACTTGATATTGACTTAAACCTCTCTTAATTTTCAGTATATATCCATACATCCATATATTGTATAATTGTATAATCATTTTTATATTGGTTTGTTTTTGCAGGGGATGCTTCTCTTGGCTCGGGTACACATTCTTTGTTGGCCCAGAAAGGACTGGGGATAACTGAAATCTCCAGACACTTCTTTGTCTGATATCTGATGGAGAGCTTTAGTCTGAAAGTGACAGGGTCAAATAGTATATTGATTATATACAGTATATTGTATAATTAATCTTCTCCATATTTAAACAATATAGCCATTCACTGTACAAACATACACTGACCATGCTGTGCCAGGCACTTGTAATGTAATTTTCATCTCTGTAATGTCTGTCCACATCAGACTTATCCCTCTGAGGAAAAGTCGGAGACCTGGAATGAGAGAAATGTGCAAATTACTATAGAAACAGTAATAAAACAGAATGGAGAACCTGCAAAGAATACTGTTTACATATTTTGTAACAAATGTGCTCTTGAAATACACTGGACTAACTTCAATTCTGTTAAACTCTGTTTGGAGCCCATGCTGCTTATTGTATTGCAGTTACAATAAACGCCACCAGGTGGAGACAGAAACCTACAAACGAAAACACAGTATGAGACACACCGGATATAAATTGTTTAAATGTAAAGAGACTGAATTCTACGTAAGTCAGAAGACTCATTTAGATTAATACTTTATAAGATCAATATATCATAGATCTCAGAGTAGTATCTGTTAAAAAAAAAAAAAAAAAACGTCACCATGTCACCATCAAACAAACACTGTTATTTGCTATGTGAGATTTTGTAGTTACATGTTATAATAAGTTATTATGTGTGTAGTTCAGTCACTTCTAGAAGTAACGCTCCACTCACCACACTGTTTTCCTGCATCCTCTTTTCTGAACACATTTTGAAAACCTTTTTTTATATTGTGCATTGGTTTAGTGGCCCAGCGGTGATGGTGCTAGTATTGTGTAGGAGAGAGCAAACACAGAGGAGGATTTAGAGAACAGAAGATGAGATTTGCTGACTGGTTCACATGAACAGACACACACCACAAACACAAATGCATGAAGAAGAGAAAGAACACATTAACATTTACTTTTGTACGATTATAGCAGTAAATAGCAGTACGCCAAATATGAACATAATGAATAGAAACTTGAAATAATAGTTCTTTGATAGGCTTGTGAAGCTTGTGTGAGTCAAATGTCATACTGGCATCTATACACAACAATGATCTATGCAAAATAACATTTATAACTCAACTTGTTTCTGTCTCAAAAATGCATAAAACAAACAATTAAAATTAAATGTACAACAGGAAGAAAACGTGCTTATGAGGTCAACTGATCGCTATTAGATGTGGTGGCCATGTGTACACCATGAGAAAGCTCTATGTGTGTTTGTGGCTGGTTTGGTAATTCTAAGAATCTCATGGGCACGATGAGACAGTGCGGTGTGTTCTTAGGAATATGTTTTTCTTGTCAATATATATGTGTGTGTGTGTATTAATAGTGAACACTCTCCCTTCTTCCTCTGAATGCTGCTGCACATTTATCAACTAACCACAAACCACAGAGTGCACATAATGTTCAAGTACTTGTGTACATTTGTGTGTATGCGTGTGTATCTAATGAGGGGGAAATGTGGTGAACAGAGTTCTTGGAACTGAATGTGGGACTTACTGCGGAGAGGAGGGTGTTGATAACCATCTAATTATTAGCATAAAACTAATAAGATCAATGAAAATTAACATCAACTGATCAGGTTAGCGTACAGCAAAGACACACAAATCGTCAATCATTTAAAATTCTATTTTTACTTTAATTTTAATGAGTATGCAGAAAAGTACATTAGTGGCCCCCTCATCACAGGGCCCAAAACTACATTGACAACGGCCCCATTTCTCACCTGCAACCGATGCAAAAAACAACACACATTTGGCAGTTACCATGAGAGCACTTTATTATAACCAGAAATCAATAAACACATAGTACTGAATGAGTCAAAGCAAATGTTTTCAAATGAGTAAAAGCTTTCTGAGATGAGTAGGATTAAGAACTACACACACGGACAGCTTCGCAACCAAAATCTGTGGTCTGAATATATTCTTTTTGTCAATGAGATTAAATATCAGAGAGCTGTATTAAGGAATATCGGTTAATTCGAGTATATTTTGGCCATTGATTAATTTAAAATTAACATAAAAGTGAAAATTGACAAATATTCGCCACGAGGGTGCGCTGCTGAGCTGAGCTGCGTTTCACTTCAAACTCCTGTGAAACGTCAACCTTTAATTCAAAATTATCAAAAACCTTTAATTTAAAATCATTAAACATTTGTGTAGAAGACAATTTAGAGTGTGATTTGAGAACTTGAGACAATTAATATGTAAGAAAAACAAAAAAATAAAGGTTTAACATTTCTGTCAGTTCAAAGAAAGGTTATAAAAGTTACTCATATCATAGAGTGAACATCACACTCATTTTCACACGTAGAGGATGTAGAGGATTCAATCCTTCTGGGTTTGTTTCATTTCTTTTTAATAAACAATACAGCGGGCTTTCTTGTTTTTGTAAAAATATTGTTTACTGGTAAAGACAATGAATGAGAAAATCACTAAATTACTACATTTGCTAACCACAGAGATCCATTGTTCAGTCACACCAAACAGTTACATACCTGATGGGTTACACGGATCGGTTTGAGAATTACACATACGCCAGTGTGTTTTGCTATTTTAGCAAACATAAGTGAGAAAGAACCCACAGCAAAGGTCTCTTGACCCCATTTGTGTCTAGAGAAAAGTAAACAGTGCTATATATTTCATCTATGTCCATCTAAATATAAAAAACCCATATACTGTCATTTTCCAGATTTTATTTAAACGGATCATTTTTTAAGAGTCAACAAACTAAATAAAACAAACATAAACAAAAACCATAACAATTGTCATGTGTTTTGGAATGATGAGTAAATGACTGCAAATGCAGAGATTTCATTGTGTGAATAAATGTTTCCACAATAATTAAACAGATTAAATACAAATATAACCCTACTTTTCTTACACACTCCTGCTTCCTAATAATAATTTTGTACCATTTATTTGTGTGAAGAAATGTGTAGAAATGAATGTTTGTATGTGGGTTTCGGTTCATGTGTGTGGATACAAATGTCTATGTCTGTGTTTATGAATGTATGAATGTGGGTGTGTCTGTGTGGACCTGAGCATTACACATTTTCTCCACTCTTGTGTTTAACTGTCGTCCAGCCCTACTAGACTAGACAGTCTGCAAGGAGTCTAGTCCAAACGACACCTGTTTGTCCGCAAACAACCTCTAGCAACGCTCGTCTTTGTGTACCTGTCTGTCTGTCAGTCTGCAATTACTTAAAAAAAACTCAGCTTCAATTTCAGACAAATATTTGCTTGGCTCATAGTTACACACCCATATCCTTTAACTTGCCGTTCTCTCTCTCTTTCTCTCTCTCTCTGTTATCAATAAGCTCTTAAGTAAAGCCTCATTTTTACAGTCTGATTACCGGACTTCGCTTATCAGTACGGTACTATAGTCTGAACCTCTCAGACACAACAAGCCATTAGACGTCTGACACTACACGCAGCAGTGCAGAATTCTGCAGTCGAGTGTAGCTGGTCTAACACTGTGTCATGCGGATTACTTGAATGTTGTAATGTGAGGTCTGTTATAGTCCTCCTACTCCATCAGCATTCAAAGACCTGTTAAAAATTAAACTTATTCTAACACATATATTTTAGGATTATTAGCGGCCCAAAGTACTTGCACCAGTTTTAAGCATGTGGTTATTCTAACTGCTAATAGTGTAATACTGGGGTTTAGAAAATGTATTCAAATTATTCAAAAAGATTTTTTAAAGATAATGCACTTTACTAGATAAAATCTTTGCAATAAACTTTATAAATATATCTACTGTTGTGATTTGAAACCCAGCTCACTTAAATATTCTTTGAAACTAAGTTCTAATATTTTGATGTATAAACATAAAACGTATAAAAATAAATGTAACTGTGTAATTTCTAGAAAACACATGTTTTGAAGAAGTTTAGGTGGCATTGACGTTGGTGTGGGGGTGTGTTTTAGGAACAAAGGGCATCTATCTTTAAATATTCCTAACAGATTCCTCTTTTCTTTTCTCTGTTACAGTTCCACAGATGTGTTTCCTTCCTGAAAATAAAAGAAGTACTTCTGCATCTTCTGAACTCGTGTATAGAGGAGGCAGAATTGTGTAAAATGATCAAGAAAATGTACTGTGGCATTGGGGTGAAAAACTGTATTATTCAGTTACTCTGGATGGTTCAGAGAACCTGTGGAAATTTGGGAATCTCATACTGCTGGGTTGAGGAACTCTGAGCAACACTGACTCACAGAGTAGCATGTGTAATTTTTATCAGTATGGGAATCAAACCCATGACCTTTGTGCTGTGAACACAATATTTTACCAATTTAGCTACAGGAACATACAAAAATATGACCGCTGGTTGCAAGAGAGCAGTTGGGCTTGCTGATGTCAGCCAAAATAAAAATAAATGCCTCTATTGTTTGTGGTTTTCTGTGTGTTGTTATTTACTCAAATTATTTTTAGTCAGTACGTAATTGTTTTTGGTGCCTAAAAGGTTTCATTATGAACAAATAGCTGTCTAATCATAACCTATTATTTAGTGACAGTTTACAGTCAACAAACAAATCCCAAACAATGTGGTATTACAAACACACACGCACGGATGTGCACAGTATAAACTATAACATACATAACCAAATTGGACACACTTCAGACTTAATTTAGGTTACGTCTCGAAAACCTTTTGATCTAAAGGCTTATGATTAATATCTTGAAACTAGTTTGCAGACAAAGAGATTTTTGGATGAGTTTTGGGCTGAACAGCATGCACGGGTACGTTTTCAACCACGGTTCCCAAGCGTTTTAATTCCAGGACCCAACAAAAAAAACCTCACTAAAATATTTGTAGATGGAAATATGGAAAAAATACACATTTGTTGTCTTTGAAAAGAGAGTAGTTTTTATTGTACTTGTCATCTTATGAATGAAATATACTTTAAGTTTAATTGTAATACCAAATCCACACCTTAAAAACCACAGATTTAGAAGCATCCCATCATGCATCTCACGAATGCCTGAACGAAAGAGAAATGATCATTAAAAATGTGTATTTTTATAATATAAACGTACGTAAAAATGTATAGGATAATGCATAAATGTAAATATACATAATATCAGATCTAAAATTGGCCATTTGTTTGACATATTTTCTATAATGTGTTAAAAGTAATAATAAAGAATGAGTAGGTGTATCAAAACTTTCAACTGTTAGTGTACATAAACATGATGACACAAGTTGTCTGGAACTGTGCCAGCATGCCCACATATTACCGTACATGACATACGACCGTAAGACTAGATCAGTGTGTGTGTGAGAGAGAGAGAGAGAGAGAGAGAGAGAGAGAAACAGACAGCTAAAAACAACCCATTCCTAGACATGAGGTCATCAGGGCTTTTGAACCAGATTGTCGAGGGTAATACATTTTGAGCCATTGGTTGATTCATGTTTGTGCGCTGTATGTTCCTGCCATCTCCACCTGTAAAACACTTTCACCCTCCGGCCGTCTCCAGCACCCAAAAGTTTTACGAATGAGTGTGTGCCAGTTAATCTGTGCGAGTGACAGAAACAGGTTGGTTTGCTGGTCTGTAATGGAAAGGTTACTCCACAGAAAATCAAGGTGGAGTTGGAGAGGTGGATAGACACTAGAGGAATTATTCAATAAGAGCATAAAAACCTCATGAAGTGGCTTGATGACGCAGTTTTTTTCTTGTGTTAACATGTTTACTGTTCAAACAGGTAGTGTGGGCGAGATATATCCAGAGACTCATTTAATCGAGAGATTAATATCCTTAATTTTATGTATGTCACAACTTTAAATTATGATTTTGTACTTGCTATACTGGTCACTGACAGGTACTTTAGGAAAGATATCATTGAATAAAAATGTGCATACTTCTCTGAGTGCTAAATTAGTCATCAATCATTTTAAATCTTTTTTCAGAAGAATGTGTATATTTTATATGTAAATGTCACATTCCATAAAGACAAGGACTAAAAACCTACAACACTATATATAATATTGACTTTATATGAAGCATAATAGCATATGTGGTATATAGTTATATGACTTGGATTAAAAGAACACGCTTCTACAAAGCCTCTGTTTGTTGTATATGGGTCAGTTAAGGATATGGCACCATGATGAATCATATCACGATCTTCTGAAATATGTTAATGTCTTAAACATGCATTCTGTTTGTTAGTTGCAAAGCAGAAACAAAGATGTGTCTGATTTAATGGGCTTCCAATGTGACGTGACTTTATTCTGTTTATTTCTATTAACTGTTACTTTGAGTAAATTTTTACTTTAATTTTATAGGACCTAACTATATCAATCTCAGTCTTTAAAAGAACAATTAAATAATAAACAACAAACTACCTGTGCTAGAAACTCGTCTATGTAACGTCAATCTAAACTCTCCAGCAACTTCTCCATCAGTCGGCATCCCTGCAAGACTGCAAAACAAAGTGTGATCAAATGATTTTCCACTCCTATTACACATTCCCTGACTATGATGATTCAAGAAATATAACATAATATTAGTAATTTTACCATTAAAAAAATGTATTTTTTATGTTTTTTAGCACATGTTTTTAGCATATGTGTCTACATAGTGTTGCAATAGAATGCTGTTTTTTTGTCTTTAACATACAGTACAGCATGATCTATTTTATCTTTGTATTTTCCCAATGATTTACAGCACTCTTTCCTAAAGGATTTATGTCTGTAAAACTCCACCAAGGATGTTTTGTGCAGAATGTTTCCTAGTCATTGAGCTCCAAGACTTCTGAAGGGGTCCACTGACCACCCTGAGCCCCAGAGGCCCCTCACTACAGCTGGGTTACCGTAGGCTCAGTGTCCCCCGGTCCCATGTGTCCAGAGAGGTGTGGTGATGTGAACTGACAGCGGGGCCGTCTGCTGTGCCCCGGCATCCTTCTTACTCAAATGCTTTAAATGTGCCGAGGGACGTCCCTGGAGCATCACTGAACGACCTCACCACGAAACTCCCAGGAGAATACGGTGCTTCACACATCAAGATCCAAAAGTGTACGCTAAAATAACCACAGCCAAATTATAACCACACTTACATGGACAAATTTGTTGGTACTTTTACATTTCATTAAATCAGTGCATCATTTCCACTGAGACGTGATGAATTTAAAAGCAATTGTCTCTTGTATATCCACATGCACTTGGTATGTCATAGTTTAAAGCAAAAAAATTATAAGTTGTTGCTTTTTACAACATAAAATATTTGAAAATGGCCTGGACAGATTTGTTGATACAGATTTTTTCAGTGTGTTTTTTTGTTTGCAATGATTGCCACTAAAGGCTGTGCAACAAAATATTAGATTAAGGGTACCATCATTTTTGTCCATGTCATTGTCAATTGTTTTATTATTTACAATATTCTGTAAAATAAAAAAATCAAGATAGGCTCTTTTTTGTGGAAGCATACCAACAAATTTGTCAACCTTTATAAATATATAGATGGACAGATGGTGCTAAAGCTGCTTTACACAAAAGTTCATTAATTATTGAAAGTGCCTTTAAGGGAATCACATCAGTTATTTTAAAAGTTTAACATTGTTTATAATATATTTTAAATGATAAAATTTGATAATTTAAGGATTCGGTTCACAGCGTTTCTATAATGTAATGCGGTGAATAGAGCAATTTTGGGACATCAGTAAAAACTTCAATGATGTTCTAGAGAAACAACAGAATTCTGAGAATGACAAATGTTTTGGAAGCTGTGTTTTAAGAAAGGATTTGCTTGAAATTTAAAAAATGCTATTTTCACAACATTCCCAATTCTGGTATTACAAACAAAACCAGTCAAACAAGGGTAACAAGTTGACATCACACCTACACTGCCACCAAACCTGCCAGACACACCCAAGAACTCAATAGTTTCTGTTTAATCCACACATACACGTTTTTTTCTGAGTGGCACAATATCCTGCTAAGATTCATCTCTTGCACAACAGGGAGAAAGAGATTGATAAGGAGAAAGAGAGAGAGAGAGAATCAATTAATCAAAAGCGCTGTCAAGTTAAAACTGTATTTAATGCTGATGAAGCCCTAAGCAGGCAATATAAGAAATATACTGTGAATGTGATGTGTGTACATGTGTGGCGAGAAAGCGTGTGTGTGTGTGTCTTTATCCCTCTCCCTGTAAAGTGACATTAATACTGAATCAGCAAGTGTTTGTGAGTTAGTTTGATGAGCTGTCTAGCATCATCACCATAACAGTGTGTCATTATCGATATACGTCTACATTTAGAGTATCTGTCACTCTTCTTTTCTTCACTGCCCTCTTCACACCTATATCTAGAAAAATTAATGTACATTTGCATTTTTCAATTTTAATCACCTGTGTTCAGACCAACTTAAGACTACATGATACATATAGATTAAAATGTTTACATTTTTTTACATTTTTTTATTAAAATATTAAATTAAAAATGTCTACTATATCTCAACAAAACAAAAGCGGTGTTTTATATACATTTTTAATCATATACATCCTATTAAACTAGATCACAGAGATGTCCAAATTATTATTCTTTTGTCCTCAAAAGATGTTATGGAGTAAACAGTCATTCTGAAACTATTCTGCATTCTTTATTTACTCTTAAAGTCAAATGCTAAATCAAGATCAACAAAATCATTATAATCCAATTACACATTAAACAATTCAGCCCCATTACTTAGTTATTTGCAGGTGTGGCATGAACTAAAGAATGAGGAGGAAATAATGGTCATCCGACCATCAGAGATTAAACATTAAGCATTTAATTGAGGAAGTATTAAAGACGGCATTCGCTGGTTTATTCCTGCAGTCACAATGAGTATCTGTTTTAGCTGGCACGTAATCGGGCTGCTCTTTTCAACCCAACCCAATACAGCATTCGACTTTGTTTTGACTTTCTGTAGAAGTCAGATCGCTTGTGGCTTGAGCCTGACATGTGACTTGGCAAATCATGGCTTGGTCGCGCTTCTCAAACTGAGATGTCTCTGGCGTAGACGCGACCAGCGTATCTGAGGGTTTGACAGCTGATGCACATGTGTGCCAACGTGAATCAAATGTAACTTCTTACACAAATGAAAACAATCCTATCCGGAGAGCCACAAGTGTGTGGAAAAATACGATAGCATTAAAACAACATTACAATTTCCTGATGGAAGTACCAGAACTTGCAAAACAGCCTTAAATGAGTGTTTTCAGTTTAGGTTAAGTTTACACTTAGCTTTGTTTAACTTTTAAGTAAATTGAATGTAAAACAGGAACAGGTTTGGCATGACACTTAACACTTGCCTTGTTTTTTGTCAGTAAGCCAACTTGATGGAAATAGAAAGAAAAGATGACTTGCAATTCAGTCTAAATATAGATGTAATAAACAACATCAATCACAATTCAGACATCATTGATATCTATTCATTTAAAAAACAAAGACAATAAAACTTCCACAAAGCAAAGTTTAATGAAGTTCTTATGTTAAATGGTCCAAGCTATTGCAAAACACTATTACGGTTAAGAAAATGTCTAACCTGAACGTTTAAAGAATATTGCAGTGTTGCCTTGCATGAACTTGATCTATACTTAATATACTTTATATAATGAAGTCACTTGATCTCAAATCACATGATTTGGCAATACAGCTTCAGCCCGACATGTCTGAAAAGCCACTGTCTGTGATTTGTTGAGACTAAACGCCAATCAGATGCCACAGCGAGTCTTCAAAGATGTCAAGAAGTGTTTGTTCGTGTGTGTATGACATTAAAGGGTCATTGTCTTGTCAGTAATAGAGCGAGTCATTTTATGATTACTGAATCAGCAGAATGATGACCTCAATATGACTCCATGTTTTATGGGGACTTTATATAAAAACCTTTAATAAAATAAATAAATAATAATATTAAATAAAATAATAAATAAAAACATATTATTATCATTTAGTATGATTTATAAGCCATTTTGCTCATGGGGACCAAAATGTAGTAGCATATAGTGTTTTATCTATTTACGCTTCAACTGAATTAATGAAGCAAAATAAACTTGTTGGCTATGAAATCAAATTAACATCAACTTCAAAAGTAGCCGTAATTAAAGTATGATATCACAATGCAATACTCTCTTCATTATGAATAATTTCTCAATCCCTATATTAGATCATACGATCCCTGTTGTTTACCATCACTCAAGATTTTTATGTAATCTCTGTATGAAATATTTTAAGGCTGCCAACGCTTCATGTTCACTGGTTTCAGAACAACAATTTTTTTCACCCAATAACTATTTTAATATCTATGCACATTCACCAACACAATTATAAGACGCTGAATACAGAACAAATATAAAAAGTTATATTGTCTGCAAAAGCACAAAACTCATTTATCTCAGACTTAAAAATAGACTATAATGAATCATTCAAGAGTTCCACATCTTGAATCTGACTGGACGAGATACAGGACCAGAACAGCACAGAGACGCATTACTGTTTTGTATCACTCCACCACAATAACAGTTGAAACGATACTGTTTGTGATAATCACACACAATCAGTGTTACACACTCTCTCTTTGTCACGCACATCCTGTCTCCACACATTTTAAAACATTTATTGCCTTTTCCTTAATGGTTTACATATCATCCATTGATCTGTATAAAGGCTTCGTGTTTACGGCCTAATCACAGCTGTGCTTAAACATGACCACAACTTGTTCTTAATATATTTAATTTTAGATAACACATTTAGAAAATGCATATGCATATGGTATAACTTTCAAAAACATTTAACCATAAGCTTTATTTTATCTGTAACACAGATGTCAGTAAACGCGTGTATGTGTGCATCATGGAAATGCAGGTGCGTCGCTTGACAATAAAGCTCAGACACAACCGCACACAATCGCACACAGGCTCGAACCGCGGCCATGTGGAGGGAGGGCCGAAAGCCACGCCAGAATTCCATCGTCTAGGTGTCCATCATGAGCACACAGGGAGTGTGTGAGACACATAGAGGAATTTAAAGAGATTATTACAACACACTGATCAATCATTACGTGTAAATAATAAAAAGTAATCACCGCACGCAGGGATAAACTATAATCCTGCATTGTAAATGCCACTTAAGTGCTGACAGATACATGTGCTGTCTGTCACATTCTTTGCGTACGACATGAAACTAATGACACTCATTTAACCCAAAGATTCAGCAACTAGTTCCACAGCCTTTTTTTAAATTAACTGCATTAACTTGTTTACCGTTACATTATAATCACTATAATATTTTATAGTTAAATTCTGATCTAATCATGACAAACTATATATTGATAGAAAGGTCTATGAGTAAAGAAGAAATATTCGTAACCCTAACCCTAATCATGGCAATAAACATAAACTAAAAAATATATATTTTTAAAAATGTTATTTTTAAAAATACCTAAAATAAAAATAGAATAAAAAAAATGTAAACAATTAAAATATGTATGCTCAATATGTGCAGTGACAGTTATCAGGTTAACTTTTTTGATGAAGGCAATTTGTATGTAATAAAAGAATTTTCAAAAGATTTAAAGTTAATCTGATGTGGTCTGCACTTTGGGTCAATCTTAATTTCAGTTCAATTAATTTAAGTAGGATGGATTAACTAAGATTTAGTTACAAAATCAAATTTTTAGACAATATTATTACTTGACATGAATAATACTACACAAACACCGCTTGATCTTAATGTTGAGGATTAATCTAAAACCAGATTTAAGGTAAATTATTAAACACATCATTGTTTTTTTGTCCAAAGTACAACATGTTAGATTGTTAACACTAAACATTGTAAAAGTGTATTTTATCTACATTAAAACCTATTAAGTAAACTCTGTCTGAGAAAACAGTAGGTGTTTTTTTTTACAGTGAGCACTGAAGCTTCTTTTATACTCTATTCTTTATTGTTTTATCTTGCGGTGTCCTTGAAAAACGCAGCCGGTAATTTCCACCCTTGGGGCACCTTGAGGTGGAATGGAAACGTGTTTATTTTTGCCTACTCCGTAATGTCTCACCCATGTTCGTTCATGTCCTGAACTTGTTTCCCACCTCCCTCGGGCGTGTGCGTGGGTGCTACTCTTCAGCGATCCCACCCACACCACACTGTTTATCTGACCAAAATAGCCGCTCTAGACTGGAAAAACCCCATCCAAGACACAACATAACAGTTTTTTGGGTGGAAGAGAGAAATCTCCATACACATCACTGTCTGGTCCTACGGAAGGTGCATGAGACCTGAGAAATCCAAACATTTAGAGAGGCAACTAATGGTCATGAGGCCGGCTTGGGGATGATCCAGAGGTCAGGCATCACCTCTGTTGCTTATACTTGAAGTTGGAGATTTTAAGAATATAAAGAAAAATATAAAGAATATAAAGAAACATAAAATTGCAGGTTACTTATCTTTATGTAAACAATTAATATTCCCTACACAAAACGACCAACAGCTTAAATTATAATTCACACAGACAGACCCTTTTATTCAAAGTGACTTACAGTGCATTATACCATAATATACATTTTAAAAATGAATTGTGCAAATCCCTGGGATCGAACCCATGACCTTGGTGTTGCTATAGCGTCATCCTCTTACCAACTGAGGTACAGGAAAGCATTTTCCTTTCATCATTATTAAGCTCAGCATTGTGAATTGCGGGGTAAGAAAAGGATACTGACTTTTGTGTACTTGCTCAATAGCTGATTTTTAGTTTAACCTTTAAAAAAATGTCAAAAAAAAAAAACTATATTTAGATTTTTCATTGACATAATCTACTACCATGAGCTGTACAGTGCAACTCATACTAAATACAGCAATTATAAGGAAAGTTCAAAGGAGTCGCCTACAAAGACTCATTGATTATGCAGAGGAGGAGAAGATTATTAATCTTTTATCATAATCACCAGAAAGTCATAAACACGAGAAATGATGTAATCACTGGGATAAATATTCTCCACACCTTTTCTTAAAATAAACATCCTTGCAAAAAATAGCAACTATTTCATATGTAAATAGCATATGAAAAGCTGTTTTTGCTCTGTATTAGGACTTCTAGGTTAAACCCTGATATTTGCCTGATGTGTGACTTCTGTCTAGCATTGCAGTCATGTCTATACCATGTCTGTACATAGTTTTTTGTGGCACTGATATTATCTCTTCAGACTCTTCTAAACCTATGTTTGTCACTTGTGGTCAAGTTATTGTAACTAACACTACATTTTTCATTTTTCACAACTTTTTTCATCTTAACATTTACTGTGCATGAAAGTCATAAAAAACACAAAACAAGAGAAGCAAAGTTACGCTGTCCCCGAATTCTCCACGGGTCCATGTGAAAATTAGACAAGGACCCGCATGCGCCCGGAGGCAGTCTGCACACTTACACAAACATCTACCAAACAGGCTAACCCAGCTGTGCTCCTCATACAAAGAAAAAAACTGAAATAAAAACACACCCCGCTTCCCGTCAAAACCATCGAGACGGGGTGGGGGGTTGTGAAAACGTCTGAGTCACGACATTGGCGAATCATGAAGCGCTCTCATCTGAATTGCAGTTCACGCCAAGCCATAATAGCTCTTATTTCTAAGCATGTGGATGTTTCCTGATTCTTATCTTTAGAAAAAAAGAAACAAAGAAAGCTTATTTAAAGACCTTTCACCTCTCTGGCTTTACACCATTATATGCATATTAACATGAATAACACCAAGATCGACATAGTCAACTACAATCAACATAGTTTCAATGTTTGCATGGTTTAAAATATGCAAACATATACATATACAAGTTAAAATGTGTATATAAAACTTATCTTTTCATACAATTACAATGAAAAGTCTCCAGAAGTCAGACGGTTCTGAATGTGTTCTGTGTAAAGAACTCTAAAGTGAAGTAAACATCCTGTTTCATTTACTACAGGCTGACAGAGGTGACAGCTAAATAAAGTACAAGGCAACTGGTGGAAAGAGACGTTTTTAAACTACATCCTCAGTTTGGGAAAAATAAGATCAACTGCAATTTTCCACCACAGGCTTTCCAGAGACTAAAATTGCAAGCCCCGACAAGACAATAGTATCCAACTGGTTAAAAGTAATTACAAGGGTTAACGAAATGATGGAACAAATGACCATTTTAGACGTTGTAAACAGCAGCCAGTATGCTGTGTCCCCTTCATTAGAGGTGGTGGTAACACGCAGTGTGATATAGTGAAAAGTTTTCTTCTCTGTCATTCTGGATAAGACGTGTTGCCAGCATCTGTCAGATCCTGTAGGCATGTTGTTGGTCATCAAAACAGAACGACTGCGCTCACAACAATTGCTCATTGTCAATGTCAGTTCGTCTTTCGTCAGTTAGTCTCAAGGAGGAATAATAGGGGGACGAGTCGTCTTCTGCTTTACCATGTGTGGAAAACTGAACAAAATAAAAAAAATTATACAAAAAAATTGCCTTTATTCATTTCTGTTTCTCCCTTAGTCAACACAATAAATATAAACACACACTGTTTCCCTATTTTAGCGGGACCTTCCATAATGACGTTTATACTGTAAAAACTCATAAACTCCCATTAATTTTGCATCAGGCTATTGATATTTTCTATCGCCTAAACCGAACCCTTACAGAAACATGTGCATGGCATTAGATTAAAAAAAAAATGACTTGGCTGACTTATAGGCCTTTTCATTTAGTAAGGAACAGTAAAATGTCTCACAAGTTGAATTTGGCATATTATTTAATCGTGTTAATAAGGGCAACTGGCTCTTAAAAATATAGCTAAACCCGTACACACAAACGGTAACAACTTAACCCTCATGTCTTGGAGAATCTAAACATAAAAAAGAAAGTCAATCTCAGACAATGATGGTTAAAGCCCCTGTGACAAGCATACAAACATGAAAAACCTTTTAAAGTGCCCACATGCTTTCAATTTAGCATGACCTTTTCAGGCAACATCAGATATTCCATCCTTTCTCCCAAAAGCGCTCAACAAAATGACCAAGCTCCAGTGTGAAGGCATGTTGCTCACTGATTTTGCACTCACAACTGCTTTTGGCAGGTCTCCCTAATGGTTTGATTGAAGAAAACTTACACCTCTGCATCCAATCAGGCTTTGGTTTTCTCCTGCACATTTTTCCTACGCCAACTCATTCCCGTGAGTCACTGAGACACTTTTTTTATTTGACACCCTGATGCTCAGACTTCGCAGCTTCATGAGAATCTTACAATGATTAAAGGGTCTACAGCTGGTGATGAGTCACAAAATAGGACACATGTGATTGTGTTTGTTATTGAACACATATTTGAGTGTCTTCATAAAAAGTGGAGTAAATTCAGTTTTAGAAAAAAAACCTGTGACCAGTGGGACTTACAGTAGATGAGGTAGAAATCAAAAATGAAAGTGATACCAAAGACTGAGAAGCTTCTTGAAACTTCTTGAATTTACACACTTCTAAAAAGTAAAAATGTAAATTGCCAGAAATTGTAAAAAAAAAAACATGACAATTGCTCTGTTTCAAAATTAATTTATTCATATTGCCCACTTTGCATCAAGTTATTAATAAACCTTTTGATGACTTTTTTCCAAATGAACATATTTTTATCCTCTAATCTAATGAATACATTTTCTAGACTGTAATCTGGTGAATATCAAGTGAATATATTTGCTATCCTCTCATCTAGCGAAGACGTTTCCTATCCTCTCATTTGGTAAAGATATTTTTTAGACTCTAATCTAGTGAAGACATTTTCCAGATTCTAATTCTAAGATCTTTTCTAGGCTGTAATTTATAGAGGACATACAACAGATGTTTTCTATAGACACTAGTCCAATGAAGAGATTTTATAGACTCCAATCTATTAAAACCTTTTTCTGGACACTAATTTAATTAAGAGATCTCTTCCGTAGACATTTTAATGGCTCTGTAGCTCTTTCATTATTAACTCTTACTACAGCTCTCTTAACTATCATCTGCTTGCTTAATGTCTCACTTCTCACAGTTTCTCTCTATCTTTGTCCAACACGCATACACACGTCTTAACCCCTTAAAATACCAAGGACCATGCTAGAACACACACACAGCCCGAGCGGTCCAGCCCAGGGGAAGGCCGGTGAGTCAGTGCGACTCACATACATTCACAGACAGAAGTAAGAGAATGTTTCTTCTACATCCTCGAATATTCAGACAGCCTTTGAACTGGTGAACAGCACACAGACTTAATAAACATAAACACACATTAAAAACAAATTCTCTGACTACGCTCGGAAACCCCAAAAGTGGCCAAACCAATCCTGTGACACGGTCCATAGCTTTCCTGACAATACAGCAGAAGTCTAAAAGATGATTTTACTGGTACAAAGGGAAACTCTACAGGGGGAACCCAGTTCATGCCCTCCACCCACATCCTCACCTGGGGGGGATTAAAGTTCATTTAGGGAGGTTTGAGTTGCTCATGATCTGGAACTTCCAGGTTCAAACATTTGTGTAGAGTTCTGCCACTCTCCCCCTTTACTTCACTGTTAGATAAGCTTGGCTAATCATGCATCTACAGTTAGTTGTTATGCTTAACCAGAATAAGTCCTGAACTTCGCTATAACACTCAACTGAGGCCAGTTGTGTAAAATCTTCAAGTGCTGATCAGGATGAAGTCATCATTCGTTGCTCTTGCCGCTGTTCAAATCAGACAGCTCATAAAGTTGTTTCCAGGGGCAATAATGCAAAACAAACAATACCCATGGAAACACTTACGACACTCGCTCACATTTTGTGGTTGTAAATTGTGATTATTGCCTCCTTCGGGTAATGCAGTACGATCAGAGTTTAAAAAAATATTAGAAAATTGCACACAGGAACGCTACACAGGGGCACATGTACAGGGGAAAACACACAAAGAACAACGCTCATCACTTTTATCACCCACAAATAGGATGAGATGATAAATAAACAGTCATGCATCATAAATTTTGACCATTTCTATAAAGTCTGGCCCACATTAAAGCATATTCTGAACTGCCCACCATAAGCATGAACATGAACATTGACGTCATTGATGTCAGCATGAACTGACGTCTAATTCAATTGCAGAGTCGTGTCAGAACATAAAAAACACACAAAGAATACCACAAATGTGTGTTTACTTTGTAATTATAATTTATGTCGATCCAAAATTATTAAGTCACTAATTATTTCACCAACATGACTATGCTTATGAATGTCTTTACTTTAGTGCCTGGAAATAAAACTTAAAATCTTTTTTGAAAAAAGATTTTATGGCACTGAATTTACAAACATTACCAAATCTAGTGAATTATCCTCCTTTTCAAGTCCGGTAGGACCATTGCACCCTGATCTGTGAACACTGCCCTTCGAGGTCAAGCCTAATGAACAAATAAACACAAGAATGAGAAACAGAAAATAAGTGTGTGAGAAAAGAAACAGAGAACAGCATTACGTTGCCAGGTCCCTACAGCTGGTGTTCTTGAGAGTGTGCGTCAGAGAGCCTATTCCCAGACACGCGTGTACATGCGTACACACCCCCATCCACACACATGTCTTTGGTTATGACAGGAGAGGGGAATATCGGCCTCAATGACGGCACAGAACCTGATATCTTTCTAACTTTTTTGTTTGTTTCTATTGTATTACATCATAATCCTCGAGATCTTTTCTGGTAACCACAGCAACATGAAGAAATAAGCTATAGTCAGAAAAGAATACTGTCTACTTTTTGTAAAAATAGAAAAGATTTAGGTGTTTCATTTCCTTTAATTGGCCCACTTTCTCCAATTTCTTGAGATCTGATTTGGAGGCTGTTGCTGAGGAACGCAAAAGACAAAAGACTTTTTTCTGGCCTTCACCGCACACAAAACAGAAGTGAAACAGCCTGTACACGGAGGAAACTCTTACAACTATTTCTGCACAGTCCACAGAGCAATTGTTTTCACCAAATGACACAAAAGCAATATCAGACTTAGCAAACAATAGAGTGCCACTTCAAATCTGGCCAGAGCTGAGTGAGTCTGAAGCGGGTCAAGGCTCTTATCAGGAGATCAGAGGAAATGCATGATTGTGTTGAGGTTAAAGCGTTCGTGTGTCTGCTGAACATCAAAGCACGTAAAGAGCGCGTTTCTTTAAATCAATTAAGCAGAGCACCTTTATGTTCAAACTAGGACTAAATACAACAAGTGATGGTACATATATCTCCAAACAAATTTCCAGAAACCATGAATGGATCTGTAATCAAGTGCCATAATGTTAAAGGAAAACAAGTTAAATATGTGGCTTTTTTAGAGGAACCACTTTAGTACAGGATACGTTACATTTTTCCTGACTATATGTGGTTACGAAGAATTCCCAATAAAAGCACATTGTTTTCATTTACAATTACTTTTTCTTTAAGAAAACATGTCCATTAACACACAGCACAACAAACATTACTGTGTTTTCTATGTCACTTTGTTTTTCACAATACTTTTTCTTATGCCTTTAATGTCTTGCTTGTTATTAATATGTTTCCTGTACAGCTGCTTTGTATCAATGTAAACTGTAAAAACGCTATACAAATAAAACCGAGTGGGGTTGAGTCGAGTAGGAAGCTGTCTGATTCATAGATTGCCTCACTCATCTCTCAATCTCTGTTGACGTCAATAACCATAACAGGAAAACTCTCACCTGTTGAGACATCGAGACAAAGTTTACACACCTGCTGTGCAACTACTAGAAGCTTGGAATGTGTGGTCCTTTCTGAGAATATACTTCATATCACATGTTTGAACCTAAATAGTGATGGGCATCGCTTTGCAGTTCAGAGAATCGAGTGGAAGTTACGAACGCGCACAGCAAGGAAACGCAAAATTACATCACTAGTGGGACCGCGGGCCGTCTCCCGTTGCCATGGCAACGATGACCATCGCTCAGAAGCGGGTTGATTATAATTGGGCAACTATGCAGGCGCTCATTACGACTACTGATGGCTTAAAGACAGATGCTTGGACAATTTAATTAGGAAAAAGAATAATGAGTGAATTCCACAAAAGTGAACATCACTCCAGAAGTAAAAGCACTTGATGTGAATAAAACTCAAAAGTGAGTAGAATGATACTGCTGACTTAAAAAATGCCTAATAAAGACCTCACGGGTAAAAATGAAATTTCTTATTAATAAACAAGTTGCTCCAGCAAAAAGGAGGATGCATTTCTGATAACACAAATGTCCTTGGGAGAAAACAAAACTTCTAATTGTAAACACCTTTTGCCCGAACGTGGCAGCTGCCACTAACACAGCAACAACAACTGCAGAACGAAGAACAAAGATTGTGTTAGTTCTTGATCTTACTGTATAAGTAGATCAGTATCCATATAAGGTTAATGAACTGGCTCTGCTAGGTAAAGAGGGGAAAGAAAGACAAGAAAAGCTGTTTAACCGTTTGAGTGCCGGACAGTTTTGAGAGTCCTGTGGTTTGATTGACTAAAAGCGCTCCGTCTCACTTTCGTAGTTTCCAGAATTGCCACCTCGATCACGAGACCACCACAAGCTGTGATGTGCCACACCTGCATTTTGTAGCACCTCATCTGCCTGCATGCGTGACTGGGGCTTGACATTCAGCCATCGATGTGACACATAGAGGGAAATTCAAACAAAATTAAACTGCTTACTTAGGTGTCAGGTTTAAAGAAAAACACAAAAAAACCATATGAAAGTAAAAACACAGATTCATTTAATGTCCCAACTGTTTATCATGTAGTAAGACTAAATGGAGAGCAAATAAAGATCATGAGCATTGTGGACAAATCAACTTACTGAATGTCAACAATGTCACAACTGTATCTATTTTTAATCTCTGTATCGGAACAGCAGTGAATGTTTTGCCCACATTAGCACGGTATGTCATGAGTAAAATTAGAAAAATAGAAATTGTGAGATAAGAAAATACTGAGAATTTAATGCTAATATGTTTTGTAGAAGATTTTGCTTTTGACTTGTAAACCCTGATGTTTATCATGGCATCTTCAGCCATCGGCCGGGGAAGAGCAGCTGCCGGGCCGATTCACACACAGAATGGCGCTTTCAGTTTCTCGACAAAACCCACACACACACTCATACGCTTACATTACCATAACCACAGGTGACACTGCATTTTCTTGTAGTTTACACTCACAAACGAAGAGTGCGAGTGTGTGTGTGTAAATATCTGGAAATTCACTAAGTGAGTAAAACAGACTGATCTGATTATACGGGGTTCAATGTGTATATGTGCATGAGTGAATCTCCACAACACCACTTTCAATTTACCCCCAAAATTTTTGAGGTAAATCCTGTATGACTGTCTTTCTTCTGCAGAACACAAAAGAAGATATTTTGAAGAATGTTGCTAACCAAACAGACATTTCTTAAAAATATCATCATTGTGTTTGACCAGAAAGCCATGTTTTGAATAATCCAGTTAAGATTTGGTGACAAAATTATTTCCATGACAATTAAGTCTCATAACATCTCGAACGATGTTTTCATGAGAATCACTTACATGCACATACAAGAACAGGCCACACAAACAAGCACTTCTGGAACTGTGTGACCACACAGAGATGACTGCGCACCGCGGCCCTTCAGTGTGAGAACGCTATTGGGGTCCCGAAGACACGCTGCTGGCTTAAACACGTCACACGCTACCACAGAACTCTCATAGGGAAACACATACGAAGAGGCGGCACAGGTTTATTAGCAGATGCGCTGCTCAGAAATTCTGACGCTGATTGTGATGAGTAACAGATGAGAAGAACTGATCATTTAAATGCTATTTACATCGCGCTGCTAATACATGCAAGCAGCAATGGGGAAAAATGGGATTATTTTTGGAGAATGGGAATGAAAAAGTAGAGAATGGACAAAACATAAGGGAGAAAAAGAAAAAGCAATGAATCAAAAATTGCTGAAAATCTTACAGGCCAAAAATGATCGGATGCAATGAATTTTGAAAAACTTAAACAATCAGAAAATAATATTGCTATATATAATAATTATGAACTACAATAAAAACTAAGCCACTACTTCAATAATTGTGGGTTGAAAATTACAGTGAAATGGTTTGCCGTACTTAATCGGCAGGTTACCGTGTTAATAGGTCATGTAGAGCCCTTTTACTCTCCACCTTCTGATTTATCAATGTTCTGTGTATTATTTCCGATCAGGGGTGTGTATGTGTGTGCGTGAACCTTTCATTCACATGCATCAAGTGCAAAGCATCATGCATGCATTCTGGCCAACCACACTTCCTCCACACATCAGTCTCTCTACAGATCAGACTCTCACACTTATACACACGCTCACACTTCTTTGAAACCCATCTGCAGGGAAGTGAGTTAAGGCCTGTTTCTGGAAATGGCTTTCACTGTTTTATATTGACTGATGAGTCTACAGGGCTAGAAATCCATATAACACAATCAAACAACTTATCTGAGGTACCTTCACTTCAACACTTACAGAGGTCAGCTAAAACTGTATGAGCTTAACCCAGATTTAGATCAAATATGGACAGAGATTCGGTTAACAAAATCTACACGATTTTTCTGAACAGCCATTTGGGGGACATTCTTACTATTGTTGTGCTATTTGACTGCAGATAAAAATGACAAAATAAACTAAAGGTCTCTTCTAATTGGCGGATTCAGAATAAACTGCAATGTAGACCAGATTTATTGGCACTGGTCATCAGTCCACTTTTTATGGCATTCGTCTTCTGGTTACTTTGTTTAGATACAAGTTATACTGTATAAACACATTCACAGATGACCCGTAATATTACTACAAAATGGGGCTTTTGGTTTTCTATAAGCGTGTTGTGTTCTATAAAGCAATATTAAACTTTTGTGGCTTCGCACCGGACACCACACAGGACATTATACAGCTTATTTAAGGTGAGTTTACACACACTTCTGCTAAATTCCCAAAAGAGGAATCACCCCAACACTACGAAAAACACAGCCCAGACAACTAGCTAATTGGGGAGGTTAAAGAGCACATTTCTGTTTTTCTTTTCCTTTTTTTCTCTTCTGTTCCCGTTTTTTAGGGTGGGTGTAAGATTATTGAAAAGTCGAGTTGCAACACTTTATAACGCAACAGGGCAAGCTGTATAATAAAACTATAGTGTGATTCATTTGTGAATGGTAAGAACGCTACATACAAACAAGTGTGTCCGTGTATGCACGCACAAAAACACTATTTACAGTTATGAACAGCATTTAAGTGAAACTCTTCACTGACAAACTTTACCACGGAGGGAAATCACCAACACCTCAAAGTATTTCAAGACACTTTCTAGACTGTGCAGTAAACATTTCAAAAAATGGCCACCATTCAAGTTTTTTTATACAAACACCTCTGATGCAGATGCTCACAAAAAATAAATTCCTCGTAAAATCACTTTCACAATCGGATGTCATTAAATGGCACTTTAAAACCTCTTTCTTTACTACTAAACAACTAATCCCATATGCAGGGAGGACATCACAACATCTCGTGCGTTTTGTGGTGCGAGCCAAGCCTGGAGGGGTCTTCGTGTTAGCGGGAGAGAAATTAAAGTGAACCCAACCTGTAATTTCAATAGCATGATTCTTCTCTCTCACATCTGTGTGTGTGTGATGTGTTTGGGTGTGTGTGGGACGTTACTCACAAAAACATTCGCTGATATGCTCTGATCTCACATCATCTGAAATGACATCACCTTTCATGACCTGCTGGTGACCTGCAGTCATTCCTGAGTCTTGGGATAAGAGGACGAAAAAAAGTCTTAAAGCTTGACCTTTGATCTCACGTCACAAGTGAAAATGAGCAATTTAGTAAATCGAAACATTTCAGCTAAATATTAAAAGATTTATCTGTATGCTGTTATTCTCTTTATTGAACATACATGGATCTACAAATTCTAAGTTCTAGCTTTAAAACATATAGAAGGATGCAAACTACACATTCCAACTTGAGCTTTTTACTACAAGTTAACACTGACAGTCTGAAGAATTGCATAAATATATCTGCTGAACTATTCTTCCATCGATGTTACGACAGTTTTTTGGCTGGGCTCCTGAACATTCTCCGAATCAGGGCCAATAAATGTTGCAGTGCAATCTGGAAGTAATTCCTAACAGGTTGTGGCACAGCACAACAATTCAAATTATGTTCCATAAATGTATTTTACCCCTAGGTTTAAATTTATTTCTTTATTAAGAACATTAAAACCAAATGCGCTTACCATAAAATATCTGTTTAAAATAAAACAACATCATTTCAGTTTGAAATGCATCAGTTTACAAGTTTATCTTGCTGTATGCAACCAACAGTTTTGGATATGATTGCATGAGTATTATATATATAATACAATCTGACATGTTCTTGTTCTTACGACCAACACTTACATTACACAAAGCATTTTTTAACTCGAGAAAGACAAATCCAATCAAGTAGCTACGTCCATACTCTTTAAAAACCCTCGCCTTATTGTTGTCCATATGCCCCCTGTCTGTCTGCACATGCCCCCGAGTACCAGGCCTTTTCCTGCCAATCTCATTTATCCCGCTGACATCAGCATGCTTTGTGCTAAAGGTCTCCGACCGCTACAAGGCTCCTCTGCGCATCACCTGCAGCTAGAAGGCTGTTCCCGCGCAGCCAGACAGTGCAGTTTAGCGGAGCGTTCATTAGCGCGATTAGCTGCGGATAAGACAGACCCCTGACCCCCCGGCACATGCGGATTATGACGGAGGGCAAGCTAGGATTTTAAAAGCTAATCAGCATTTGTTAGTACTAATGGTATGGTACTCTTCTCCAGCTAGCTAAAAAGTTTCTTTTTGCGATGTTGTTCGTCCATTCGTGCAACATTAATTTGCTCGTGAAGGACTTGCCTGTTGTTCTTGCCCGTGGGGACAGAAATGGTCACTGTTACCTGACTCACAACTCCTAAAGGCTGCTCACGGATCAGTGCTAATGCTCTAACCTTGCCCGAGAAGAGGGACAGAACTCCTCTCGCGAAGTGCCCGACAAAAGTGTGCATCGTGTAAATTGCATGAGTGTATTTAAATGTGTTTGTGTGTTCACCTGCTTGGTCACTTCATTTTCAGTAGAAAAGTTCTGATGTCTTCAGTTAAAGGAAATAGTTCACCCAAATATGTTTTCTGGGAACACAAAAGGTAAAGAATTTTCATTGAGCTTTCCCCCCATACAACAACAGTTAATTTCCTGTTTATTCATGTCAGAAATATGTACACTTGTTATTCCCCTAAATTAGCTCTCAAAATAACCATAAATGTAATCTACGCTACTTGCACACTATCAAGCCTGCTCCTTCTATGACCATCAGGCCACAATTTGAGTTAAAATTGTATTAAAAAAAACATAATTTTGGCCTATTCAGTTCAACTATCAGAAATTTGGACAAATCATTAGCTACAAAAAGCTGTTTAAACAGAAAGCAGAAGCATCTGGTGTAGACTTTAGAAGTCACTATTCTCCCTTTCACCCAGGAAACCTTCCGACTGCTCTTTCCCTGGCAGTGAAGTGTGCAATGATGTTCTAATAGTTGGTGAACATATTTAAGTGTTCCCTCTTTGGGCTAAGCCAAAGGCTCCATGTTCAACAGCTTGACTGATGTGACCACAGGCACGCTGGTACTACCCTCTCCATCTTCTTGAACCTTTCTCCGCTGCCATAAACTAGAATCTGTCAACTCAAATTATGATTGCATTTAGAGAAAACAACACTTGCATGAAAACTGCATATGTGCGCTGTGAATATGTGTGTGGGGGTAAAAGATGCACATTCGGTAATGATGAAGTGATATAAGATTTATCAATGTTCTGTTGTAAACGCTTATTAAAAGACAGTTTGGCACCTTGAAGGAAAACAAAACCATTCTGCGTAATCCACTTTGATCTGGACTTTCTATGATGAAACTGACAGGCACGTGACGTCACAGCGAGTGGGATCAAATGATATTGAAAGCACCTCAAATGCTTGATTGGAAAACACACAAGCAGAAGCAGAATAAACATCCAAACATACGGTCCATGACCACCTACGCATTACTTTAGAAAAATAGTGCGTGGAGAGACGCAAAGATACAGTAGTCTGACAAATTATTTAAAGGTTTTTTGTGTTCTTTATTATTAGTTCCTGGTTGAGTAAACACATTTTTTGTGATCAAGTTTTTTAGCATAGTACACTAAGTTGCTAACCACTAAGATGTAACCAAACATTTAAAATTGTAAAGACTAAATCTAAACTTTTGGTCATTAATAAAAACAAAGGCATTTATTATTATATTGACATGACATGCCCTCTTTGTTTATAGTGGTTACGGGCTTGCATCTAAAGAAAACTAAGCATTGTGGTATTGAAATAGAGAGAGAGGAAGCCAGCTTCCTGCGTAGCCATTTTGATTAAAAGATATCAAAGAAGTAAGGCGGAAGCCACTTTTCTCTCTGCAGACCACATGGTTACGGTTGGTTGTGTATCTTTTCTGTTCTTTTTTTCTTTAGCCTCACACTTTCACTATGACTAGCTCATTCATGAACAAACATAATTTGGAAATGAAAAAAGTCTTACTCATTAATATGGTAGACTAAACAAGTTGGTATCAAAATATGAGCAGTCTGGATTTTGCACAGGCCTACGGTATGAGCAAACATTTATAATTTGTTGTGATTGAACCAGCATGCCTGCCAGCCTCTTAGCTAAATATTGAAAATGTAAAGTTAAAGAAGTCGGAGCAGTCAAATTTTCCTTGATTTTTGAGACAAAAGACTTTATTGTGCCGTGAAAACATACTGTAGCTTTCAAATTAAAAACATTCTCCCCATGTCTAAAAACAGTATTGTAATGTATTGAAACTCAGACACAAGAATGTATATATAAATAGATTAACATTACCCACTACACTAGTAGTAACTTGGCTCACCCACTCATGTTGGAGGAAGATGGATGGATACTGTTATTCGTTTACACCAAAAGAGCTAATAATAAAGGAACGTTTGTCAAATATTGTACTGTTGTGTTGTACACCTGTTTATCATTGTTCATCCACATTCGTCAAAGAAGCAAAAATTGTCATGGTCAGAAAAAAGGGTCAGAGAGGGGTAGAAAACAGACAAAAAACTAAATTATGACAATTTTTGACATTATATAAACAAAATAACTAGAAATAAACTGAATTTCACAGTTATCAAATTATGTTGTCTTAACACATATCATCAGTCTCCATGTATTAGTAACTCACACATATACTAATCTCAGTGACCTAGAATGTACTCTTATGCCAGGAATGTGTTTAGGCCCATGAGAACCAGAATAACCTCTTCTTTTATCAGTATGCGTGTTTCCTAAGAAATCAACTTGTGTGTTGCAAGCCCCATGTTGTAAAGGAATACAGGAAGGACAAAAATGTAAAATTTATGAGCTAGAATTCAGAAGCATACAGCATCCAGAACTACAATTATCCATTATAAAATTAGCATAAGCTTGTATGCAGGAAACCCTTAAATAACGTATAGGTCACTGTGTAAAACAAACCCCTCACAAGAGAGGAAGTTGCACCAGCGGAAGTAGGTGCGTCGTTTTACCTGATATGGGTGAAAGGTGGTGCAGTGCTCCCGGATGGCGAAACGTGGGTTTGCGCTTGGCTTTATGCCCAGTCCATGATGATTCAGTCTTATTAACATATTCAGGAGACAGTGGTGGCTTTATTTTCGTGCTATACAGGTGTTCGTGGCGTCTTCGCGCACCATAGGTGTGAAGCGCTATTGTGTTCTGAGTTTGTATATAAAACAGCTCGTTTAAATTATGCATAAAGTAGACAATAAAGTCTTTACTACTAAAATGTGTAAAAGGGTTGTTTTGGCTAACAATGGTGGTAGGCTAACGTTATAAATGAAGACGAAAATAAGATTCACATCGTGTTAATGTAAAATAAATTTGTGTGCAACCCCTGCTACACAGAGCAATGCTAATGTGAATGTAAAATTAATAATCCTGTTCATGTATCTTTTGCGTCAGTGCATTTGCACGTTTGTTTGAATGTCTTACCAATGCTTGTGGTGAGTCGCTTTAGCCCGCAGCTGTCAATCCCACAATCCACCTTGAGAGTATGACGCTCAGCTGTATATTGTAATGCCAATCTCGTTGGAAAAACAGTGTCAGCCAAATACAGAAATGTGCGAGTCTTAAAAGAGTGGATAAGCAGAATGATGTGTATTGTTTGGAAGTGTACGACATTGTAAAACGTTTGGGAATTATGTGAGCAAAATTTTCTATGATTTGAACAAATTATGTAAGCAACACACAAACTGGGTGCTGGAGAAAATAAACGTTAGCATAATTTGACTTTGACTCGAAACCTAATTAAGGTCTAGCCCTTTAACAGCCTATTTGTTTAATTGCGTTTACAGTTTTTCATCAAAATGTAATTGTCTCGTGAAAGTGAGATTATAGTTTGTTAATTATAAAACATCACCAATAAAAATCTATATTAATGAGGTGTACATTGCTCTTGCGAGTTGCAACAGCATGCAATATGCGTTTCTCCACGCGGTGAGGTACTCCTTCATGCTGCTGTATACGGGGGCGTTACATCTGGAATCTGGCCGACATGGGAGAGGTTTCCCGGTCGTTCACCAGGGAGGAACTGTATGGTCTTGCCCATAAATGGTGCTGATATCATTTGCCAAAAAGTGAGTCAGTTAACTCCTGATCAATAAACCGCAATGTAAGGCTCATATGTTAATGTAGAGCTCTCTTTAAAGACATTAAATATGTTGTGAAAACAGACTCCTGAGATATACCTGTTCTTACTCACGTATTACGTGTTATATGACTCAGTAAGTAAAAGTTCTCAAATACAAACAGCTGATGTGATGTCGATAATATAAAAATAGTGGTAACATTTTTTCATATCATTCATTTAGCTGTCAGTCCTGTGGGTTTAAAGTATTATTTCACACAGTGCCAGTCTTTTATAATAATATCCTGTGTTTTCTGAAAAAAAAAACTTGTACCGAGAGTGTTTAACCTGCTTCTAGCTGCTTTCATGTTTTTCTCAAGTCCCTTGACCACAGCAGAGTTTCTGTTTTCTTAGACATGGGAAACTTTTTAAAAAAGTGCCTGTTGCGGCCAGCTTTTGCGTCTTGTCTGTGGAAACAAAAATAGGAGAGCTGCCCTGCGTCTCTTCAGTTTGCGCTCTCGCCTCCAGCCTTGTTTTCAATCTCAGCGGTTCCTGGCAACAACGTCATCGCCCATCTGACAGCTCGAGGAGCGGAACGAAATCTTATCCAATCAGCGACCGCATGTCTCGTAACCACGCCTTCGGAAATTTGAGTATAAATGGCTATGAGACGTACGGTTGACGATATCAGCGAGTGCGCAGAGATCGCAGACGACGTCTTGCACGACTTGAGCAGGTTCATTGAGTGTTTGTAAATAAAGTGTCCAGGAACGAGCAGAGAAAAACTTTTTGGACATCAGCTGTCAAGGGAAAGCACCTGTCGAATTGGTACAGTAAAGTTGTTCAAACTATTTTGGAAGTTTCTTTCTCTTTGACATCTTTTTTGCTTCATGTAATTTTACGGAACGTTCGGACATTAAAGTGTTCAGTCAACTCAGACATCCAACGTAATTTAAATCAGCAGCCTCTGGTAGGCTAGTCTATACATTCATATGTCCACAAAAATGGAGCAACCGTTTTATCATGACGACTCGTTTCTCTCTGCTTATGGTCACCCAGACGCTGCCCTGCACGACTACAAGATTCTAAAGCAGAACATGAGCGTGGGCTTCGCCGAACCTTACCGGAACCTCAAGTCCATCCGTTCTGAAAGCGACTTCTACACTGCGAACGGAGACGTGGGATCGCTGAAACTCGCCTCTCCGGAACTGGAAAGACTCATAATTCAGAACGCTAACGGTGTCATAACATCACCCACTCCGGGGCAGTATCTGTACAGCCGGAGCATCACAGAAGAACAGGAGGGTTTCGCCGACGGCTTTGTGAAGGCGCTGGACGAACTCCACAAAATGAACCATATGCCTCCGCCGAACGTGTCCATCGGAGCTGGCGGTGTGTCAAACTGCTCGGCACCATCCTCGGTGTTCGGCGCCTCCCTGCAGCCGGAGACTCCCGTGTACACCACCCTGAACAGCTGCAATCCAAACACTAACCTCACACCCGCAAGCAACTACCCAACAGCCACCATCAGCTATCTGCCTCACCACCAACAACAGTACCATCATCCCCACCACCACCACCACCAGGCAACGACGCATCCTCACCCTTTTCAGCACTCACTGCCCGGCGCCGCGATGCATCCGCAGCGACTTGTTGCGCTTAAAGAAGAGCCACAGATCGTTCCTGACCTGCAGAGCAGCGACGGATCTCCTCCCATGTCTCCCATCGATATGGAGGACCAGGAGCGCATCAAAGCCGAGCGCAAGAGGCTCAGAAACCGGCTGGCGGCAACAAAATGCCGGCGACGGAAGCTGGAGCGCATCTCCCGGTTGGAGGACAAAGTTAAAGTGCTGAAGTCAGATAACGCCGGACTGTCCAGCACCGCGTCCCTGCTGAGGGAGCAAGTGGCCCAGCTCAAGCAGAAGGTCATGACCCACGTGAGCAGCGGGTGCCAGCTGATGTTGACGCCAAAGATTAAGTCTTTTTAAAAATGAACAATTACACGGACACTGCAAAAGGGGAAACACTGGAAGAGCAGATCATGTTTGTGATGTTTTATTGCATATGATGATACAGCACTGAGTACGAACATTGCATATTTCTTATGTGTTTTCTTGTAGAAAACTATAGTGTTATAGTCCATTGTTTTCAAACGCATTTGGCGTTTCAGTCTTTAACGATAAGGTACTCCCAACTGAGTGCGCGTGGAAGCAAACGTGGACAATGAAAAGGATGAAAAAACACATTCAAGTGAACATTCCTTAAATTTGCTTTTGTTTGAAGTTTTGTCCTTTGGTTACATTTAGTAAGTTATTGGTATTATGAGTCAGGTTGATCCAGACCTTTTAATGTACTTTTGTTTGTTTTGTTTATGTTTTTTTTATATTTAAGTAAAATCATTGAAAACAATTTCACTATTCGTGTTGTTCATTGTAAGAAAACTGTAAAAGAACAGTTTATTAATAATGATAAGTGTTTACACATGATAAAAAGGGGGCCGCTTTACGTTGAAGACGTGCCCACGTTGGCTTTTTTCCTGCTGACGTAAAGACCATATATGGGTCGTTTTGTGTATGTACGTCACTGAGGGGAGACTTGCGGGAACCCCCGCCCACGCTACCGGTCAGGAAGTTCGCGCGCTTTGAAGTCTGACGTTCGAATGAATGAAGCGCGTGTGAATGAGTGAAAATTTAGCAACTCGGGATTTTCCCCGCTCACAGAAACCTGTAGAGTTCCCAAAACAGTTTCAGCGAAAAGAAAACTAGAGATAAAAATATGAACACGGACATTTTCCAGGTACTTGTAGCAGTCACCAGCATAAAAATAGAAAAGCAGATCGCAGTAAATAAGAGTTCTTATAAGCACAAAATCAACCCTTTTCCTATGATTACCAGAAAATTTACCGGTAGATTTGTTCCTAAACTTAACTAGAGACGCACACACAGTAAAGGTTATGTAACGGTGCATCATACATTGTATAACAATTTTGTCTATTCTATTCTATTCTATTCTATTCTATTCTATTCTATTCTATTCTATTCTAGATTACATTGTCCCTAAATATAAGACTTAACATGTAAATCCTTGAATCCTTTTTACAATACAAGTAATTATACTCTTACATATGTTGAGCATGTAAAATGTGAATCTGTATTATGTCTGTATGGTAAATCTGTTAATATAGGGAAATACATACATGTAACATTTTGTAGATTAACGCAAATATTGTCCCAGTATGAACATTAAGGCTTTGTCATGTGAAGACCGTTTCTGACATAATTATGTCAGCCTATCTTGATTATTGGCGTCTGCAAATTGATTATAATTATAATTTAAATAGGTTTTCTATTACAATATAATATATATATAAAAGAAACATTTCGTGTAAAAACGTTTTTACATGAAAACAAATATTAAGGATGTTTAACGTATATGATTCTTTTTTTAATATTATAAACCAAACCATGAAGTAAAACATTAATTAAAACACTTCAGAAAGGTTAATTGAAATTATAGGTAATATAAATGCTATGTATTATATAAAGCAGTAAATATGAACCATTCTTTATGTTTATTGCTTTATATAACTTCTGTGGGGGCAAGTGCCACTGACATGGCAGAAATATTAGTTTTCTGTGACCGTCACATGACCGTTAGATTTTGCTTCAGCAGTGGTAGGCATTGTAACCAGACTTCCTTGCATTTGCTCTCTGAATTGACACTTAAAAGCCAACTGTTGACAATATTTTTGGTTAATACCACGTTAACTACTGCTATAAATGGTTACTAATATCAAACTGGGCAACAAGTGACATTGGCTACAGAGTGTTGAGCATTTAAGCAAAATGCCATGAAATGCTGCCACCTGCTGGTCAGATTTGTCCAGTAGTTCACCCAAATATGAAAATTCTCATCTCATTAACTCACCCTCATGCCATCAAGCTGTATGACTTTAGTTAAACACATACGAATTATTTATATTAAAATGCTGACATGTTAACTTATATGGGACCCAAAATGTTGAAGCTTGAAAAAGCACATACATTCCTAATTAAATGAATCCATCTGATGGTTGGAGAAAACAATTAACTTGACAATTTAGATTGATAAGAGCTGATGTACCAGTCTGTTAGTAAAATACGACAATTTCACTGTAACACAATAACGTCCCGTTTATTTGACATACATTGATAACTCACCAGAATGTTTGACAAATTGAGAAAAATCAAACTTCAATGTTCACTTAAACTCACTAGTAATTTCAGTGCATGGTGGTTGCTGACTCGAACACCTTATTCTAACAGAAGGGAAAAGAAATATAACAAGGTCAGAAATCTATCTAACAAGTGCTTTAAACTGCAAGTAGTTTGTTACGTTGGCTAAGACAACTTTTCAAGAACTCTCAGGCTACAGGTAAGAGCTCTAGAGCTCCACAGAACAGGAGCGGAGGTCAGCAAGATATGGCAGGACTGTTACTGCTTGGAGAAGAACTCCTTGCTCTTCTGCACATCGGGAATTATAGTGTCACTTCCTGGTTTCCATCCAGCAGGACAAACTACAGAGAAAAGTCAGAGGTTATTTAATAAACTGTTGACAACTGTGGCATGCTGTAAAATGAAATCCAAATACTTTTCATTTGTCCAACTAAAACAATGTATAAATAATTGGCTCATAGTTCTCTAACTTTACTTCCCTATTAATCTTCAAAGCTTCAATTACCTATGTGATAAATGTTGCATACTTAACAGGCACAAAAACCTATCAGAAAAATAATCTCTGCTGCCATCTAGTGGTAGCTGCTTTGTTTGTGCATGGTTGTGTGGTTCACTAAATTCTTGCTATGGAACATGCACAAGTTGATACATTTACACCAAGAAATGTTTTTCACACTATTAAGTCTATTTGTACAAATTATTTCAGACACACGTTGAAGGCATCTCTAAAAGGCTAGTAAATTACACAATGTGGCATTTGTTTATGAACAGTTTTCGCAGTGTTGCAATTCTCAGTACTTTATCCTGCATATGATATAAAAAAAAACACTTAAATAATTTTTTGTTGATAATCATTTGGGAAAGTGAATCAAACACCCAGTCCTATAAGAAAGGGCAACTGTATCACTTACCTTCTCCAAATTTGTCAGTGTGTTGGAAGGCCTGAACCAGTCTAAGAGTTTCATCCACTGAGCGACCTACTGGCAGGTCATTAATAGTGATTTGCCTCAAAATGCCTTTGTCGTCAATCACAAACAGACCTCTGAGAGGAAGAGAAAGGAAGAAAATCAGTTTGGCATTATTGTTTCATCTTCCATGGGCTAAAAGTAGTTTTAAAGAAACATTTCTATTTGTGGCATAATTGTGACCATTATAAAGCTTAAACGTTTCTGGAATGCAAAATATCACATTTACCATTATATTTAGAAACATTGCAGCAAATCTGAATTTTATCAAGATCACTTAAGAATTAGTATCTACTGTAATTGTATGCTGCACGCAAAGGGAAATAAAAACTGAAGTTATACTGGATCAGCAGAAATATTCCTTTGACATTACAAACCTATAGGCAATGCCTTCCTCCTCTTTCAAAACTCCATAGTCACGGGAGATGGACTGAGTCAGGTCAGCGACCAATGGGATGTTCATTGAGCCTAGTCCACCTTGCTTCCTGGATGTGTTGATCCTATTAGGGGCAAGCAAATAGTGATGTCACAAGAGTAACCAAAGCTGGTTTGGCTCAGCTTTTTAATGTCAAGCATCTGTTATTCAAACAGTTCTTTAAAAAAAATAGCCACAGGAAACCTTTTCTGTTTAGTTGCACAATCACATAATGTTTACAGATGGAGCTAACCATCCATTGCATATATTTTACATGCATAATGAAGTGAAAAATTAGATAGCAGGATGTGCCCTAAACATAACAACAACATTGTTATTAAAGGGCATTGGTTTTTGTTTACATTATTTACAGTTAGCAAGCAAATGTTGCATTTAAATATAAAGATTTAAATAAAATTTATTCAAATGATGTGTGGCAATAGGTGTGTGCATATATGTGCCTGTCCTGTGACACTGTACTTTTTCAGCAAAATTATTAATTTTGTATTAGATAGCATAACACAGAAACAGCATTTCAAATTTATTCCACACAAATTTAAAAGCAAAATCTTTAAAACCTAAAACCAGTAAAAGTAAAGAACAATACATTTTTAATTACAGCCCATCACGACTAAATGATGTGCGCTAGCTTTTAGAGTGTATAACATGCTACACCCTTCCTTTATCTATTCCTCTTTAACATACTATGGTCTTATCAAAAACAGGCGGGTTAAAGGACAACATTAGATAACCACTATCTGTGTAAAACCAAGTAAGAAACACGTTAACAGGTCACGGCCATAAAAGAGTCTACGAGAAACTCAATGCAAAGTATATCCAACCTTGCTATTGATCTATAATGCATTACTTATTACAATTTGTGGTTCAGTTAGAATCTGAACAAATCTGCCACCTATTATCAAGAATGCAATTTTAGAGATGAGTTCACATCCATGAAGTTCAAAGTGTACACAGACGGCTGTGAACTATAAAGTGCAGGTATAAAATATTGCAGCCTATTAGATTTTGCACTTCAATATCACATTTTCCATACTGGTTTTGACCTAATGAATAGTAGAATTAATACAAGAAAAATCATTGCACCACTCGAATGCCATCTTTAAGCAAAATTGTCACTTTAAATTAATTTTTTTTTCTTTAAGAACCCTATTTAAGTTTCAGTGGATATTAAAACAAAGACTCAATGAGAATCCTCACCAAGCCAGATGGCTGAAATGAGAATCGGTGGAGGCAGCGATGACCTCACAGCCGATTTTACGGAACTCTGCGGCCCGTTCGCTGAAGGCGATGATCTCAGTAGGACACACAAAGGTGAAGTCGAGCGGATAGAAGAACAGCACAACATACTTTCCTTGAAAGGAACAAAAGAGAAAAGAAGAGGAGGCAAATGAAGATGTTAACAAATTAAAAACAGGTTATGGCTGATTGCAATGACAAACAGAAACACAATCAACGTTTGGTTACTAATGCAATAGACCACAAAAGTAGTTATTTAAAGGTAAAATTACCCACCACAAACTACAAAACAGTGTTTATTTGGTGATTACCTCTGTAGTTAGAGAGCTGAATGTCTTTAAACTGTCCATCGACCACAGCTGTTGCCTTGAACTGAGGGGCAGGCTGTCCGATCTTGGCGTTTCCAGCAGACATATTGAGGACTGGTTGATACTGATGACAAAAGGGGAAAGTACATTTTTAAGAGTCCACCTTTATTGTAATTAACTAGTTTTTCTATGATCATTTTATACCCTCTCTCTCTCTCTCTCTCTCTCTCTCTCTCTGATCCTTACAATACAATGGGTCATTATTTGCTACTTGATTCCCTTGTAAATAACCTCTTTCATGTGAATTGGGCAAAAGCTGCGAGCTGCAAGTCTGCTGTCAGGCCCTATAATGTGGTTCAATAACAATCTCTTTGCAAAGTAATAAAACAATTCTCACTGAAACTGATGCATAAGTTTTAAACTGAAATTATCAGGGCCATTCATTTAATTTGGAAGGGTTATACAGAGCTGCATATGCGACAGACCTTTTCTTCTTTTTACAGTAAACTTATCTAAAGAAATAGGTCACAGAAATTCATAATTTAGCCTACTCACCCACATGCCATCCCAGATAAAGAACCAGTGAGATTTAAAGTTACTGATATGTCACCATGAACACAGGGCTGAGATGTGCTTGATTTAATATCAATATCACTGAATAAGCTCAAAATATTAGTAGTTCTTTCACAAACTTGTTGTTTTGCTTAAGAAGACATTAATTACTCCCAGTGGAGTCGTTTGGATTATTTTAATGATGGATGGATGTTCTTGTAACTTCAACATTTAGTCCCTTAAAATAACATGACTGTACTTTCATTTACAAATAATTACTTGGTGGTGTTCAACTGAAGAAACAAATTCAAATACATTTGGAATTGCATGAGGGTTCATAATTTCTGAGAGAATTTTCATTTTGGCTGACAATGTAATTCCTTATTACAAAACACTTTTTAACACTAAAAAAAGATTCTTAAATAGTCATACACCAAATTGCATTGTCCTTATTGGATCTAAAATGTAGTCTGCATGAGTAACTTTCTAGCTGCAAAGTATGAAACCCTATCAACATGATCACATGATAGTCACAATGGGATTCCAAGAAGTCCTTCCGTCTAAACACAGGCATTCATCCAAGTCACGTAGCACTTCAGCTACACAACTTCAACTCTTTACATGCATTTTCTGGGACTTTTAAGCATTTAACAATGCTTAAAAGCATTGTTAACAAGCATTTAAACAGTGGGCTTAGAGTTCGACTAAAACCTGCATTTCCACGTGCACGTGCTTAAACAGCGACAGAGCACAGTATCTTTGCAATAAATATATGAATGGGTCAACGAACCTCCAAGACTTTGCCCAACACAGGGCCGAAACAAGTGCGTTTGTTCAAAGCCGATAATAATTGTAATATCTAGTGTCTGGAAATATGAGGAGAGATAAAATGGATACGATACATGCGTGATTGAATAGTTACATTAATGTTATATAAAACTAGCAGTTATTTAGCTGCTTAGCCACGCGAGCTAAGGCAGGCAGGCAGGCAAGTGCAGCAATGCTGGGTGATTACATATAAGTAGCATTATATAATCTTTTGCATAAGATAAATAAAATAAATTTGCAACAACATCTGCACCATCGTCACACACTGTATATAAGGTTTAATACGCAAGAATATTACTGGCGGCTGCACGTGAAATAAAAGAATAGCACCCGGCGAGCTGCACGCGCTCTTTTGTTCGTCGTTAACAAAAAACCGTCAATTTAAAGAAAAAGATTTATGCATGTACGTAAGCAAACCGACCATCAATATAAAATCAATGTGGACACACTGAAACATACCTGTTTTACGCGACGTGAGACGTGACACGGTGAAGCGAAAACTTCACTTTCCCTTGATGCACAAGCACAGGAAGTTTAATCTTAGTGACGTGCTGCAGAACTCACTAGAGGCTGAACAGGGAGGGGCTGTTTTACAAGCAATACGCTACATAATTCACTACAAAATACATTTGCATTTAAGAATATAAAAAGTATATTGTAAACAAAAGCAAAGAAAGAGAAAGATTGTACTGATAAAAATTGTTGACAGGTATTATTGCTTTTCTGTTTCTTTACTGGACATTTTTGTCTTTAATGTACAAAGTATGTCCTAATTATTTTGAACAAGATTTGCTATTAAATTATTACATATTTATGCTATTGTGTTTTGTATAATCGTCACGTTAAAGAAACTGTAATCTTAACTTTTGTAAAGCATATCTGTCAGTTAGGATCTTTTTCAGAACATTGAACTTCTCAGAACTTGGACTTAAGATAAGAAGTTTCTACAATACAGCCTCTGGCCTCAATATTCTACTGACTATCAATATTCATCATTAACAGTTAATCATTTATAACATCTACAATATAGACTATTATTACTTTTTGTAATAAAGTAAGTTTGATTTGGTCAAGAAATCCATTTCCCACAAGCCACTGCGAATGACGAGGTTGACCGTGACATTTAATTCATTTTAATTTTTATTGCGTTGTTTTTCAAATTATAAGTCTTTTGATTATGTTTTAGTCCCACATTATCGTATTTTGAATAAATATAATAAATAAATAACTTTCATCCTGAAGCATTGCCGCTTAGAGGACATGACGTGAGACTCGCGCCAATTCGAGTTTCCGGGTGACGCGCGTGCAGCGTACAGGTCAGTTCTTGTTTGTTTATGCAACTTTGACATGCTTTAAAGATTTGTGGTAAAAATGACCACATCTGCACACACCTCAATATCAAAATTATGTTAAACGTACCCTTGTTTTCACTTGATATGGTAAAATAAAACTGACACAATGTATCATATGACATGGTGGTGACATAAAAAGTACTGCAGTAGTATGAATTTTACTTTTCATGATGCATGATGTTGCAATGTCCAGCAGCCTGTAAACAGACATGGATCTGAGTGATTTTGAAGCAGATAACTCCGTGAGCTGTCGCTTGTCCTCTCCCATCCCAGAAGTGTGTAAAACAGAGGATTGCTGCCTGGGCATCGATGAGGCCGGCAGGGGACCAGTACTGGGTAAGTGACACTCTGTAGGGTAGATCGTGGTTGTGAAACTGATGTTTTACATGTGATGTTTGTGTATTTAAGGTCCTATGGTGTATGGCATATGCTTTTGCCCTGTATCCAGAAAAGAGGACCTGAAGAATTTAAAAGTGGCAGGTTGGTTCAAGTTAAAAAGGTGATGTTTAGGGTCAGAATACATTGTTCTGTGCTGAAGAAATCGTCTAGATAAATCACACAGCATGTTTGTTGATCATGTATTTTGCATTGTTGTTAGTGTCATCAGAGCATTATTTTCATAATGCTGCTGTGTTGTATGTTTAGACTCAAAGACGCTGACAGAGGCGGAGAGAGAGAACCTGTTTCTAAAGCTTGATGAGGCCAAAAGTTTCATCGGTTGGGCCCTTCAAATCCTCTCGCCCAACACCATCTCCACCAGTATGTTGCAAAGGTACAGATACTCTCACAGCATGAATACACACATGCTACAGCTCTACACAAACAAATAATCTTTTGTTTACAGAGCTAAATACAATCTGAATGCTCTCTCACACGATGCTGCTATTGGTCTGGTGCAGTTCGCTCTGGACTGTGGAGTGCAGCTTAAAGAGGTAATTATTACACTGTGCCGAGCTGTATTATTAGTCAGAAATGGTGATTAAAAACCTTTTCTTTTAGGTGTTTGTAGACACTGTGGGTCCTGCAGAGAAGTATCAAGATAAGCTCTCCCAGCGATTCCCAGGTATAGAGGTGACGGTTCGTCCTAAAGCTGATTCTCTGTTTCCCATCGTCAGCGCTGCCAGTATCTGTGCCAAGGTAAGTGCCATTTCACAGGCGGTGATTAGACAAAAGTGCATTCATGTATTATGCAATAGCTTATTATAAAAATCATTAATAAAAAAAAACATGTCATTTACTAAAACAATGGAAGTAAAAATGGAAGACATTAAACAAATGTTTGCTTTTTATTTCATTTGTTGTATGCATGTACTTTTACCATAATTAGATTTTCTGCTCTCTTTTTAGGTTGCTAGAGATCATGCTGTCAAATCCTGGAAGTTTGCAGAGGATTTGGATGAAGTAGACACAGATTATGGCTCTGGATATCCTAGTGGTCAGTAAATCTGATTTCTTCCATTTTCATTGTCTTATTTGTAATAATCCCACAATTATATAAATATTAATAAATGTCAAACTGTGACTTTGAGATTTGGAAAATTCTGGAAAAAATATTTAGTAATTTTAATTGGTTTCCAGAGGGTATTACACAATAATAAGCTTAATTTAAAAATATTAATAACTGACATACAAACATAATTTGACAGTAATTTAATTTGTTGAATAAAGTAATGACTTGACCATTTATGAACAAATTCAGTGGTCAAAAAGTGTTGAAATTTGCATGTTATTTTGTTCTTCTGTTAAATACATACTTTGCTCAAAATTTAAATATTGCATTGTTTAGATCCCAAAACTAAAAGCTGGTTGCTGAAGTATCTGGACCCAGTGTTTGGTTACCCTCAATTTGTGAGATTCAGTTGGAGTACAGCACAAACCCTGATGGATAGCAAAGCGGTTTCTGTCCACTGGTGAGTCTAACAACAGAGGGCGCTCCTGATTAAATTAACTTGAAGCATCCCATTTACAATGTCTGCACTCTCACATATAAATTACGTTCATCCATTCCTCTTAACATTCCTCTTAACATATGTTAGTTAGCATTTGTTCTGCATTTTGTGCTGGAGTCAAATATTAAATCTGTATTGTTGTGTATAAAGGGATGATGATGAGGAAGATGGAGAAAAAGCTGCAGCTCGTAAGAATAACACATCCATGCTGTCCTACTTCAGTCGCAACAAACCAGCCGAGCTTACACACTCACGAGACACACAAAGATTTTTTACTGAGCGTAAACTACAGAACATCAACAGTCTCTAAACAACTGCAGATGAACCATGTGCAGGTGGTCAGCGCAAACCAGCTGAGGAAAACGGTGTTTACAGTTCATAATGTTTTTTTGTATGGTGTTATATGTAAACGGAATAAAGATAAATAGTTTCATGTGTATCAATTCGAAGTTGTTGTAAAAAAAAATTTTTATGAGGCATCCATTCAGCTATATAATGGTTTAGTAAGTGTCATTGTAATTTACATAAGTAAAATAGCAGTGTGTCAGTGGATGAATAAATATCCGTGTTTTAGATATTCTATACATGGCAAAGGGCAAGAATCCACCCTGAATCTACAGTAGTGGTAAAAAGTGATATCAACCCTTGGACAACTGATGGTTGGACAACTGACGGTTGTCTAATGACGGTTATTCAAACATATTAATAAAGTTTTTGTATGCATGTTCCATAGTTGTGTGTGAGTGTACTGTGTGTGTCAAGGAAACGTGGCATAACACATGCTTCAGCTTACTGGGTCAAGGCTCAGATGAATGACTTCCATACACAAAACCAAGATGATCAACAATATATGAAAAGTTTATCAAACGGCTGTGAGTGTTTTATCTCCTGATAGCTTTTGTTTATAAAACCTTATTTCATCAACCTTAAGTCATAATAATATGATAATCCATTATTATCTGTTATCTCAAAATATTAAGGAGTCTTAAAATAATGATTTAGTGTCTCAAAATAGTTCGAGATGTTCTGGTAACAATGACATAATTTCTTCTCTTAAAAATTACTTTTCTTATTAGAAAATAATAAGAAACGTCTTAAATCATATATTTTAAACTATTTTATATCTTATAAAAATAGGAAAACTCTGTTCCAGACCAATCGGAATTTGGATATTTCTCACCGCAAACCCGAAAATAATTGGATTTAGTGACATTAAAAGTATTTAGTAACATTTAAACATTGTTAGCCTACTTATAATTTAGAAACAATAAAAAAGCGCCGTTCCTGACTTTTTTCCGGATTGAGGTGGGAAATATCTCAAACCCGAGATGTCTGGAAAGCAGCATTAAGCCACTACTGTAGGTTTATAAAATGCTTTTGTATGAATGTATCTGCATGTATGTGACGCAGATGTTATATACACTCCGCGACAGCAGGTGGCGCTACAAACAGCCGCAGTTTCAAAAAGAAACGAAGGAGAAGCGCAGCGGCAGTTTCCGTGTAAAGTGTAGTGTGGTGAGTTTGAGCCCATTCATTAAATCTAGCTGTTTTATTAGTTTATTTACTACTTTGTACGTATAATTTGTAAAACCAATAGGCAGTGTTAGCTATCGTATGTTTTGTTGTAATTGGGTGTTTTCTAGACTGTTTAAAAACATTAAATACAACGCAATGTGCGTGTCGCACAGTCGTGCGCATTTATTGTTGATTCAATTCAGTGTTTTCTGTCTGTTAATTTTTTTTCCAATTGCAGTGACGTTATAGTTAACATTTGTCAGTCATGGATATACGACCGAATCACACCATCTACATCAACAATGTCAATGATAAGATCAAGAAAGAAGGTGAAATATTTAGTCTAAAGTGATGTTTCTGTCTTTTATTCGAGTCTGCTGATTGTGTCTCCAATGTAATGGTTGGTTGCTAAAGTGTAAACATTTCTTGTCTTATTTCCTACAGAGTTGAAGAGAGCACTGTATGCTTTATTCTCTCAGTTCGGCCAGGTTCTGGACATTGTTGCATTGAAGACAATGAGGATGAGGGGCCAGGCGTTTGTTATCTTTAAAGAGCTTGCTGCAGCCACAAATGCCCTCAGACAACTTCAGGGATTTCCCTTCTACAATAAACCTATGGTTAGTTGTACAGCATAGGTGTGGTAGATCCATCTAAAAATCCAACAGATCCATGATTTATCCAGTAAACTAGGTTGTACTAGATAGCTTTTATCAGGGAAATTATATTGTTACTCAGAGACGGCTCTGTTGTAAGTTAACAACAGTAGTCGGAAAATAAGAATAATCATCAATGCTAATATAAGATAAAATTCATATGTGAAATTAGTAAAGGTTAGTAAATACATATATGGGTATATGGGTAATTTAATACAACCTATCTATGTTTGTATTTTTAAGTCGAATTACAGTCACCAGTCAGATTATACGTACATGGGTTGCTATCTAAAAACGCAGATTAAAGCTCCTTCAGGTGTCTGCTATAATAAGTCTTGGAATTTTCTCTGATTGTAGCGAATCCAGTATGCAAAAACAGACTCTGATGTCATTTCAAAGATGAGAGGCACGTATGGAGATAAAGAAAAGAAGAGGAGAAAAAGAAGAAAGCTCAGGAGCAAGCAGCCAATGTCAACAAAAAACCAGCGGTGAGTTAAAATGGGATGATGATGATGTGTTATGTGACTTTGTACTCTGAATGAATGTCACTTATTTTGCATCAGTTTAGCTGTAAGGACTGCTATACATGACCTAAACCGGATTTGCAGTAAGAATAATGAAGAGTTTCAGTTTTTATTATCTTTTTGTGCATTTTTCCCTGCAGGGTGGTGTAAACACACAACCGCCTCCACCTGCCACAGTCCAGGTATGTTGCATACTGTTATGGTGATTAATAATTAGTATTAATGTAAAAATGTTATATATTCTCCCTTGATCTTAATCCACTGGGAGCTGCAAAAAATAATTAGCTAATATTTTTGTGTTGTTCTAGGTTCCAGACAATCCACCGAACTATATTCTGTTCCTGAATAATCTGCCAGAAGAGACAAATGAGATGATGCTTTCTATGTTGTTCAACCAGTAAGTTCCTATTGATGTGATTATGGCAAGAATGATACTTACTGAAAATTTATTTTATTATTGTAGTCCTTGCAATTGTAGTCCTGAGTAAACACACAAAAATGAATCATATTTAATTTCCTTTACAGGTTTCCTGGGTTTAAAGAGGTGCGTCTGGTTCCCGGGAAGCATGATATTGCATTTGTGGAGTTTGAGAGCGAGGCTCAAGCTGGAGTGGCAAAAGATGCCCTACAGGGTTTCAGAATTACAGCCACATGTGCTATGAAGATTACGTATGCTAAAAAGTAACCAAACACACTGTCATACTGACACTTGTTTATCTAAGGACAGGAGTTGTACTGGACTGTAGCTGAGACTCTGATCAGTGTATTCTTGGTTCTGTTTCACTTTCTTTCAGTTTATTTTTTAAAGTTTCTTCAGTGAATGTGTTGTATTTTGTATGAAAATGAATGATCATGAAATTCTGGGTTTAAATTTATTTTGTACTGTAGACTAATAAAATTAGCTTCTACAATAATATATTTCGTTTGGTGCTTTATCTTATAAAGGTTTTTTTTGTCGACGCCGTAAACATTTTTTAATGATTCCTCTAAAAAATTCCACAAAGTACTGTATTAACTGTATTAACTTGGTACGATTACTTGTCTGACTTTTTATCAATCTGTCTAAAAACAAAAGCTTTAAATTCTAGAGTTTGCATAAAGCTAGACAATCATATTAAATGTTTAATATGAATTAGGTATTCAGTGAACGTAACAATGTGTGTAATCCGTGTGCATGTCACATGAGGCAGTGAAAGCATTTAGTCATGGTAATTAGAAGTTTGCATTAAGAGGAAATTCCAGAATTGTAAATTCGAAACAGACCTGTAAAGAATTTCAATAGCAGTCATACAGTCTTTATCCATTAGCTACGAATACCTGGAAAAGTAATGAAAATGTATTTGTAAAAAAGGAAATGTGACCTGTTTGAACAAAAGTCATCTTATTTTGTGTTCAAATTTGACCGTATTTCCTCTTTCACCCATTAGTTTTAATGCATTAGGTGACTCTCTTACAGTGTTTTTCCTGTGGTGCAGCATGGCGTCAGTGAGGTTATAATCTGTGTGCCATGAACGCTCTGTACCTACCTACACTGATTGAAACAGTTGCTTTTGGCACCAAATACTAAGAGATACTTGTGCATCAGTGCTTGGGACATAATATTCCTTTGTGGCAGGTACATCAATAACAAGAATATGTTATTGCACTCGCTTTGATTTAAAAACTTGTATGACTGTGGTTACACAACACAAAACCTGTACAACATTTTAATTAACTTTTTGTATTAGGGAGTTTTATGATGAGCATTATGAACATCATTCATTGAACATCATGGGCTGAAAGCTCATATCTGATTTAATCACTTCTGATGTGTTTTGTTCTGGTCTCATAATTCAAACAGCTGGGCGTCTGACCGAAGAGGTGACTGATATTTTCAGACGTGCTGCTTTTAAAATGTCACTCTGGTAGCTCTGCATAATGATTTACAACAATAAACAACTAAATGAGTCCCCCCCACTAGGCGTCTTTCAAAAAGAAGTAAAGGGAAAATGGAGCAACCAAGCACAAAATCCATTAAAGCTTTTTGATAAGAAAAATGTTTTTCAGAGATTTAACAGCATTGAACACAATGACTCACTCAAATCAGAAAAATGTACATGAATACTGTAATAAGGAAATCTATCTATCTGTATGAGGCAGGAGCTCAAGACGGATACTCAATAAAAGTGCTCTGATAAACCATACTCAGCCTTCACAATCTGTGAAACAATTCAAGCATGTTGGACATTCTCTTTAGAGTGTGTGTTTGAAAAACACTCGGGAAGCGTCTGCTACCGCTGTCAGATTACTTCACCGGCTCTTTGATGGAGTTTAATGGAGTTTCACAGCTGGCCACCATTAAAGAATAATTCATTATAATGGGCGATCTAATTTTGGCCTATCGTGCTATTCACTAGCTTGGTGTTTGTGTTCTTGCTGCTCGTGGTTTCAATGTTGGTTTTATAGTGTGTGTGGTAAAGAATGATTTAAAGAGGCAGCAGGCTGTTTTTGTCAACACAGCAATCTACCATTACCTATGGGTGTAGAAGCTGTAAATTATAAAGGCTGTTCAGGGTTGATTTTGTGTGCGAGCTTGTGTGATTGTGTGTGTCTGAGGTCAGGACTACTGCACTTTGATAGATTCTGTGCTCAGTGTGTGAGTAAATCTTTAACACAGCACCTGTTTCACTTTCTTCTGTAGGTTGTCCAGATGGCTCTGCAAAGGGTTGCTGCAGCTCAGACGGTCCAAGATCATGGGTTCGATTCTGAGGGGAATACGTGGGCTGTAAAAATTGTAAACTCAAATATGCTTGTTGCTTTATAATAAAAGTCAACACCATATACATTGTTGAAACAAGATCAACTTTTCATTTAAATTAAACAAGATTTAACTCTTGAATTGAAACATATTAAATATTAAAAAAGTTACAAGTAATATTAAATACAAAAATATATGAATATTTACTAGGAGCTTAATCATACAACTAATTTTCTTTTGACATCTTTTGTCAAAAGAGATTTGATGTTGATTTAAATATTTCTTTCTCATTTGTTATGTATACAACATGCAATACAATAAAAATAATAAAAATAGTTGTAATGTTACAACACAATAAAAACTATGTTGTTTAAACATGAAATGTTTAAGCAACCATGAGGAATAAATACTTCACAATAATATATCACATTCTTGGAAGGTTTTATGAAATGATGTAGGTGATCTATTGACCCATGAAAATACCTGATGTAAATCTCATCTCATCTGTTGGGTATCGAGGTCAATTGCTGAGCTCTCATCTCTGTGCCAAAACTTGATTCTGAGGTTGAACTAGATTGTTTCTCTCAAGATTTTTCAGTAATCTGAGAGATCCTGCAGGTGCCTGAAATAGAACAATATCAAAGGATGACTTGAGTACAGAAATATGAATTATAAATGAAACCAACCTAAATAAATGCACCTGACAGCCTACTCTTTATAAAAACTCTTTTGTAACAGGTCACTTAACAGGATGGAAAAATGCACAGTGACCCCAAAATATAGACAATTATTAAAAATTATTAAAGCAAGTTGCATGCAAATCTGTTAATGCACAGATGATTCTGTTATGGTATTTGGTTCTGGAGATGTCAATAGCATGTCCAAAGTTTATAAAAGTTTAAATCTATAGCCTCAGTTATAAGCAGATGTTAATAAACCTATTTTGTTATTTAGCAGAAAAGTACTTTTTAAAGCCTTTTTTAAACTTATTTTTACAGTTAGTAGTGCAAAATGTGCAATAATAACATGTTACATTTAAATTTTCTTGTTTTATATCATTTCTTTCCATTAGTTATAGATGTCTCTGCTGCTTTGAAATAAGACAAAACTGTAAAAAGCACTATTCAGCAGAAATAAACTGAATTGCTGGCTGTTGTAAACATGGATCAGAATCAATACATGTCAGACAGCTTGTTCTCCTATAGATAAACAGACAAGAGTACAAACAGTACAAAAGCTCCTAAACAAAAGAAAGGAAGTTACCACATACACAACAGATTCACAAGGAACATGGGGGGACAAATCTGCACATCAGTAAATCAGCTTGACACAGTTATTGATTTTCACATCTAAATCATATTCTGTTGCAGTTGGAAATGATGTTTGTGAAATGAAATTTGTTTGCTTAAATCCCACGCGTTACAGGTTGCAGACACAAAGTGGTTTGTTGTGGATGGATGAACGGACGGATGGGAGGCGCTGAGCTTTATTTATTTATCAGCTGTTAGAAGTGCAGATCCGGGGAGCGGAGCGTCTGCTGCGCATCTTACTGTTAAATGTAGACGTAATAAAACAACATTTGAAGATGCAGACATGTCTTTTCTCGAAGATCAATGACATTAAAAGGAAAAGAACAATACTGTGAAGGTAAGAGTTTTTTGAAGGAGAAAGTGTCGATGATCTTTGCGCAAGAATTGATGGATGTGCGCTTTAAGTTACATGAACCCAAAAACGTGCTGAAGTGATTTTATATTCAAGTATAACGTAAAATATAACGTTTAAATCTTGTTCGCTTAAATAAAAATGAGCGCAAATCATTGTAAATGTAGATTTCAAGTGCAGGAAACATGAGGTGGGTGACTAATTCTCTTTGAAATATTTATTCTGAATATATTATAATATTTAGCCTATGTTATCCTGACCTAAATATTTAATCGAAAATCAAAACTGTTTAAGTAATAATAACAGACTGGTAAACATAACATTTACTAACGTAAAAGTCTAATTGTTAGAAGTATCATTAAATATCCACATAATGATTTTTGTCCTCAAAGACTAATAAAAATCTTTTGATCGGACGTGCTATTGTAGTGATTATTGTTGTATTGTATTTTATATAAATATCTCAAGTAAAAAAAATATTTTTAAACGTTTTTACACATGAAAAAATATCAATGGTTTTATTATATAAAAAGTGTAGTAACTATGTTTTTTGGCAGATTAATTATTATTTGAATTGTTTGACTACAGATACCCTAAACTGGGTTATTGTGGTAGGACAATTTGTGGTCCATGAGGATATTGTTCATTTACTTGGCACTCCTGCTATTGAACCTGCTTTCTTTTATACTGCAGCCTTATTCTATTATCACTATCAATATCAGCATAATAAAATAAATGAATAAAAAACGCACTGGTAATGCAGGTTGTGTTCCGAACAAGAATCTGTTTTGATCCAAAGTTCATTTGAGTTTAAAAAAATAAACATACAGCTAATTCTCACTGTAAACTCATTCTTAATTTGGCCATGACTATCTTAAATATTTTTAAACCCAAACACACTAACAAAGAAAATCACATTTCGGACTCTCATCTCTCAGTAAAATGACCTTACTCATCTTTTCTGAAGCTATATGGTGTGACTAAAATTTAACTAGTTGTTCATTTATCTTCTCTTGAACTCTCAAATCTTAATCATACATGTTTTTAATTAAAACATCTTTAAGAAACTGTATCAAACTGTTTGAGAAAACAAATGTCACACTGTGTTTATTTAGAATAAATGATTGAATAAAAAGACCTGAGAGGTAATTCATCAATTTTAAGACAAGTTAATTAATGATTAACATCTGACTCCAAGTGCTTGTTTCATATAATCATTTTCAAGCAGGAGAGCCAGAGTATAGATTTGGATAATCACGATTTCTATGAAGCGTGTAAAATTCATTTTCTTACTCTTTACAGCAACTACAGAATGTGAATTCAGTAAATGAAAGTATGGAAGACCCTGGTGGCTACAGTTCACTTTGATATAGTAAATAGAGAAGATGGGAGAAAACAACATTACCACCTCAACATGGACTTTTGGGCAAAGCCACCCAACGGATAACCCTCAGGATTTTATGCCAAATTATGATATTCCTCTGGATTATGAGATTCCAGTAGACGAGATCCCGGACACGACTCAGGGACAGGCGTTCTTCGTGGCTACGATAGTCATCGCTGTGGTCCTGGTCAGCATCATGCTAGTGTGTGGCATTGGGAATTGCATCTTTATCGCCTCACTGGCACGTTACAAAAAACTTCGCAATCTGACCAATTTACTCATCACCAACTTGGCAATATCAGACTTCCTGGTGGCGACTGTGTGCTGTCCATTTCTGGTGGATTATTACGTGGTGAAACGGCTATCATGGAATCATGGGATTGTGCTTTGTGTCTCCATCAACTACCTGAGGACCGTGTCTCTGTATGTGTCCACTAATGCCCTGCTAGCCATTGCTGTGGACAGGTGAGCATTTATGTCCGTCAGCTCAATATCAAACAGCATGTTTATACATCAGTGAGAGTCAAGTCTGGAAATTTACTCATAGATATTTCCATTAAAAATTTCTGAGGTGGTTCATGAATGCACCTGCGTGTGTGGAATTAAGCTTACATCACATCACAGTGCTAAAGTTGAGATGATTAACATTTCAATATCTGAAAGCCTGGAGAACAAGACATATATTTAGCTTCCAGCAACAGTTGAGAGCTTACAGATCTCCAGCTTTATCAAAAAGATAAAGCACTTTCCACTAATAAATTACACTTTGGAGTCCAATTCAGTTTTCATGGCACAAATCCCATGTTGCAGCTGAAGGGCCATTGTACAGATTCAGCCCAAATACACCTGCTTTGGATAGATAGGTGTGTTCGATAAGGTTTGGAGTAGGACTCCTGCAGCAACAGGACTCCCACATTAAAGTGACAGCTTATGTACAAATGTGTTATTTAAAAATGTTAGTACTTTATAGCTGTATTTAAATTCATATAAAATATACACACATTTAAGACAGGTCAGGGTACTGTAGTTATATGGGGTTTATTTCAACAAAGTTATTATATGGCAAATTTTAAAAACCGTCAAAATAACTGTCTTGGCTTAAAGTTAAATTTATTTATTGTAAGTTGCAGTTATCTTTTCTTGCTTATATATATATAAGCAAGGGGAGGATAAATGCACAGATAATTATTTTATAATAAACACTGCAATATTCCATAAAAACTGTTCATTTTTTAATTTCATGTTGACTTTAAAGGTTATAGAAAAAACAATTTAGATGTCACAGACATTGTTAACAGGATTGCAAAAATTGCTATATAAATGTATATAGAATACATAATATTTACTTAGACAGTCAACATTGTGCAAAAGTCTGATCATTTGCTGAAAAAGAAATACATTTGCCCTGTTTTTAAATAATTTCTAATCCTTTTTTCGACCTTGTTCTTGGAAAGCACTTTAAGTTTCTGGCACATTTAACAACCTTAGCACCTAAAAGATCTTGATTTCAAAATCATTCCTCTGACCCTGCTGCAGTTCTGGGAAGTTGTTGTCATGTTTCTCTTGCTTTGTGTCAAATCTTGGTATAGGCAGCCTTGAAGTGTACTACCTACATAGACAGCTACCTTTCAAGAGAGCATCCTAACCAATAACATGATAAATTACAATTTATTGATTTTAATATGTCCTTAACTATGTTAAAAATAAACTACCAAAGTCTGTCTGATATTTCAAGTTTGGAGTTTTCAATAGTTTGTTGTTATTATGTTTTGCTAGGTAATGACACTATACACCAAGAAGCCTAGAACAATAAAGGTTATATTTATATCAACATATTGATCCACCATCTTGTATGTGAATTTTACTGACACAAGATTGTTGTTGAAGCTTGTCATAATGCATTATGGAGAATGTGGATGTCCCAACTAGAAGAGCTTGGGAAGGTCATGGGTTTGATCCCAGGTCACTTGGGATAAAAACCATCTGCCAAAGAACCTTTGCTATCCATTTGATGTAGCGTTTGCATCAAAAGTGCATCCACCCATATTGTTACTTCAAAGATGCTGTCTCTCACGAACTTTAACCCTATACTTGCAGTCTTGCCAAGTGGCGCAGACGATACAAATCAACAGCTAAATGAAATTTTAAAAAGCCAAAATGTACAGTGCAAAAATCTATCATGTGGATATTTGCCAGCTCTGATTACCAGTGTATCACAGAAACTGCATGGTTTGGAGGGAAGTACATTCTGTCCTCTAACAGACATTCTTTTGCCCAGCAGGTGGTTCCTATTGAATCCATGATGATCGCCTCTTCAGTTTAACCAAAGGCATCCTTTGGGAGGAACATTGTTTCTCAGCACAGGCACTAAAGAACCCTGATTACTTTGGCGTTTGTCTCCGCCACAAGAGATTAAACGAATCAAATGCAAATTAATTTGTGTGGAAATGTAATCATATGCTTCAGTTCCGAACTGAACAAACCTTAAATTCAAAACTGCTAAATGTAGCGCCTGCACAAACAATATTAAAGTCAGCATTATAGTCAAAATCAACCTTTTTTCCATTTACACTTCTTTATTTTTATAATTAAAATCTATTACATTAAAACTAAACTAAATTAAAATTAAGAAAAATTATTTGTGACACATGAGACAGGATCATTTAAGTGATCATTTAATCCATTTATTATCTTGCAGTTACTCACCAACCAATTTTGTTCTCGCCTTTAGTTTTCGATGAGTTTTATTTTTGGACCCTAAAATTATGCTGATGATATTTAAAATACATTACTGTGCTTCTGATATGATTTTCCTTCATGGTTGATGTTAAGAACAGCCATAAAATGAGCTGCAATCACCAATTAATTTTACTTTAAACTGTACTGTAAAGCTTCTGAACCTAAATCACTAGACCATAAAGTTCTCCACAATGTATAATTTGTGAAATGAACATACATTGTGATCCATTTAAAGCAGAATTCAGATCTGTTCATAAAGAGACAAAAAGACCCTTTGACATAGATGTGCTGTTAATCACAGTGGACAGAGTATAAATTGGCTGGAATAGAGCTGTATCTTTCATTTAGAGCACAAGAGATAGAGGACTCTGTAATTCACCGATGTCAAAAGGTTATAAAACCTCTCACTAAGAAAAGTGGTGCAATGATCAGATCAGACAGCGATACATCTGAGAGTCTGTGCACATTGTGTGCATGAATGTTAGTAGTGCTAATTCTGATTCAGCCTGCTGAATGCACGACTTTCCTAAAGTGACATTCGATTAAAAAAGTTCAGTTTTATAAAAAAAATGTCTTACAATGAGACAATGAAAGCACACCACAATAACCAATAAAACATGCACTATACAAACATTATACAGCATTATTAGTGTTGGGTGTAATGGATTACTTCAGTAACGCCTTACTGTAATTAATTATTTTTTCCCTGAAAGTCTCTTCATTTTAAATTTGGAACGTTTTTGCCGTTTGTATAGTTATAGATATAACACATGTTCTAGATATTATACAGATGTTAACAGATATTATAACAGATGTTAACAGATACTATAGATGGGACAAGATCTTAATTCAAGTGTTTTAAAGGGATAGTTCATGTACATTTTGGGTGGCCTGAGTTGATCTCTTCAAAAAAATTTCTAACTTTGTCAAATTGCAGGCTTGGTTTACATCTGTTCTGCACTTACTATAATTGCAATGTCTTTTCTTTAACAAAAAATGTGGGATAAGTCAAAACGATTTTCTGTGGTAACTATGAATATGATGCAACAAATACAGAACGTAACGTAACTTGTACTGATTCCAAAATATCACTTTAATCCTCCAAAACTTGGTTCAGGACTTATGGGGTTGATTATTTAAATCCAACAGCTCTTGGGCCCAGAAACTTGCTGTTAGTAGCAAAAAAATGAATCATATTTTGTCCTACCAATAATTAATATGATTTTTTTCTGTCTTTTACAGGTACATGGCTATCGTTCATCCCCTGAAGCCCCGAATGAAGTATCAGACTGCCTACTGGATTATTTTTGGGGTTTGGATAATCCCTATCCTCATCTCTGTACCCTCAGCATACTTCGCTACAGAACGCGAATACCCGCACGATGCGCAAAAAGACCAAGACAAAAAGATTTTCTGTGCGCAGATCTGGTCCGCAGACCAACAACTTATTTATCGTTCCTACTTCCTCTTTATATTCATCGTTGAGTTTTTGGGACCTGTCATCACCATGGCGATCTGTTACGCACGCATCTCCAAAGAGCTGTGGTTCAAGAACGTCCCGGGGTTTCCGACGGAACAGCTGCGCAGACGGCTGCGCAGGCGACGCAGAACGGTCGTCGCGCTGATCGCGGTGTTAGTGGCGTATATCTTGTGTTGGGCACCGTACTACAGCTTCACACTGCTGCGGGATTTCTACCCTGCGCTAATCACGCGTGGCCGTAACTCGCTGGTGGTTTTTTACATCATTGAGTGTATTGCTATGAGTAATGGGGTGATTAACACTCTTTGCTTTGTGAGTGTCAGGAACAACATCCCAAAATGTTTTATGGTCGACAAACTCGCTAATTGGCGTTCGCTCACTAGGGTGATCGCTGGCAAAATGGCAGAGGACGACATAAGGACTTCATCTTTGCGAGTAACCGAAGATGTTGAGTGTACACGAATCAAGTGAAGGGTAAACATTTAAAGGCCTGGTGGTCTACAAAGCGTCCACAGATCAAAAGGCACATGTAATATTTAAGACTCAACTATTTTGCAACTAAATAAATTAAACGTTTAACGAAGGAAAAATGCACTGTTGCTCCAAGAGGTTCAGATCACTTAACTAAAGATCGCTTTAGGAGATGGTTAATGTTATTTGAATAATGATGCTGTTTACAGACTGGCCTAGTTTTTATTTTTATTTTATTTTGTCCAGTGTTGAGTTGCTTTAACTTATAAAAATAAGTTGAAATTTTCCACAGTGTACACAAAATTACAAATTTTCCAAAAAAGTTTGGTTTAAAACTAAATATAAAACATAAAAAATATTTTCTTCAAAATGAACACTAAAACTATCTGGACGCCTCAAATTCTGGTTGTCAGACTTGATGGAACATGTCTTTAGTTAATGTGATAAATTACAGCTGTAGTGTTTGGACACTTGGAACTTGAGGTCAACTGACTTCATACATCCATTAAAAAATGATTTTCAGAACAATGGGTTAAAAGTCATTGCAAAAATCTAGTGATGTCAGTACTGAGAAAACCTCTAGCATCACAGTGTGCAGATGCCGTCTGGTTTTATATTCTGCTAATTATGCAAAAAAAACTTTTACATTTTTAAGTGAAGTGTTTTCAGTATTTTGGACCACTGTGTACAATACTGGATTCACTGGTCAGTTAAATCCACAACAGTTAGAATTTTCCAACTGGAAACAATTATGGATAAGGATAAAGTCTCTTACCATGTCAGTCAGGTGTTCTGTTCCTGTCAGTTCTTGGCTGGGGAAAGTTGCAGAGCAGACCAGAAGAAAGAGCGGATTTACATTTTATGTTCAGTTTTGAATGTACTTGTATTCATTTTCCTTCATGTTCACTTCTGGTCTCTGAAGTGATGATGTCATCGTTTCCTGAAGATAAGAGCAAGCGTTGTCATTGATGTAAAGAGGATTAAAAAATATTAGAAATGTTTGCTGAATAAACAAGCACATAGCTTATTATGGTTGTGTGTACAAATAGTGTTGTATTTAAATGTGCATCTCTGTTCTTATAAAAAAAGTTTTTTATAAATATGTGCAGATGAACGGCATTCTGTGCTGATGGAATCTGTTAACACACTCAAGGGTGGATGACAATGCACTCAATAAAACCGGCAAAATTACGTTGATATGCTTTTATGATCTGCCTATTCTCATTAACTCCTATTATGAGCTATCCATGCTGATCCACTGTGTTTAACAACACACAAAGTTTATTGTGCTTGGTTTTTGCAATTGATAAAACACAAGAAGAGCTAACTGTCCTCATGTTCTATCCAAAACTCACATATGCTACTGGCCAATGAGTACAAGATGCACTTTTGTAAAATGAGAAAGTGGCTTGGGAGACATCAAGTCAAATAAACTACAGTATATTGTGTCAATCACAGTAAAAGCACTTCATTAGAGGAACCATGGGTCCTCATACAGGTCAGTTTCTAGGAATTATCATTTTGTGCCTGAATCCGAAAAACACATTTGCTCTGTTCCAAAATCAAAAAAATGTCATAACTGCACATTCGGAAGGCAGATATACTACCTCTTTAAGTTTTCATTTTGGTCATATTCTAAGGCAGCATCACATATCCCAGAATGCATTGCAGTAAAATCATTAACATTAAACATGAAACATGAGTAGAATACATTTCTAAAAAATAAATTGCATTAACTTTAATGTGCCACTTAAAATGCATTTTTGACAAAAAATATGTTCTACTCATGTTTTACGAATAAGGCCAAAAGAGCAAACAAGATCAACGCAGAAGCGAGATACACCACACCAATGATAAATAGAGAGAACAGCTCTTAAATAAACGTAGATCTTGAATAAACGATAGTTAATCTTACAAGACAGAATGCTTTCTGTTAAAAGGCAAAAACTGATTCATCTTAAAACAAAATTGATGGTAGTGCTGTAACGCTTGACTGAGTTTATGAGCAAAACAGATTTTTCCATGCAGAGGATCTAGTGATTCAAGTGCTTGAGGCTGGAAAAGCCGCATGGCTCGAGGTGAACAAAGATAACCTACTAAATCTCCCAAAACTAAATGTAAGAAACAGACAGAAACTCAAGATTCTTTTTTTCCTCCTGGTGACTGCCTACTGATTTAGAAATGTGCAGAATTTCAGTGTTACATTTAAAAACGTGCAAAAGCTACTGATTTACAAATATATAAGATATATATATTAAAATATATTAATATTTTCATAAACTCTATATTAAAGTTTTAAAAATTTAAATTGAAAATGTTTTATTAAAATTCCTAATTTCTCTCCTGTCTGAGAGAGACAGTGTGTTAGTGAGGGATTATAAGTAAACCCATAAACACAGAAATATGAAATTCATCCGAATTATAAAAGGACTGACCTCCTAAAGGCTTTGGCATTCTGATTGGATTGTGACAGATGTGAGGTTGAGAATAAGCTTGTGTTAGTAGCATGATGTTATCAGACAGGAGCTTTATATCTCCAGGTTAAAGACACGTCTGTTGTTGTATTTTAATCTGTGTGCCATTGACCAGGACTACACTAAAATCAGGCCACTGGCAGCATGAATGAATGATGAATGAATGAATGATACGGATTATGGACTGTATGATTATGGGGGAAAAAAATCTTTGTCATGACCTATAGTATTTGTATTTTACCATTTAATACAAACACTATTAGCACCATTTTATTTGGTTTTTAAACAACCGTTTCCTGTTGAATAAATACATTGTTTTAATGGGTTTTATTAGACCTAAAATGTCATGACTGACTGAATTTTATTTAGAATTGGCAGACAACCTGCCGCCTTGGATGAACGTTTCATAATGCATTATGGGTAATTTTGTTGCCAACTTTTTGGAGCACCCTACTGTCTGGAGTGTACCTACTAGTGCCCTTAATAGTCTATGTGGGCAGCTCACTAGATTTTGGAACAGTGTAAATGTTTCCAGAAAGACTGGCTGATGTTATGCAGTTTACAAAAACTGTCATAACATATTTTCCCCCAAAATAAACAGGCCTCAGTGTTTAATAACCTTCAACGGATAGCAAAAATAACTTTTCACCTACTGAGAAACGTTACTCACATCATCGCCATGAAGAAACTGAGAAAGTCATCTGGCAATGATTGTCAGCATAGCAATACCATCTCATACAGTATTTTTCTAAATGTGTCTTTATGTCTGAATAAAGTTTAATATTTAAGAACCTATCAAAGCTGCAAACTGTAGTAAAAAACAAAAAACATTAAAAAGTACATTGAAAATGTGTAATTAAAACTGTCTCTTTACCCTAATTCTCAACAGTAAATCTACAATAATGATTTTTAATTTAAGCTCTCAGGTACAATTTCTTAGGAAACGTCAGTTTGACGTAATTTGACAACCTACGTAAACGTAAGACCGTAAAGTAACCTGCAAATGTTTCAAACAGAGATGCGATAGAGAGAAAACGTAAAGCTTGCAAATAAAACGTTTCATTCTGAACGCAAAAATGGTATCTGCTGTACATTAACTAACAGTGTAATTACAGAAGACGTCTTTTAATTTATACAATAAAACTATTTATACAACCCACCAACCAGGTGATTAGGAAAATATTCCGTTTTGCACATCCCTCAATACCCTGCCGTGAATGACCTTCACTTTCCTCAGGAAAATATCCAGCGTTTGAAGCCAAAAGGACGTTAAGTCCAATGTCCCTTTGGCTTCAAACATACAAAGACATCCAGAAAATCCCAGTTTTCAAGCAGTATAGGCTCTACCTCAGATTCAGAAGGCTCTGTGATGGGTAACACCACTACAAGCATTAGGTTTTAATTCACAGAGTCTGACTGGATACAAGCTCGAAGACTGTTTGTAAGTGTCAGGTAATTTTTAAAGTACAGATTAATTATGAGTCAAGTCTTCCATGAGAAGCACTTTATATGTGGTAAAAAAAACTTACTGCTCGTGTAAGAGTCGTGCCAGGCTGAATCCAGAACTAAAGTTACCTCGCTGCCTCACCAACCAATCAACAGCTTAACTAAAGAAAAATCGATTTAGTCAGTGGATTAAAGACGTTGGGGATTTGATCATGACACTCGCATCCATAAATATCTAACATATCTTAAATACAGCATAACGCATTTTACTCTGGTAAAATAACAATGTAAGAATAAAAAACAATGTATGGTCTCTCCATTACTATATTTGTCCTTAACTCGATTTAAGTTGGGAGGAAACCTTGGAGAAGTTCGCAGATATGGGATGGTTCTATCTTTTCTATTACGTGTTTTTTAGAGAAAACCCAAGCATAAAATACAATCGATAAACTTTTACTACCATGTGTTTCTATCGGTTTATACAAATTACAGGATCCTCCTGTGCCACGTATTGTGTCATTTCAAAACTGTTACATTAAATTTAGTGTTCATGCTAAAAAAGTTTACAATTCTGGCAATATCTGAAAAATTGTAGATGACGTAAAGGGCTCCACAATTCGGTACCGATGAGCGTCACATAAACGCAAGAACACACGTGAGTTACGTACACTGTGACCACACATTTGCTGGCAAAGCATTTGCATCTACGTCCGTGTATTTTTCTGGCTTAGGTAATCAATTCCTCTTCTAAATGTACTGATATCAGCATATATTTGTGTGTGCAAGTGAATTTTGAACTCTGGAAAGTAAAAACGGTTTGGAAACAGCCGTGTCTAAAGTCATGGATTTCTGGTTTAAGACATGTTTGTTTTTCTTGTCCATTTACTCAGTCACAGAAAATCACTTTATCAACTGTTCACGAAAACGGCAGCCTGAAGGGTTTTGGCTAGAACAAGTGTTGGAATACAAGCCGTTTAAATGTGTTGTGTTTGCTTTCAAAGGCTCCATTCCAAAACACAGCGAGGTGCACATAGACATCATCATAGATGTGCTCTTTACGAAACAGTCTACCTGTAAAAAATAACACCACACAAATGTTATTTATCCTTTTAGTCTCTAATAAAGCATCATCTACACACACGGGATGGAGTAAGAGAAACGGCAGTTTAAAAAAATAAAAGATGGCTCAAAACTAAAAGGACTTTTAACAAGTAAAATAACAATTAAAAACTTCACTTCTTAAGTAAAAAATGTAAACCAAATTGGGTTAATAAAACGTAGTGCTATTTCTTTTTCCTGAGAAAGGCTTGTGCTTCTTTTTGCAAGCGTTTAATGTCCTCTTTTCCACTGTTGTCTGATTCTGGCATGTAGTCCGAGTCGTCGTCCACCTCCTCTTCCTCGCTTTCATCATTAATAAAACTGTTCTCGTATTGATCTTCATCCTCATCATCAGTGGTATTCTTGGCTAGGGAAACAAACAAAAAAAACAGCATTGTGATGTGACTTTAAAAAGATGTGATTACACTGTGTGCTCATTTCCACCTTTAAACACTAGGTGTTTACATGTATTTGATGGCACAACTTTTGATTGTTTAAATAAGGCTAAGTGATTGTTTCTTAAAATATTTATTAAAACGTGCATTTTGCCTGATGGTTAAATGGTCCAAGCGTGCTCTAAGAAAACATAGCGGTTAAAAGCTTCGAACAAGTACCATTCTAAGAAAACAGCTGCAAAAACAGCTGCAAAGTCATCATGGTTTCGAGTTGGGGACAGTCACGCATTCGATTGTTTACTGATGAAAAATAAACAAAAAATTGTGTGACTCATAAAACATCACATGACAATTATTTATAAATTCACATTATTAAATGCTAATAACCAGCCATCACAAAAGCGTGGTGATATTTTTCATATTATTAAACGGTCTCATCTGCGTCCTACAAAATATCAGAAGTGGAACGTTCTGCGCTTCAAATAGCGTGTACGATATCTAATATTTCTCTTGACCAATGCTATGGTGCATATGTGCAGCTTGTTCCTCCCCAGGGTCCGAGCGGCATGTTCTGCATTAGTTAAAGAGGAATTTAATTTTGTTAAATGTGACTAGCGCCCAGCGGAGCCTTAGGTTACACACCAATCGTTACGGTGCATTCAGTGCTGTGGAAAATGATTCAGACTCTGGCTTCAGTTGAGTGCAAATTTTTGTGGGTGTTAAATATAGATGAGTTTTAAACAATAAACATATTGTTCTTGTAACCCTCAAAGAATAGAATCTCTGTTGCTCAAGCATTCGCATTGTGACCAAACATGTTTTATGTGTGAGTTTTATGCATGTTTGTTTAAGTGGTTGCAGATTCAGATACCTAATGTAGTTTTGTAGCGGTACTAAACGTATGGTTTCTGTGGCAGCTTACACAAGTTTATCCACAATTTTCTGACTTACTGGGTTGGTAAAATATTGCATGCTTTTTATCTGTAAGAAACAGAGTTTTGTGTGTCTGACAATCATCGAGGGTTATTATAAAAAAACATTACTCGAGAGAAAACTGTGAACTTGGCCCATAATTCATGAGAGTCTAAACCATTTATTCTGCTTTGTATTAGCCCTGATGAATATTTACCATAGCTGCTCTATTGTTTACCTGTGACATTTGCAATAATAAGACCTTAACCACAAATAAGACTATGGGTTTTATGGTGCACCAGCCAAACCGCAACAGGAGGCAGGCAAGGGAAAAAATTTTTAAAGCAAAAAAGGTTTAGGCCTTAATTATTTATGTCCATGGAAGAACACATGGTAACAATGTCATTAAAAAGGTAAAAAGCATTATAATAATAGTAGTTAAGTATTATTTGGTTTAATAATAATTTAATATAATTTCAAGAAAAGTAAAACACTTACGTGGAGATTTGGTGTGTTTGTACTCTTTCTTGTGAAGTAGATTCTTCCTGTATTAGCAAAGCACAAACAGCACACTTAAATACAGTATACACAAAAATAAATACAATTTGAACAAATGATATACGCTATATTCTTTAGCAAAGTTTCTCAGATTTAATCTGGGTAATACAAAGGTCCTACAACTTCTCATAGATTCATTTTTATGATTTTTGTCAATCAGTTGGAACTACCAAATTTTGATGAAACTGAACATATCAAGAAAGAAATATGACTTTTCTAGGCATAGAAATTAGTCTTAAAATACTAAATTTTCCATGACTGTGGGATGTCTGTTGTGTATTGGTACATGCTTTCTATCTGCAGGTATAACCTCAGGTGATCTCACCTGTAGCACTGAGTTCCATAAGGGCACTCGGGCCGATCATCATCATCAGCAGCATCTTCTGTCTTCTCTTCCTCAAAGTCACTGTCTCCAGGATGACTACATTCCTGAAAGTGTACAGGATTTTTCCTGCAGAAAGGAAACAAAACAAGGCAAATGAATTCAATCATGAGCATTCGTGCATAACCTAATTACACTGACAGAAAAACCAACATTTGCTCCTGAAGATGTTTGCGTTTATCATTTGTGACTTTATGACTGCAATATATCGAGTAATTGATAAATCACACACACTGTCAGTTACAGAGATGTTTAGGTTCAGTTTCTTTCTTCACTCTTAAACACATGAAACGGTATTCTTTAACACAAAAGAATACGAGATTTGAGGGTAGCTGAGTACAAGCTCAAACGATTTATGAGTTTGTGTCACGCTTCACCCCTGCATTCGAAGGCAAAACCCTCCAGCTTTAATACAAACTTTATTGTCAGCTTTTTAAGATTAAAATGAAATGTCAGAGAATTACATGTTAGGGAAACCATGTGCGTATGCCTTCGAAACAACACGCAAATGATTCTAGTCCTGACCTCAAAAGAATTTTCCAGACTATGTTCACTTTGTGTCTGACGATAAATTTTCTCATTTTTTTATAATGAAAGGAAAATGCATATACCGTGAATATATGAACAAATGATCATAAACATGATGCTAGAAAAGTTTACTGATACAAACTCTGAATGCTGGCTTGCCTTTTTGGGGGTTATTTAGACCGCAGAGACAGTCAGAAAATAGACAAAGGTGGTTATTCTGTGCTTTTTCCATATTAGAGAGCAATAACCACAGTGCAGTACCTGTAACACGAGCTGCCGTAAGGACAAGGTGTCCGTCGCTGTTTTTTCACTTTACTGGTGCTTGTTTTGCTTTTAGACTCTGTAAACTTCAACCTTTGCTGTGAGTTCTGTGAAGGTCCCTGATCGACCTGAAGGTCACTGGACTTTGCTTGTGTTTGTGTATCTTCAGATTGAGTTCTAGGTCCCCTGATGCCTCCTTCATCACGCTCCATCAATCTGGTGCTGTCGGACTCTTCGCTCGGCCCATCCTGGACTAATCCGACTCGAGTGCTCTTGAGTGCTGCTGCATCACCCTGTCAGGAGGTCAGAGCACACAGTAAATAATCCATCTCAACTTCCTGAAGCTCCTTCTCGTTTTATTTCATTGTCTACATGTAATGCAAACCTTCTTAACAATTAATGTAGATATTCAAATTTAGGAATAACAAGATCATTTATGTAATAAATAATGTTATATTTTATAGAATGGTTGTATGTAAACACTGTACAAGAGAAGGAGTACAATGTAATACCATTAAAGCTGCAATCCATAACTCTTTTGGATTAAACATGTACAAACCTCTGTTTTTGACCAAGTATATAAAAAAATCAAGTGTCTTCTCATTGTTCTCTGGCGATGCTGCGATGTTTTTTCAAAATGAGATGGTTATAAAGAGGCAAAGGTATGCATTGCAGCTTTATTTTACGATTAACCGATATTTATTTAACAATAACATTTATTAATACATCAATAAACAGTAACTATCCCTACAAATATTTATATTTAATCACATTTTATAGCTGTTTGTAAAGTTAACTATTGTTTTTTGTAATATTTTGTGTGGAGGTCAACAGTGATATGAGCTATTTTGGCACTATGACAATTGCCATAGAAACTAAAAATTTTAGGTCGGAGGGCAGGAAAAGCTTAGAATGAAATCTCATATTTACAGTAATTCTGACACCACATGAAGCATTAGTCATTTACACTTGCCAAGCAAATCTCATTATCAGTACAGAATATAAGAATACCAGCAAAACTGATTTCTCCCCACCTCATCTTCAGAGTCACTCTTTAACCTCTTTGCTTTTTTCTTGGGCATCTCTTCCAGCTCGTCATCAGTGGACACCCGCGTAGCGCGAGCCCGTTTGGGTTCAGGCGCCACTTTAGGTGTAGCTGGTCGTTTAGATTGTTTTGGGGTCCCTCTCACGGCTTTGCTCTCACCTGCTCCAAAAAGAAAGAGACAAATGGGCAAACAGATAAAACTTCAATTATTGTACTGAAAATTAATCAGTCCTGCATATTACCCTACAGCGTTCACTTTTATACTCATGAAAGTCAATGCAGATCAATTCCAGTTGAAAAGTCCATTTACGATCTAATTTACGATATCTCTAGCCTTTCTCTACCATAACACGTCAATCCAAAGAAAAATTTATTGGTGGACTAGAAAGTCGTCACAGCTTCCGTGAAATATTATTATTATATTCACTTTCATTTTGGAATTCTAAACCAATCATAATAAACTATATATTGATGGAAAGGTCAAGAATGAATATTTATTAAAAAATGTTAATCTTATTTTTAAAAATACCTAAAATTACAAACAAATTGAGACTTTTTATTGAAAAACTGTAGTTCGTACAGTGCATTTTCATGTGTATCCTCAAGATACACATGATACAGATGTGAGGTGACACCGATGCGTCGCCAGACAAAGAGAACTTACCGTACAGCTAGTGTATGAGTTTCCATGACACAGTCTTTCCAAACATCTATCTGCTGAGGTAAGTGTGTCCTGTGCATCAAGCGTGAATGCAGTTACTCAACCATTGCTTTAATCCAAATTACTGCAGCAGGTGTAAACAGTAGCCCCTGGTTTAACTGATAATAGTCCTTCTACACGCTCACTCAACACACACAAGCTCAATCTAGGATATCCATCTTTGACATCCGTCCGACGAAATGCAAAATTCTAGCAGCTGTCTCTAATTGGAGATCTGCAGCTCAATAAGACTACACAAACAGACCATGTGCGAAAGGATGGCACAACTGTAAATAACCTGTCTGTGAGAAGACGTTGAAAAGGACAGTTCACCACAAAAGAGAACGTGCTGTCATTATTTACTTTTCCTCACATAAACTTGTCATCTGACTTCAAAAGTGCACAGACCATTTTACGATATTTTTTATGGTTTCTTTTCAGAGCCTGACAAGTATTCCATGAAAGAAAACAAGCACATGCGAGTAGATTGTAATTGTAATTTTTGAGCGAACTTAAAGAGAGAGAGATAAAAATCTTCTCATGACATAATGTGCTATATAAATAAAACAAACTTAACCTGAAACAGATTTAAATGAGCTAAATAAAAAGGTTTCCTTTATGCAGGGTCTTGAGCTATCAGAGACCGAGTTGCAGGTCATTAGATCCAGATGGTGCGCTGTTTGGAACGAGTCTAGTGTTAAAGAGGTGTTTATGAAGTCTCAGCACACTTGACCTTTTGCAAAAGCGCATTAGAGATACATCTGCATTTCTGGAAAGCTGCGAGAAGCATCTGAGAGGTCAAGAGGATGAGGGAGACATCCGGACCAAATCTAATCCCCATCTGGATGGGTCTGCCTATCATCTCTATCCTTCCATGTTGCCTTTTACCTTCAATAACAGTCGCAGTCAGACTTGGTGGATGCTATAGTGAACAGCAATGGTACCTTTTGCAGCTGACTGGTTTTTGCTAGGTGACCCACAAGTCATCATCCACTCTGGCAAGATGCGCTTCTTTTGTGGCAGTTCAGGATTGTTTTGGTGACACACTGCAGGTGCCTTAAAAACACAGACACAACAACATAAGGAAAAGGTATGAGTTGAGTAAAGCAGAGCAGAAAATAGACAGTAGGCCAGAATGTCCTGCAACTCCCACAATGAAGCACTGCCTTTCATGAAAGGTGTTCGCACAACGTCGCCAAGAAACATCTGCGTAAGTATGCAAACACACACCTCATTGTGAGTGTGTGAAGAACCACCCTGTTTCTGACTTCCAGTAAGTGTTGAGATCTGGGTCACGGGCACGTCGCTCTCGCCCTGAAGTGTGGCCGAGTCTTCAAAGAGCTTTGCTGGACCAGGCAAACACTTCTCTATCTCCATCTCCTCCTCAAACCCATCACTGTTTCTATAAAGAACCAAACAAGAGCAACATCATCATCATTTCCAAACTTCTTTAATCGACCTAGTCTAATAGATCAATTGCTTTAGGAATCAAACCTATGAGCTGATGCGTGACTAAAAATCATGAAACTTATGATGCGTGATTTTCAAGGGGGACATCAAGGCTTGAAAACGTATCCCTCGTCAGCACATGCTAGGACAAAAAATTCAGACAACCTCCAAATTGGCTAATTTCATAGATGAAAGGCATGACTTTTAAATGCATGCAAATCAAGACATTCAAAATCAATGCGTCACATCAGCTTTTCTCATCGGCTGTGTGTTAGATGAGCATCTGTTTGTATGTCCGTGTGTATTACAGAAAGAGGCAGTTAAAGCCTTTGATCTTAACTCAGCTGGTCACAGATCAGTTTCTAAATTGAAGGACACGGTAAAGGTCAAAATAACCAAATTTAACGGGACATTCATTATCACATGAAAAGATCAAATAAATGATTTGCCTTAATAAAACCTGGGACTAAAATAATTGCAACGCAACATAATGCATACGTGTATTAGAATAAAGATTAGAAAGAATTTGCATGAATAAATCCTTAATTAAACACAAAAGATGTACAGTTTTTTAAATAAGATATCATGAACTTAATTAGCAATTATAATTATGTTAATTTATAAATACATTATTGTCCATTGGTATCTCATGTTTATTCATAGTTAAAAAGCAATACAATTATTTTTAATAATAAATTACGATTATGAATAAAATTACTAATCACTTCTAAAATCAAAATGTGAAAAAATGTACATGTATATTGTGTAAAAGTATTGTTTTCTGTTATGAAATGATAAGAAATAAAACTGTATTGTATTGTGTTACCATATTTCTGAGTTAACTAGGACATTAAATGAGAAAAAAAGTAGAGCACCACCTGATTTTACCCAACAGAAATTGGATTGTGAAAAGGTTTTAATAAGAGATTGTGGAAGATAAAAATGAATCATGCACAACAGGATCAGGAATGTGTATTTTAAGAAAGCAAATAGGGTCAAAGTTAAGGACTCTGTATGAACCCTTTCTTTAATGGACAGATTCAGTCTCCATTATCATTCAGAAAGGCGAGCAATGAATTAAAGTCTTCATTCAAGTAATTTCCCCCCTGACGGCAATATTTCAATAAAACATTCATTTTTGTCCCTGTGAGTGACGGGCAGAATTACCTGGGGGTACTGTTGTCCTGCTTGACGTGCACTCTGTAAATGTACCTCCCAGGCATGAGAGAGAAGATGTCGCCATCCCGCAGAAAGTGCCAGACATCCTTCTCTAGCGGTTGAGGGGTGGCCACAATGCTTGTCTGAATAAAACATGGGTTCAGGTGGGTCTGAAAGTGGAGATCAGAGGAATGCTGATCCATCATATGCACACAATTTGTCTCTTATACATAAAATCCCATTATTGATGGAGACTTCAGATGGTCGTAAAGCTAAAATATTGCTCAACAAAACTTGTGTCTCAAGTGTTCCTGTAGCATTAACTCTTATTTCTAAACCCAATAAAAAAATTTCCGGGCAATCGTACAGTATGGATTAGGCATGCCCACTTTTGCATTACTGTGATGGCAACAGACCTCAGCACTAAAAATTACCTTCAGCAAAGGTCTTTAGCTTTATAACAGATGCGTTATTATTTAAGTAGCTAACTATAAACATGTCAAGCGTTTAATATTTAGTTGTAATATTTAATAGTTTTCCAACAAACGGATTCTCTTCCAACTGTTGCTCTAAAATTACAGAAAACTGCCCACATAAGCAGACAAGCTTAATACTTGATGTATTTGAGTTACTGCAATGTGAATATTTTAACCCTATTAAGCATTCAAAAGATAATCATTCAATTTATGATTTCTAGATCAAGCATCAAAGTTACATACTAAGTAGTAAGTAAATTAATGAGATGCAGTACATGATATTTTGAAAACAATGGCTTATTAAATACTCAGTCAAAAGATCAATAGAGAAGAACACTATGTTGCTATGACAGCATGACTAAGAGGGTGTAAAACTGTAATGAAGAGAGACAGCTGCTCCACGGACAGGAAACTCATAATCAAGTAACTTTTGATGTTGTAACATCAAAGGCACATGAGACTTTTATCTGACACAAGAGTTCACGCTAAATCCACAAAACCACCCTCACGACCCTCGTCCCACATATAAAAAGATGACTAAGAGGAACATACGGGCATCAGACGCAGGTGACCGTTCTGGTTCTCCAGTATGCAGTGGTTTCTAGACACCCTCTTATCACTCACCTGTTTAAGAGAAAAGACACAGTGTTATTCGAAGTCAAACAAATGCATGGCAGAAACTGTCCAGTATGGCACCTGCAAAGGCCAAAGTCATGATTTCAATCCTCAGGTAACAGATATGGGCAATTCCATACAAATGTCAACCATATCATGAAATAATAAAGTCTATCAAAGGTTTTCACCATACAAATACCTAATGTGTCAATATTTGGCAGTTTAAATATCCATGTGAGGTCTCTATCAAAGTTTTATTTAAAGCGTGATTTTTCATAGTCAGGTAAAGTGTTGTTTTTAGAATCGTCACATCCATAACAGTCCATATTCTAATATATGAAAATTTAAATAAAATAGCCATTTTATGTTCTTTGAAGAGTAGTATCTTTTTCATTTGTTGGGTTTTATTGCATCTGGTTTGTACATTTCACAGAAATCCTGCAGTAGTATCTTTTTTTGTCACATTCATAACGCATGTATATTTACATTTTTTAAATGTAGATAACTTGTGCATAGACTAATATTATTTGATGTCAGAACTCTATCATTACGGATTTAGTAAAATATCCGGATTTAGTAAAATATATTTGGGGTATATATATTGGGGTTATATATATATATATATATATTTTTTTTTTTTTTCGGCACTGTCACATTACATTAAAGTCCTAAAATGGGCTGTACTTTTCGTAACGAAAAATAGTATATTAGCTTTTTTATTATGGAGTCAAACAAGATTTCATGAGATTCTCCCACATGCCTAGAAGATTAAACTTTGAATGCACAGGAAGACCCTTTTGGATAAAAGCATCGTCCAAATAATTAAATATAAATGAATGATATCTATGCCTATGTGGAAAGAATTCAATAGCACTGTCAATCATGAATGCCTGGTAACCTTTAGCAGATGTATTTCTATATAAATTGCTAAGGCTCAGCTACAGTCACTGTCATTATTCACATGTGCAGTGGAACAATCACAATGACATTATGAGGTCACTGTTATCTGAACGAGTTAAACTCGAGTTACTCTAAAGAGCATTTCATTGGATAAAAATGCTGAGCACCTCTGTCTGTTTATTGACCACTCTGAGCCATAGAATTTCCGTCCCTTACACAGAAGACTTTGCTGTCACACTATATATTTATATGGAGTTGGGCGCCCTCTTGAGGGTTTAGACTGTCATTGCTACTACAAAATGACCACGCATGTAGCTGAAACTAATTGTTTTGTGTTGAGATTACGACAATTAAGTATCAAAACAAAACAAAACCGATAAATTTATATTCAACACTTTTGAAGATTCAGCACATTAAATGCAGAAACATGAAACTACAACTGAAATGAACTATAAGACAGTCTCTAATTACAGCAAATGTGCATTTTGTGTCTTTAATTTATCCAGCATATGAGGACTTATATGATGATGGTATTAAAATCTCCACTTACACATAGAAATGGTCCTCTGCCCAGAATAGTCTCTCCATAGGGCAGATATATTGGACTGCCACCGTCCACCTGCTCTAACTCAAAGCCAGGCATCTGAGCACGAGAGATAAAGCATCAATGGTAACAGAATTTGAACAGTGCACACAGTTGTTAGGTGATAGGTCACATGTTGTCCACGATTACTACTGTCCTCAAACTTTCTTAATGCAAAACATTACTGAAATACGCGCTACTTAATTAGACTCATTGAAAGGCATAATACAAATCTAAGTATACTATTTAACCCACCTTCCCGCTCGTTCAAGTACACAGAAATTGACTGTGTAATTTATGCATTGAATTATTTTTCTTGCCTGAATGTGGACTTCCGGTAAGCTCTACTATGAGCATGCGCTGTGTAAACATGTATGTTGGAGCTTTTCAAACTCTTTCCTAGGACGCAAGTCATGAAAGTTTTGCATACATGAATCTGTTTTTTAGCACAGTCGATGTTTAAAACATAAATAACTGCAAAATAACTGCATGGTACTTTTCAAACAGGAAGAGAATGCGAGCGCGGTGCAGTTAGGCGCATGCGCACTGAGAATAGGGCGGGGTTTGGCGTGTGACAGCGCTGGCGTAAAGAAAACAGGACGTTTAAATCCTCAGCTGTCAGAGCGACGCCTCCGTCGGTAAGAATCTTTAAAAATGTTCAAATTGTCTATAAAATACCATAAATATATATTCATATTAATACTATTGTAAGAATGTGACCGTTTCGTGATTGTTTTTAAATATATTTTTCAATGTTAGTCACATGGTTGGCCAGATTCACTTAGCGTGTATTGTATCGACTAGACTTAGTCTGGATTTTTTAAACATTACTTATATAGCCATTTTTATACACGGTAAATACATTATACATCAGTAAATATTTTTACGACTTTACAAAAAGTAAATAAGGACATTGTACCATTGTGCTGAGGGTGCAGTGGTACAGTTATAATGAACATAGTGGTACAGTTATAATGAACGATTACAAAAGACTACGATTGTATTTACATAGTTCTTCCTGGTATTTCAAAAATAATATAGTATTACCATAACACATGACAAATAATACTGTGGTCCATTTAAGGCAAAAAAGAGGTTCACTTGCCTATACTGGAGCTCTACTGCAAATCTCTACTGTGAACCTAGGTTTTCTCTCTGGAGACCTGTAACATATTGTTGTTTGTCAATTGATTTGTGATTGAACTGCAATTGAACTGTGTTAGGACACTGAGAGATGCAGAATGTCTATAAAAGGACCCACAGCACCATCCTCATCCAGGATGGAGGCTCCACCATGATCCATAGCCAGGATCTACTTCAGGAGAACTATTCAGAGACACTTCCTACTGAGATGAGTGTGAAGATTTTTAGCGAGTTGGACCTCAGGAGTTTGTGTCGAGCATCTCTGACCTGCAAACGATGGCATGGCATCATTGATGGCAATGATTACCTGTGGCGCAACCACTGTCTTACAGTACTAGCCATTTGTCAAAGGGATGTGGATGGGGACAGGCTGGATGGATATTCGTGGAAGGTCTGTCTCATGCAGTTTCAGACACACTATAAATGTAATATATTCTGGCTTATAACATTAAACAACAAAAACAATCATGGAAAAAATCTAAAAATGTATATATATATATATATATATTTGTCCTGAATGGTTTTGAGCAGTGATAACATACATTAAAGGATTAGCCATAGAAATGCATAAATGTTGCTCTTAGTTTAAGGTTGGATTTGTCAGTTATGAATCTCTTCTCTCTTCTGACACAGGTAACTCTTTTACGCAACTACAGAAAGGGCTGTGTAAAGAGGAGGTGGCTGAAGGGCAGATATAGCAACATCCGCACTGCTGAAGAGATCCCACTCAACCACATGTGTCCACTCGATGTAGAGACGTGGGGAGAAATACTAGAGGCAGAGCTGGAGAGATAGAACCAAGAGACTTTTGGAATCATGCTAAAAGACCAACATACATCAACAGTGTATCATTTTGACTAAAAAACATTTGGTGGTCAAATAATTTCGTGGAATGTTTCATACTTAATGATCAAAAATAATTGATTGGTGAGTAATGAAGTAATGAAAAACTCTGGCTGTATTGCTGTATAGGTTTTATAGATAGCTGTTGGAAGCATCTATAATCTAACCCTCATTTCTTTCTTTTGTAGATCAAGATAATCTACAAAAATTATTGTGCCTTTTTGTTTTTAGAATATACATTTTATTAATTTATTTAAATTTCCCACTTTTTAGAAATGTCACTGGCAAATTTCCTTAAAAAATATTTTTTTAAAAACGCAAATATATTCATTATTGTAATATAATGTTTTAATCCTTAAGTTATCTGAAACTCATGGATGGGATAAGAAAAGTCCGGCAGGGCCGGTTAGTTTAACAGCCAGCTGTTAAAACTAAATTTATACATGAAAAGTGAAAAAGTTACAGTATTGTAAGCCTATACTTTTTAATCCAGATTTTGGTGTAGTAGGTGATATGGACTTGAACTAAGGACCTTCTCTAGAGTAGAGAGATGACCTTCTCATGACCCCTTTTTGTACACAGGTCTCTGACCCACCTTCTATTTCTGTGCATATTCTTCTTTCCCATCTGAACGTTAAACATTAAAAAAGTTTGATTGTCTCATTCTTTTAATTTCACTGATGTTTTAAACAAGATTTGAAGCGTCAAAAAAGAATGTCTTCCAGGTGCTAAAATATTGCATATTGCAAATCTCAAGCAAAATTACAATAAAATCATAATAAAACATAATTAAATGTTAAACGTTTCATTTAATGGATGGATGGATGGATGAACCATATGGACAAATAAAAATAAGTTTTCAATAACTATTTTATTTAAATATTTATTTAAAAATAGGACGCTGAATGGCACGTGACTTTTTTTGTTTTGTGCATTTCATCAAGTGCTGAGATCTGCATGAATCACACGAGTGACTTTTATTCTGCTTCAGCACTTTGGACAGGGACTGTTTCAATTGCTCGAATAATGGAGATAAACACTTTATTTATAGTATATTACATATCCTAAAAGCTAAAACCGTAATAAATTAACAACATACCAGCATTTTTGTCTGCCTTTGTTTACTTAACGCAGGCGACAGAGATCAGGTCTATAAAGCTGCGCGTATTCACATATGGGTGTGATGGCTGGTGCAGACGTCACAGCATCCCTCAACAGCGCTTCCTGGGACCTTCCGCCATCCGTTTAATGACGGGAACCCTGGAAATACTGTTATCTTGCAATTATGGCTGACGTTCCGACTATAATAAACATCGCGATTTCCTTGAAAATTCAACCCAACGATGGTCCTGTGTTTTACAAAGTGGACGGAACGAGGTTCGGCCAAAGCAGAACCATCAAAATGCTAACTGGATCTAAATACAAAATCGAGGTGATCGTGAAACCGGGTAACGCCGAGGCCGCGTAAGTCAAACATTCATCGATGACTAAACGGGTTGTATATTGATAGACTGACATTTTTCTAGAGGTCGAAAGGTACACCTGCAGCCGTGTAAGACAGGAAACACAATAGGAATATATCAATTCACTGCAGACAGTTCAGGGCGTATTTCATATTGTGTGGAATGGGATCGAAGCGAGGACGTGTTTGTTATCTTTATTTTATTGTTTTATTGCATGTATTTTACTTTAAATGAGCAAAATATATAGACTGATACTTTGATAACGTTTCTTGTTGTAATCGGATTTCAGCACAATGGGGATCGGGGGGAAAAGCTTCCCTTTGGAGGAGCAATCTAAAGATGATGAACAGATCGTCTATCATGGAACGTACGATACTGAGGGTGTGCCGCACACCAAAAGCGGGGACAGACAACCTGTGCAAGTCTCCATAGAGGTAAAATAACAGCAATTGATATATTGGTTGTTGAAAGGTTTAGAATAACATGCTAAAACAACCATTGCTGATATTTCTTGTACCCTACTTCACTACCAAGATCACAATGTACATTTATGTATAAAAAGCATAATGTTTGGAGGCTATTACAAGGATTTGAACTGGAACCTCCATACCACTTAAAATCTACTCTCTAGCCTTAATTTTCATTATATATAAAAGTAAAATCTCTCACCGATTTTGCTATACTATATGATGTATGTATGTTATGCAAAGGTGTCTATGTATCTATCCTTCTATTAAAAACTAATCCTTACAGTAAATACCAAACAAAAACCCACAACTACAGTTAAATAGCAAATTAAATTCCAAGCTACTGCACAAATCTGGACTGATATGCAGATAATACAATACGTTGTTGTCCTACATGGACACAACAGTGTGAGACCTTATAATGTCCAAAAGAATATGTTACCCAGAAATAAAAATTCAGTCATTATTTATTAACCCTCATTTGGTTCAAAACCTATATATGACTCTTTCTTCAGTGGAACACAAAAGAAGATATTCTGAGAAATGTCTCTGTGGTTTTGTGTCCATACAATGGCAGTCAATGGGGCCAGTGTTGTTCAGTTACCAACATTCTTCAAAATATTTTCTTTTGTGTTCTGCAGAATTTTCATTTTGAGTGAACTGTACCTCTAAAGTAATTTTTTATTTTAGGTCGTTATTTTTAACTGTTCTGTGACATCATTATTGTTAATAATATTAATAAAATTCAAATTTTGTATTTTTTCTGTGTCTTTGCCAGTTCAAAGAGGCTGGTATGTTTGAGACAGTATGGCAAGTGAAATACTACAACTATTACAAGAGAGAACACTGCCAGTTTGGCAACAGCTTCAACTGCATCGAGTACGAGGCCAAACCCAACGAGACCCGCAGCCTCATGTGGATAAACAAAGAGGTCTTTCAGTAAAACCTGACCACAGCAACAACAGCGGTAGCAAACCTGCACACTATGTCCTGTAACCATCAAGGGGTCACTGTGTGTGAGACAAATGACACAACGGTCAAGCTGTGAATATTACAGGCCCAGACAAGAGATTTATAAGTGTTTCTTTGCTCACATGTCAATCAATTCACCTATTTGTTGTATACCACTGTTCATGCATGAACTAAAAGTTTAAGCCTTATGTTGTCTGTCAGTCTGAGCAGTTTTTTTCATACCATGTCTTAGCATTTCTGAACAAGATGGGCTCCATATACAGGTGTGAACGAGACTGAATTGATTTGCATAACACAGATGCACTCTGTTATGGTTACAAATAAGAAATGGGCAATTCTCCAAAACACTTGCAAAAGAAGGTGCTGTAAAAACATATACTGGTTATTTATGATGCTATATTAGGATGTATAATATAATACTACAAAGTAAAGACCAATAAGTCAATATTGTGGTCTTTTTTGGACCATCGCTGATGGGACAATTATGTATTTGTGAGAGGTGTGTCTGTTTCTATAAAGTGTGAGTGGATGTTTTATTATTTCCCCCTTGTTTACAGTTGCTAATAATGCTGATTATTTCTTACAGGAAGTATTAGTTCATAGGTGAGAGTTAATAGTAAAACAGCTATTGCTCTTACAACGAGTACTTGCTGCTTTTACTTTATTTATGCCTATTTTTACTCATGTTCTGCTTGTTTATTTTCTTGTGGGGTGCATATGTATATTGTTAAATATCTTTGTTTGATTTTGGTGTGATTTTAAGACAAACTTTTTGTGACTTTTTGTAGGAATATAAACCTCATTGCTGCCTGAAATTCTGTTCCATTTGACTGAATACATGATATAAACAAACAAGACAATACCAGCCGAGTACATACAATAGAAATCATAAAAATATGATTCACACAAATGCAATAAATAGAAATACACTACAGCAGATATTGTCATTTCTGTCACTCTGACATGGTATGAATTTAATAATACAATTAAAAAGAAATTAAATTACAATTATTACTATAATTGTAAGAAATTCTTATTATGTATATGTTTAAATGTTTCGAAAAACCCTATCAATTCGTTTTGTAATGGCAAAAGAACAAAAAGTTAACAATATAAAGTTGCAATATACTTTTGCAATATTCAGCACAAATTATTTATTAAAAATTCCACTAACAAGAGTTTATATATTTTTAATCCAAGTGAGGTACTACAAACTACATACTGGTTACCATTTTATATATATATATTTATTTCTCTATATATATCTTATCAGTGGTAAAGCCAACGGTCCGTGTACTTACAGAGAGAAAATCAGGCAGAAATACCCGGATGTAAAGTTCTAACGCACCTCCCCCCTCCTCTTGCTCAGTCTTGCCCTTCCCCTCCCTCTCTTTCTCTCTCCACCACCAACTCAACCCACTGCCTCTTCCCCCTCCGCTGCGCACCTCCTGAAGCTACTGCAGTGAATCCGTCATCCGTCGACTGAAACACCGAGAACGAAATCCGAGCGACGCGCCTTTCCGTTCGCCGACTCCTGACCGAGAAACGCCCCGCACCGACAGCGCACACTCCGCCAGGCCCATCCGATTTCGTGAGGTTCTGCACAAGGCGAAGACGATCCGACCGACAGAATGGTAAGGATCAGCAACAGCTATCGTTAAACCGGTGCAAATATATCCGAGATACTGGATACTTCCGCAAGCGTGTTGCGCTTCGCATCGAGCCAGCGTTTGAAGCGTTTTCGGGTGCGCGGCGAGGTAAAAACGCGCTTGCCGTGTCGTGATCAAAGCCGTTGTTGATAAAACAGAGCCATGGCTGTCAGTGTGGCCCACGTTCAGGACTGCTAGGCTCTGTATGCTACCAACCAACGAGGAAAACACGTCGTTATCTCATGTAATACGATTTTACGGTCGTGTTTAAGCGATCAGTGATACAATGTGTTAGTTTGTAATGGCGCAGCAAGGGAAGAAAAGAGAAATAATGTATCGCAGATAGCGGCTGTTGCGCTTCATTGTAACGGGGGCTCAATCGATACCGCTGTCAAGTTGTTCGAGAGCTTGTTTGCCTGTAAAACAGATCCGTTGACAGCTCGACTGCTTGTTTCTTCAGAAAATATCGTCTTTTGTTGTCTTGTTAACAGTAGGGGTGTGCTTTTGGGAAATGGTCACTAAAATAAGCATCGTGTAGGAACTGAACTGATGTTTACGTGGCCCAACCATTGCCCTTAAGAAAATGAACCATGAGTTTATTATGGTAAACGTGTAGTAACTGAGTTTTTAATGCATATAATTCAATTTGTATTATCATGGTTAAACTATGGTTATTGTAGTAAGATCATAGTTAATCGGTGGACTGCGAATACCTTTGTTGAAGTGTGATTACTGTACTGAAACCATGGTTCATTTTCATAAGGGTACCCTGTCATTTGTAGTCTGTATTATTGTGTCCACGGTTGGTGAGTTTCTGACATCTGGGACTTAAGAGAGGAAGTCATATCTTTATGTAAATTTATGCTGAGACGACTCAAGTCTAAATGTAAAATCATTCAGTAAGCTAATGGAAGGTGCAGCCTGGGTCCCTGTACTCAAGGAAGATCTGAAAATATCAGACAAAATTGGAATTAACATTAGATGGAAAATTTGTAAAATAGAACAAAAATATATATAATAGACATTTCCACAATAAACATAGTTTTTTTTCTAGTTGATGTACAAATTGACACTCTGAGAAAATTTTCCAAAAAATATGTCTGACTCATCTTGCACTCATGGGCGTATCTTAATTGGTGTCCAATTATATGCTCTATAAATGAAAACATCTCTAAACTTGATTTCTTTATAGCAATAGCAAGCAGCAAATAAAAATGCATCATTCAGTAGTCACTGTTCCAACAGAAAATATGTCATCACGGGAAAGAAATGTGCTTGTAAAGGCAATTACAGGGATTTAGGTTTACATCAATGTACTCTGCATTTCCAAAGAGCAAAAACCCTCCTGCTGTACTGTTGCATGATTGCAGACTTCTCTTTGAGGGGTTTTTAGGACCCTGCAGCACACTCAATGTTACAACACCCAACCCTGAAAGACACCCTGTTTGCGCTCTCTTCACAGAATAGAAAAGTATGCATACCTGACATAGCACAACATAGCAATGCATTCATCCAGGGAATCTGTGGTTGGCTTTATAGACCCAGGTTTAGCCTGGCCATTGACTGCAGCTCCCTGTGTTTCTTTTAATTGTATAGTAATTGACCACCTTTGTCTAAATGTTTTAGACCCACAATTATCCTGCAGTGATGTAAATGACATATGGTCACCCCCATTAACTTCAGTTTTATTTAACTAACTTTAAAGTGACCCCAAAAAAAAATTCTGTCGTAATTGACACTATATGCATGTTTCATCACAAGACAAGCAAGATTCAATGATATTTAAAGTAATCGACATGCCACCATATTTGAATATAGTGCTCAGATCTGCTTGTTTCAGTTTCACTAAAAAAACTCAAAATATTAGTAATTTCCTCACACTCCTACCATTTTACTTTAAGACATTTAATAACCCACTGAAGTCAATTGAATATATTTAATGATGGATATATGCGCTTTCTAAAGTTAGATGCGCTGTTCTGAGAAAATCTTGATTGTGAATGTAAAGATAGCGTCTATCTAGATGCCATCTAGCTATTTGTTGTATTCATTTTAGATAAGATCATTGAAGAAACCTCCTGATTGGACACTAACAAGGAAGTGATGTCATGAAGAGTACATTGTAGCCCAATTAAAGACTGTGTTTCATTTGAAGCAATAAACACTTGAAGTCCTTGTCTGGTTACATGCTCACTGTTGAGGCCATTTAACCGGATGAAGTAACCTTAAACCCTCAATCCAGTTTACGCTAATTTACTGTCTCTGTAACTCTAATGTCAAAATAGCACAAAGCACTGGACCTCATCTAACCTACCAGCTGTGGTACTTTTTTAAATGGCAAAGGAGCGTCCTAACTAATTTTAGAGTAAAGACAATGGCTGTATTGAAGCGGTGAATTTGACAAAGTTCATTAAAGGAGTCAGTGTGACTGAGGTCACCTGCCCTGTTCTGGCTTTATCGACCTGTACAGTATGTACACAAAACTCAAAATACTCCTGTACTACAATATCAGTACCAAAGGGGTGCTTTCATTTTGTCATTAGATAAGTCAGATGATTAGATAAATTAAGTACACTTCTCATTTTAATCCTCCTTGTAAAATGTTGAAGGGCATTATTTAGTTACAAAGAAAACTGTTTAACCCTGTTTAAATATTATTATAAATATCTAATTAAGAGATGTTTTGGAGTCATCCAAGCACTGTGAAGACCCAATTTATATTTGGTTATGGCAGCTTTGGTTTTCACCCAGTAAGTCATATCAAACCTTTGCAGAAAGCTAGGTTAAATGTCCTGTTAACTTTTTAACTTGTCAACTATGTCGTTAATTTTTATCCACCATATTGGATGTATATGTGCATTTAGCTCATCGCAATGCATTCTGGGATTGCGTTCTCACTCTCTCGCTCTCATTCCTTCACCATCCACTTTATCATGGCATACTTAATATTTTCTTCTCTGTCTCCTGCTATTTCTGAATGTCCCAGTGTGCTGAAATTGGGTTGGTGGCGAGATGGCCTGATTTCTGCTGTGTGTATTTCCACAATAAAATAACATAATAATGAATAAAAGGGATTCATAATGTATTTTATGGTTTTAATAAAGTAATGTCCAAATATCTTTAATTTAATTACTGTGGAAAAACTATAGTTATTGTAATAAAATGGTTAGCTTCTGTAAGGGGACCTATCCATCTCGGCCACTGAAATACCCATATTAACCAGCTCCTAGTGTTAACTAATCAATGAAGGGTGTTGCTTTGTCTCCTTCAATACGCTTTGTAATGAGATTGATCATTGATTATGTATTGTCAGTGTTTACATCGACAGTATCAACAATATTTATGCTCTCTGGTGTTTTTGGTGTCTGTTTTCTGAGACCAGTGTCCGCCTCCGTAGCGCTGTAAATGCACTTAAATCTGATTAGCTGCTTAGCTCAGACATGTTAAGTGCTAGCGTGGTGACTGAGGACGGTTTTACCTCATGGCACTTTTGACAGCTGTGTGTCAGTAAGTGAGAAGACATGAAGGTCCAGATTTTCTAAATTGTTTTACACACACAAGGGTTAAACCTGTAAAGCATGAATGTCTCTGTGAATTTCTATCAATTTGTTTTTTTGATTAAGCATATTTCATAGCATTTGTGTAAAATTCACTAATATTATATGCCAATATGGTATTAAAAATTTAATTGCAAAGGGGAAATACATTTATTAATGAACAAAGAATTTGCCGTGAGGTTCAGAGGGTTTGTGAATTGACCGTTCACTAAGCTCCACCTTCCTTGGATATTTTTGCTTTGTCTGACATGCTAAAGGGACAGTTTATTAAAAAATGTAATATTTTGTCATCATTTAATCACCATCATGTCATTCAAAACCTGTATCTGACTCTTTCTTTTGTGTAATACAAAAGAAGATATTCTGGGGAAAAACTATCTCTTTAAGCTTTGAGTGAATTGTTAGCAGTCTGATTGTTACCAGTCATGTGTATCGTCATGTTAATTTTGTTCTCTCTCTCTTACAGGGAAACGAGGCGAGTTATCCCTTGGAGATGTGCTCACACTGTAAGTACATGGGCTGCTGTGCAATCCTTTTCTTATGATTCAACCAGTAAGAGTGATGCATCATTTTGTCTAACTAACATTTTATTGGTTGCTGTGCAAAACCAAATGTACCTGATATAGTATAGTAATATGTCTTAGAAGGCACCTAAATGTTTGTATAGTCAAAAGTCTGTCGAAAGTTAGTGTTCCTCCTGTCTCTTTAAACAGCCATAACAGCTGCTCAGGGATCAGCTGGAGTTTTGGGACATGTAGGAGAGGGTATCCCCTGGATCAGCGGGGCACTCTGAGTTTGGAGGGGGGCCAGCACCAACGCCCAGACTAGACCGGGCGTAAAGTTGCTAGTAGAAAAGAGGGCTATAAATGCCTCCAGTTGGTAAAGGTCAGTCTTGGGGCTGCAGGGAGAGCCTGGTGTATTTTTGGAGCATAGGGGTGTGAATATAGAGAGACGTGAGGTGATAGTCCATTTTATGTGGTTTAATTCTTTTGTGGTTTGCGTTGCTGTTCTTTTCATGTGGTGCGAACATAATGCATATATGCTGTTAACAGTAAGTCCAGTTGTATTTGCGTGTAGCTATATTGGACTACATTACCCACAGTTCCCTGTACTGGTGATGTTGCTATGGCAACTTTACTGGCCCAGTTTTCTAAGAATGGGTAGGGAATACCAATGCATTGGACCTTTCTTGTACATACAGTACAAAACAAAAAGCTATATGCATGTTCCTCATGCTTTGGAGAAAGTAGGATTTAAAGAAAAGTAGGAAAATTGTTGTTTGTGAATTTGAATACATTTTAATAATCTAAAGCATTGAATAAGTAGTCATCTCGTTAGCAGTCCAGATCCCATTAATCTACCACCATGTAGTCTTTAGATAATCAGAGTAAAGTCTGGTCCCATCTGTATCTTATTTAGACCAAAAATTGGACATGTACAATCTAAACAATCAACATACAAATCATTGTAAACATGCCTGGTTCCAGGTGGTACAATCAAACTGGAACTGGTAATTAGAAGGCTTGATGTTTATGCAGAAGGTCTCACCCCAAAATGCTGCTTTTAAATGAACTCAGACCATCTAAGCCACTTTTTCTCAAGAGGCTACAGTAATCAAATGTGGAGTACTGTAACAGTGATAACATGTGTTCTATGTGAAACTGAGCCACCTGTTGGTCAGATGGGTGCTTGGCAACCACAAGGACACCATAATCCCACTCCAATTAGCAACTGTGGTAATACAACACTTTAATGACATCATCTCAAAAGCATTCATGTGCACCCTCAGAGCATAGAAATCAGGCAACAAAAAACAGCTTGGGATGGGTCATTAATGGTCTGTTTTAATTTCTTGAATATACATTAGTTGTCTCGCTTTTTGAGCATCTCACCACCTCTATCTTTGTTTTTAAAATACTGCTATACAAAATTATACATAATCCAAATTTTAAAGGCATCTTGAGACCCCCGCAAGTGCTGCTTATGCAAATGCTTCTTAAGAAATGCAGGGGCATATAATCATATGAGACTTATGACTTATGAGGTAATTTTGAAGGAGAGCTTGGGCAAAACATGACTTGACATGCATGACTCTGGAGACAAAAGGCTTGTGTTGCAATCTAGTTATTTCAGATCTAATCACCAGCATTCGTCAGTTTGACTTGTACAGTCAGTATTTGGATTCTGGCATTTTCTTTTATGCTTTAAATGCACAACAGATCAACAGTAGTCTAATACAGTTATCTGGTTTAGTTACCCAAGATGCCACTAGTAATATCAGGGTTAATCCAAGGCATAATAGATATCAAGAACGAAAAGGTTGCATAATCTGTTGTAGGGATGCATGATTTGGGAACTGTACATAATTTTAAAATAGCCTATTTTAATTTTACCTTTATTACATGTCTTTAAAATGGTTATTCATTGCTGAAACCATAAAAAACTTTGCATTATGAAAAAGAAGTTTAAACAAACAAGCATGCATGTTTCATTCTTTTTCAATCACAACCTTTTCACAATATAATAATAGCACTAGGCGACATAGATTTTAATTTGATTAATTGCACAGCACTGACAGATCTCAGCATGCAGATTACTGGAGGTGTGTACCACGTGCTTGTGAGAATGAGATTAGATTATTTAGCTGTCCACACAGCACGACTCTCTGCTGTAGTTTAACATCGGCTCTCTGAACGATGACCATGACTGCCAGAGAGGAGAAACCGGGTAAGGTTTTGATTGGGGTGGGTTCTTACTCTTTCACGGGATCTGAAAGCAGATGAATGCAGGTTTGCACGCGAGACCCTTAATTATTGAATTTTGCCTAGGCCTGTTGGGGGGGTGTGTGTGTGTCAATGCACATGTGTGTGATGGATCAATGAACTAGCTGTGAAACTAACAAACATTAAAGAATCAGACAAAAATGTCTTGTTTTAATTGTAGTGATTATGTGTGGGACTATTAGAAATAATGTTTGTTTATGTCTCTCTTTCTCTCTCTTTTAGTTGATGCTGATGAGATTAAAAGACTAGGGAAGAGGTTTAAGAAACTTGACCTGGATAACTCGGGTTCTCTTAGTGTGGAGGAGTTCATGTCTCTACCAGAGTTACAGCAGAATCCGCTGGTCCAACGAGTCATCGATATATTCGACACGGATGGCAACGGAGAAGTGGACTTTAAAGGTTTCATGACTCTACATTGATTACAGAAACACTTTTATTCATGTTGTGGCTGATTTTTTTGCATTTGTAATTGACTGGTATGATAACTTCCAAAGAATCCCATTTGTTTTTTTGTACATGCAACTGAAAAAACTTTCTAAAGCAAAATTAAAGCATTAAAATAGTTTTACATAGTGTTTTAGGTGTAACCTAAACAGCTTTAGGTGTTTTATATGTTTCTTGAATGTTTTTTGGAAAATAGCCATATTTTAACAATACATAGTCATTTTACATTTCTCCTAGTATTATTTAGCAACAGGCTAATGCAAAACTTTATTAAAATTACTTGTAAATTTTCTGTTTACTTTGCATGAGTGCTATTTGTATTGTGTTTGTCACTCGTGATGTTTTATTAAATGAACAATGAATCAAAATCATAACTCAGCTGCTCATGGAGCACAATACAGAACAGCCAAATATTTCAGAACAGAGCCATAGTGATAATAAAAAAGAACATCAGGGAGAAGTTCACAGCAGTTTTTTGGAAGCACAAGCTGTACTGCTAACATTTGGGTTAGGTGTAACTCTGTGTACTTCAGGAGTTTCAACGCATCAACATAACTTTAAACCCTCATGTTTGTCTTATTTTCTTCAGAGTTCATTGAAGGTGTCTCTCAGTTCAGCGTGAAGGGTGACAAAGAGCAGAAGCTTCGCTGTGAGTATCTTTGAGTCTTGAGTCTCACAAATCTTCAATTGTGAATCCCATTAAGTCAGATTTTCAGCATATGTTTCATTGCTGTAGTTAAGCCTAAAGCTTGCAGCCAATTTGACCTATGCAAAGAGCCAAAGCATTAAATCGCTGGCAGTTTTTTTTAAATTTATCATGTTTTGGTAGTTGCCTTCAGGATTTATGACATGGATAAGGATGGCTACATATCCAACGGAGAGCTCTTTCCAGGTGTTGAAGATGATGGTGGGGAACAACCTGAAGGACACTCAGCTCCAGCAGATTGTCGATAAAACCATCATCAACGCAGACAAGGATGGAGATGGGAGAATATCCTTCGAGGAGTTCTGCGCTGTAAGTCACTCGTTACATTTAGCATTTGGCAAAAGCTTGTATTCAACTTAAAGTTGAATAAAAGTGCATTTTAAGTTATGCATTTTATCAATTTTTGTGTGCCCTGGAATCGAACCCACAACTTTTGCGCTGTTAACACAAAGCTGCATGAACGCTTAATAAGAGATTATAATTGGTAATATAATGTATTTCTCCGTTTAGTTTTTTTGTATTTAGATTTTTGGTTTTAGACAAAGCAGTTTATTAAATATTTGACTTTTTTTCTGAAGGCTTTTTGAAGAGTTAAAAACACTGATATATACGCTTTGTTTTTACAGGTTGTTGGTGGCTTAGACATTCACAAAAAGATGGTTGTGGACGTGTGAAGAGACAGACGTCTTCACTGAACATCCTCATTCACTTCTCCATTTCTGAGAATCAGCTCCGCTAACACGCTCTCTCTGTCTCTCTCTCTTTCTCTCTCTTTCAATGGAAGTATTTCTCTGAATGATGCCTCTGTTTCCTGTCTATACTCCCTGAGCCTTGTAACGCCTGCCATTCTAAGTGTTATAGAGCATGAGATTCTTCTGTCCAAATTCTCGGGTATTTAAGGACAGTCAGAGAGACGGCTTGTCTGTCTATTTCCGAGCGATTCAGTTTGGTGGAGAAGGAAAGGAGGACGGTGTACGTGTGTATGCGTTATAGTGTGTGTCTGTGTATGCAAGTGTGTATGTTTTCATTTTGTTTTGTTTCTTGGGGGGATTTTTTTTGTATTTATTTTGGTCCTGTCTTTTTTAAAGATGATCTAGGTCTACAGGGAATATGTGTATATGACTTGACACACTTGATTTCAGTGCAACACGCTTCAAGCATGAAGTGCCAATCACAACATTGTATGTGAGATTTAACAATAGCTGAATATTTAATATTGCTGACTGATGTTCTTTATATAGGGATATTTAAAAAAAAAAAAAACAAGTTTATTAAAAGGCCTGTTCCTTTTTTCCACTTGATTTGCTTCGGATGTCACAGCAATCGTGCAAATTTCAAATTTTCTACCGAGAATGTGTATGTATGTATAAGTGTGCTGTTAATATTGTCAGGGAGTTCAATTGCAGTCATGCTTTCTGATGTACAGTAGACTAGGAAAAAAGCAAATATATTCAAAGTTGTGCACATATATACATTTATGGTTTACTTTTAAGATGGTGGGTGTGTTGTGTGTGGGGTTTGTTGGTTGGGCGGGGGGTGCGTAGATCAAATCACACCACGTTACTGTAGGATGGATCAGTGCCATCAGACAATTTCTCAACTAATGCGTATTCTGAATTGATCACATTTTAACACGGCAAGAAAGTTATATTGTTTTACCTCTTAATGTTGTAGTCACATATACCGCGCGTAACACCACATTTAAAAATTTGTGGAAATTTATGCTTGATTTTCCGACTTGACTGCGGGCAGCATTGTAAAGATCTTAGTAGCTCATATTTGTATATTAGGGTTTAATGGACGGATTGTGCGTTTTGTGGGTTCGGGTTTTTTAAGCTTTAATTGATCTGGTCCGCAGCGAAGAACGTGAGTCTGCAAAACCAGATCTGACAGACCTTGTAACGAGTATCTTTTCCTTCGTCATTTCAAAGATCAATTCAAACTGTGTGATTTGGTTGTTTTATCAAAAGGAAGACCAAACTAAACGCTGTCGATAAGGAAGAATAAACTCGCCACGCCGCTCTTCGCTTTACGTGTGATTCTCCCGCGCAATCCGGCGTTTGGCGCCAACTGCTGCACGTTGACGGCTCGTAAATATGTCTTTCCCAGAGACCTTTGGGGTCTTGTGATGTGCTTGCATGATCCGAGAGGGTTTTCGCCCTCTTTTTCTTTGTTGTGCATGTAGATCTGGTTTTCGGGGAAGAGATTATCTTGTTTACATATGAATCGTACTATTGAGATGTTATAATCTGAATGACAGTTACATATAAATATATGGACGTTGCCAAACTTTTGGTAAATGTTTAAACATGGAAATGATTTTAAAGCGAGTTTCTTCACTACATTTATCAATTATTGTTATGACATAATGTGGGTTATTCTGGATAGGTGTTGGTCACTCCCAGCGAAGCTTCAGTTCTTCCTCTTATTAAACCGGTACTGTTAAAAAGAGGAGTTGTTTTATTATTTTCTCTTTTGTTTTCCCTTTATGATTTAGTCAGATTGTTTTGTACAGAGTATGTGTTGTTAGTGCTCTCTGCTTTCGGTTCTGTTTTGTATTGCTTCAGCTGGACGGTCAGACAGCCATCTATATAACTTCGGTGTGGTGTCGATGGGAAAGCGCATTGAGTTTTGGACAAATGGAAAATTAAAGCGAATGAAAATGTTTCGCTTTTAGGTTTTTTGTTTCTTTCTTTATTTCTCTGCATGCTGCGTCATATGCTGTGGGATTCATTGAAATGTCATTCATGAAAATGAGAAATAAAATATTTGAGACTTGTAAAAATCTTGTATGGTTGTTGTTTAAATGGTTCACCATCGGTAATATTACTGATCTGCCACTGGGTGTCAGTAATGCTTAGCAGATGAACGAACCCATGCCGAAGCATGTTGAATCTGCCATAGTGAATTATGGGTAATCTATCAATTAAACTGCACTAAACTGTATTAAAGCAAAACAATGACAAATCAACCCTATAGTCTATGACTTTATCAAACACAAACATTTATATGACTCTTGTGTGGAACACAAATAGAGTTTGTATTTTAATGTCTTAGTGGTTTTATTTCCATACAATGGAAGTCAGGGGGGGTCAAAGTTGTTTGGTTAGAAACGTTCTTCAGAATCATTTTTTTGTTCTGCAGAAGAAAAAAGTCATACGGGTTTAAAAGACATATGAAAGTAAATAAACATGAAAGAATTTTCATCTTTGGATAAACTGTCCCTTTAACAAAAGGAACAATTGTGGTTGAAATGAATCTTTTGGAGCAAGAGCTTTCCTCTAAGGTATTCTTAATAGCCTGTCACTTTAAACTGTATTAGGAAAATCTTTGAGAAAAGCAAAACCAGCTGTCTATTTTAATTACAGACTAAATAAACGAACTATCACACATTAAAACCTCAAATACACAAAATTAGGAACATACCCACATTTGTCATGTTTTCCCAGAAATTTGCTAATTGTACTTGTATACAGTGCGGTTGGTATCCAGGAACTGGCAGAGAAAATCAAATAACCCATTTTTTCCGAGCCCCTCCTCTTGGAATATGCGTCTCTTTTCACTGATCTGAGAACAGCTTTTTATTAAATAAAATTTCTGAAACTGATTCCAGACAGATGTGATTTCAATGGTTTGTTTTACACTCCAAATACAGTTTTACTGACAAACACACCATGTGCTCTTCAACTTTTACTTCAGTTTGCCAGATTATCAAAATAAAATATGCTGGGCAGAAATTTTACAACCCACCTTAAGCATGTAAACAATGTAAATTTTATTATTATTATTTATTTTTAATTTTACTTATTATTATATATAATTTAACTGTTTCAAATGAAGGATGCGGCTAAAAATACAAATTATAAGTTTTATTGCCAATATTATTATGACTCATCAGCTGTTTTATTCCAGTAGGATTTCATGGTGTTCTGTTGGTTTCCATCCATTAGATAACATCCCATTAATAGAACCCAAAATATGCAGTAGAGACCCATTACAGTTTCCATTAAAACCATTAAATTGTAATTCCCAAATTCCCATTATAACCATTAAATCCACCTGAATTTCTGTAATGGATTCTTGCGTTTTCAGCAGGGGAAAGACACTTATAATAAATCCACAAATGTTACAGTATATACAAAGCTCCAGTAATGACAAAATCAAAAAGTACATTTTAAACCAAAGACAAACTTGCAGTATAGTTACCACCAGACATTTTCCAACACGTCATTTTCTCCTGCAGGAGAGATTGAAGAACAAGCCTATCAGTCACCATCAGGTGAAGCACAACAGACAAATTAGACCATCTATCAATTACAGCTCTCCCGCACACACACAGTTATTTCCCACACACACACTAGAAGACACCTTGATTTACTTCCAGAATCTGTGCCCTGGTAGGACAATAGTCTTGGCCTTAACGGTTGGCTTTTCTCAGGCACAGCGTCTGGGACGGTGAGCGATATTTTATATCGGTGTCAGTACTGATTGGGATGGAGAATAATTGATGAAAGTGAGTGAATCGGAGTAAAGCAGAGAAGAGAGAGGGTTCATCTGGAGTTCAGGTGTATTCTCGGGTGACTTTATTTCTGCATGCAGGCCGCTGATAAGCATGTTTATCGAGCAGACAAAGGATAGTGAGGATACTGTTGCTTCAGTTTAATCCTGGTCTACGTCTCCAAGTTCTGGCGACAAAATGCCAGACAGGTATAAATAGAGAAATATAATATAATGGACCAAAATATACAACCCGTACAAGAAACTTTATCTCTCAATACATTTCTAAAATTTTTCATGACATTTCAGATGTTTGTGATTACTGGATAAGTATTCAAAAGAAAGTGCTTTTTAGTCACGCACAGACTGATTTGCGAACCGATTTGACCTACTGAATCAAAAGAACCGACTCAAAGAGAACGATTCGTTCACAGATCAAACATGACTTGTTTTTAAGAAGAGCAATATTTAATCAATGTAATATTTAGAAACAGAGTACAAGAATAATATTTTAGAAATTTCTATGATTTTACCAGGACTGAAAGCAAAAAATTCCTTATAATATCAGTTTTTTATAAACCTGGCAACTCTGAAGCCCACTGCTCTAATCAAACACAGATATTAGCGTTACACGTTTAGAAATATTAAAAAAAAAAACATTTTAAGATTCAATCATTTATCCGGTTTTAACAATAGCCACACCTAACAAACCTAATGTGTATATTTGTTGGTGTAATAGTGTTTAATGAAGCGTACATCCAGACCTTTGCCATTAGCCATGTAATCCTCAGGTTAACCCCATATCAAAACAGACTAATCTCTGCATGTACTACATGAAGAATCTTCTATTCATGCTGTCCTTACCAGAGTTCAGACAACACGCAGTCCAGGTAAATGCCTGGACGCTCGGCTGGTCAGGTGAAACCGCATCTCCAGGCCGTAGGGGGGTTTTCGTAGTTCTGTGGGCTAGCTACAGTTACACACCGGCAGGCTGATAACAAGACTCGACTTTCAGGAGCACTCAGGTGTGCGGGAACCGCGGCGCAGGACAGGTGTCAGAGAGCTAATGAGAAAGAAACAGGCAGACTGAGAAGCCTTACACACGATCAGACCTGTTTACCTGAGCTTAAATGTATTACAATACATTTTAAAGCGGATATTTTTATTACAAGTTGTAGTGCACGTAAGGCAGGATGTGCATTTATCAGTGTTTGAACATGATATTAATGATGTATTTACAAACCAGTTAACTCCAGTCCTTGATTCTGTTTTGTTCACAATACATGACCGCTTCACCCAACGATTCTGTGTATCACTGCACAGCGTCCTTAGCAACAATTATCACAGTAGGGACTATTTTTCTAGCGGAAGGATGTTTTTTTCGTGATTTTACTTCACGAAAGTTGCATTAATATTCATTCTTAGGCATTAATAAGTGTATCATGTGGTAACCGTTTTATAAAAGCAATAAGGTACAGAAGGTTAACTGTATCGTAAATGCAATTGTTATCTGAGGCTATACTTTACCATACACAGATCAGAATGTCTGAAACTTACACTTGAGACTAAAAATAAAATAACAATATGGTAGTATTTTGTAAAATTATTTAATATTCTTATTAACACTGACAATTTTAACTCAATAAATAACTCTTTCACCCATACTTGTAAGCCACTTTAATAATCTGGGCTACTTATTTTAACATGCATTTCAACAGTACAAAAAACAAACAAAACAAAATATAAAAAACATCCCTATACATCATTGCCACTGAAAAACAATCAAACAAGAGTGATTAATTTTAGCCAACTTGAAAATGAAATTCTCAGAATCAGAAAATATTAATTGCAAAAACTACACAGAGATATAAAAACAAGTACATGAAACATGGCCTGATTTTTTTAATAAACAAGGCCTGATTTTTAATAAAGACCAGCAGTGCTTAGACCTTCTAAAAAGGTCAATAAACATGTGTATAAACACACTTCTCAATGGAAAGAACAAATCTGCTGTCCAAACAGATGTACATTACCAGTAAAACAACTGATCTCGGCTTTAAAACAAGAACACTGTTCTTGTTTTAATTTAAAAGAATTTAAAAGTAATACTGTGTCTACACTACAAGCGAGCTGCATGATGAGACAACATTAGATTACTCAAAATAACAAGCTTTGTTGATTATTACTAGATCCGTGTATATTTGTCACATCCCACCGCTAGCTTAGCGTTGCAGACATAATGCAACTGGAACTCAGCTGGGCTGTTTTGTTGTGCGTCTCCATGGTAATGATGAATCAGAAAGGAGCTCTGAGGTTCTGATTGGACATCATCCTGAGTCTCCGTCTCTCCAAAGCCTGTTGCTTCTTCCTCTCGATCTCAGCATCACTGCACCTCACAGCTGCTGTGTTATTCACCTCTAAAACAAAAATCCCAATTAATACAACCTTCTTTGACTGCTGTCATGATATTACATTTAGTCATTCATTTTATCTACATCACCCAGCTATAGGTTTATCTTTACTGTAAACAAGTTTCACACCATAATAAAAAATAAACTGTTGTGTGTAACATTGTGATGAACTGTACCTTTTGTGACCACTGGTGCAGATTGAAGGGTGGCCAGCACACCCCTGTCATGACCCTGCTGCGTGCGGACAGCAGCACAGTTGCCACTTCCCACCACAGACGAGCGTCCCACTTGTGTAAATTTATACGGTCCATTACTTGAAGGGCCAGATGGCCTCGTTGTCTCATATGACCCATTAATGTTGAGTCCTACAGGTCCAGAATTCACAGCTTGAGTTTTTGGCCTGTAAAGAGCCGCTGATGTGTTTGTGCTGGACATGGAGACATTAGTGGGCAGCTTTCTGGGTGAGTTGGGATGAGCAAACACTGTTTGCTGACTGTCCATTTTGGAACTGATGTATGTCTTGTTTTGTGACACATCACTCTGTGGCGGTTTAGGTTGTGTTTTGCTTGTTGGTTGGTGCACTGTGGCTGGGCTTTTAACATGGCGAGATGGGTTGCCAGATACCTCAAGATTATCACACGCCTCACAAAAAAGGTCATCATCCTCAACCCCCTCATCCCAGATGTCATCAGATGCAAAAAATGAGTCCAGGTCATCATCTAAAATATCACTCAACCCATCTTGGCCAGTAATAGCATTTTCTTTGTTTTGTTTGACACCTCCAGAGTTTAGACTTGGGTATGTGCTAACAGGCTTTGATAAATGGGAGGGTTTTGTTGTACAGAGGCTAGTGGACTGTGGTGTCTCTTTAGCGTGTGATTGAAAACGCATTAAGGAAACTGTTTTGGAAGCAGATGAATTCTGAACAACTTGAAGTTTCTGTATTTCAGATTTGTGCTGATACTGCTGGTTTTGGTTGGTGTTACTATGACTTGCAGATACTGCTATAGTTTGACTTGTGTAACCAACTTCCATATGATTTCCAGGTCTCTGCAACCCTCCATGGGGTTTTGCCGGTGTCTGGTGACCAGAATAAAAAGCCTCCAGCTGAAATGTTTGTCTGTTTTTTGCCTTTTGTCCTTGAACTGTGCCACATTTCACTTCATTTATAGGTTCATCAGGTCTGCGTGCATTACTGTATGTGTTACTGTTAAAATCATTTTGATTCTCACCGTTTTGCTTTTGTGTTGAACAATCCCGCGGAGCGGCAAACAAATCCGGGTTTTGCGTCATCTCGAACACAAGCGAGTCCTCAAGAAAACTGTCATTGTTCCAATCATCCTCAATATCATTAACATTGTTAACCTGTTTAGCATTATCTTCGGCTGCCACAGACAAACATAAACTTTTTTCTGAATTGCAAGCTTTAACAACTGCGAGATTCTTCTCTGTTGTCAATTCAGGAACATTCCGAGTACGATACTCTGACATCTGACTAAGACGACCACTGAGCTGCTGGGTCGGCCCGTCGAAAAGAAAATCTAGATCATCATCCATCCCCTGATATAGTGCTCCCTCTTCCACAGGTTTCTCCTTACTAGATTCTACAGCAGCAGTGCCATTCTTCATAGCAAAACCATTGTGTGATGATGTGGTTAGGTTTTCACAGTGTGTCAGCCCTTGTTGCACAGAACTTTTTGGTCCATCTGAATGTGGCTCCTGTGCTTCATCTTGCCTCATGTTGAAGTCGAACTGCTTGGCCAGCCTCATTAGATCTTCTACAGTGTTTTGTCTTTAAACATACAAATGTCATATCAGTACATACACACAAAATACATATATACAAATACAGATGAGTGGGGCTGGATGGAATAAGTATTGTAATATATGCCATTACCGTAATATATAATGACTCAAACTGCAATGAAAGACTTTGATCATGCAACCCACCCCAAATATACATTCAGAAAGGGAACATACTTTGTTGACATAGTCTTAACTTTGGGTTGTTGCACTTCTGGGGTGCAGGGAATGGCGCTGTCCCCAATCCACTGCAATAAAGACGAGTCTGCCTCTTTCAGTCTACCATTCTATAAACAAACAAGCAATATAGTACACTATGCCAAAATTTGTAATTGTAAAACGGTAGTACAAATGTAAACCAACTGTTAATATAGCCGACCTTTGGAGCAATGCGATTGGCAATGTCTGATATATCCACCGATCGGACATTTGCAGCTCTCCTATGCCCTCGACCTGAAAATAAAGATACATGATAGATATCTTCATTGAAACGGTATGTTAAATGACAATTTTAGTATGCACAGCTGTAATGGAGATACTTACCGTGTCGGACTGGTGATGGAGACGTTGTATCCCATATGATATCTTGATGGAGTTCAGGATCATTGCTTGGGGAGTCTTCAGGTATCACTCTTCTGAACTGACCTCTTGCTGGACGTGTAGGTGTTTTGAACTCTGCTTTAAAAACAGGCATTTTTTAAAAGAAACTACCTAGTCTTTTGTGTACTGTTTGAAACCAATGTGCATTACTCTTACAATGAAGTACATTTCTATGGACCCATCATACGTCTTTTTTAAAAACACATTTAAATTACTAATACAGTAAAATACTAATAAAATACATACTAGTTCATAATAGTTATAGTAGGCACTGCAGACAGTTATCCATGATATTTGTAGTAAAACTATAGCAATAAACAATACCAAAACAACACGGTTTTTATACTTTTACTATAATAAATCAATGGTTAATGTTCCTAAAGCATGTTGACATCTGTTGAGCTGGTGTTTTGGTACCTGTCTGACAGATGCGTGCGGGGTTTGGTGTTGTTGATTTCGGGCTTCGTCTCAATCTGTTTACTTTCGATTTCATCGGTGTCAGTTTAGTGATATCATTCCTCTCTTGATTGCCTCTGCCGTCCATGTCACTGGATTATTCGTGATGTCTTTAATGCATCATACAACTCAGCTGTTCTCGTGCTATTTGTCGTTTTTGGACGTGTTTTTCTGCTCGATCGTGAGAATGGATTTGTTGTTGAAACGTTCAAACATTCCGCCAAAGACGAACTTTTTCCCATGATTCATTGCGGAAGACGCGTTCAAGAACATCCAATGCGCGCAACTATTGCGCATAAGCGACGCTTATGTATCTTGTCGTTTAATTAGTCGTTTTATTAGTCGTTTTAATACCTACAGTATTTTTAAATAATTTAAAAATATTCATTTTTTAATTAAAAAAAACGAAACTTGCTTTTATCCACTACTGTAATCAACATTAAAAATACAAGCTTAGTACATTGTTTGAAAAACCATAATAATTTATAAGAATTAAATTTACAACTGCAACAATTAATCCAAAACTGGCTTTTAAAATGTGTACGCCATGATTCTGCTTGGCATTAAATCTGCAATTGATGTTCGTCTTTTCTGATCTCCTTCAGATATCCGTCACGAGAACACTGACAGAAGCCTGGAGAATTGTGCGGGTCCCACTGGCTGTCAGTTACTTTACATGCAAACAACTTGAATATCTGTGTTTTACCGGTCAGTCACAGTAGATAAGTGATTACAACAAGTTTCTGTGTGTGTGCGCGTGTGACTTATAGACTGAATACTTTGTATAATTATCGTAGATGTAGACGCACCGTGCGGGTCAGATACTGTTCTGAATTTGTATATTTATTTCATTGGTTTAGCTTTTAAACTGCACCAAAACTCTCTGTGTTATTTCATGGTAATGTAACACAGGAAATAGCTCCAAGAGCCGAACATAAATTTGAAGGTTCACGTGTTCGACCTCTTAGAGGTTAAGTGGAAATGTACATCCGTTTGATGTCATACCAAACAATTTTGTTAGCAGAAAGTTGGACGGTTCATCAATCAATAACATTAAACTACCTTCATTCGAAATGTTAGGCAAAGCCCATGGGAAACACAGTTGCCAAACTACAATACATCAGACTTGGATAATTCAATAAAATGTTTTTTGTCATGTGAGTGAATAGTTATAGTGATTTTGGCAAGCCCATTCACATAGTTAGTTGTCTTAAAAGAACAGTTTTGCCCAAATTTTTATTCTGTCATTGTTTGCTAACTATTACATCATTCCATGCTGTTTTTCGTGAACCACTAAAGGACATTTTTTATATATATTATTACAATTCATCGAGTATATCCAAATTTTAAAATAGATCAAAATCCCTAAAGATGAACCTTGAACATAGTCCATATGACACTATTCTCGATTTGTGTTCCTTTGGAAAGAACAACAGCATCAATAATGACAGAATTTTCATTGTTGGGTGAACTATCCGTTTAAGACATCCAAAGATGTCTCCAAGCAGACATTACGGTGATTGCCAAAATCACTGTTACTGTTTGACCACGTGACAAATAAAGAACATCTCATCAAATTATCTAAGCATGATATATCATGGTTGAGCAGTGTTTGGCTCAGTTTCCTGTGAGCTCTGCCTAAGACCGAATGAGTCTCATGAGTGAATCTAATCAATAGAGGTAAGTCATTCTAAACAAGAACAGACTGGGGATATATTATTTGATCTGACCCGTGTCTAATAAATCTCTCGTGAACAGTTAAACTGTCGGGCAGATATGTCTACAGAGGTCTGATTGACTGCCCTGTCACTGCGAAAGCTACCTCAACAGATTTCTCAAGTTTATGTTACGTCTTGGCTCCAAGTGAGTCCACACATACACACACACACATACACACACAGTCATGTTTATTTTACTATACACTATATAGTAAAATCATTTCATAGACATCTAATATTTTCTATCCCCTAACCCTTAAAGAAAAATGTGCACGGCATTAGATTGAAAGAAAAACACGATTTATCCAATTTATGGGCATTTTTACTCTAATGAGAATCTGTAAAATATCTTTACAAGTGGGATGTCATGATATTTCACTGTTAGTAAGGACAAATATAGCTAAACCTGTACACATACACACACTCTCCACCCAACTAAGGCCTTTCATTTGATGGATAGACGTTCACTAAACAGCCCGTTATTGGGAAACTCCATGATTTACAGCCTCCGTACTGCCGCCAGAGCGGGTACAGCTCCGATTACCCGCAGCACTGTGATGATGTCATCAGAAAAGGCCCCTAACGACCCTTGGTTGGCCTTTTTGTGCCGGGCCCCTGATTAGAGAAGTTGATTGAATGTATATGTGTGTGTGAGATTGCATAATCACTCACAGGCCGTCTTTGGTGTGGTTTTGGTTTGGGTCACACAGAGGTTGTTTGGTAACCGTATGTGCAACAGTGAGTTTAATTACACCCACCCATCAACAGTTGATATCTCAGTGTTGGCTCTGATTTGTAGCTAATATGCTTTTACACCCACGGCCATTATCCTTCAGCAAAATTCTATTGGTCGATTACCCATAATTTTTTATTATCTGATGTGTCAACGCTTTGACAGGTGAGTTCAGTCAAGGCGAACAGACCAGAATTTTTGTACTGTGTGGAAATTAGTGGAAACTTATTATAATGTATAGCAAAGTAAAATTTTATGTGATCGATTTCAGAACTCAACCTTAAGAAATAAAACTATTAGAGCCATTGAGCCGAAATCAGACTTACCTCCTCTGAACCCAACATGTGACTGTACAAAGCTCATGAATATTTAATGAGACATGTACTGTTTAGGTTTAGGTTGTCAGTTGCTAAACAACAAATATAATTCTTAACACAGTTTTTCCACATTTTCAGGTTAGTATTACAAGCCAAAAATGATCTCCCAAAAGTTCAAATCAATTCTTAGATATTACTAGTGTTTTTAAAGTATACTACACAGTAGGCTATTTACTAGAATGTATCATTATATTTACTATAGAATAATTTGATATACATTATCAAAGTGTTATAATTACTTTAATATATACATACTACAGATTACTTTAGTAAAGTGGTAAGTATATGGCAGTATTTTTAAAATGTTGACTTTTAAGAAAGATAAAAATCCACGGGTACCTTTTAAAAATCTCTGTGTACATGCTTGATCCTTCAGTATGTCTCATTAAACCCTTGTTAAGCAAACTTCACAGCCTCATGCACTTAAGCTTGTGTCTTTGTTAAATAAAGCCTGTGGCTTCTTCAAACAAGGCCAACGTCCTGTCCAACGTCCTTACACGCTTTCACAGGACAACCCGACACCCACTTGTTCATCTCTCTCTGCGTTTCTCTTTCCTCTTGAACTGAAACAGATCCAGAGGGATATACAATCCCCTCATTTCCTTGCAGATTGCAAACAACTCCTATTATATGCATGATTTAAGTGGCTAAAGCAACACAGTATATATGCCAAGAGTTCCACTTTACATTTAAAATTATGATCTTTTTGGTAATTAAACACTCAAGTTAAGTCAAGTGTATCATTAGTGCTCAAGTGAAACTTGTAAAGAATGTTAAGAATGTAAAACTTTTACCACAAATGTTTTTATCACTGTGACATATATATAGTTTATTGTATATGTTAGTTATTAGTGTATTGTATTGTAATACATTTTATAAAATGTATTATTCATATAAAAACTTTTAAATATTAAAATATATTAAGTATTAAATACGTAATAAGTATTAAAATATTTTTTAAAACATTATTTGATTTAAAAAATACTTTACATTAATAAATTCACTTTTATGACTTGAGAATGAGAATTTAAAAAGTGTTTATTTTTATGTGTTAAGCTTAATTTTTAATAAATAATGTTATGTTTTTATGCAAAACAAATCCTAAAAGTCATTTTACGCAAAGTAAAATTTCTTATTCTGTCTAAAGCTTTTCAGGCGAAACTTAAGCTGGATTTCATGAGATTCACCCGCCATGAAAATGAGAATACTTCTAAACTGTAGGACTGAAGAACTGATCTAAAACATACACTCATAATACAAACAGGAAAACTGCTCCAGTCTTACTGGCAGAGTAAAATATCTCAGCGTAAAACAGTTTGCCAGAGTTGTAAACACAGTATTGGATTAGCTTCAAAATTCTCGTCTGGTGAGATGATGCTGGTTTGTTTTGGTTTGGTTTAAACAGGAAAGTGGAAGAAAAGGGAGATCAAGTATTAAAATGTCAAAGCCAGACGTTTTGATTATACTGAGTATCAGTCACCCTCCAACCTCAGATGTTTGTTTTACATCTACAACCCGCGTTCATACTCTCCTTTCTCTTCATCTTTTCAACTGTTGCTGTCTGTTGTTGTCACTTTTTGAATAGTTTCTTCCTCTCTTTATAACTTATTGACGCAACGTTATCAATCGTAGGTCTGTGGTACTGTTAATGGCAACATCTATTGTAAATAGTTCGTTTTAGGTAAGAAATCATTGTAAGATGTGTGGATATGTTTGTAATTGTGTTTGGAAACAGACTAAACATTAGTTTACCCCAAACAATGAGGAAAGTTTACCAACAGCCAGTCATCAATATAATGGAGACAGCAGTATCACTGAAGACCCACAGGGGGCGATATTTACCACCTCCTGTACACAATACCTATACTTTTTCAAGAAAGCAAGGGCTGTGTTTGGAATAGCATATTACTGTAGTCTAAAGTATTATTTTTAAAGTATATAGTATGTGCAAATTTTCCGTATGGATGGAACAGATTTTCTGACTAAATTATTGGTCAGATTTCCAAAAAATGTGAAATAACCACATGATGATTTCTTATTATGATAAATGCACGCCACTCACTGAATTAAACAATCAGGTCACGTAAAAACAACGTAACACTCTTCCGTCACTGCATACATACTATTTTTACAATTAGTACACAGCATACACTGTGCAGTAAGCAGAGGTTTAGTATCCTATTTCAAACACAGCCAATAGATCAGAGCAAATCATATTCAACAATCATATAAAAACCACACGTGTTGAGGTATGAATTTTTATGCGAATAAACCCACACTTACTGAAACTCAAAACACACACACACACATAGTGTGAAAATACAGCTCCATTCACATCAGTCAAATTTGAAAAATTAACAATCATTAGTACCTTTCAAAGTCTCATGATCTCAGACAGTCCCCAAAGTATCTGATACTGCAGTAAACCGTGCATGTGAAACCTTTTGTTGCATTCATTACTGTATCATATCTGACACATCCAGCAGCATTATATACACATTCTGTATTGAATTGCATCGCGCAGACAGTCCCAAGTTCCCTTGTCGCTTTGCATAGTAGATTCCAGACAGCAGACGTCTGCCAGTGCCACAGAGATGTTTGCCGGTGTGACGCCCACTGGAGAAAGACTCCACGTCTTTTGTTTGGAGAATAATGACTCTTCATTACAGGTGGCACTTGAGTTGAAACGCGAGACTTTGTTTTGACCTTTAAGGTCGCTGGAAGAATCACCTGGTTCCAGGTGAGAGGTCATGTTAAAGAATCTCCTGGGCCCACAGCAGGTATGTCCAGGTGTTGAGGCATTTCTTTTCGACATTGTTTTTGATATGGTTGATCTTCCCATTTTGCAGAACACGAGTCGAGGCGGCCATCTTGTACGAGGGGTCGCTTGCAGGGTTTCTTCAACATTCCAAAGATAAACCTGCAGTGTTTCATTGTTTTTTTTTTACATGTATCTGTTCCATTGAATTATTGGCCATTACAAAAATCCAAGTTGTATAAATCCAGAATTCTGGAACGATCCTTTCACCAAAATGCCCGACTCTGTAATCAAAAAAAGTTCAATCATTCATAAGGAAAACACTGCTGGCGACAGCGTACAGTCGCAAATCAATTCAGTGTCATTTGTGTCAAAACAGACGCTTTCATCTTTATCTCTTCCTGTGGGTTGAGACATTAACTAATTCTAATGTCATAAACTGTCTCAACTGAGTAATCAATAGTGACTAATTAATCAGACACAGGGTTGGGTGGTGTGATGGGATGCGATTAAAATTCGACACAAAGAAGACAACGACTGCAGTCAAGCACATTGAGATTTTAAGAAATTTAGTTTTGATGTGTAGCATACAAGTGTTTTTGTATTGAGCCAATCAGTGACATTTAGATTCTTTACTGGTCAGATCTTCTTCCCCTACAAGTTTACAGGTCAGAGTTTGCCAAACTTGAACTTTGATGTGCAGCAAGAAAAACTATTTCCATGTATATGAATGGTAGTGAATGGAGACTGTATAGTGTGAAGAACCCGTGCTCCATATTGTATGTATTGCCGAAGTAGTTTCAGCGTAGATGTGAACAAGCTTTCTCGCTCTCTTTCTCTCACACACTGTCTCTCCCCAGCTCTTTGTACCTGCTCTCGTCCCTTGTGCAGAAACGTACCTCTTGTTTGCTGTGTTAAGCAGGATGGCAGGGTAGATCGTTTACATGTAGTGCCATTGACTCTCCAACCCCATATTCACTCCTCCAAGACTGCCCAGAGCCGCTGGGAGTGTGTAAGAGAGAGAGAGTTTTTAATAAAACTTTCTTATTGATTTAGATAATTATCCATAAAAATGTGTATTTTATCCTACAATAAATACATCAGGCAAATGAAGCCTATAGACTATTTGGATTTGTTACATTGTGACATTTATGAATTAAAATCTGTCAAAAAGTTTTATTACTATAATGGTCCTATTTTACCTTAAAGTTTTTTATCATTATTCTCAATGATTATTCTCAACACTGTTATTTAGAATCTCATTTCTGTAAATACAGCATTACTGTACAATATAAACAGTAAACAATGAAATACATTTTTATTCTGCATAAATGAAGAGCAATATAACACATACTACTATGATGTGTAAATACTTAATTTGTTTTTAATAATATGATTTTGCAGTTTAACTATGAGAATGAGATTGTTTTACATTACAGCGAAGATAATTTAAGGAAAATGTGATTGGCATAAAATAACTTAACAATGCAAAAAAATGTTTGATTTTTAAGAGGTTAAATTTGTAACATGTTATTGTAAGATTCACCCCTTAATGGAGCATTTCAGAAATCAAAATTGTCAAAATTATCATTTTAGACTTTGCATATCTGAACATTCAGATGTGATGTATGTGTGCACCTGGTGGTCTGATGCCCATGTGTGACTGCCCATCCATTACGAAACCTCCCATTGGCTGTCCATCAGGAGTGTAGGGACCGCCATGACCTACTGGACACACACAAATAAACATATACATATTACACAAAGCATCTTTTACTGGTGGTTGCAGTTACAGTATTGCATTGAATATTGAGTTTTCATGTTTTGACAAAAAATCGGTGTACTAGAAATACAATATATTCATCCATCATTCATTCAAAGCAAACTCATCCCCCAGGTCCACTCAAACCATTTTTGGAAGCTAAACTGCAAAAATGTGTCCATGAGAAGAATTGCAGTGTGAAGTAGGCAGGTATGTTGAAGTTAGCCAATCATAACAGAGATTACAGACATTTAGGCTCTTTTCCAAAAACTTTGTGAGTAACTGTAATGGAATCTTAAAAGTGAGTGATTTGGAAAGCTCTCGCTGGCAGCAGCTCCATGTGTCAAAAAACATTCCTCACACACGGCACACACAGAAGACTTTGACAATTACATTTGTGTTGACATGTAGTTAAACTGACAATATGAATACAAAAAATACAAAACAAAAAGTACTAAATAATACACAGCAAACACAAATATTAGATAAAATAATCATTTTTAATTTAACTGTTTGTAATGAATTATAAGTATATTTCTACTATATTAAGTCCAATTGATATTTCTTTACGCTATTACATTTTTTTCACTGATCTGGTCCCAGTGCATTCTAGGATTGCCTTCAACATAACACATGTGTCATAAATGCTTTTCTCAGCATTTTTTTATGAGCCATAAAAGTCTTAAAGGTACAGTAGCAAAAACAGCCTGTTTGATTCTGGCACGGTAAACACTTGACCAACATTGCATGTAGACCACTCTGTTATTTAATTTAATATTATTTAATATCCCCTTAAATAAAACTTTCTGTAATTTGTAGGCGAAACAAGAACTAATTTTCGTTTCCTTTAAGCCCCATTCCAAACAACTACCCTTAAACCTCCTCAGACCTGCATGCCTCACACTTCATTCTGCGCTCGGAGGGGTTTGCGTGTGATGGATAAGCTTCAGTTCAAATAATTCATCCTGAAAACCATTTTAGGGGCCAGGATATGCTCTTGCACTTTTTTCTTGAATTAAAAAGAAAATGCATAAAAAACAGGAAGCTGCAACAGTCACCTATCTGTCACACAGACAATAAAATAGCTCTGGAACAAACCATTTAAGTAAGTTCTGAGAGTTTAACTTTATAGAAAAACCACAAATTCCTTTGTCTGAACAAAAAAGATTTTTATGATTTATGAAGCTCCACTTGCCAGTGCGGTTGGACTGGTCGATCATCGGCTGGACGATCCTTCTCCTTGCATTAATAAACCTAAAGGAGGAGAGAAAAGAGAGAGAAATGCTGGTAAAAAACCCCCAAAAACATATTTTATTAGTAATGTTTGCATCACGTTTTGATCAAACCCTTTTTCAACAGTAAACTTTAATGTATAACTTGTGTGCTTCTGACATGATTAAGACCTCTGATTATGTGACTTAATTTTGCCTGGTGAATTATAAAGTAATTTGAAGTACCTAAACCATATCTCAATATCAAAATGTCATAGCGCCTTGTGGGTGTTTTTTTGACAAAACATCCTAGCAATGACCTAGGAAGTAATAAGAAAATCCTAGGAACTAAAAACAGCAGCACAGCATCACCCTGACAACCACCACCAACAATCCAGCTTGTTTTAAACATGCCACTCATCTTTTCTTAAAAAAAATCGAGTTAATTTTAACAAAGAATTTGTATGAACTCCTTTTGCAGCTCTTTAGGACTTTAATGCTTTCTACATATATTCCCATGCTATGCTTGACCTTTCACCCCCTGACTCAGTGACCTCACACCCTGGGCAGCAGCGCAGCTCTGCTCTTTCTCAGCCTAAAAAATTCCCTGTGACCTCTGACCTTTGGGTGCCAGGGCACAAGTCCACACATGATTAATGACTCCTCTGCGTCACCCCAGGTGGTTTGCTTCCATTTTAACCTTCACAAAGCAGGGGATGTTCTGCTTTTCATTCGCAGGAAGTGAATTACGCACACAGCCAGAGGTGTCGAGATCTAAAATGCTGAAGGCCATATGACCCTACTTTACATTAGAACAGCTTTAATGAAAATTTTAGGTAAATGGTCAACTTTATTTAAATGAAACATGTAAGCACCACCTGATCACAAGGAATTTTCTCTGATTTTGCAGCATTGAATAATTGAACATCAGTTTGGATGCAAGGACTAATAATAGATATTGCTGTGGCCGATATACCAGCTGATATTTGGAATTTTTTTATTATAGGCATTGGCAGATAAATCTTAATGTTCAGCTGCCATATATGCTTTTTTAAAATCAGTATCAGCAATGGTGATGTATAATAGTTGATAAGGTCAATGGTGCAATAAGACACTGAAAGGACTCTTTCAGTACATGTATTGCAGTCCAATATGATTTTTTGCGAAAATGGTGGCATTATGCACATGTGTATTATGTGTTTCTTTACAACTACAGGCCTGGCATGCATAATACAGCATTTTAGTTGTGTAAACGAGAATCATTTTGACAACACTGTCACCTGCGCACAAAACTGTTCAAAAACACACGTAAAACTTCTCCATTTCTGTACGGTTATTTAAAACATAATATAGATCAGAATTCAACAATTAGCAAATGTAATTTTGTGTATTGTAGACTTGTTTTTTGTACCACCAGGGGCACTTTGCATACCACAGTAAGATAATCACTGTTTTGGGTCATGAGTTGTCAGCTGGTGAGGTCACGACCCGGTGATGGGTCACAGGTCTGTCCTGATAGGGTCACAGACAGCAGGGGAAAAAACGGTGCTAAATGCAATTCATAAAATTCAAGTAACCAAACAGTCACACATGGTTAGGATAGCAAAATAAATAGGATAATCGTCTTTTGTGTACTTTTGGTATGATACATATTCTTGATACTGTAACGTCCAATGTATAATCTGACACCAGCTTTGGATTAATGCTAAGCAAGAAAAAGGACAAGAAGAATGAACAGTATAACAGGTATAATTTTTAATGCTTTTCTAAGGTTGTTGAGGGTCAGCATCCCCCATAACTCCGCCCGTTAGGTGACCAATCAGAGATAAGAGCCGTATCCCTGACGGGGAAGAGCCCATCCCACTCTTAAAGGGGGTTAAAAGCTGACCCCTCACTGAACCCCTCTTCTCACCACGAGACCGAGTTTACGAGCTTCATGCTTTTGCCTGTTCTCCACAAACACACACACTCTCACACAACCCAACATGCACGGCACACTCATAACAACGCTACGCAGCGAGTGAAATATTTGGGGGCCCTTTCTCATGCACTAGGGAGCAAAGAAACGCATTCTACCTTGAACCGTGTACAGCGGGGTCCAAAAGTCAGAGATTGTTAATAAAATACTTCTATTCTGCGTTCTAACATTCAAGTTTTTAATACAAACTATATTACTACTTAAAAATAGTGCATCCTATTTTATCTTTTTCACGTATGCACAATTTCAAAATGTAAGTACAATTTCAAAAAAATTTGTATGATGTCTCAGACTTTTGGACCTCGTTGTACTGTACATGCCTATAATTCAACCTCTATGATATGTGTTGCCGGTCGACTCTTAGACTCGCACACAAATGTCCTGGTCTGGAAACTATAGACATAAAATGTTCTTTCGGCTCACTGTATTGTGAGGTCACTGAGAGGACAATGTCGCTTTTTATGAGTGTGTGTCCGCGTTTAAATAAACCAGTCCAGCTGTTCCTTGTGATAATTTCTGTTTAATTTGACAGCAGCTCGTTTTCACTCTTTGCCTCCCTTCACCTGTTCCTCCTCACACACACACACACACACACACTATGTTTGTATTGGGCTTTGAGGAGCATCTAATGTATTTTCACTCTGCTAATTTATCTGCTAATTGATATTGTTTACAGTGATGGCCAAAAGTTTACTCTTCATTCGATAATTCGTCAAAAACTACAACACATGTGCAAAGTTTATAAAGCCCAGGAGAATGACTATAAAATATTACCACAGGAGAGAATCAAACATATTAATAACAGGTAAAATTGTAGTCAATTTATGCTTTATTTCCTTGAAGTGTGTTTCGTATATTAAAATAAAATCCATATTTTTTATTTGTTATAGCTTGACTTTTTAACAAATTATTTAGTCCAGTTTAGGCCATTTTTGTACCATTTACTTTGTATTTTGATGGTTTAATCTAACCTGAAAGGGCATTTAAATGTTTTTGAGAAATATGTCTTCCTGGACATCACTTTTGGCCACTACTGTACTCAATAAAATGAAGAATAACTGATACTTAACTGGTTTAGTCAAGTCACAAAAATTATTTGACATTTCAGAAATATCTCTTTAAGCCACCAGACAGACTTTTAATTGTTTTATAACAGTTAGGTCTGCGGTTGTTTGTTGAATCATTGTTTTACATCCTGATGTACCATACAGAGAAAAGTCTTTAAGAAAATCTAAAAAATTTATCAAAGTGTGATTCGTGACATGTTTAATTTACAATCAAATACAAATGATAACAACAAATAAAGACCCATTTCCCGACTCTCACTAAAATCCAGTCAAATGTGATTTAAAATTGTAAACCACAAGAGAGGAAGTTTTCAGGGTTAAAACCCCAAACATCTGGTATTTCAGAAAAGGTATTGTGCTCCTGAAGATACAAGACTTAAAGCTTTGGCATGTATGGACTCATTAAAAACAAATGTGCTCTACAGAAGATAAAAGCCTAGGGATTTATTTCATTTAGCAGACCTTTGTTGTTACTCAAAGCAATTTGAAGGCATAACTGACACAGATAACTCTCCAGTAACAAGGTTTAAACCAAAGACCTTTGAGTTACAAGCTCAGATTTTCAACTACTACACCACCACCCCAAGAGTGTTATTATAGACATTAAAGTAGTTTGTTATAGTCTATTTATCGGTTAGGATGTCAGTCACTTTATACAGCAATGCTCCCAGAAATGTTATTCCTGGAATCATAACTAATGTGGAGGCACCACAGGTTATTTCCTTTCACATTCAGACAGTTCAGAACATACACTCTAAAAACTAAAGCTTATTTTATGGTTCTGTGCAACAAAAATAGGATTTTATGGAACTTTATGATTCTTTGGAGATTAAAAAGGTCTGGACGATCTTCCTAAGAACTGTGGAATAAAAGACCTTTGTGGAACTTTGAAAGGAAAATAAAAAACCTTTTTACTTTCACTGAAAGTTGTATTTTAGGAAGTAGAGCAAAACATGCCTGACATTACAGATCAATAACATCTGGATGGCATTGAGCTTTTTGTTCTGTAGTGTGTGATCAATGCTTACCAGTTGTTGACCTGCAGAATGGTCAGTCCTGTGTCCTGAGACAGTTGCCTCTTCTGTTCCTCAGAGGGGTACGGGTGCTACAAACAACAAACAAAAAAACATCAACAACTACTCTACAAACATCGTGCATGTGGAATATTTTAAGGTGCTGTGTGTTCTGCTAGTGATTTATGTCTGAAATTATATAATAAAAATTGATACATAAACCAATATATGCATATGAATGATTAATTTGTTTTTGTTTTGTGTTTGCATATGTACCAAACAGATTTATTATGTATCTTATGCTAGGCGAATCAGGCTTAAAGGGACAGTTTACCCAAAAATAAAAATTCTTTCATTATTTAATTTAATTCCAAACCTGTATGACTTTCTTTCTTCTGCCGAACACAAAAAAAGACATTTTTATAACTTCGGCCCCTATTGACTTTCCATAAAACCACTGAAACATTTCTCAAAATATCTTTTTTTTTGTGTATTTCACAGTAGAAAGAGTCACATACCGATTTTAACAACATAACATAATTTTTAATTTTGGGTGAACTATCCCTTTGACTCTAAAGAAAACCCATTTGTAAATCCAATCGCTGCCATTTGGGATTTAGCCTCCAAGCCACAAAGTCATTACAAATTGCTATCCTGTAACCAAGGGCGACGGCTGTAACAACCGAAAAACCCTTTCGCTAAACCCCAAGGATCTGCACTCATTGACAAAAGAGAAGGTCTCAACCTGTAATTAGCCAACTGATCCTGGGTCAGCTCTGGAAACCTCAACAAGATTTTGAAATGAATGAAACTGATTCTGGAGCAGCGGTTTTACAGCAGCGACTATAAACACCTCACCCATGAATTACTCTCTCTTAACACCTGTTGCAGGGCGAGAGCTCTGGTAGCAAATGGTGTGTAACTTTACGACCGAGCGAGCCGTGCTGGCTGGAAGTGTGTGCAGGCCTCCAATTAATGTGTGTGTGTGTGTGTTCTGTGAAACTCAATGAAGAGTTGAAGGTGTGTGTGGGGTCATTATCCTGTTTACAGAGGCAGTAAAGCTGTTAGGGCTCTAATGATCAGTAATTCAGAGTGAACGGTACTTAAAAAGAGTCTTAAACACGCCCTGACTCACCTATAACTGCAGCTGTGTGTGTGTGCGTGCGTGTGTGTGTGTGTGTGTGTGTTGGCCCATGTATTGTATTCAAAAACTGTGTCTAGACTTTAGACCACTCTAAACAATCTAATCTAGGCTAAACAGGACAATGTTCGACAATTTATTTAGTAACAACTACTACTGTTTACTGTTCATACTACTACTGATCATTTCTGTGTAGTGCAGATTTAAGTGTAATATCCTAATTTTGAGATATATAAATACAACTATGGGGGTGCTAGGCTAAAATGGTTTAAATTAACCCAGAAAATGTCCATATTTGACTTATCCATGGGTTGAAACAATACAGCATAGGTTAATATAACCTGTTAACTGTCATCGTTCCACACATTAAACACATCCATCACTTTTTACTTTAATATTTCATAGTTGAATTTTATTCTAATTATGACAAACTATAGATGGAAAGATATAAGGCTCAAGAATAAATATTTGACACATCTTTATAACAATAATCATAAACTAAAAAATGAATAAAATAATTGTAATGTTAATATTTTTCTAAAATAAAAAAAATGTAAATATTTAAAATTGTAGGACGGGTGGTGTATTTTCATGTGTATGCTTAATATGTACAGTTACAGTTATAAAGTTAAACTAACAGTTGGGTTTAACAGTTCCAATCTTGTCTTGAACAAACCCAGCATTTTAAGAGTGTGTGACCAAATGGAATTGCAAAAACAATGACTGTGTCCAAACAAAACCATTTGTTTGGTCAGACCAACAGCAATACGGACTCAAAAATCAGGCCATTGGCCAAAGCCACGTGCTTAAACCAACAGAGCAAGTGATAGCACCACAAAGCCTTTTCAGAAAAATCAATCTATAAATAGTTTATCTATAGTTGTTTCTGTATATTAAGCCAAATCAACACAAATTATACAATCAAAGATATACAAATACATAGTTGGTAATAGCTTGTAGTATATTTATCTGTTTTTTAAAGTAGATTGACTGTCGCTTAAATTATCTTGGCAAGCAGTTGTTTTAATAAAGCTTCCCAGACACTGCATAAAACAGATTTTCAGTTTACAAAAAAAGACCCAGCAGGCCAACTGTGATTTTCATTAACTTTGCAGTTACAATCTTTAGTGTATCCCAAACCAAGGCTTCACTTTTCTGCCTGATGCTTCTCTGTTTCATCTCCGTTTAACCCCCCCAGACTGCCACCTTCTCCGTTTACGAAAAATCTCTGGCCGTGATGAATCACCTCTCCCCTCTTTCATTCTCTCTCAACATTTTTTCTTTCTCCATCCCTTTCTTTCACGGGCAAGGACGGAAATTCCCTGTAGGTCTAGCAGAACCCGGGTCCCCAGGAGAAGCTGTCAGAGCGGTAATGGATGGTGTTTTGATAACAGTGAGTTCGACCCTGGAGAGACCCTGGAGGGGGGTGGAACCCCAGCAGATCCATCCTCGCACAACATGCCCGTGCAGTTTGGATAAATGAACTCCACCGCCAACCCCCACGAAAGCCCTCGGCTCCTCATTTTTGGAGACTGACGCTAATTGCGTCTCCCTCATTACGGCCAAATGCTCAACACTTCAAAGGAAAACTGAGCCTGGAGAGAAACAGGCTTAAACAGTAGCATAAAATGCCTAGAGTATAAATAAATGCAGAAGATGGTTGGTTTTAAACAAGAGTTTAAATAAGAACCGCCTAAATGCAAAAGTGGTGGATGGAATTGAGGAATAATTCACCAGTAGTTGATCACATTCAGTTTCGAGTCCTCTAAAGACGTAATGTGATGTAATCAATGCGATGTCTTGTGCAACATTTGGGAGCTGCAGCGGAAGATATTCAAAGAATAAAAGATTTTTTTTCAAAGATGTTTTTTAAATCAGTGCCCGCTGTCTGCTACCACAGAAAGAAGGGTAATCAGCAACGTTTGCAAAATCAAATTTACAGCTGACAAACACAAATATGCCGATTAAAAATGATGGCTAAGGTGGGTGGCTGGAAAACATATGAATTACATTTTTTGGTGCTTCTCGTATTTCTAAACGTTAGACATCAAACAGACAGGCTTATGTGTTTATTGTGTTTGTGCGGTTGCTGAATGAAACAGAGGCGACTGTACTGGAATAAAAACAGCCACGGGGTGGGGGCGTTCTTTTACACCCATGACCTTTGACCCCCCATTGAGCTTAGGGAATGTTGTAATGTCATCTATCTGCATGCTCGCCATCAATATCCGCGCCCTTGATGTCTACAATCCACATTCTGTCTCTTATGTTTACTTTAAATGCTGGTGAAGTATCTTTGGTCATTTGTGCTGGGTGACACAGCGGGGTCACTGCAAATGGCCCGTATCTGTAGAATATTGAAACAATATATGTAATATTTACTTTTATTATGTTTTCCATGCTACTTTCAGCTTTACTTTTTGCTTGCTTTTTGTTAAAAATGTGTAAAGTTTCTATACTTTATATAATGAATACAACAAAAACATTAGAAAAGTTAAGAACTAGACGCAAAAAAAATCATTGTTATTCTATAACGTTGAATAGTCAGGCAGTTTTGTAGCTCTGGTCGTTCACATCTGCACCAAACGATCCTCTAATAACCCAATCCAGATCACTGCCTTTATATTGAACGCATATAAACAAGTGTTTATGAGGTGCTGTGTGTTTGTGAGGAGGTTTCAACAAGTTTCCCACTGAGAAAGGAGGAGAAAAGCCACAAGAAAGCAGAGTTTGATTAAAAAGAGCTTGTGTCTGTTAAATCCAGCAACATTGATCATATATTCAAGGCTTTGAGTTGTGTTCTCCCACTTGCCATGGAGACAATTATTACACCGTACACATGACAACAGAAAGGAAACCCTGTTTGTGCTTCACCCCTAATATATTGTTACATTGGTAATTAGTGCATGTGTGTGTGTGTGTGTTTGTGTTTGTTCACTAACTAGCCTCTAGATAATGTACGGGCGTCAGTGAGTTCAAAATAACATGGGTGGGCAGGTTTAGACACGCCACCACCAGCTTCTTTAGCGGTTAATCACAGATGATGAATAGATCTATATAGATAATATCGTTATATATAAATTAGATCTAACACAAGTCTTTTAAAAACTAGTTGACAGCTGTAGCAAAAGCCACAAACATATTATTACAGCAACATGCAACTGTTTCATAAAGCCATTTTAACAATTTAAATGATCTTAAAAGTATCATTTCCAGCATTATTAAGAAACAATAGAGACATTTTTTACCGTGAGGTGCTGAAACAGCCATGCCCTCATAATGTTGGTTGCCACTTTGGGGAAAATCCCTCTTTTCTTATTGTTTTTTCTATCCTTATCGGGGTCGTCTTCTTCTCCTGTGCTTGGTGAGGCAACACCCTGATCTAAAAAGTCACCTAAGAACAACAAATTAATAGTAAAGTTAAAAGGCTTTGACGCTAATAGACTTGAGGTTGTGCCACATGAGTATACAAGGCCCTATTTGACTTCTTGGATTGGACAGCTTTGGAAAGTTTCCCAGCCAGGTGGGATGTTGAAAATTAGATGTGGTCATCCAAGATGCCAAATGCCATTAAAATCTATGATTTACTGAATGGGATCTCTTATGTGAACGGCATCAACATTATTCTTCAATCTCTCGCATTTGTGCAAAATTAAGAAAAATGTGTTTCATATTTAATCAAGTTTACATATTTTTAAAATGTTGCCAGTGACAGTGACCATGTTGGGTGACTTTGGCCTCCTAGAACATTCAGATTGTAAATACTGTCGACTGCTGTTGTATGTTATCTTAACCCGTATTTAGTGCACAACGGGTATTATTTTATTGCATTAAACGACTGTTGTGATTTCGCTACGCTGGGTCTCTGTGGGTTAACTGTGTGTTTGTCCGTCTGTTGTTTCTTTCAGGTAGTGAAATATTCTGTCAGTGCCAGACTCACAGCTGTTAAGCTGAAACAGAGCACACAAAGACGCACGCGTGCGCGCGGCGCTCGGGAAGTATGTACTCTGGTTTTTATTGGCCGTGGTTGGTGCTCAAAGCTGAAGAGCACAGAGAAGAGTCTTTATAACCACCATGCACCATTTCCTGTCCAACACGCAACCACACACACATACACACACAGCGGCTGCAGTTATTTAGAAGTCTTCTGGCCGATGCATGAGTGTGTACGTTTGCGTGTGTGTTTGCGTGTTGTGTGTGTGTGTAGTAGGAGACCCCTGTGGTGGTGCTAAAGTGCAAATGTATGCTAGAGATGACAAACCTGCTGAAGCTCTGTTTCACTTGGCACGCAGTATGCTTTTTACAAACATATGCGTGTGTGTGTGTGTGTGTGTCACTTTTGGGGTGTGTGTGTGTTACCGTGTTCGCTGCTGTTGTCCCCATTGTGTGAGCTGGGGTGTCTGCCACAGGCAGCTGGCGCTTCAGCAGAATGAACAGATGCAGCATCATCTTCCCTCCAGCTCACCTAGAGAGAGAGAGAGAGAGAGAGAGAGAGAGAGAGAGAGAGAGAGAGAGAGAGAGAGAGAGAGAGAGAGAGAGAGAGAGAGAGAGAGAGAGAGATAAGTTGTGTTCAGTGTAATATATTATTGGTTAAATACAGTATAGAGCTGCATACCAGAGCAGTGCTGTAAGGAGTAATACAGAACATATGTTCCAAGAGTCTGAAAAGACTACAGACTGCTTTAACACAAACACACATCTGTATATATATATATACACACACACATGCATTCACAAAACATCTGTACATAACTCAAAAGACAAACAAACACACGCACTCACATACATGCCCAGGATATTTTCAAAACCATATTGTTAAGTTTTAACAGACTGGAAAAAAGAAACAAAAATGAAGCCAACAGACAGCAGTGTGTTTTTCCTTATTAAATACATACTTCCGGTCCTGGATGCCGATTGGGAAATACAGCGTAGAAAAAATAAAACACCTGTTCATCACGCCACTGTATATATCACTGCGCGACACCTAGAGAGCCAACTAATTCACTTACAGTTTATGTGCCAGGGACTATATTTTCTAGCGGAAGGATTAGACTTGACTATAGTCACAATATGCTGCTAAATTAAAACAGTAAACAAACAAAACAGAGCATACATGTTACATAAATTATCTTATTCAAATGCAAACAGTTAAAAAAGTAGATTTACAAAACCGATTTACAAACCGCGAAAACAAGTATTTGTAAAGCATATTCTTACACGATAACATTCGTGCGACATTGTTGTGATTAACATTTTTGTTTTAGAAATGCCCGTCTATCTGTTTTATTTGTTTGTCAGCTGTGTGGGAAACCAAAATGTGTAATACAATTGTCTTATTGTCGCACAAGTAAACAATTCTGCGCATCTTCTCTCTCTCTTTTTCTCTCTCTCTCACACACATACAGCTGTGATGCAGTTGAATATGCTCTTGTAATGTTTTCTTCACAACATAATACTTTGCATAAAAGTGATGCAACCGCAAGCAACGACCCACAAGTAATAAATCAAGATCCTTTACGTTCCGCGCACGAAACATAATGACAGTGACACATAAAACCACATCATTAGGCGATGAGGCGTTTTCATCACATGACACATAACTCAAAGGAAACAACAACAATGCAAATGATACAGTAAACAGTAAAAATGTAAACAGTGATGTAGTAATTCGCATTCACAACACAAAATTTGGGGTGTTTGGAAATTTGGGGTGGGGATCTGGTCTAAACTCATCTGTGGCGATAGAAAGCGCAAAGGTGTCTGCGCCCGTCTGACGCTTCTCCTCCGGGCACCATTAAATATAGACATTTGGGAAATTATCTTTTTTAAGGTGCATTTTTTCCACTTTCTATAGCATCAGAGTTCACATTAGTGCTCATGTTACTGTGTCAGCACTGAGTAATTAAAATACAATGTAACTTGAATACTTTAGTATAAATGTTACCAGAAGTAAACGTTTCGTTATAAAAAGACAGAACTGTGATTATTTTTTTATCTTATATGGAGTTTTATATTCAACATTAAGATATTTAGGATAAAGTTGATTTAAATGTGTAACGGGTGACGGTCTCATTTTCTTTCATTTTTTAATTCCCATTTTTGCTGTTCACCAAAATAGTTGTATACACATTCAACATTTAATCAACACATTACACCGAGTTAAAATAGTTAAATTAAATTAGTTTAAATATTTTATTTAATGGTTTAATAATTTAAATTGCTACTGCTTAAAATTTCACATCAGCTGCCCATTTGGAGATAAAATTAGTTTCTTATTTTTAAGTTTGTTTTACGTGCTCTCTCATGAAGTGCCAATGTTGCTTTCCAAGTTTTCTTTTTAAAGTTACATTTATTTGATAATGTCTGAACACGAATATTTTACACTGTCAATAAAAAAATACAAAATAATAAAAATAAAAATAGAAATATAGAGCTGAGGACTTGCCTGCTCTGCCCCCCCTGGGGTGCGTGTAAATTCTTCGCCATCAGATCTGGATCCCCCCTCTTTATCATCGACAACCAGATCTATGGGCATCTTTCCTTTCAGACAGCTAATGTAGCGGTGACAGAAATTATCGCACAGTTCATGAACCTACAGAAATGAAAAAGAAACATCAATATATACTATACTATATACTATTCTTGACAATAAATTTATTAGGTAACACTTGTTAACAGTTTATGCATTATCTAACACGAAATAACAATGAAAATATTTCTGGAGCATTTATTAATCTCTGTTTATGTACATTTCAGCATTTTTTAATAGGCCTGCACTTTTAAAACCAAAAGTTGTAACTGTTAACATTAATTCATGAACAATGAACTAACATGAACAATTGTATTAGCATTAAGTATCATTAACAAACATTTAAAACATGCTAAAATACTACATCATTGTTAGTTCATGTTAGATAAAACATTTACTAATGTTAAAAAATACATTTAAAAATCAAGTTAATATTTTGCTATAATAATAACAATTGGAATATTAAGTAATAAATAATAAAACCAACCTTCTCTAATTCGAGCAGATGAAATCGTAACACTTGAATGGCTTGAATCATCTAATATAAAAAGACCACTTATGTCACAAAATTGATTTTATTTTATTCAACAATAAAAAAGCGTTAAGTGGCGTAAAATAAGTATGATGAGAAATTCCTCTTATTACATCTCATTTTATTAATATAGTTGTAAACCCTACCAAATTATCCAAGTCTGGATTGGACGAGAAGAAAGGTTTTTCCGCCCTTATCTGAAATGTAAAACATAACGGAACATAGCGTCATTATATTATAAACATATTATATCGTTATTTCGTAGGACATCTATGCACAACTTTTCTCGCCTGACCTGTTTTGAGAATATTGTAATGTCTTCGTCAAATGATTCAGAGGAGCACACATCTCCGGTAACACCGCTTTCTCTCGGCGTACAAGTCGCCAATTCACATTTTTCGAAAACTAGTGCAAGCAGAGGGAAAAGGGGGTGTCTGAAAAACAAAACAATGAGTTTATATATCTGTCGAGAAAACAAAGTTTTGCCTGGCTAAACAACAAGATGTCCAGGCTAAAGGCCCTGCGTAGTACAATTACATTCTATAAAATATTTGGGGATTAAAAAGTAACAATTCTAAATCGCTAAATGTCTATCGAACAGACATTGACTAACTCTGTATAATGTATTGTGTAAAACATTTCTATATGCACTTAATAAATTGTTTATATTTGCTAATATACTAATAGCCTAAATTGGGGATGGGTTCTCCATTTTTCTATACATGTCTACTAGATTTACAGTTAAGAAATGAAAATTAAATGCATATTAAAATTAAAGTAAAACATTCCCCGAATAATATTTTGCAAATATTACGCATGTTTGCATAGTAGGCCTATTGTTGAAGCCACAACATTAATAAAATAAATAAATAGCCTACATTCGTCATAATTCAGAGGTGAAAATATATAAATGAGCTTGAATAGGTTAATAAAAACATTTTTGCATGGCACATAACAGGAACAAAGTATTTAAATACACACTGAAAGAGCAAGTACGTTTAAGAAAAAAGTTTAAAATTCTTCCCTGCAGCCTTCATTATCAACTCATCTTTATCATATATTAGCTATTAAGAACACATACCCGTAAATGGCGTCTTTGTCCCGTTTCAGTCCGTCGTTAACGGGCGGCGGAATACCGGGGGCTGCGGGGTGCGGGTACTGGTGCGCGTGCAGCGGCGGCCCGTGACTCGAGTGAACCGCCTGCATCGCTCTGGCGGCGTGAGGATCTCCGTACATCGGAGACGGCATCCCGACCGCATCCATGCCGTAATGTACCAGATCTTCGTACTAAAGGGAATGCAAATGTGATATTAAAATGATGTTTGGTCTTTTTAGTACACACATAAATCACCCAAGCTGTCGCTGCAAGGGAAATGCACAAACCTTAGCCTAATAAATTGCTCATCAAAACCAAATTAACTAATTACTTGTCAGTAGTTTTACAAGTAAACAAATTAATAACCGAATAAATAACCGCAAACCAGATCAAATTTAAGGCTATTTATAAAACATGCATTGGGCAAAAATAAAATGTGAAATATTATTGCAAATTAGCATTTTAATTTTGCTTGCTTTTTTTAGAAAACGTTTTGGACACTTTTAATTTTTATATGCTTCTGACACAATAAACATTTCATTAAAAACTACATTAAACTTACTTTATCTTTACAGACTAATATTCGGCTGTTTTTGTTTAACTCTTTGCAGCCTACCTTATATTTTTATTGTTGACAGTGGCTAAATTTCCTAATCAAAATAGAATCTGTATGAAACCACGAAGTTGCACGTGGGCTACCACTGGGTACGTTTTACCTTAAAAGTGCGCACAGAAAGTAAATTACTAACTAATGCAAGTTTTGTAACTAGGGCCTAATGTCGGTGTATTTATTCTCACACAACTATCCTATCCAACGACAGAAATATGTGTTAGGAACTCACTGTAAGCATCAAGTTACTTTTTTGGTTGTCATCTAAATATGGAATTAAGTGGAATGGCAAACAACATATTAAATATCTAAAGAGCAATAATAAATTAAATCAGGAATGAATGGCAAAAAATAAAAAGGTCAGAGTTTTTGGAGATTTCACTTGTTGCTGTGTGTATTCTAAAGCCCCCACGCGTGTCTACCCACCAAAATAATTTAATTAATGAATTAAATGACATCTGACTGTAATGACTTTCTAGATATTATCAGCGTCTCGTCGGCCACGTTTGAGGTTTTTTGTTGTTGAGGTTTTTACGCACCCGTTGCGCCATGAAGACTCCGTTTCACCGACTCCCTGTTTTCAACACTTCCAGATCTCAGCACTGCGAGCCCGGGGAACAGGACGCCAAACACCGCATTCAATACTCCAGAAAAGACAACTCAAGTGCCCGTGGTAAACAATAACATTGTAATCCACCCTTTTTAACAAACGCAACGCTGGATATCTGCAAGAAAGAAATCCAGTTCTCGACGCTGTCCGAGGTTCAAATAACCAAAACGTTGTACTGAGGCTTGCTTTATTTTTCTATATCTTTGTCAAGGATTATGTAGCCAAAAGGTGCAAAGGAAACTCCATTCGGGTCTTTGATCGCTCGGCTGGTTTATTCTTAATGCAATAACACCTCTATGAGATGTGAGGAGCGTGGAAAGGGAGGTGGAGGAGGAGGAGAGGGGGCATTTGGACTTCTTAAAGGAGACGTAGTGTCAAAACCCAACCCGTGCGTAAAAGGCACGAGACTGTATTCTTAAGTTAGTCAGACATTAGGAAGCAGTAGGTTTTTAAAATCAGCTTAGTTAAAGCTGGTTATTTTCCATACCATATAGGATAGTATGTCAACTAGTTATTAATGATTAATTGCGAACAGGGCGCTCTTATCCGGGGCTGTCCTTTGCAGTTTGTTTGGAAATAGCAACTGATAGCACTTTGCGAGCCCTCATAAATAAAAGTTTGCCCACTGTATTTTGACAGCCCATATTAACCACGTATTGAAAACCGTACACTTTTTTACTTTTGTTTTAAAGCATCCTTATAATTAATTTTTGCTACAGTTAATCTCCAATTGAAATACTGATTTGAAAGGAACTTTAATTAATAGGTTTTATTTGATACGAAACATGCCATTAAAGCCCAGTTTTCTATACTTTGTATAATTTGATAAATGTCATTTAAGCTATTAGTTGCCATATTAATATCGTATAGAATTCATCCTGTCGTATTATTCTACTTCTAAATTATTCTTTACCTGAATGTTAATAAACCCTTCTACATTATTCTGATTTTATTTACTTAAACAGACTCCTAAAAAATCAAGAATTAAAAGACGAAAGAAATTGTCCAGAATTGGTCTAATATTACTGGCATGCTTGTTTAACCATCCACTTGGCGCCATCTGCTGGCATTAACAAGTTTATTTTTAGATTACTCCAAAGCGCCTGATACATTTGTAACATTTGTTTCATTTCTTATGGTAAGTATCCTTTACTAGCGTATTCTAGTTTTGAAAAAAAAGGTTTATTATAAAACACAATAAACCTTTTAATATCTGCCACGATGAAAGCTGTTATCAAATGAAACCCATGCATTTTCAAAAAAAGTATAATATTATATTATTATACTTTTATTTTATTAATTTATGGTGTATTTATGTTAGCTCTTGTAAATAAGTATCTACTTATCTATTATTGTACTTTGCTATTTGGTCAGGCTTGTGGCTGTTTTAAATGTGCTTTAAAAAAAAAAAAAAAAATAAACTTGAACTTGAACTATAATACTGATTTACTGTTTTTTGGTTTGTTGTGGATGTATTTTTTTCACCTGTAAAATTACTCGCCGATTACATTTTCCATCGGCCATCAATTTAAGCAAAAAGTTATTTTAACTGCCTAATTTTACCACAAGGTGGCAGCAAATAAAAGGATTTTACTCGCACGGATTAAATGTGGGATTAGAATAAAACTCACTCTAAAGCTATTCATTTGCCTAATAAAACGCTGAATTATTTATCCTGACACATAATTCTACTGATGTGTAGTTTCTTATCTATATTTATAAATCTTATTTTAATACCAAATTTGAAGAAATTCAATTTTTGTATTTACCCTTTGCCTAGATTACAGCCCAGTTCTCTCTCAACCAACATGATGAGGTGCATCATGGAATGCTCTTTTTCGTGCTTGCTGGGGTTTTCGTGCTCGCTGCTTTTTCTTCATCATCCTGTCCAACTCATCTATATAACTTTTTTAATTAATTTAAGATACATAAACAAATTTGTGTTAACCGTATATCATTAAGGTCATGTCTTTAGGTATATATAAAATACGTAAAGATTAAGATTATGAAAAACATATTCAGTGAAGATTGGTTATGTACCTCCATTAGAAATGTAGCCCTATTGTATTTGTAGCTTTCACACGGAAAGTACTCAACAAAGTCTGCAATCATTAAAAAAAGTCTTTTTTATAAGAATGTGTGAAACGTACTAATGTCTCATTCATGCGTTGTAGAGCATTCCAACTACAGCAACAGTGATTCGACTCTAACTTTATGATTATGAAATTGTAACCCTGCTCTTCAGACTAATGTTGTAAAAGCACTAGGTGGCAGGCCCTTGGCAGAGCCCGACACCGGAGATCCCTCCGTCCAAAACGGGCTGCAGTCGTTCCAATGTGACGTCATTGCTTCCGCAACCCCCTCCCCCTCCAAACTCCCCCCCACCTCCAGTGTCGGCGGCGCTCGCCTGCTGCTGACTACACAATCCAACATGGAGTAATGAGAGATGGGGCTCCTCGCCGAGACCAGCGCACAGTCTTCAGCCACGGCAAGACAAGAAAAACATCGATATAGCCATCGAGACGATGCACGGAGACAGAATTACTGGCTTTTCGACCTGATGCATTGCACCCACTAAAGAATAAGGTGCAGTGCGCGGAGAAGGGACGAAAATAAGCAACGCCGAAACGGATTTGGGGGAAAACTCGTTGCACTGGACTTTAAAAAAAGAGGCGAGGTGGAAAACTAAGACGACATGAAGCCCGAACGATGCGTACCCGAGGAGGGATATTACTATTATTGTAGGTGAAACGAGGTGGAAAATGACTGAGGAATCGCAACCAGACGAGTAAGTAGATAGATCCCCTTTACTTTTTGTGAAAACGACGCATGTGGACGCGAAGGGAAATCTTATACGGTGTGCGCGAACGGGTTGCGGATCTGGACGAAGGGTTCGAGAAATGCAGGGAATTCGTGCATGTTGTTGAGGGAGAGACGTTGGAGATGTTAATAGTAAAAAACAATGCAGTGTCAAAGAGATTTGAGTGCTGGGCCCCTGCTGCAGGGCTCTGGTCTCAAACCGGGAGGGGAGGGGAGGAGGGGCTGGAGCGGAAACATTTTGTGGAGGGATCCTTCGCTGAATACTTTGTAACATGTCGACCCTAAAGAGGAATTACCTCTCTCAGGAAGCAAACAGACGATGGCAAAGTTCATAAGCACATTGGGCTACAATACCGAGCTCTTGTACGTTCTCGTGACAGGCACATTTTGCTGTTGTTTGTCCGTTCTTGGTGTCTTTCTTTGTGGTGGTCTGACATGCCATATCCGCCATTTCTTTTCGTGAATCGCTCTCATTTGCATACTGTCCTTCATTCATAAAAATACAGACGGGGGCGCGCACAGCGGAGAGAGCGCCTCGCTGCTCTGTGATGTTAAATGGGGGCCTATATAACATATATAGGCCTGTATATGATAATGTATGCTTTTAACTGTTGGATTTGATCAGACGTCTTCAGTTTCCAAGAAACAAACGCGAATACGCCGATAGTCACACGATCTTACGTACGCCTGTTTGTTTGCGTAGCCGTGTACTGTATGGCTTTCTGTCTTGCGCTTTAAGTTACTGTTTCATACTTTTCGCATAGCAACAGGGCCTGCATCTTTACGGGTAGTTTGACTCGCAAAAGCCGATCAAAGTTTTAGCAAATAGCATTAGGAGTAAGTTAAACTGCTCGTTAACTTGTTGAGCTTTTTATAGGATTAAAATTAACTTCTGTGACACACACTAAGTCAGAATTATGACGCTTTTTTCGTCTGTCAAATTTGGTCAGTCAATTTAAATTATGCCAGTGCGACTATAATTATCAGTTGAATGTTTTTTTCTTATGTATGTTGTCTGTTTGTAAACATTATTTTTAAAAACATTTTACTCCGATTTTGTTAATTCCTTAGTGCAGTTTTGTTTAAGTAACTTTTGTTTCCTCTCCTCGAGATAGGTCGCGAGAGCGTAAGGGATTGTTTTAATTTATGACACCCTCACACCCGTTTGAGTAAATACGTGTGTCAGACTGGGATGTAAAGGCCCATATAATAGCCCGAGGTTGTGAAATGTTGACTTTTATCGGTGGAGGGGAGGGTGACTGGGGGAGGTTTCTGAAAAAGCGCTCCCGAAGCGATTAGGTGTGTTTGACTTCATGATGCGTTGCGCAGATGAAATCAAAGTACTGCGAGAGCTATTCAAAAGCATATGGAGCGGTCTGCTCTCGCGGTACTTTGATGTCATCTGCGTGAAGCACACCTATTGTGAAAGAAAACAATTGTGAGATGATTAAACAAAGATCCACCGGAAGTGAAAGAGTTCGCTGAAGCGGTGAAACGTAACTTCGCTGTCACGCCTCTCGATTGTTTAATTCCCTAAGATGTGCCATGATGAATGGGATTCATTTCATAGCAAAGCAACTTTTGCTTTCATTTTATCTTCTCTTTTGCAGTTTAAACTTCTTGGCCCCAACGGATTACAGATTCATTGCATAAGATTGCCTTAGGTGCAGTATATCAAACCAAGTTTTAAAAAGGTCATTGTTTGAGTTATTATTGTTGGGTCAAATGTTAAAGTACTCTTGCCTCTAAGGAAATGTAACCATGATTTTATTATAGTAGAAGTGTAGTAACCATGGCTTTTGGCAGATTGATTACCTTTTTATTACCATAGTTTTAATATAAAAAGTTGTGCTAAGGCCACAGTAAATTTGTGATTACTGTACATTTTTCACAAATATAAAAACATGGTTACTATAGTAAAACCATGACTAATTTTTGTAAAAGCAGACCACAGGTGTATTTTATTATAGTAACTACAGACCAGTTAACTACTTTCTTTGTTTGACAAATAGAAAAGATTATATTTCTATATATTGTTCTATAATTTAAAAGCTATCAGACATCTTCGTGAAATTTTACAAATATATGGTTGATGTTTTGTTATTTAATCCAAGTATATTGCTTAAGATCATTCTTGCTTTTAGGAAAAAAATTGCATCTAGTTTATTTAAAATGTCAATAATCTGATAAAGTGTTTAGTTGGGGCATTGAATCTTACACTCATTGCATGTAAATCATGAGCCACTATATCATGATAAGGTTATTGCTACATTCACTTGAAAACATTGGATGGCTTTGCCTGCTTCACATGTTTCAGTTTGTTTAGCCTATGTTTCTTAAATGGGTCACTGTGCTTGTTCACAGTGTTGCCCCGGCCACTTCCTGTGTGTTTTGACCTTTGGGCCGTTGGGACTTGTGTCATCACGGAGCAGGTCAAACCATCACTCACTGTCACACGAATTCCAATAAACACAACTTACTAAATCATTCAGCTTCATTCTTACATTCATACTAACTTGGGAAAATCTTGTGCTTTAAAATAATATGCCACTGAAATAATACATTTTAAGCAGAATGTTGCTGTTTGCAATATAAAATTTAATGATAATACTGTCAAAGTGTGATTCTAATTAAAACTACACTTGTGGTTAAGTGCAAAAATCATCATACAGACTTATTTTATAATCTTTTTTTGATTAGTACTGTATACATTACCATCCATTTCAGTGTGTAAAAAACAGAAGCTCTTTTTCATTTCTTACTAACCATCATATAGTCGTAACTCGTGTTTGTTTGACTGTTTCGAACTGAAATGTGAATTTTTTAAAAACGTGCTGACCAAACCAGTGGCTTCCATTGGTAATGACTGTAGCCTGAAGCTGCGACGAGAAAGGCTGGTGCCCAGACATCAGACCCGGATGCCCTGTCCAGCCTCTGGGTATGTGGGAAGAGCCATTGGGGAGGAACGCGATCTATATTGATTAGACCGGCATGACCTACATACAGCACTATTACAGGTCAATAATATGGGAGAGAGAAAGAGAGACAGTGACATTGAGTTAAGGTCAGTCTAGATAAACTCAGCGCTGGTTCCTGCATTCTGTCAGACTTACGGAAAGTGCATGGATTCATCTCCAGACCGGCGGTAACTGATCAATCGCTGTTATTTGTAACCTTGAAGTGTAAGGGTGGTAAAATACTCTGTTACTGTTTTTAGAAACAAAGACGAGATTGCAACAAACATTTTACAATAAAAATAAAGTTTTTAAGAATGGATGGAGATCAGAATGAGATGTTTCTTTGTATGTGTGCAGTATGTGTGGGTGACAATGGTTGCTATGGCAGCTGCACATGTCATCGCATTGTGTACACAGTGAATTAGCCACTTTCACTTTTATATTTACATTTAATCTTTGAGCAGATGCATTTTTATATAGTGACTTGTTTGAAAATTTTAAGAAGAAGAATTGTTTTGTGCATTAGTAGATTTGGACAATACTACTTCATTGTAATTTTGTCTTATTATCTTATTAGTAATTCAGTAAGTAATTGGTTTTATATATTAATAATGTGCACTAATTTCATCTGTTTTTACTTAATCCAATTAGAGATTAATTTGAAGAAATGAGATGATGAAGTTCTTTTAAATATCACGTCCATTTATCTAGTTATGTATCTAGTATTCATCAGTTTAGTTTTGCTCTTATGCAGTTAAAAAAAGGATTCAGAACAGTTCATTGTAGAGAAGAAAAGAGAGGGTCATGTGATGCAAGCAGAGAGATTGATGTCTGGTGGAGTAATCGACTCGTCCTAAACTTCAGACTAGAGCACACGTGATATTCACATCACACATTCACAGTCTCTTACTGATTGTGTATTGACAGATGAGAAAAATGACTGTTGCGTTGCTGACCTGAACAGCACAGATGCTCATTGTTCTCAGTTCTGGTCCTGGCAACCACCAGCACTACATGTTTTGTTTTTCTCCTTTATCTAAAACATTTTTCAAATGAGTTCTCAGGAGTCATTATCACATAAAAAGCAAAGACGACACGACAGTCTAATAGAAACCAACAGATGTGTGTGAAGTTCCCATGAACTGATGTAGTCAGTATGTAAATTATCCTCTGAGAAATCCTGATCTCAAGTTTTGCATTAGTTAAACGGTCTGTCTTATTTTGCACAGGGTTGCGCATAAAATAGCTTCAATATTTTGGATGGTATTAGCATATGTTCTTGTATCATATGCAGAAGTATCACAGTCTCAATGTAACAATCTGAATCTGGTTTGCATAACGAAAATCATCCGATTTCATCTCTTTTAAAATGACAGTACAGACAGTCCCCAAAAACTAAATTTAGTAAACAAATTGGAATTGGGTACATTGAAAACCTCAGGCAATGCTAACCGGTCCGCAGAAGAGTTTTGGGGCACAGACACCTTCAGGGGACGTGAAACCTTCAGTTTCATTGGGTTGCAGCAGCATTTACTTTGTAGTTTGTGATTTATGCTACGTGATGTTTAATGCTACGTCAAAACCCATTGTGTGTATTAATTGTATAATTGTGTTTGTAATGGATTTAAACCAACTTGTAATTACAGAAACAATGTGACTTAACATAAGTTTTTTTTTTTTTCAAGTGCATTAACAATTTAATTCATGCAGACAATGATTTGAATAACTTTTTTATGATGAAAATGTTTCCTTCCATCATTATTATTTGTCACTGACCCCATGAACATGTCTTTCTCTCTCTGCAGTGACAGTTATATAGTGCGAGTGAAAGCGGTGGTGATGACGAGGGATGAATCTAGCGGGGGTTGGCTGGCTCAGGAGGGTGGAGGTCTCAGTCGTGTGGGTGTTTGTAAGGTGGTCCCTGCTGACCTGGAGATCCTGGGACGAAACGGCTTTCTCATCTATGGCGAGAGACTCAAAGACAAACAGGTTAGAAAACTGTTTGTATTTACAGTCATACTACCCAGCTTTAGCCTTTGGGTGTGTATCTAATATCTGTGTTTCCTGTGCAGGTAATCCTGCAGTGCTTTCTAAAGAAGGACCTGGTCTACACTAAAGCCACGCCCACCTTTCACCATTGGAGAGTGGACAACAGGAAGTGCGGGCTGTCGTTCCAGAGCCCCGCTGATGCCCGGGCGTTCGATCGCGGTGTGAGGAAGGCCATCGAGGACCTCACGGAGGGTGAGTGGATCCGTGAGGAAGAGAAGGATGAGTAAGATAGAGACATGAGAGAGAGTATTTTAAAAATTATTTAAAAATTAATTTTTATGTTTATAAAAAGAGGTGTTATTTGAACTACGTATGACACAGTTAGCGAGCTTACAGCACGAATCCTGTGTTTGTAACATGTAGAGTATCATGACTTCTGCATTTCTAACATGTTATATAACTGATGTTTCTGCAGGATCTACAACATCCTCCTCCACACTGCAGAATGAGGCTGAACTGGGTGATGATGACGTGTTCACGGTGAGTCTGTCTGTAGTCCCACCGTTGGCTGAGTGATGCATCCAAACATAAAGCGATACCAGTTATAAGTCTAGGGTCACTTACTCATTCTTTCTTTTTCTATATTTTAGAATAGCAGAATAAACATACAACAGAAGTCATCAAACCTATGAAATAACAAAAATGTGACTATATAGAAAATATGTTGTGGATATTAATAATAAATTATGTTATATTTAAGCATCTTTAATGTTGTCTCCCTTTACCTGCAAAATGTAGGTGTTGATCAGTGTTAAACCCCTGTTGGTGTTTGTTGGATCAGTGTGAATTAGCTTTTAGAATGTCAGTGTTTGTTGGTATTTGTTGGATCAGTGTGAATTAGGCTTACCATTTACCATGAGTGTGTGTGTAAGTTACGCATAGGAAGTGACCTATGATCCTCTTTATCCTTCAATTGCTATTAATGCAACACAACAAAGCCACACCAAAGTACTCAGAAGAGTCACACACACATTAGGTAAGTCAGTGGTACAACACACGTTGAATGCGTGTGTTCTTTAGGCAGTCAGCAGTAGTGTTTCCTCTAATCACTAACAATAGAGCTTTATGACTCACAGCTATTCATAAAAGCCCAGCCAGACACTGATTATTACTAATAAGAGTAGTCAGTCGCTCCTAACTTTAGAGAGAGAGAGTTTTAGACCGGGCAGCAGCTGTTGGTTGTCTAATTCCTTCTGAGATGAAGTCTAAAGTGATAATTAGCACAGCCATAAATACATTTTCAGCCAGACAACTGTGTATGTGTGTAAAATTACTGTACACTCACATTATAGTTACATAGATGCCACAGCAGATTTATTATTTTTGTACTGTAAATGTTCAGATTTCAATCTTAACTGGACAAAGGAGATGAATGGGAAGGCATGCTGTAAAAATCATAACACACACACACAGACACACACTTGAGTTATTGATGGCTGCATGGCTCTGTGTCAACTCTTAAAACAGATGCTCACACAAATACACACACACACAGTCTGGCTCCAAGGTTTAGGAAGAGCCACAGGAAGGAGACAGTGTAGATTTCAGGGGTTGAAGGTCACAGATAATAGCGCTCAAGCATTTCATTTGCGCACTTGGACAAACCTCAGACGAGGGTCAAAGGTCAAGCAGAATGATCTGTGCATTGTTTTGGAAGTTTTGGATGTTTTTTTTCAGCTCTGTATTTAATGCTTTAAACAGGGATGTGGTTTTTCTCTCCGTTTCACTTATAATTGGGTAGGCGGTATGACCACAGTCTTATAGCATACTATGAGTAATATGTCACAGTTGCGTTATATGTCACAAAATGGTTATTTTTGCAAGAAATTCAGCAAAAAGCGGCTTAAGGGTGTAACAAACCTCAGTACTCAAATTACTTTCAAATGTCTGTGCCATTTAACTCAATGATGAGTTGTTATTATTCAGGCAACTAGGTATGAACTTGTCACCTTTAACAAACCTGTTCAACAGCATTTTATTTAAAGACCAAACTTACTATAGAGAATGACAAGCTAGTGTGGCTAGAATTATTTTTGTGATTCAGTTCTTAGTCTGTAATGTCTTACAAATGACTCTATGATGTTATTTGGTTCATGCCGAGACACAGTGATCCTGCCAACATGCTCAAATTAAGAAACCATTTCTATTCTCGCTGTGTCCTCAGAACGCCACAGACAGCTCGTCCAACTCTTCTCAGAAGAGAGAGACGTCCATACAAACGCTCGCACCAATCAGCTTCTCCGAACCCCACCATTGCATCCTGGGACATCTTTATGACCAGCACCGGCACTCGGACCGTTACTACCTGGAGCAGGTAAGCACGGAATTTTTTTTTTGCCCAAATTTGGCGTATCAATATGTTAAAACTAAGACATACTGAAAAAATAATGTCATGATATTCTGTGCTAGTGCGTTCCTAATTAACTATATACTTGCAGTATAATATTTAGACACTAGGGGCAGTATTTTGTTTAGGAAAAATAGGAATTTGTGTTAAATATGGAGAAAATGTAGTAGTCTAATAAAATCGGACTTCATGTCTTTTGTCTGATCTGAATATATAATTACGTTCTAAACCCCTATTATTGATAATAACCGGTTATCCCGACATATACATAAGAATCATGGCTTCACAGTTATTTGAAATCTCAATTTTTTTGCTACAATGTGAACGCATACTTTTCTATTCTTTTCAATATTAGAAGATATTACAAATAAAGTATAATATGTGTATCAAATCACAATTGCTACAATTGTCAAAGTAACTTGGACTTAACACGACTCAATAAGCAGATTAAAATTCCACATTATTGTAACGTTTAACTCCACATATTCTCTTTATTTCATACAGACGGTGCCCATATTCCCTTGCTCACGTCACGTCAGGTTTCACGAAGAGGAGGAGGAGATTGTTCGGATAAACCCCCGCGAACGCTCTTGGCTAACGGGCTACGAGGACTATCGCCACGCTACCACAGCGACACGTGACAAACCTCTGCGATCGGACGCCACGGATGCTTATGTTGCTCTTACTAAGAGCGAACTGCCCAAACACGACTACACTTACTCTTACCCACTCAGTGGGGAAGGACACGCGACCCGCGGAAGCAAAACGGGCATCGGCGGAGGCGTGGTCACCGGTCAGCCACGGGCGCTGACGGCCAAATGGCTGCCACGGCGCGTGGACGATGCAAGGGAGCGCTTGCGGTGTGTATACTGCCAGAACATGTTCAGTCCGGTGGAAAACAGGCGCGGGCGGTGCCAGGAAGCTCCGGATCCTGTGCAGACGTGCATTCGGCGGGTGAGCTTTATGTGGTGCGCGGACAGCCTGCTCTACCACTGCATGTCGGACCCTGAGGGCGACTACTCAGACCCATGTTCCTGCGACGCCAGCGAAGACCGTTTCTGTCTGCGCTGGCTGGCGCTCCTGGGGCTGTCGCTGCTAGCGCCCTGCATGTGCTGTTACGTGCCGCTTCAAGCGTGCTACCGCTGCGGTGTCGCGTGCCACTGTTGCGGTGGGAAGCACAAAGCTGCGGCGTAAGCAACGGGATGGAATGAACTCGTGCATTTGTTATTTTTTCCCTCCCACTGTATTTCAGATGGGGTGGTCCATTTACGTTTTTGTCTCAGTTTAATCGAACCGGACAGACGTCCTGGTTTTTTGTTAAATGTTTGTTTTTATTTGTATTTTTATTTGAGTAACTCTCAGCTTCCATTTAAAAGACTACACGATAAATATTCGTTTATATATGAAAAGTATATATAAATATATGTAGATATAAATATATAAATCCAGGTACTTTATATTTTTTATGCTCTGTGCTTTGAAGGTTTGAGTTTAGTTCCCTGCGTCTTTGTCTGTTTTATTTGTTTTTAGTTTCACGTCACCGTTCGCTGTGTCTCTGCAGTCAGAGGCGTCTGTTCTAACTGTGATACACGTCCATTAGACTAGACAAACCCAGAAGAGTCCAAAATAGCTGACCTGTAGGATGGTAGGATCTTATTGTCAATTTGCCAATATTAATTTCATGTGTGTCTCACAGAAACATGTTGCATTTCATTATCAATTTTTGTATTTTGTTTAAAAAAACAAGCTTGTAAGACCATTAAGATTAGCATTTTTATATTTTTATAAGCTATTATAATCATAGAAATAATTACAGTAATGCATTACTTATTACTGTAATCCATTCAGATGTTTTACTGTACTATTTTTATAATTCCCATTATTCTCAATGGTGATTTTATTTAACAATAATACAGTATGTTGTGTTTAAAATCGGCATAAAAAAGGTTAAGAATTAGTTTTCTTAGCATTACGGTAATAAGAAATGTGCTTAAATGTCAAACTAATATCACATTGCGTAAAATCTTAATGGTCTTAAAAGGCTAAATATTTAAGATTTTATAAGTTTAAATTTGGTGTGAAATCTGACAGATTTTGTGAGATCCACACAAGCGTGTTATTCATGTGTCCATTATCAATGTTTAAAAATGAAAACCAGCCTCAAAATCGATGTATCCGTCCTACAGGATGAAAACAAGATGTCTTTCTCTCTGCCTTTGTCTTAAGCACAACACAAACAACAACTAAAACTTAACAAAAAAAAAAACATCTGAACACTGTGCAAGTTGTTGTGAAGTTCTCAAAATATTTCCAGTGGCTGGCCTATCAGCTTCATCCTTCAAACAACATCCAGCCAATCGGTGGACTGTGACAGCGTTGTCATGACGACTGTGATCCTGTTTGTCATCTGATGTTTTATGTTCTGTTCCTCTCTCTCTCTGTTTCTTGTCTCTGTTCTCTCTCTCCCCGTCAGCTTCTGCAGTAGTACTATCTAAAGCGTGAGAATAGAGGAGCAGGGGATTGAGTTATCTGTCTGTACGGTGCCCCTCAACACATTCTGAGATTAAAGGAAAGTGCCTGAATCAGACAATGCCGTCTTACCTTTTCTGTCCTGTTTTTGATCAATCACGCTCTTATTTAGACATCATTAAGCTTTTTTGGCATCTGGGGTGTGAATGTTTTATTTACAGACAGTTGTTTCTTTCCAAACCAGATGTTTGATAAATTATAGTTGAATCGAGCTCATGTCAGTGGCCAGTTGGATAATTTGACACAACACTCAAAATCTCATTCAGTTTCTCTATAGACAAATAGATTGATTTTGGTAACAATTAGATTACGTTTTTGCATTTGGCAGACACTTTTATCCAAAGTGACTTACAAAGTGAAATGTGTCTTACCAAGTAAACTTCAGGAACATAGTATAGACGCGTTCCAAAAGAGATCTTTCATGAGCTTTGAGGCCGTTTAATGTTTGTGTTTGTTTCTGCAAAATCCTTAAGTTGGTGTGATTTTAATATTTTTTAAAAACTGTCAAACTGCCATCCAGAAATGTCACTGTTAACTTAGAAACTAACATGGGTAACAATCTCAAACTTTATATATTATGTATAATATTTGTATATATTTGAAAACATTGTAATAAAATTCCTTAATGTCATTTTTATACTTATCATAAATGACTTAAAATCAGAAATGTTATATTTTATCTATGACATCATTTGTAGTGTTATATTGTAGTGTTATATTTTCGATTACATGACTTGCAATGATTCTTGAAATGAGTATTCATAAAAGAACTTGTCTAATACTTTTTTGCTTTGAATCAAAGTTTGTAATTATTCATTTTAAAGTGGATTGATTTGACTCATAGATCCCTATAGAGAAAATGAATGGGAAAACCACTTCTGACAAACACAGCTGTACATCACACACCTTGACACACCAGTAGGTCATTATTCTTGAGAAATGTTTTGCATGTGAACAGCTTTTGTATTTAAAAAAATTAATGAAATATAGTACAACTGACTTGCGAGGACATTTTTGGTGGTCCTCAGTGGATTAACAGACTCTTAAAATGACCAAATCATGCTTTACAATAAATGTTACAATGCCCAGTTTCATTTAGGAGTAGGAAAGCATCTTCAGCCTGATATGAAAACAATACAAATCTATGTGTGAGAATGAAAAAAGTCTGAATTTCTGTCTGCTGTTTATTCCTGATTCAATGAGAAACAATGTACATCAATGTAAAGTTTGACTTTCTGTTAAAACAGGAAGTTTGGGTGAGATGTATAAAGACCCGTTCATTGGATATTAAAGCCAATAGGCCTTAGCTGCATCACAATCGTAAATCATGATTTGGTCTGTTATGCTGTATGAGTTGTATTTTAAATGCAAAATTTTTATTTTTTTGTCAAAATTTAGCAGTACACTAGCTGTTGTCATATAGATTATATCAAAGCTAATATGAACTAAAAGCCACAAAACTGATTTGATTTCATGGATTTATCTCTTGAAAGAGTAACAGATTGAGCGAGACAGACGGGAAGATAGACAGTCCCAAAGGTCTCGTCCAGCTTTGGAACTGGAACTACAAATAGCATCAGATTCCAACATGTGCTAGACTCATACATTTAGACTCATACTAAACTCATCACGAGTCCTTCTTTGTCTCACTGTTAAAGATGAAAAATCAGCACACTAATGCATCTACCATTGCATGGACCACCAAAGCACCATGTCTACGTTGCCAGCGAACGACATAACAAAACTAGAACGATATGAACAAAGTCGGCTACTAGGCATTTCAGAATACCTTTATATTAGTTTGCCCAGTTTTAGATTTTTGCGACTTTATTACTCAGTCATGTTTAACCTCATAAACACATTGTTTTTTATGCATGACTGTCCATACAGCTCATCTTCCTGATAGCGTGCATCTGAACGGAGACGCCTCCCGGGCTGCAGGAGGCGCCGTGCTGACGCTACCTCAACTCATTCAGGATCCTCTCGTGCTATCGCACGGATTTGCGAATGAGTGTTTGTGAAACTCGGCTTCCTCCCAGTTGGGAACACACTGATACACACACCAGGATGTTATTGTGCATAATACACACAACAGGGATTCAACGTGTGTGTGTGGGGGGTAACACAGATCAAGGTCAATAATGATTAAATGGAAATTGGTATCAACATGTGTAGAGGAACAAAGAAAAGGGAGGAAATCAAGATGTTCAGAGAAAGGTGAGGTTGAGAAATTTCTATTATCCTGAAAAGTCTTCCCACACTGAGCGGGGACCTCGGAAGGAGCCGTGCGTGCATGTGCGCTCGCAGGAAAGAAAGGGCCGGGCCGGCATTGTCTCTTTCCCTGTGTACACCCTTGTTTGTTTACTTTCTGCACCAGTTATCTGGCAACCTGTCACAGAGCAAAGGAGTTCACTGTAATGTATTTACTATACCAGACTATCAGCTGCACGTTTCTGCACTTCAGATCTGGTTCCAGGGAATTTTTACAGTACTTAGCTGTTTAATGGGATAGTTCACCCAAAAATCTCTTAATTTATTCACTCTCACGTCATTCAAAACTTGTATATGACTGTGTTCAGGGAAACAAATAAGAAGATATTTTGAGAAATGTGGTTTTGTGTCCATACAATAAAAGCCAATGTTGTTTCCAACGTTCTTCAAAATATCTTCTGAAAGAAAGTCATACAGTTTAAAGAGTAAATGATGAAAGAATTTTTGGGTGAACTACTCCTTTAACCTTCACATATTTCACTAGTGAGGAGCATTTACGCCAGATTTTTTGCTTTTGCAATTGGGTTGCATAATGATATTGATAGTAAACATGTCCACGGTTCATTTCATACACCAATGAATTAGCTTGTTGTGCTCTACATGAGTTCAAATGAACAGAAAAACTATTCTTTCCCCACAGGGCAATTCAGTCATGTGTAGTGCCGAATGAAACTGTGGAATACATACCATATGGATACTGTTTACTGTAATCCAGTGTTTGATTTATACACCATGTTACTTAAACAAATTCCTTAAACAAATGCTTTAATAAAAAGGTTTGTCCCCAAGGAGCAACATAAGGCTATGCATCTTAAAGGTATAGCTACCAAAAAATGAACATTTACTAAAAACCTGTATGACTTCTATCTATTACAAGATAACACTTGTATTGTGCTTTTTGTAACTTGACAGCCCCAGTCCCCATCCACTTTCACAAAAAATGTTTGGGTGATCTACCTCTTTAAAAATTCAACAACACAGTAGTGACAGGGTTGTAACCTTAATAACTTTACAATTCCTTGGGTCAATCCAAACGGAGACCAACATTCTGCAACATTTTTGAGCATTTATGCAAACATATAAACGGTGTAAACTACAGTGTAGCGTGTAAATTACAGCAAGCGAGTCGCCCGTGCAAAGCAGCCTGGACTTAATTTAAACAGGCCCCACCGAGTCTGACAGCCCCCCTGTTTACATGAATAAAATCGGAAACAAATGTGAACAATCACCCCCTCCCCTTCATACACACACACACACATCCCTTCATCAGGCCACAGATCTGTTTCGCTGTGCCAGACTGTTAAATTACATAAACCTCCAAAAAGTTGTCTTGTTAAGAAGAGATAAAAGGGACACAGACGGCAAGAAAGTGAGATTGAAAAGTAGAGAATACTTGCTTACATAAACAAAATTCATTTTAGAGATGCTGTCTGACTAGACCTCCTGTGAGAGAGATGAAAATGAAGCACATATCATGTATGAGCAATTCCAGTATTATGTATGTGAGATTTTTTGTCAAAATTGATTCAACAAATGGAGAAGAGATGACATTCAAAGAAAAACTTTTCATTCAGCAAAAATGCAGCATTTCCTAATCTGGACAGTTATTAATGTAACCATTATATATATATATATATATATATATATATATATATATATATATATATATATATATATCATGTCAAGATCACTTTATGGTCATTGTTTTCACACAAAAATAATAAGTATGTGTACATATACATACACTAATATGGACAGAACTGACTAATCTCGATTCTCATCATGATAAAAGTCTGTTTATAAATGAGCTAGACAAGATAGTGAAGGAGAAATCAACCAGCAGTGTGATATATATAATATATGTGATATAAATATCACAGCTGCGGGAGAACAGAGTGAAAATACATTGTGTACAGCACATCTCCATGGTAACAGAGATGGGCGGTCATTCCTTAGTGCTTCCATAGTTACATGCCACATATTAAGAGAAACTACTGCCTCACACACACACACGCTTACCTTTGGTTTTATCTGTAATAATATCATAGTAACCACAAATTTACCATGGTCTTTTCATATTGTAATCATGATTTTTGTAGCAATACTACAATATTACTAATGGTAATTAATAGACCAAAAAACACGTTACTGTGCTAATTACTATAGTAAAATCACAGTTAATTTTCCTCTAGTTAAAAACCCAGTCGTTTGAAAAGACTCACTTTACCCGTTGGGTTATAAATCAGTTTTCTTTATTTAAATCAAGTCTGGCAGTACGCTACAAACAAAAACAAAAAGCAGAAAAAACAAATAAACAAAACGTCTGATTCAACTACAATACCCAAACTTGGCACAGGAATTATGAATGCGCGTGAAATCAAAACACAGATCTGTTTGTTTCAATGTGTCTGAAGAGTTTGAACGTGTGCAAACCCAAAACCCAACATAGAAACATTGCAAATCCAGCTTCTGACAGCTGAGTACAGACTCAAATTTATCAATACCACCATTATTATGTTTTTCATATTACAAATTGACAGAAATTCTGGACATCTCTGCCATCTTTGGTCTGGGAGTAAAGAGTCAGACCTGATGGAGGTACAGGTGTCGTCTTCACCCTTTATTCACAGACCATTTGATGGAGCCAAGAAATGAAACATCTTGCTTTCTTATCAACAACCAACATTTAAAAAACAAAAACGTGACGCACATACGGAAAAGAAAATCAGAGTAGAGAAAGTGAAGAATCGTGATGTTCCTCTACGGAACACAGCGGGACTGATACTCGTTAGGAGACTAAACAAACGGGCTGCGGTTTGCGCACATGGGGAGAAGGACGCGGGGTTATTGCGATGGAATGACAGACACGCTAATTAAATCCACAATCAAGACCAGCAGCCCGGATACCTGCGCGAGCTGCAACTAAACACGTTTAGATCTGCATGAATCTCACGAAAACACGTCCAGGTCACATTCAGACCAGAATGTAAAACAAATGAGGACGAATATGTTATTAAAATGTCACCAAATCTTGGTGGTCCTTAAAGTGTGAAACGGGTTTTGTGAGATTGCGGATACTAAAGATCCAGATTGCAGGTTTAATGGTGTACGACTGCTCACAAAATACACACAAGAACATAATTGTTTCCTTTTCCAATAAAGTCTGAAATTTATATTATTATTTTTGATGCATCAATAGAGATTCTCTGTACCGAAATGAAATGGATTCACATCCAAATAAATCTGGACTGAATGCTTTTAAAACAGCCTCAGTGATGGATTTGACAATTCTGTTAAATGCATTATAGGGATATAAGTTGGTCCCTGTCTTATTACATTTTAGTTAAGTCAATTAAAAACCCAGAAAGACAATAATACAGGAAGTTAAAGACAGTAGACACTTCAGCAAAAGCAGTCTGCCTTTAGAGGAATGTCTATATTTGATACTGTTGGCCACAAATCTTTATTTTCTTCACTTATTTATTTTTAATAGCAAACTGGCTGCAATTTTTTATTCTTATTACAAAAACAATGTTTTACCTGCTTTCATCCTAAAAATACATCTTTTCATGGTTTAGTCCCTCTACTTGCACACCACCTCCATCCTTCCATGTTCCTCTCTATCTGTTTCAAGCGATATTTCTCTTCATTAGGATCAATATGAACTTATGACAGTGCAGATGGCAAACAAAATAAATGCAAGGTTATGATATGGTGATGTATGAACAAGAGGAATGTTTAGGAGTCATTTTTGCAACACAAACAGGTGGTTTTGTAAGTGAATGACTTAGTTTTCATTCGATCTTTAGCGATGAACCATTACATTTGGAATGTCTTACAAACATCAGACTTATTTTTTGGATTGCAAGGAAGTTCAAGTATTCGATTGTTATCCTCAAGTATATTCTCTCAGTCTGCCAAAAACCATCAGTTTATGTTGCCAAAATGCCACTCTGCGTGACGAATAGTGTGGGTGCAAGTATGTGACGTTTGGTATGGGTGTGTGTGTGAGAGGGTGTGTATACGCGTCTTATTTATCTAACAGTAACTCCCAACTTCTCCAGTACGCGCATCCCTTTCTCTTGATACTCCTCTCGGGTCATCCAGAAGTTGTCTTTGTCCTTCATGATGTCTGCTAAGACAGCTCCGCCCAAAAACACCATGTGCTTACGACGAGGAGGGTCTTCAATGCGGATCTTGAATTTCTATAAAACACAAACAAAGACAGATTGAGTTAAAAGCAAGAATATGTACACAAGAAATAATACAAATAAAATGATGAAATCATTATTACTATTACATAAACTTTAAGTAAGGGGTTAAGTTCAAATCTTCATCCACAAAATATATTAAAGTATATGTATAACAAAATAAGAAAAAGCTAAAGTTACCAAACATTAGCATAGTATAAGAATGCAACAACCAACTGAACAACCTGGAATAGCTAGTTTTTCTTAAATCTGCTCTCTATAACTTTTGCCTCTGTATCACCATCTCTCTTTGAAATATAAAATTGCAGGTTTATGTACTTATATACAAGTCAAATGACATTAAACTGACATTTCCAGCAAACTCAACAGTTTAACTGTAAATCATTATTATAAGCTTACAATCTGGGTAAGGTACAGAAACTGACTTCATGTATTTGCTCAATAACTCAATAATATAATATGCAGAATGCAGCTTTAAAACGCAAAAGTTGAATCTATAGAGTAAATTGAACACATAGAAGATCTTAATGTAAACTCTGCCACCTAGTGGTCAGAGTGATCAGTACACCGAAAGGTTTGTATAGGAATGTTTCCTGAAGTGGAAATTTACAGACTGTCTGTGTTGCGCTATTTGTACCGAGAGTTTGTCGACGTCTCCTTTCAACACTCGCTCCAGGTACAGCTGCTTGAGTTCACGCTCCAGACGAGACGGCAGGCCGGGATACATCGTAGAACCGCCGGACAAAACGATGTGTTTGTAAAACTCAGCCCTGAGAAAGAGAAAAAAAATACAACACGGTTCAAATACTATAAACATCATTATGTTGTATTAGACTAACTTTATGACAATTTTAAACATTTAAAAAAAATATTACCTTTATGAAAATGTATTATAAAAAGGCAATTCCAGTGTTACAGATGTGACATTTTCAGTCTAAACTTGAAATTTATATTCCCACAAAATCTATTTCTTACCAATATATCGAACCATCTGTTTTTTTTACTAAAGCTTTGCTGATAGAGTCCAGACATGCGAAAAATATCTGTCTATGAATGGATTATCTATTTAAAAAAAAATGGAAATATACATGCGTTATAAATGTAAATTAAAATGCACAAACCTGAAGCCATTTGCACAGAATTGCCCAGTAACCATGTTTTTACTCCAAATATCATGTTAAACTATGGTACGTATGATAAGACTACAAATTTGTGGTTATCATGATTTTACTACAAATAAAATCATGATTTTTATAAGGAGAAATGTGAGAGTAGTTGTTTTAGGATAAATGCCAGTCTCAGTATATTAATAAAACCGAACCCATCACAAATACATCAAGACACAAGGATTTTATTTGTTATATTTACATATTTCCTTCTGGCTTAATGTGAGCCATATTTCACACATGTTGCCATGTGGAGTCCTGGAGAAAGCATCTGGCTAGCTAGAAAAACTATGCTATTGTACATTTTCCACTGATGTAAAAGTGATGGGTGATTATTCACAATTATTTGTCTTCCATTGTCCATGTCAGTTTCATTTATGTTGCATTACAGTATTAGAAACTGACCTGGTATCGATGTCGGCTGCCTGGATAGTGTTGAAGAGCAACTCGGCCACACCCACTCCCTCCACATTGATGAGATGAGGCTGAAACAAAGCTTCAGGAGCCTCGAACCGTTCACCACCCACTTTGATCACCCTGCCGTCCGGCAGCTACATACACACACACACACAGTGAGAAACTCTGTTAACACCCCTTCTCAGTTCTTAAACTGTTTTTAGGTGGTGTGAAACCTCCACTAAAATAAGAACCATGTCAATGTGAACTGTGAACACAACAGCATTAACCACAATTGTGCAGAAGCTCACCGTGTACGACTCCACAAGCACAGTGGTCTCCAGCGCGAGCTTCTGCTCCTGCTCGATGTTATAGCCCACGTAACACAACTTCTCCTTCATCATCCTCACTGTCTCGAAGTCAGCCGAGTGATTGAAGGCATATCCTCTCAACAATAACAGCTGGAGAGAGACAGACGGAGAGAAAAATTGAGACAGAGTGACAGACAGAAATATTAATAGTCTGTTTAGGGGGGTGTACCTTGATGAGGTAGCGTGTGATATCCCTCCCGGCGATGTCCAGACGGCGTGTGAGATGAGGAAGAGAAAAACCTTCATACACTGGACAAATATGAGTGACGCCATCACCGGAGTCCACCACAACCCCTGTCAGCAAACCTTCAAGTGCACAGAAACATGCAAAATGAGTCATTATGTGACTTGTATATAAAGTTTTTCAAAATATCTTCATTTAAAAAAAAAAAAATGATACAGGTTTAGAATGACATGAGAAATAAATAATGATACACAATACAATACAGAATAATGATCACTCTGTCTTTCAGTGTATTCTGCAATCATGACTGTACATACAGTACAATACTGTATTATTATTTCACGTTTAGGATCTACCTACCTTGAGCGTAGAGAGTGAGAACAGCCTGGATGGCAATATAAACCCCTGAAAACTGATAGGTCTCAAACATCACCTACAGACAGAGAGAAAAAAATTAAAATCTGAATATAAACACAAACCTCAATAAGGCAGGTTAAGAAATAAAACTAGGTGCACAAACCTCAATGATTTTCTCTCTGTTTTTGGTGGGGTTCATGGGCGGCTCTGTAAGCAGGATCTTACAGTTTCGTGAGTCGATGTTGAGTTTCTCAGGGCCAAAGGTGTAATCCCACAGGTGTTTCATATCATCCCAGTTCCTCACAATGCCGTTCTCCATCGGATAGTTTACCTCCAGCATGGAGCGCAGCTCGCTGGCCTCATCACCCACCATTAGGTCCTACGGGGCACATAACATCCCTCATATTTATCTTTATACATTTTGTGAATTTATCTGGATACAGTTGCCAAAATGACTCTTAAAACATTCCTCTTGTTCATACATCACCATATCACAAGTTAAAGACTTTTTACAGTTATATTTCGACTGTTGTGAGCAGGTTTTTCTCTTTACAAAAGCAATCATTTTTTAGCAGGAGGCTTTACCTTGATCTCAATGTTTCCCACTTTAGCAGTGGAACGGATGATGGGTCTCCCAACCAGAGCTGGAAAAATGTGCTCAGGGAAATTAGAGCCGGCATAGCCACACTTGACAAACTGAGAGGAAGAGAGAAAGAATTAGATCATCTTTATATGCGATGACAGAACTGAATTTCACAAAAACTATAAATGCAAAACAGAATATTTGGCTGATACTGATTATCAAACATCTACTGAGCAAATCTGATACTTATATGTTAAAACTCTTAGGTGTTATCCTTTCCGTTTTCAATTGATTAACACGAAAAATAGTTGGATTGTGCTACAGAAATTATACAATTTAGAGTCTTACTAAACTAAAACTAATTAAAACACACATTTATATTAGTAAATTTTGTTATATAAAATTTTTCATGATATAGCCGATATGCAGGTGCTTTTAAAGTGATCAAAAATTGGTCGATAAATATTAGAGGCAACATACTAAAACAAAAAACCTTGACCAACTCAAAACCTTTTTTATTGGTCCGTTTTATTTAGGAAGGTTATGTGTGTAATAAAAAAATTTCTTTTGCATTTTTATAAATGCAGCCCACAGTAATACAGGTATTAGCCCAAATGAACTTTAAATGTTACACACATCATCTTAAATATTCATTTTCAGGAATATTTTTAATCCTAAATATACTTTGTCAGAATGCAATGAAAAATAACACATTCAAATACTATTTACATGGCACAATTATAACCATTACATTATTTGGTAAATAATAAATCTTACAAAATGTCTGAATGACTACTATTTGTACTTTCTTAATGTATTATTCATTCTTGTACATTAGGTCTACTATTTATTTATAAAAAATTTTTTTTGATATGGCTCATTTGATAAAGTAACGATACGCTACTATCGTATAAAATAAAGCATCATGTTATCACCATATTACCTAATACCAGAAAGAGAAAGAATGATGTAAAATGTTTCTCTGCTTCTGCTCGTATGTCACTTCCTTTCTTGGCCAGATGTGAGATTACAAACTCGGAAGTGAGTCTGAGATCGCCTTTATCTTCCCTTTTATAGACGCAAATATACATGCTTCATTTATCGAAATGTGCGGATGCACATAACACCATTAATAACGCATGCTCATACGCCGACCTCACTAAAGACTAATTAAAATGTAATAGATGTTACTCATATCAAGTCGGAACGACACCAATACATACAATCGCCGCAAAAATCTATATGCCCAAACGTTTATAATCAACGCTTGGCTAAAATTTCTGCATATTTAATCATTGCACTTTATGTTTTGCACGATAGAGACCGTATGTTAAACATATATAACCGTGTAAAGTAAGGTGCAATCTACACACTTCCTGTTCCGCCGCATCTTTCTCCTACAATCCATTATAAAACCGCATACAGACGCCGAATAAAGCATCATCCAGACCGGACCGACCCGTGCCAAGTTCGGGATCTGACTTACCCCGGTCCCGTTGTCACAGACCACCACTTTCCTGCCTTGACTGTCCATCTTTCACCAGACTCCGTGAATCCGCCCTGATTTCAGCACTGAAGCCGCTGCTGCTGATCTCAGCGAGGCGGAAGTCAGTGCCCAACCCTTCACACTAGATCAAAATAAAAGTCTTTCAAAATAAAAGTCGCGCATTTACGCACAAACCAAAAATAATTTTCAGTATTGATAATACGATCTTCACATGCCACAAAACTCTTCTTCCACAATAATGACTTAATGTCGTTTTTAAAGCTGGATTCCACAAACAATGTGTGTCTGTGGTTATATAAAAATAAATAAATAAAATAATGAGGTAATAAATACATTTTAATTTAAAAGTATGAGAATTAATGTCCAACAGCCAAAAATGTTGGTAAACGTGGTTTATAAATAGCTTTCTCATGTAAGTTATGCATACATAACAAAATAAAGAGCATGTCTGAAACCATTTTTACTTTTCAATTTTGTGTTGCCATCTATTTACATTTTTCAGCTATTCCATCAACATAATCACTTTCATGGTTCGATTCTGAGAAAAGACATTAAATAATATACAAAAGCTCCACGTAGTAAAACAGGCAGATCATCCTGCTGTCCACTTGTCCCAAAGAGGACACACATCCAAAAACATAAAACACAGAAGACACAAGATAAGCATCTACAATTACACTCAAAACGTCTGTTTAAATGGTGACAGCAGTTGAACTTTATCAGATGCATTCTTAAAACAGCGATCAAGAACACAAGTTGTAAAAAATAAACAGCTTCAATAACTTTTAACAGTAACAGTTGACCTGAAATGGCAAAAATAAATCAAACATCTAGACAGCTTCCAGCATCAGATTTAACGACACAGTCTTTGCGAGTTTGAGGAGGTACTAAGGCTGTGATTCCTGTTAAAATATACAATTAAATAAGAGAACACATTCAAAAGTAACACAATGACTTAAAACAAAAACATACTCAATTCAAGCACACTGCAGTGTTATTAACATGTAGAAAATTATGTATATCATACAGCAACAAGGTGGCTTTCCAGACCGATGCTCATAGTCAGAGTCATTATTACCCAGAATTCTATCCAGTTACAGAGGACAATCTCAGAACAAAATACTCAGAAAACCCATTTATAGCAGGACAGCAAAGCAACAGCAGGATTATGTGTTTGACATGTTAGGGAGACAGCAGAGAAACAGCTGAATGCTTCACATCTGAGCCAAATTTACATGTTATAATCTAATTATATTACATACTATGATCAAATAAGAAATAACATTTTGCATAAACACAACAAAGCCAATTTACAGGACTATTAAGATTTGTGCATTGCAACATTATTTGTACGCTAATTACAAATATATGCTCCAAATTCTTATTCCCAACATGTTGATATTATTTAAAGCTTGTACAACAAATATTTTACTAATATTTTACTTGCTAGCACTTTTTTGCATCATGGTAATGATAATTTAGTTCAATGAAATGAGATAAATGTTACAATGCAAACAATCTTAAAAGTCTTAAAATAAGTTGCATTATGCAAAATATTACTATTTTTGGTCTGTTTTTCATTTTAGGGGGCAATATGAGCAGAACATATTGTTAAGACAATGTCGTGTGACAATTATATTGTATAATACACATAAACAGTTTCATTATTGTCAGTGCAGCATCTAAGAGAAGGTTTAAAGTGACATTCAGGCACCTCACAGGAGCACAAAGTCATCAGCGCTTCCCCTCTTTTTGTTCTTGCTTTGTATGTTGACTGGTAAAATGTGTGAAGAAGTGTCCACGGCCCCCCCGCTATGCCCCTCCAGTCCATAGTTCTGCCCTTTGCCCTCTACAAATGTAAAGATGGGATACTTCTCTTTAGATGATGCCAAAGCCTGAAAGACAACACAAAGTAAGAAATTATGGGATATGGGAACCTACCTAAAATTGAAAACCAACATATAAGTAAATAATATCTGTTCATCATTGTTGCACTTTCAAAGTTGTAATAAAGCTTATTTTTTACTCACATGACTGACATCCAAGCACAAAGACTCAAAATCTTTCTTGGTTTGTGCATAGAAGCCGATAGTGCAGCTGGGATCCATGCGGCTGAAGTTCATCTTCCTTGGCGAGTTGCAGTGAAACGACTAAACAAGAGACAAGAATGATGCGTCAGTTTTTCATTGTGTTTATAGTTAAAGGTGATGCTGCAACAAAAACAAAGCCCTTTAAGATAAGAAAAGAAAACTGCCAACTTCTACTCTACATTTTGAATAACTAAAGATCTAATGAGAATTATCATTAATAATAATCCAAATTTAAATGAAAGAAAATCCTAATTAAACACCTGAGCACATTATGGAAATGAGATTTTTGGAGAGAAATGGATAAAATTGATGACAAACACAAAAACACCCTAGTAATTTTAGGTCTGATTAAGATCCACACACACATAAACATCTATGTACATTTAAATATGATTCTGATTTTCTGATTTTCTTTCTTCAACCTGATGATTCAATAAATTAATTATCTTTTGACCCATTAGCCTTTTACTTTATTTAATAATCAAATCTAAAGGCTTTCTCTAATGCAAGTAATATTTTTTGTATGAATGAAGCAATTGTTCTTACCTCCAGAGAGAAGTTACCCTGGGTGACATCAACTACTGGCTGACAGTAATGTGGGTCTAGATATAACAACTGCTCATCTAAAGACAAAGAGCAGCCAATCAGATAGCAGAACACAGAAACACAGCATTCAATCATTAAATACTGTACTCCATAATCAACTTTATCCTACCTTGAAAGCCAATAAAAAACAAGGAATGCTTGGGTTTCCCTCCAATAATTCCTATACAGCATTTTAACATGAGTATGTTCTAGAAAAGGAAAGATTGTGTGTTATTGACAAATGTCAACATGAGGCTACTTATTCAAGTAATCAAACATTCAACATTCAGCGTAAATTAATGTGTACTAATTATGTAACAAATAAATCTTAAAATGAAATGTACAGTACATGTACCTTAACACACTCTATGTAAGACGGGTTTAATGAATCTCCTCCCAGTCGTACTGGCACTAAAATAATGATTGATTTCCATGCTGGGTCACTGGACGAGTCACACAACTGCATGACATCTCCTTTATATACTGCACAACATACAAAGACACAAGTGTAAGGCAACTTTTACTTACACACACACACACACACACACTGATTTTATTAACGAATAATAGGTAAAGACCCACTCGTGCAGTCCTGAGCCACATATACAGCAAGGTTGTGAAAATCTTTAGTATTAGCCACTGCTTTTCTGAAAATTAAAACAGAAAATGTCATAAATGAATGAATTAGACAGATGTGTCATGTGAGAAACTGGATTAAACCAGCCTCCTCTCTCACCTCAGCATATGCGCCACTACAGACGGGCCGTACCAGTCCCCCGCCTTCTTCCCAGACTCCTTCCCCAGCTCCACCAGCCGGTGTACGCCAAACGGAGCCGAGGGCTGGTCCCCGAACCACGACACCACATTCCTGTGAAGCGCCTCCAGTTGAGGGTTCTGGCTGGCTGGAGGTCGTCGCCCAGAGGCCCGTCTGTGGCTCTCGCTGCTGCTGGAAGATGGGTCCCTCTGAAGAACAGGGCTGGACCAGGAGGAAGTGAAGGACGGCAGGGACATGCCAGCCGGACGGGAGGGGGAACGGGGTCTCAGGACCTCAAAATCAACATCTGACAGCGGGTGACAATCTGCCCACCTCCAGTCTGGAGTGATTATAGCATGAGATATTAGTAACATGCAGCTTTTTTACCTGTACTTTAATCCAAATCAAACAAAAGGAAAGACAGTTAGATCAGACCTGGAGGCATGACGTGCTGCATTAATCCCTGCGCCAGCAGCATCTGTCCGCTGCGCAGCATGCAGCCCCATCCACAGTCTGTGGTCAGCGTGGATCCCTCCAGCTGAGGAAACTCCTTCCTGTAGGTCAGCCAGACACAGGACACGAACATCTGCCGGAAACGTTCCACTTCATCTGGTTTAGGAGACAAAGCAGCATAGATTTAACCTATGGTGTAAGATTGAACTATGTGTTTGTCTGATCAGTGGCAGACAAGACAAGTTTGGGAAACGATTATTGCTGGTTTTAAAATGATTTTAATGCAGATCTCTGTCCCTACTGTGTATGTGCATGTTTTTCTAAAATTAAAAACAGGTTGGTCTTCATAATCATCTCAATCAAAAGGTCATAACTTACTCCACCTCAAAAACACCTTCCGTTTATTTAGTGAGAGCAACTTACTTTTTTAATCTCTTCTCTCCTCCACCTGACTCTTTACAGCAAATAGCATTAAAAAAAACCCACAAGTAACAAGTAAAGTAACACATTTTATTACTTAGAATTAGTATTTCTCAGCAAAACCACCTGCTAAGCCTGGAAGAGAGTAAGCATCAGTCTGTTAAGAAAAAGTAATGCATTACATTCCATATAAAGTAACTAAGCAACAGGATTAGTTACCTTATTAGGAAGACACGCAATATTGTTATGTACTGCTTTTAATGTAACCATATCCCCAATTGCCTGTGACACAGATCACATGACTCACCTTCATTATTGAACACATACGAGTGGCCCATAAGGATCAGGGGAGATGTTGCATTGAAAGTAGTTTTGGATTTAACAGACCAGCCTGAGAAAACAAACAAAGATACAACAATTTAGTGGAACACAGTAACTTTTATATTTGCTGCAGCTGGATCGGTACATGCACGTCAAAAATAGCCATGAAAAAGGAACCAAGAGTTCACGTTTTATTTTCAGTCATAAAAAGCAGCTTGAAAACCAACCGTATTTGACATTGTTCCAGGCTGACATGAACTTGACCTTCAGACGATCCACTTCATCAGGCTCTCCATTACATTCTCTGACGCCATCAGTCACAGACCCGTGGCCAATGTGCCGTTTGGACTGAGGTGAAGGCTTTTCCTCATGAGCTCCACTGCTCACTATATACTGAACTGCACTGGGGGACACAGAGTTCATGGTTCAGGCTGTGAACAGCAGCATCGCATAACAACTTCAGCCTGAGGGAGATACATGGGAAAAAAGAAGATATGTTAAGAGAACATGTGGGGAAACAATGAAACTGAGAACAAGAACTAGTTCCTTAATTTTTCTCGTCACTTTTTTTTAAAAGGAGTCATATTGTGGGGAAACCATAATTGTGAAGTCTGTGTTGCACATGGATGCAGACTTAAAAAATATATATATTATACAGAATTAGAATCATTCTGAACTGATCTTAATAGTTTCTAGAGCAAATTTTTATTGTTTAAAAGTTGCTCTTAGATAGTGGTTTGATAAAGTTCTTAATTGTGTTTAATTTAAGTATCAACTCTGTCTCCGATGATTCTCCTACAATTGTTTAGAAGTAATAGAAATGGGTACAACTACAGTAAAACATACAAAGTATGGCAATTTAAAATGAATTTAGATAATCAGGCTTTGGATAAATGTGGAAAAATATTTGAGTGCTTATTCAAATCGTAAATAATAGTGACTTTTGTTGCATAATAAATATTTAAAAGATCTCTGGTCTTTCCTATGTGTTAAACCTGTACTACCATGGTATTACATAATTTCAATACCTGTGGGAGCCCATGTAAATACACAAAGTACTATGGTAGTCACCTAAAACAATCACTTGATCATGGCACAACCACATTATTTTCTGTAAGGGCATCATACAGTCATTCAAGATGAACTGCTCCCTGCACACGTCACAATAAGCACTATTACAAACATTGTTTAAAAACATTGCACTCCTGTGTTGCATAAACACACCTGTCTGCGGGAAAAAAGTGAGTCACATGAGGACAGGTGTGGTGAATACCACAAGACTTCAAACACATACAGTATTATACTGGTAATATTTTCACTTCCTTTTTCCTTGTTTATCTTCAGGAGGTTTGAGATTACAGTCAAATAAACTAAGATAAGGTGATGAGACCAGTTTAGAATGAGAGGGAATGGAATTGCACAACAATGCAAATTCTGTTCATTCAGTCCCTGTTCACATGACTGCTTGGGGAAAGATGCAGTTGCAGAATATGCATTATTTTTAAGCATGTGACTATCAAGTACTCCACAAATAAAGTAAGTGAATACCCCGGGTCAACACAAGGGTTATGTTGGGAACAACAAACTACCACACTACTCATACTATTCCTGCAGAGTATGTATGAAAGAAATACCTGGATGATCTACTACATAGGGATGCAGAAGAGCACACTGCATGAGAAGAATACTATATCACACATGACATGTCTGCTATCAACATCACACTATATTTCCAGTGTAACAAATAAACAACACCTATAATTTTAATGAAAAGGATAGTAGCTTCTATAATAACAACTGAAGCCACATGTGAATTAAACATAGTGGGGGTCACGTGATAAAGTATGTTAAATATATAAATATACCGTGCTGTTACAACAATTGCAGCCAAGTATAAAGAATGCAGTAAGTAGTACACCACTCATTTCCAACACAGCATATGACAGGAACTTTCAGTTCTGTCTCTAATTGTGTAATGATTACATTAGAAATAAATTCACACGAGTTTAAAATGGATAGGCATATACAGTTATCACGACAGGAATGTGGATCGCATCAAATGACAGCCTGATTTAGAGGTTACGTGTAATATTTAGGAATGAAGTGTGGCTATGTCGTGTACACACTTATAAGCACTAGCGTACTTATAAATCCGCACATTTAGGGAAACTATACTGAATATGTGAAAGATTACCTGGCATTTCGAAAGATCCTTATGATATTTTCTCACTTTTCCTAAGCTGTCTAATCAACTGTCGGATGTCTGGCAAGGACACTATGCGCTACGTGAGGACCGATCTCAGGCCTCCTCAAATGCCGTCATCCCTGCGAGTGTCGATAAAAGCCGAAGTCATGAGTTTTTACTCCTTGATAATCTTACGCATTTGTCGGACCGTAAACTGAGGTAAATAGTCCGTAAACAGCGAGAGATTAAAGCGGTATGCAGTCACTTCCTGTTGTCGTTGCAGATACACACCCTCGGCCCGCCTACTAAATGATATGATTGGCAAGAATTGACCGTTGCCTTTTGATGATTGGACGCGTTTACCGTCGTTCTAAACTGACGTAGTAAATACTGGAGTCAACGATTGGCTTTTGTTTTTTCATGAAACAAATCTAACGTAAAAGCACTATATGTTAAACAATAGTCAGGAATATTTAAATGAAATAAATTGTATTTTTGCCCGAATGAGATTTGTCTGAATTTGTACATCCGACAATTTTATATGAAGTATCTGAGTATTTTGTTAACGTCAGTATTTTATAAAGTCAATGAAGTGGTTACTGTATGTGTCAGGCAATGTTTGTTTAAATAGCCAGTTTTTTGTATTCACAGCAAACTATTTATAACTGTTATAAAAATATTGGTCAAAATATTAGTTATGATTTCTTGATTTTCATAGAGACCTTAAAAGGTCTATTAATCCTCTTAAATATAAATACATATAATAATATAAATGATCATTTTAGGGAACTATGATACAATATAATAAACTTCATTCTTTTTTGTTGTGTTTCACAGGTAATGTAACATTAACTAAATAAATATAGACTAGTATACATCAATAGTGAGTAAGGGGTCATGCAAGTGTTATGTTTTGTTTAAGGTTGAGTACATCTGCCTGCAGATCACTTATCAATTTGATAGATAGAATCACCCAACATAATATCAACTGTATCCAACTTGTGTATTTGTTAAAGGTCAATTAAATAGGCTACTTTTAACTAATAATCCATAACTCATAGTGTGATAAGGGATGCCAAATGGTCTATGGTCAAAGGTAATACCTTATATTAATATATAACTTAATATAACTTGGCAATACCTTTATGGCAATACCTTTAGAAATACCTTAGTGACCATTCACACACATGCCTAGCTAAGGCCCACATCACTTCATGTTTCAAATATTTGCTCAAACACATTAAGGTATGAAAACTTCAAGCTAATTTTTAAAGTGTTATAAAGTATAAAATAAAGAAAATCTGAAAGAAATAATGAAATAAAGACATCTTAAACAATGTCTTTTTTATTTCATGTTTTAATTTAATTGATTAACTGCACCTCAGGTAATGGGTCAACTAACATATGCTGTAAGTGGTAAACATAATAAATTAAATTCATGTTGACATAACTTATCAAAAATGCCACATAACAGTGAAAAGGGTGCTGCAATCTGAGATCATTTCTCCTCTGTAAGACATTCACATTAGAACAGAAGATCTTTACCTCTATGTACAATATTATACAGAACTTTAAACAAATGATCACAGAACATATAAAAAATACAAATCAGACATTAAATAAAGTGCATTCTTAAAAGATCACATTTTGTAGGAAATAAAAAACATACTTAATTATGAGCAACACAAACTGCAACACGTATTCTAAAACATACAAGTGGACAACTTACATTTATGTCTTAACATTTTCTATAGAACACAGTTTAATCTGTTTACCTATTTTGCAGCGCAAATTTAAATAATTCAGAACAGAATAAATAAACATCCTAAAACATTAGTTTCTCAACTTTTCAATAAACTTTAACAGTCACATAGTATACAGCGGAAACATTCTGGGCTGTGATGTTATGGGCTTTAACCACAACTGGCAATTCATGCTTGAAAAGGGGCCAAACAACAAGAATGGCATAACAAAATCAACATTATTAATTTTAATAACCGGCTGTGACTAATTGTTATATTAGCATCACTAAATGGATCAAACAACTCAAAACAAGTGTTTTGGAATTTTAGCCCAATTTAACATTTGGTAAAATAACACATTCACCCAAAGAGTAATTCATTATACTTTTTTATTGTGCATATGTTACTGTATCTTCATGTATCCACTTTAACGTTACATCCCAATAACTCTCTGATATACCTCTGTGTTGACACATTAAACTTTAAATAGATATGTAGAAATCTTCACAAACACCGAAACGAGATATGAAACGGCAAATACTATCTGATATGAGAGCAGTGCTGGAAAGAGAATACAGTGTGAGAATACATTTATCAAAGGATTAATAGCGATCAGAACCTGTCTATCCAAAGGCATTATCATGCTACAGTAAATCAATACCTCTGTATGGTATTACTAAATACAAATAAAGCACTCTTGGTCTATTCACCCCTCCTAATCTATGTAAAATAAGGTGTAAAATAGGAAAGGTGCACCTGTTAGCCATCAGATGGCAGTATCACCCAATCTATTCCTGCCACACCTCAGCAATAACATTTTCTATCAGTTTGAGTAATATGTTTGGTTTACACACAGAAGTAATGAATAAATAAATCTGATAGCCCAATAATATGTTAATGTTGTATATGTTAATTAATTATTTTGACTAGAAATGTAAAAATTACTATACTGAATCTCTTGCTTTTGTTCTCTATTTTTTGGTCAGCTCTTTGTTTGATGTTTTAAGGTTTATTTTCTAATCCTTTAATCAATTTGAAAGCTTGATAATACTGTATCAAATCCAACTTTATTTATCTATATATATGGCAAAACTCCAAACACAAAAATCCAACAACGCATATGGCTTTTAGGCCACATTTAATGGTGATTCAAAATATATGTGGTCGCCCAAAATTAAATTTATATGCCTAAATATTGCAGACGGTCAATGTGATTACCTTCTAGACAAACGTTTACTAATTTTCTTTGCATGTTTGTGAATGTGAACAATAATTAGATCACACAGAGAAACGCCAACAGACTGTAGGATAAACAGCATGCTGTATTAGCCAAGTTGCCATGACAACTGACATTTACGGATGCTTGTACTGTAAATATATAGTGTGCATTTATTATACAAACCCTTTTCATCCTCTCTAGATTTCTAAAATCACATCAAAAAACTGATTTAACAATATTTGCTTAAAACTGTGTTAAAGAAATAATTTACCTCAAACTTTTGTCAAAATGCATCAAAGCTATTTGGGGGTATTAATTTATTTCCTCCGTGAAACGTGAGGAGGTCTCGAGCCCTAGACAGTAAGTCATGCATAAAATGAAAGTGTACGGTAAAAGAAAATAGCATCAAGAAAGTGGTCAAATGACAAACTAAAACTAATTCATTATTAATTAGTAGTATTTTTCTCTGACGCTCATCGTTCATTTTTAAACGCGTTTGTAAACGCACACGGGAGAATCAATGGCATTTGACGTACGTGACGTCAATCTCAGGCGGCATTTAAACGCGACCTCTAGTGGTAGCAGACAAATAGCAAAAGTAAGGTAAGATTATTCTTTATTTTCTGTTTCTTACATAAAACTATCATATGGCTTCAAATACCACTTGAGACCTAATCCTAAGGACATTTTGTTAACATATTCATGAAAGAAATAAAACAACACCACATTTAAATGAAATGTGTATACTCATGAATGGTGTAATCAGAGTACTGCTGCGATATGTATTTAGTTCTTCAGTAAATTACATTCAGTGACCTCACTTCTCTCCGTTCTGGTACTCGGTGCCTTGCAAATGTGTCTGGACCCTCAACCTATTCCCTCATGTTATTGAATTACAAAGCTTACAGTAGAGGAATCATCATTCAGGTTGTGAATGTGAGATGAGAGAGAGCGAAGTCGCAGTGAGGTCAATGATCACTTTCAAAGTGACTCCAGAAGTCAAATGGTATAGAAATGAAATGTGAGCCTGTCAACTGTCATGTCAAGGAGGCTGCTTTACAGTGGCCTCTACGAGTTCGGATCACATCTGTAGGAAGAAGCTTCATTTTAACAGATACTTCAGAGTTAAAAGAAAAATGAGTGGAAGAATGCTCAACCATGGAGGTCTATACCTGGAGATAAGCTATTAGCATTTCCATTCATCTCAATGCTTGGTTGTCATCACAGCGAAACATGGCTTTACAAAATATTAAACTGTGAACATTGAATGTGTATTCAAGAGCAAATTTAAGTTTTAAAATTTAAGATAAAATCATCCTGCACAGCAAATTTGGTTGAAAACTGTATGTGGACACATAAGCTGATACTGTTCTTGGCCCAAAACTTGATATGTCTACTTACTGACCTTTTGGAGACCTTTCTTCAGTTTTTTGTTTCAAGAATTCATGTTTGGTCACATTAGAAAATGTTGAAATATTGTTTTGGTGTTCACAGTTTTCAGCATTGTTTGATCTGTTAAAGCACTTTGCGCTTGCCTTTTTTTCATCTTGTTGCACAAGCACCACAGAACATGCACCCATTCACTATCTCACACACACCTAACACACATTTTGTAATAATACACCTATCAGGAACTTTGAATGTACAATAAATAACAGCCTTTAGAGAACCATGCAGTACCTTCCGTTTTTAGCGCAATATGGTTTTGTTTTCACTGGCTGGAATGTCCTTAATGTTTAAGTGCTTTGAAACAGAATCCTGCTAAACCCTCAATAAAGGCATTTATATCTCCAACTACTTTAGGATCAAGAGCCGTTCTTAGGAGTACTGGCAGTTTTCAAATGCGGAGAGGTGCTAGAAGGGCTTTGGTCAACCTCTTTGGTGCCTGGCCTACTCCCAGAAGCAGCCTCAAGCTTTTCTGGTGAACAAGCCTGGGTTACCTCCAATGATTTGATTGTGTCTTTGGCCTTGAACCCCTCCTGAGTTTCATGTTTAATAGGCTCTATAGATTTTCCTGTCATGGTCACATGTGTGGCCAAACCAGATTTTCCACTAGGGGACTGAGGTTGGGATTTGAGAAGATCTGGGAGGACTCCAGTTGGAGAAGGAGTGGGAGATGGAGAGTGTTCCTCAACAACCTCCAAGAGACATTTGTCCTCCCAATCAAATGTTGCACGGTAGCAGCTGACTGGAGCCAGACTTTTTTCTTGCCTAAGTTTGCCCAAAGCAGAGCATTGTGCTTGGGGTGGGTGGGATGGAATAACCCCTTTAGATGGAGTTATGGCAGTTCTCAACCTTACATCTGAAGTTCTGGTATGGAGATCTATAGCACCCCTTTTTAAACTCTCAACATCATATGGTCCTTTACTTGCTTTAGATTTCTCTATACCTGTTGTTTTCCCAGAAGCTGAACTCATACCTGATATACCTTGTTTGATTAAAGTCTTTTCAACATCCTGTGTCACTTCTTTTATCAAGCATCCATTTCCACCATGTTTCTCCAAAGTGCCTTTGCTAAAAACATCTGATGTGCTTATAGGGCATGAAGGCTTAGTGGTTCCTGCTTGCTGGTTACCTGTGGTCTTACCTGCATTATTTTCTGCTTCCTTGATTATACTTGGACCTGTGGTTTTGGCCGACGGGGAAGACACTGTAGACAGGGGTGATGGAATAGAGGCAACCACACTAGGCTTAGACTCAGTTGCTGCTGGAAAAGATTTGGTCAACGGAGGCTGCCCAGTCTGGGGTTTAGCTAGACTTTCCTGCACAGTTGACTGACTTCCAGGATGAGTAAGGCTACATGGAAGGAACGTCTCTTTGACCACCCCAAGTTTAGCATTACCAGCCTGGCTAGGTTCACCTGTCCTCTCCTTGTCTCTTTCCTTTTCTCTCCCAGCAAGCAAGGCATCTCTACTCAAAGGTGACTCCTGTCTGCCCAACTTCCTGACCGGCTTCAGAACGCCCGTTTCTGGGGGTGAGGGGGTTGGTTGTTTGGATGAAGGAGAAGTTGCTGGTGCGGATGCCAGGTTCTCACCCTCAATTTCCATCAGACTCTGCAGTCCCAGCTCACAGTGGAAGCTATCCTTACGATAATCTGAATGTCCTACCTCCAAACTGTGCTTCCTCATCACCCCGATTCCTCCTTTCTTCTCCGATGAAGAAGATGAAAGAGGTGATCCAAGCTTCTCTGCTGACTGCACTCTTTTAAGTAGCGGTGACCGGGGTGGCTCAGCGCTCTTGGGTCGAGGTCTGATGATCGGCGGAGATGAGTGTAGTTTTGCAGGAAAGGTCTGGGTGGTGTTAGAGCTTCCGACTGTGTGCCCGGGTAAAGGAGGGGGTGAAGACTGAGTGGGGGATGGCGTATGGGCCAACGGAGACAAAGGAATGTTTCCAGCAGACTTACAGCGGGCTGAACGATATTGGCGGTGCAGTTTAGGGGAAAGTCCGTGTAGGGAACTGGGGCGCATGTGCTGGGTTGTTGCTGGGGAATTTGGGGTACTGGAGGCAGGAGAGCTGCTCTGAGAGGAGGTACCTGGGTAAAAAACATAAAAAGACAATCAGTTACATGTTAAATAAAACTTTTTAAATTCATTTCAACCTTTGTTACATTCTCCTCACCAAGGTGGGACGAGTCAGAGGTCGAGCGATAGCTCTGGGTGGGTGAGTGAGTTGACAGACTATGTGTAGGAGAGCCAGGAAGACTTTCACTGGACGACAGAGATCTGTTCAAAGATGACAAACTACGACTCGTATGCAGCAGGTTGGACTGCTTGGTTATTTTGCGGAACAAAGAACCACGCCTCTTACTGTAAATGATAACGGAAGAGAGAGAAAAAATAAATAGAAAGAACAAGACAATGTTAACATTTTCCTTAGGGTTAGGGCCGCAGACACATTGTACCTCTCCTGTCCCTCTTTGACGGGCCTTTTACTTCGTCTGGCCATCTTGGACTTGTAGCTGGACTTGCGTGCGGGTCCTACTTTAATGGAAGTGTTTTCAAAGGGTGTTGTGGTCACTGTCACCTTGTTTCCACTCTAAACAAAGAAGAAAACAAAAAAATATGACGAACATTACTATTAGTATTAGTCCTTAAGGTTAGAGATTTGAACCAAAACCATACAGTAACTCTGTAGCATAACACATCCTACATGGTTTCTTACCTTAAGAATAAGCTCTACCACCTCAGTATGGACCAATCCATGCACAGATTCTCCATTGACATGAGTGATGAGGTCACCAGCACATAGTCCCGCCTCCTGGGCAGGGCCTCCATCCTCGACATGCTGTGATTGGACAGTATTACCAATTAACCTTATTAATCTTATTAATTTAAAAAAACAAAACTAAAAATATAATTAGAATAGTAATTAATAGTAACATTTTATAAAACTATAAATCTAAAAATTTTATAAAACTATAATTAATCATCATTCTGTCATAATGTTTTTCCTACTCACCCAGACTATGTGGTGTACACTATAGACATCAGTATCTCCAATGTAGACCCGTATAGCACGGAGGGTAAACCCATACTTCTTGCCAGACCGATGAATGGTGATAGGTGAACGAAGCACTGTGACAGTGGGGCAGTAGTCACGGCTTGGGGAGGAGTCTCGTGAGGAGGGGTTGGAGGAGAGGGAGCGTGGAGACATAGGACTGGCCAGTGGAGAGCTACCCAACTGCTGCTCAACTAGAAATTAATAAATTAATTATTAATTTTTATAACGTATACAAAATACCCTAAGGAATGGTAATGGGAGACTGAACTGTACCTCCAGGTATCATGACAGACAATGCTGTAGCAGATGCTGATTTTATGACCTTGTTGCTAGGACGTGAGGTTTGTTTCTCTCCATCTCCAGATAGCTGCTGATGACGTGCTCGCCGAAGAACCAGATCCTTAGTTGCTCGCTGACTGACTGTGTCACTCATGGCGACTGTATCCCTGAAGACCGATGCTGTGGCCCCTGCTGTAGGTATGGCCTGTGGAGCTGATACCTCACCTGGTCTCAATGGCTTATCTGCAAATTTACAAACCTGTCTAAATAGGCGGTTCTTGACCTCATTCAAAATAATTACTTTCATTTAGACTTTCCCACCTTCTTTACTGGCACTAGTTGACATCACTTCCTTCGCAGCATTCCGCTGTTCATTAGCACTTGGTGATGATGGAGCAGTAACTTCCTCTACTGATGATCCAGGAGTTTTATTGCCACCCTGTCGTGTCACAAGCTCACTGTCGCCCTCCTGAGGAGCGGCAAACCGGTGCGTATCCATCAGGGCTGAAAAACGACGCCGGGCTCCCATTGGAGGACTGCAGTCACCCTCCATATACAGAGACTCTGAGCATGACAGACGTTTCCTGCAGAAATTAAACAGAAATAGAGTATGAATGTACATTACTTATTATATAATCATTATTCTGACACAAACTTTGTGATTTTTACTAGTTGTGTCTCTTCTAGTTCTACTTTTCTTAATCTTAAAAGCAAATTACAGTTCAACGGTCATAAAGATGTGATAACCTTTTTGACTTGCCACTTGCATTTTTATTTGGAAGGCAGACTTCTTTTCTCAAGTCTCCAGGCATTAAATTGAAATTTAGAAGATGCTGAAAAGTATTTTGCCTGTCACATACTGTACACACTTACATCTCGGGCGAGCCTGTCCTCCAGCTCTTATCTCTCATACTGAAGCTGCCCAGACTCTCTCTCTTGGCCATTTTGTCGTCACGTCGACCTTTGTGCTCTCTACGCGTGACTACAGGGGTCTTCTGCTCCAGCTGGGACAGGTGCTCCATACTGCTATACACCTGAAACAAAGAGCATAATTTTTCATAGTCATAGTCGGGTGTGTGTGTTTGTGTTCCCTTATTAGAAGGCCACTTCCTGACTCAAGTGTTTACCAATTACCTGCGTTTAAGGAAAAGAAAGTTTATTCAGAATACATTAAGTGTTAGAGGAGATTATAATACATGAAAGAACAGATTTAAGTATACTTGTTTTAGTGCCTAAGATTAAATTAATTAATTAAAAAAAATAAAACTAGCTCTGATCTTTCCAGATGACTTTTGAGAAAGGGTCAGACTGACCTTGCTGAAACGAGGCGAGCAAGAGGAAAACTGTCGTATCTCGACTGGCTCATCGTCATTGGTGTCGTCCTCATCGTACGAGTTGATGTGCCGATAACGCTCTGATCGTGCTGTGAGGGAGGGAGAGATGATGGTGTGAGATATGGTGATGACAATCAAGGGCAGAGTCGAAAGTAAATGTGAGCAAATCCTCACTGTCAAAATAGCTGGTGTCCTCCTCTGACTCCAAATGAGGGATGAACTCAGCTTTCTGTCTGAGTAACCCGTTCCAATCCAAACCGGAGAAAAATGAGTGCTGCTTCACTTCGAAAGCTCCTCCTGTTGCAAAACAACACAAACAACCAATCATAGACAATGTGAACAAAATAAACAGTCTGGATTGGATACAGGTGTTTTGGTAATAGTTCACCCACCCTCATGCTGTTCCATGTCTTTTTATCCATGAAACTAAACAGGAGAAATATGTTCAATATTTGTTTATATACAATGCAAGTGGATGGGGACTGGAGCTGGAAAGGTCCAAAATGACAAAAAACACCATAAAACATGATAAAAGATGCCCTTACATACTGTATAATCATTTTATAGTATTGCATACATTTAAGTATGGTAATTTAAGAGTCTCATCAGGTTTGACCAGTGTTCACAATCTCAGAAAACACCAGTCCCCATTCACTTACACTGTAAGGAAACTAATGACTGCTTGGACATTATCACAATCTTCTAACATGATAATATCTAAGCATATGATGTATAGTACCCGGATCAACTACTATGCTAGTGTGGTAATCATGAATTGTCTCTAGTGCGTACCTGTGCCCAGTCGAACAAGTGGGTTGGTCTGCAGCAGGGCAGATATCAGGCTCTGAGCATCACCAGGCAACACCTCATCTCCATCTGGCCATTCAATATCATCTACATAAACAAACATACAGAAATCACATTTTATTACAGATCTCCATTACATTTCAGTTTGTGGAAATCCAAACTTGTGTTATTTCCAAACACAATGTTTCCTTCAGGAATCCTACAAAGGTGTTTTTTGCACTAATCAACACTGCTGTTTGCTAATGTTAGCACATGTGATGCTTGGAGGCTCAGACTATTTGTGAAAATGCTAAATCATTTTAGCAGCAGACTTAAGATCTGGGTGAGACTTATCAAGAGTGAGGTGTGATTCTACATCGGGATTCACCGCTATGTGAGACCACAGCACGTCACGGATGCAAGATTCACACGTTTTCTGTCATTGACTCATCTACTCACCTGTGATCACCTGACCAAAAAGCTCTTCAGGAGTGTCCCCGAAGAACGGCACACAGCCAACCAGGAACTCGTATAGGATGATACCCATGGCCCACCAGTCCACTGGTTTCCCATACCCTTGTCTAAGAATAACCTCAGGGGCGATATACTCAGGTGTGCCGCATACCTAAAGAGACGCAGAGTTAGACATTACGGGTGACATTGATACCGTTAATGTCAGTACGTCACAATGTGTTTACCTGTTTGTCCAGAAACTCCCTGGCATCCTTTTCAATGTGTCCCTCATACAGGTTAGTGGTCAGACTCATGAGCCCCATCTTTGACAGGCCAAAATCTGTCAGCTTAATGTGACCCATCGATGTGATCAACAAACTGCAGAGAACACACAAAAAAGTACAACTTAACAATAAGCTTTAAAGGTTTTTAACACAATATGCAGTGCTTAACAGATTCCTCGTGATAAGAAAAAGGGTTTTACAGTAATTTGTGATTACTTGGAGTTGATTTGCATATAGATTGCATGTGCAGATTTATACATAGTATTAAAATAACTTAAAATATTTTTTGGGTTTTAATGGGCCTAAATAATTATTTTGAAGAAAACAATCCCTCTCTGCATTAAGTTTTGTTTAAGTAATAATGGATAATTTCTAAATATGAAACAAAGCCATGAGAATTTTTATTTTCTGGTGAATTATTCTCTCTTTTACCTCTCTCTCTCTCTCTCTCTCTCTCTCTCTCTCTCACTCACTCACTCACTCACTTATCTGGTTTGAGATCCCGGTGTACAATGCCATAATTATGAATGTATTCAAGCGCCAACACAGTCTCTGCAAAATACATCTGGGCCATCTCCACAGGCAGAGCGCCAATGTTCTTGAGAAGGGTTGCACAGTCACCTCCTAAAGGAAAGAAATAGAGGATTTTAACAGACTCAGTGCATCCATTGTGAAATCAATCGCAAGCTTGTCCTCTTGTAAATTTCCAGTTTACTGTACATGGTCTCTTTGCATAATTCCAGCCAAGAACTGAAAGGGAATATATGTCAACAGTTGTCCGTTAATATTTTTTGTTAATGCAGTTCAATTTTATTTCAATAATTAGTTTAAATAAAAGATCTTAGGGGTGGGGAGGAAGTTATGAGTTCTGGAGTTACAGTATGTTACATCATGCTATATAATCTCAAAAGATCAAAGTAAATGTGATTCATTATAATATGAAAAGTTTAATGTCTTTAGATCTTAGGATTAGAAAAAGCAATAACAGCAATATATTATCTGCTTAAAAAAAATCACACATTTCTAAATTATAATCATACTGTACAAAAAACTAAAATCACGCTCTGCTGATAGACTTACCCTCTACATACTCCATAACCATGCACAGGTGCCGGCGCGTCTCGAACGAGCAGAACATGCTGACCACGAAGGGATTCTCTGCGAAGGTCAGGATGTCCCGCTCCACAAATGCCTGCTGGATCTGGTTCCGCAAGATCAGGTTCTGCTTGTTGATCTTCTTCATGGCGAAGCGCTGCCGTGTCTCTCTGTGCCTGACCAAATATACAGCTCTATAATTGAAAAAGAGAGAGATGTACACCATTTTTGACATGATTTGAATTAAGAATACAAATTTGGCTAATTTTATAAATTTGTATGTTGTAAATAACATAAAAATATATGTGTAGATAGATTTCTTACCCATACGCTCCATTGCTGATAAGTTTGATAGTTTGGAAGTCCGATTCACAGGGTGGCTTCATGGCTTTGAGCTTCCCCTGAGATTAAACAAAAAAATTGGGATTAAGTACAAAGGAAATAAGTTGACTGGAGAGTAATTTCACTCCCGTTTCATTTCAAACGCTTTCATCCTGAATCACTGCTGCTAGAATAATGACTCCAGTTGAGATGTGAGTCCTTAATTAAAATATGCTGCTGTGTTAACGTGTGAGAAAATTGCAAGCTTATATAACACGTTTGAAATATGAATTCCTTTTTGCTCCATTCTTTAATCACATGTCTCACTTTCATAACTAGTAAGTAAGAGAAGAAAAACAACAGCATACATGTCTGTAATTCACAAACACTCACTTCTGCAGAGTCGTCTGTTTCTGGAGTATGTGGTCCCTCGCTGTCATAACTCTCCAAATTCACCATATCTAGATGTAAAGATAATACTTGGCATAAAACCTTTTAATACATTTATATAGAATAAACATTTACTGTATGTACTGCATATTTAGTTGAAAATATGTGTTGCTTGACAACAATTGTAATGGAATTAATGTAACATTTTAACATTTGTGTAATGTTTTCATCTTTTAACATTTGCAAATCATCAAAAAGTGAAATTTCTATTATCTTATTCATTGTCAATAATATTTTGCCCATTACTATGGTAAATATTCAAACATGTTATTACATGGGGATTTTTTTCAAAGTATAATTATAGGCTCAATGTGTCTAATAAATTAATAATGCAAAGACACTTTTTAGTGCATGCTTGGTAAAAGCACACGTTTACACTCTTGACTAAAGAATTTTGTCTTAATAATTGTCCATTTGTCTGTCTTTAATAAGCAGCATATTGCACAATCAAGTCTAAAAACAACACCTCCGGTCACCAAGGCAACTGTGTTGTCTAAAAAAAAACTGAAGCATTGCTGAACTAAATAAATACAAAAATAAACAAACAACAACAATCCATGAAAAAACGCTGCAATAAACACAAACATAATGAAAAAGCACCTTTATCTTTAGTAGCTGAATTCAGTATAATGACATTTGGGATTATAAATTTAAACACCGGGCGTGTTGTGCAGATGAAAAATGAAACAAATGAAGTGAAGTGACTCAAATGTGTCAAAGCAATTTCACAGCAGATTTGATGGACCCAAACTAATCTGTTTCCCAGGTGATGCTATAGTGTCCAGCTCAAGCTGAATTACACACAGACGATTCAGATCTGCGAACTGATAAATTATGTGCTGGATTCCAAATAAGACAACACTAATGTTGTACATGTTTTAACACATGGCCACGTCAGGGGAATCCTGTGCAAAACTGTGATGAGAAAATGTGAAATTAATTGTGAAAAAAAACTTTTCCTTACAATTATATTAGGTTTATTCAACGAAATAATAAAGTGTTTGAACGATTTTGGTCTAGCATGATGTAAAAACATAAATGACAGGATTGAAAGCCCTAAAAAATTAACCATGGTTTAAGTTTCCTAAAAGAGAAATAAATAAGGAGAGGGATATCGAGTTTATATGGAAAAACGTATATAGAAAAATAGTCACGAGTTACATAAACATCCATTACACACAAATTTCTATTGATGTGAAATAAAAATGCTCCAGGATTGTGTTTTGTGTCTAATTCTGTGCATTATCTCTGAAAAACTCAGCTGTGTTTTGTTGACTGTAGGTGTGCGGTGAGAATGGACTGGAGTGGTTTGTAAGAGTACGTCTTTATAAAAAGCCCCATTACTGTGATCTGGCTGCTGTTTGCCAGGTTCACAGCAGCGCTAACACCTTTTTCTGTGTTTCTGGCAGGAATACAAAACTCCCGACCGCTCATGTGCCACCTTAACCTGTTTCATAATCTCAGCAACACTGTGACCTACATTTCCCTGTCTTCCTCCCATCTCGCTCTACTCGTGAAGATGTTTAATGTGTTTTTCTCTCGCACCTTCCAGCGGATCTCGGGTCAATCCGAGCTGACTGATGATGTAACGTGGGATGTCCGCTTTCATGAGCTGGCCCTCTTTAGCGTGGTCTTCAGCTGCCTCCAGAAGATGGTAAAATTCTTCAGGGGTTAAACTCCTAAACAAAGAGATTAAGGTATTACTGACAATTACTCTGTAAAATGCATGATTCTGAATGGTTAATTGCTGCATTCTGCAATCAAAAATGTATCTTACAACAACTATTACAGGTGAGCCACTAACACTGATCTGAGATTTTCATTTTAAAATTTGCCACAAAAGGTCTCCAAACATTTCCCAGCATGCACGTGTTCACCTCACTGATAAATATTTCAAGTGACTGCAGAACCGAACACATGTTGTGAGGGGTTGTGTTTGATAATACTAGCCCGGAGTTTGTTACACTGAAGCCTTTCAACACATTCCACTTTCTTCTTCTGACCCTTGGCGGCCCCATCAGCCAGTTGCCATGGCGACTATAAAACGAAGGCTGAGGAAGCGACAAAGCCCAGTGGCAGGCGGTTTAAGCAGGCGTGTGTGCGTTCATGGTCTCTCACCAGGCATTCAAGCAGTCGGGCGGGACGAGAGATGATGATGAGGAGTTTCTTTACCAGCTCTGTGATGAAGGTCAGTTCTGTACTCTCTGATCGCTCATAAGCCTGACGGGTAGAGAATCTTCATCAAATCTTCATTTATTGCTTACCAATATATACTGTACACAATAAAAAGTTTAAACAGGTTAACTTTCTATATATTCACACATGCTCACATCCTGCAGAAGTTTCTCCAGGTTCTCCTGAAGCTCATAGAAATAGACGGTGGTGATGAGGCCTTCGCGAGCTTTGGTCAGGCAATTTCGGGACAGCTCGGCGATCTGATGATGGATAAAGCTGAGGACCCCATCGCCCAATGGCAACACATATTCGGGCGAGTACGACTCGATGAAGTCAGCCAAACGCTCCTCCATCTGAGCCGTGGCCTGAAAACAACGTATGGACAGTGTTTACATGACACTGAATGGGGTTTTTGCATTACATAATTCACAAAAACGTAAAAAGTATTTTACGAAATAAGTAAATGTAGACAAAATATCCAGTAATGTTCGCAACTTACAAAATTGAGATAACTCTGTAAGAAAACGTGTGTGTGTCTCAAACCTTAGGGAACCGCTCCTTGTAAACATGGTTCATCATAACGATCTCATTGTCATAGCAGGAAGGCGACCGCCCGGGACTATAAGAAACAGAGAAGAAGAAAGTGAAAAAAGAGTAAATGGAGAGCATGTATGTAGCTCGGGTGGGTGTAGGTCAACGTGTGTACCTAAGACTGCGAGAGCGCGGCCGCACATGCGGCGACCTCCTCCCATCATCATCTGTGATGCTTTCCGTGCTGCCGAAGTGTTTGGACAGGAAGTGCAGCTCGTCCAGTGTTGGCTGAAAGGGCAACTGATGCAGCCGCTCCTGAGACGAGCTGGAAGACTGATGTAATGATATGACAATAACAGAGAGATGACAAGGACCCCATGATATTAAAATTAGAGCGCTGTCTCCCACACATCCAATTTAACGTTTTGTCATGTTGCTCTGGCAGGTGCTGCTATAGCCAATCAACTGCTTAACAGAGCGTACAAGAGGCTGAAACTAAAGAGATCCGAATATTTTCCAAAAATACAAAACTTGAAATATTTATATGCATGGTAATGAAACTCCACTGAAATATTCATATTCATCAGCAGAATGTGAATTCAAGCTCATTAACTCAAAACAAACACTTTAGAAGCTTCTGAAGTTGTTTGTATTTGGTCTCATAAAATAAATAGATGGCAAGGTTTACAATGGAAACTGCCGTGAAGAAATATAAATGTACACAAAATAATCAACTAAATTAATTTTTCATATTCTAAAAAAGTTCCAAATAAATTTTTATTTAAATATTTAAATTCTGGCAAACCAAAGTGCAAAATTGGCCTCATCCAGAATAATTTCATCCATTCTGAGCTCTCTGTGACTTTAATTTGCCTTTATTTTAATATTTCTTGTCTTTAATTTGGACTCTACCTACTATCTGCACATGCAACTAATTTCTGTCCTTGCACATTAGAGATATTGTGGATCTGTAGTGGAAACTGATTGTGTGATTTGAGAAAAGATAGCAGTCAATTTTTTACCGTTGAGCTTGGAGTGTTGGTTCCATATCCAGAAGAAGGAAGAGAGGCCAAAGACCAGCGCCTGCCATCAGCCCTGTAGAGAGAGAGAGAGAGAGAGAGAGAGAGAGAGAGAGAGAGAGAGAGAGAGAGAGAGAGAGAGAGAGAGAGAGAGAGAGAGAGAGAGAGAGAGAGAGAGAGAGAGAGAGAGAGAGAGAGAGAGAGAGAGAGAGAGAGAGAGAGAGAAGATAAGTAACAGCACACTGCAATGTCATCTACCAGCAGAAGGCTAATGGTCTTGGGCAGGACTACCTGTGTCTCCAATCAATTACGGTATTCTTAAAATTCAGTTTTTAGCATTAATTACACACCCACTTCACCTTTAAGTTTCAGTTGTAAGGTATCAGATCTAACTGAGGGTATCACAGTGTTTATGGGTCCTTTGTATGGTGTAGCCATTCATGTGGCAGTACGTTGCTAAGCAACCGCCACATTTCTGCACTGTTTAGTGTTGATTTCAGTGAGGCCAATATTCCCAGTAGGGTCCTTAAAACTTTTATCCCACAACATTAAGGGGGCCACGTTCAAACGATCACCATTAAAAGCCAAAGATCTACTTAAAGGACAACCAATGTTATTTTAGTCTTTTAGAACATGTTCAAAATGTTCAATCAAAAATGTACTCGACTGTATCTTTCTCAAGCTCTAGATTTTATTTCTGTGTGGCAGCAGCTCCGTGCTTTTGACACAATTGATAATACATGTTGTACAACCATCTCAGACTCAAGATTTATATTAGCTAAATCCAATATTAGCCCTCGCTGGACATTGGGTGCATCAGACAGGAAAGAACGCATTGATCGATCGAGTCTCTCTCTCTCCTTTACGCTTGTCTTTTAGACAAACGGCCGGGTGATGGACTGTCGATCTCAGAGGAATGATGGGGAGATATGAGAGTTAGCCATCTGGAGAATCTCACAAACAGATAAATTTAGCATCACCAAACTAATGAATGAATCTATTTAATTTACATTAATCCTGTATAACTAAACATCCTTGAAAAACATCTTTTAATAGAAATATGTACCAATTTTAGTATTATTTAAATCACTTCAATGTTGGCCCTGTTCACACTGCAAACAAACCCAATTTGTTTTTCTAATCTGATCTTTGGCACTGAGTTTCTGCACTGTTTTGTTGCAAGCTTTGGAATCTGATCTGTTTGTTCAGACCCTGTGGTCAATATCTGTTAGATCTACAAAGGCTGCTGAAGTCAGAGTAGTTTTTTTATACGACAACCTGTCAGTATTGAAGAGGGGGATAAAAATTTAATCTCTGCAAATCACACATATTAGCAACCTTGTAAAATATGTACAAATTCCTGTGAGATCAGGATGGATTTTACTTGGATTTTAAACAACCTGCAATTTGTATATTATTTGTATATATTTACATTTTATTTCCCTCCCGATCATAAGGCGTTTGAATAGAAGCATCTGCTAAATGCCAAAATGTAAATATAAAATTTTGGTTGGTTAGTTGTTTATTTACCTTCTGGAAGATGCAAAGGAGAAATGGGCCGGTGCACTGGGCGAGAACGTCCTGGGGCTGTCCAATGGACTGCTTCCTATTAATAATGACAATGACAGGCACATGGAGTTAGTAGTGAGGTGAGGAGAAAGGGTTGGTACCTGATGCAGATCATGTGATCATGAAGGAAGACTCACCTATGTGTCCTGGTAGAGGAGAATGTGGGCGTGGCAGGGTGGGAGATGTGCTGGTTAGGATGAGACTTTTCCTGTTACTGGTGCGACAACTGGAAAACAAACGAACACATGGCTGTGATACACACCATGGACAAAATCTAAACCTCTAAAAACTGCTGAGTCACATGGGAAATAAAGTTACAGCGAATGAGACAGGAGGACACGTAAGTAAAATGAGATGCTGCCACGGCAACAACACCGACAGCCTCAGAAGGAAAAATTTGCTTTGTCATTGGCTGTTTAGGCCTTCATCACATCCAATAAAACACAAACTCCAGAGACAGCCAATAACCTCATTTCATGACATGATGCAATAATCTGAAAGTTTATTTTCATAATGTGAAGAATAAATTGAGGAATATTGTACTCATCACACCTGGTCACACGAGAAATGATTGAAATCATGAGTGCTGTCACACTGTTCTCATTCTGGTTTGATCATTTTTTCTGCCGTGTGTCTCACTAGCTTTGCTTTCATCTAATTCTTGTAGTTCCTCAGGCTAAATATGATCTATAGAGACTTCCATCTTCACGTGTGTGTGTGTGTACAGCAGAAAGACAGTACAATAATACTGGCTCACATGGATAAATCACATGAGACCTGTCAAAAACACACCTGGGTCACATGTCATCCCAAACTTGAAAAAAGAAAAATATAATTTACAGTTTTCACTGAGCCTGTTTGAGAATCACAAACACGTAAACATGTAACTCACATAAAGAACAACAAAGAATATTATAATACTGTGCATTACACACAACACTTTATGAAAATAACCAAATATACTGTATCTATATGTATTTCACTAGTGAGAAAAATATACAAATCCATTGAAATAATACTAGTTTTGGGGTTTCACCTTTTTGAAATCACCAATTAAATGGCATATTTACTGCTGTCTTTTTATTTTAAGATAGAACTACAGGATAGGATGAAGCAGACCTTGTCATATTTATGTCAAAAATGTCACATTTATTTCCAAGTTGAAAACTGGACACCACTGATTACGTAATAATAGATGTAATGAAGTCATGTGACAACATTATGTCCTATGAAATGTTCATCATTGCAGAATGCACACTGTTTCAACACACAACACATACAGCACAGCAAGCCTTTATAACCCACAAAACCTTTATGCCTCTCAAAGGAAATTCACATCATACCAGAACACAGAGAGAGAGAGAGTGGGAGAGAGAGAGAACTGTAAAATATTTAGCAGAAGTGCATTAGTATGGGGCTCCAGGAAGTAGTAATTAATGTTCTCCTTCAAACCCTTTTACGAGACGTAGAGAGTGAGACAGAGCCAAGCTGAGGAAGGGCGTCTAATTGTCCTGAAGCCTCTTGTAGTGTGTGTGTGTGTCTGTTATACTGCACTATGACTGTTATTCACATAAACACACAATAACACACATCACTTCAGCAGTGTAAAGGGCCAAATTATTATTTTCAGGCTCTCTGCCTGCAGGTCACAGATTTTATTTTTAAACCTCTCACCTCTTTATCTATCTCACTGTCTGTCTCTGTTTCATTCACGCTGTCTCTCTCTTTTCCAGACTTTCAACCAATGAGCTTGTTAATGTCTAATTGAGCAAACGTCTTTCTAATCACTTGTTCTCTTTAACACACAAATGAAGCTTCTGGATCACTCAGTCGAATAAAGTCCAATGCCAAGTCAAATACTGTCTTTCCCAGTGTCTCTCATTTTAAATTATTCTCTAAAATGTGCATGTTTATTACATACAAACTGGATTCACTCTGAATCTGTTCATCTGAATCGTTGATCTGCTAAAAAATGTATATGTGATTATAATGTGATTCATTTTAACCATATTAGTCTCTGACATTTTGTTGTTCGGCAGAGATTTAGATGTCCTGTATAGCCTAGACAAGATGTGATTTATAGCGAGAATGTGTTCACACTCTGAAACAAAGACTGACTGACAGGCAGATCTCATATACACAGTTTCTGGTGTAAAAATGTGTAACAGAATAGTCTGGTGTTAGTCAAGAGATGGAACAAGTGTGTGTCACCGTGCATATGCTCGATCCCAGCTGGCTCTTGGCTCTATCCAAAGAGCGCCATAAATCATGGACAACCAAACTGCGCGCACGCACACATGCATGCACAGCCACCCGTAGAGAAAACAAAACCGTCTGATGCTCCTCTAATGCTGGCAATCACAGACTGACCACACACACATGCAAAAGTGCCACACTAAAATCAACATTCATCTGCATTGACCCATTTAGCAAAATCTGCTTCATTAACGAAACGGCTGGTTTATATTTTATTAATGACAGCGACCACACAGGGAGGAATTATTGTTAATTGCACAATATGGGATAATCACAAGCACTCGAGTACTAAGAAACGACAACATTCATTTAAAGTGATCCATGTGACTTCATGGGTTATATTCCATATGGTGTCATATTTGAATTTTATTTCCACTAAGGAGTGAAAGCCAGAAAGGTTGGGACAAATTGAGTCATAAACAATGTAAACAATGACAGACTTTTAATATTTAGGCTGAACTACTCCTTTAATTAATGATATGAGTAGGTTTGTGAATTCAGAACAGCTCTTGGACTAATGTCACTTGTTTCTATAGCAACTGTTTCTGTAAAAATGTAAAGCGCTGTATTGTTTGTGAATGAAACATTTTGCATCACTTACAGGTGATGACATGTGAAAAGCTCAGTCTGACAATAAGAACTGATGTTTCACTTCTGAGTGTTAGAATCAAATGAAGAATTAATATACATGACTCGCTGAGCACATTATATTCATTAAATATTAATGTGCAAATGCTTCATGGAGCCCATTGCAAAATAGAAACGCTAGATTATCATTAACACTAAAAACAAATCTCATTTTCACTGCCGTAACATATAAAAAATGTATAATTAAATTCATTTTTATACATCATGCATTCATTGCTGCTTACTTAAATAAAAAATTGCATTATAATAATTTTACGGTAATAAGCAAAGTGTTCAAAACATTTATTCACAGCCCTAAACTTATAATAATGATTTATAAGTTAAGCTGTTGGCTATATTTTCACGAAACAAAATGCCAATACAGAGCTATAAAACAAAACGTTTAACACATTACAGCAATTATTTATTTGGAAGAAAAACATGCAAAAGGATTCTACAATAGATTTGGATAGATCTTTTTAAAATAGATTTTGATTTGGAATGACCTGGACATGCTTTTTGTGTGATTTACCCAGGACAAGCATGTACAGTAAATGTAAATGTGAGAAGCTGGTGATTGTGTGTCAGTTTCACAGGACTATGTGTTCAGTGAAGCGGTGAGCAGACTGAGACTGTGACGTTCAGAAATTCATATATTCAGAGATTAAGCGAAGGAAAAGCTCTGACAAAAGAAAGTATACGGATGAATAAAAATGAATAAATGTAGAAGTGTGATATGTGAGGGATTTTATGTCTTTAAATAGTTTTTGCTCCTGTCAGTAAAATTCTTGTCTGCTGACACACACACAAATTAAATTCAGCTCATTTTCCAGGAGCCAAAGATTGCCATGAGGACTGATCCAACCTGGTTAGATTTTTGAAGGACACAACGTAGACTAAAAGTCATAATGCACAGAGACACCTACTTAATGCAACAAGCAGCACAAATACTCCCATTTTTAAATGCAACATTTGTTTTGGGGTAAGGACAGAAAATATCTGGAAGTCTACAAGGTCACTAATATAGTGAAACCTGTGTGTGGTTTTAGGGCTTATGGGTGTGGTGATGTAAAATCACATGATTTTTGGTTGCTAGGCAATAGGATGTCAGTACTACAGCTGATACTGGTGTACATGCAAAAGAAAAGACAAAAAGTGAAAAGAACAGAGGAGTGTGTGAAGATGAATGGTCCACAGGAGGGAGGTGAAAGGGATAAATATAGACTCCAGGGACTTAAAAAGCTTACAAAGAGCATCTTTTATTATCTGCTCACAGAAGGTGACAGAAAAAAATGTCTGACCAAATGGGTTTTTAAATAAGGTGACCAGACGTCCTGGTTTTCCTGGATCATCCATGGTTCTGTGTGGTGCGTCCTCAATTCGCCAAGTTTTGGTTACATAATAAGTGAGTGCACAAAAAAAGTCACAAATGTAAACCTATAATAATGATTTATGAGTTAAGCTGTCATGTATGATTTCATGGGAAATGTCAATTTGTCATTTATTTCAACCTGAAATCTGTAATTTTACATTTCAAAAATTGCAATATAGAGGGAAGTTATGGATTGCAGCTTTAAATCTGGTAAAATCAGAGATCTTAATTATTCAAATCCATCTCCAAGACTAAATTTGTGTTCTGTGATCATCTATGAACCAAAGCAGAAAATTCGGAATTCATAGCTAATGTAACAGTAATTCTTCAAACAGAATTGGCAAACTGAGCCTTGCCGTACTCCACTTCATCTGGATTCAGCTAGTGTAAAAGAGAAATTTAATTCAGTCTGTGAGCCGCCTTTATTATTTTTATTATCTTTATGCTCCATGAGAACTTTAACAGTCAGCTTAATTTCAAAGCATTCTCTCTCCCTCTGCACAGATTTAATTCAGCTGAGTTACTCCAAACGCTGTGAGACCACAAAACACATCATCTCAGACATCTGGAGGCAGTGTAATTTTGTTTTCCAACAATTTGTGCACATCTACCACATAACAATTACTCTGCAGAAGCTAATATGTATAATAATGATAAACCCAATCAAAAATATTGATTGTATTTAATTGATGCATTTTACATTTAGCAATTTCCACTATTAACACCAATTATTGCTGGTCTAAACATGGACTGTGGACAGTGTAGACATTATTCCAGCGCTTCGGTGAGCAAATACTGACAGTAAAGCCATAAAATAAAAAATTCTGCAAGAACTGTAAAGGCAAGGAAATCTGCCCAACAATGCCCAACAACTGACGGTAGTGCAAAACTTTTACGTACTCCTTTAACCTGTTAACTGTCACCGTTCCGCAGGTTTTCACTATTCACTTCAATATTTCACAGTTGAATTATAATCTGATCATGACAAACTATATATTGATGGAAAGGACTCAATAATATTTGACACAATTTCATAACAATAAACAAACTAAAATATTAAAAATGTTAGGGTTATTTTAAAAAATTCCTCAAATTTTAAAAAATAGATAAAAGATTAAAAAACTAAAATATCTAAAATAAATAAACTGTAGTTTGAATCGTGCAATTTTATGTATATGTTCAATATGTGCAGTGACAGTTATCAGGTTAAACTTCATAATTATTCTGCTTTTAAATGGTTCCTGAATCCCTCTGTTTATTTACAGTATTTCATTTGTTTATTTTATCTCAGTAAATCTTTCAGAACATTTTATACAGAAAATTTATTCTATCTGTCTAAACGACTAAGAATAGAATGAACAGAACAATTTGAATCAGGAGGAACAATTTATGAATGAATCAGTCCTGACTCATTTATTCTGTGGTTAAGTTCACAATGCCATGAACTCATTCGGGGTCAGTGACCTGAACTCTTCTGCACTCACTCATCACTGGATCAACATCCACTGAAACAATAATCTGACAGACCGACAGGCTTAAAAGACCACATGACAAATGAGATTATGCCACAATAAACCTGTATCCTTTCATCCTTTCATTTTCACTGCGCTTTCATTTCCTGAGCTTAGATTTTGAGATGATTGCTATATAGGGTTGTAAAGTCGAGACAGTGATATGATATATTAACGTTATGTGATCTCAAGAGATGTCTGAAGTTAGTTTATATCAGATTTCATCATATGAAAGGTTTAGATGCTTTGTCAGTGACTTTTCAAAGAATATAATTCTTATAAAGCTTCACTTGCGCATTTTTTAAATTCTAAGCAAGTATTTTTTGAAATATCACTGAATGATAGTTAAATGATGAGTTAAAACCTTTACTTGGCAAACGAAGTTTAAAATAAAGACAGAGAAAGTGGCAGAGAGTAGCAGGTGTTGAAGAGAGCAATAAAACACTCTGCTCTTTACAAATGTAGGCCAAGATGTCTCTTCAGGCTCTGCTCCGTCTCATTCATATTCCCACTCCATATTTCCTTCCGTCTGCGTTTGTTTTTTGCCCATAATAGCATTTGACTCATTTGAGAAAGCAGTTCTTCTCAAATTACAAAGAACAAATTGTCTTTGAAGATCCTCATCAGCACAAACTCATCTTCTTGTTCTCCAGTCCAAACAGAAGAAAATGTATATGACTATACAGTATGAATATATAAAAAATCTGCCATTAAAATACTCTTTAAAAACAAGTCAACAGTCTACATAATCTCTCTCTTTAACATACACACACAAACACATTTTTTGGCAGAATGTTACTAATCTAAGCTAAGCAGAATCAGTGTGGACAGAATGGAGCACCATGGGAGACAGCCACAGATAAAGTGTGTGTGAGAGAGAGAGAGAGAGAGAGAGAGAGAGAGACCCACACACATGTGTTCAAAGCCACTTTAATCTCTCCTGTAACACACATCAGACACGTTATTACACAAACATACAGACATACACAACAACCATGACAGCATATGTGCAAAACACAAGCACACAAATAGAAGCTTGGTTATGAGTTCATGCCAAGCCAACTGTGTGTGTGTGTGTGTGTGTGTGTGTGTGTGTGTGTGTGTGTGTGTGTGTGTGTGTGTGTGTGTGTGTGTGTGTGTGTGTGTGTGTGTGCATAATTTAATTGGAATCTATCCACATGAATACCATCAGTTTACCAACCAATAATGATGTCCTCTTCTATATTGGCATTATATCAGCCTTTCAGCTCTATATTGGTTTTGCCATTGAAAACTCAATATTGGTCAATAACTAGACATAAGGCTGATAACAAAACAACAATATAACAAAACAATTTAATAAAAGTGAATGACAAGTTGCTGCGTGTGCCTAATTAACACCCCTAATTACATTATACCAAGAGGTAAACTGAAATTAGGTATTTTTATGCAAAGCACCGCAATATCGCAAAAATGAAAATAAAGCAGTGTTTGCATCCCGTGTATTCAAGAGAACAAAATTATAAGTTCTTGGACAAAATATCAAAACTATGAAAAATGGTGAAAGTCTTTTTCCTTTATATCACTCTAAAAATAATTATACTACAACTACTTTCGTGTTGTTATATTTTTGCTGAGAGACTATCTGTGATAAACAATTACAGTTATTAAAGGAAAAACAGTTCTTAATAAATTGAAGCAAATTATAATTCATTCTCAAATATAATAAAAGCCTATAAATTTAAGTTTAATTTATCTGCCATTGGCAGGTGTGGAAAAAAGTTAATTTTGACCAATTCTGACAATGATTTACAGCTAATGTATCGACTAATATTACTTCTTCAAACAGACTTCATAAGCTCACATGTGCAAACTCTTGCAAAACACAAACTGTCCACTCTCTATGAAACAGCAGGAGGGCAGATGATGACATCAGGATTAACTACAGCTAATCTTCATCACCACTATCATCTTCATCACATCTACCATCATCATCATCATCAGATGAGCAAACATTGGATTTAAAAGAAGCAGCATATTACTAATGATGCAAATAATTCTCTCTACCTTTTCGTTCGGCGGAACATGTTGCTAGCCTGGATGCCCGGTTAGGGTGCAGACGTGCATGCACATGCAGCGTTGAGGGTGACAACACACTTTAACACACAGTCACGGAAAACAGCCGACTACGCCATGACACGTCTCGTCCTCCTTCACACATGCCCCGGCTTCGTCTGTGTGTGTGGCTGAACGATGGAGAACAAGCGAGGAGACAGAGAGAGAGAGCGAGAGCGAGAGAGAGGTGGCTCTCAAGGGTAACATGCCAAGCCAGGAAGTAAAGACAACGAGAGACAGAAAAAGAGATACAGAGAAAGAAAGAGTGGGGGGAGGGGGTTAGATGAACAGAGGGGAAATCATAGGAGGGCTGTCAGCATATGTGTGTGTATGTGTGTGTGTGTGTGTGTGTGTGTGTGTGTGCGTGTGTGTGGCCATTAAAAGCCTATCAGAGCCTCGAGCCCAGAACTATGGCAGTGGTAATGGGAATCTGAATGACATATGGGAGGGGTAAAAAGGGTATTTATGTATTCATGAGGGATATACATATACATAATACACCAGAGGTTTCTTGGACCCTTGCTTTTGGGTGCTTGGTGTCTGATTGGTCGATTATTCATGTAATATAATATAATATAATATTACATAATATTATATAATATTATATTATACTTTATAATATAATATAAAAAACAGACATTTAAAAAACTTTATTGTCATCTTTGTTAAAAGTTAAAAGTAAAAAAATCACAGGCTATGACATAGAAGGGTTAAAGAGAGAAAGATAAAAAGGATTATATTATTGTTAAAAGCTTTATGTGTTAATAAAGCTTTCTTTGGTCTATAAAGCTCCAATCTGATTGGTCAGTGTCATTTTGACGTGTGGGCAGAGCCCCACCCATCTCGCTCTGTATGCCAGGGTATATAAGAAGTGACATCATCTCTGTGCCCTAGATAGCTCACCACAGTAAACCTCGCCCGAACATTCAGAAAGCGTCATGTCATTGTTTGGAGGGTCTGCTGGGATTTGGAGACATCTTTTAAACCACACACACAGAGAGACAGGTTCAGACAGACATTAAAAGCTGTTCATTTCAATAATAAATGATCTAGATGGTGGCAAGAGAAATTAAATATAGATGAGAAGAGAGAGAGACTCAGATGAGCTTTTAGGAATTATTGGGTCAAATTCATACAGGGGAAAATATGTCGTGTGATAATGGCTGGAGGACGTGCGTGTCCTGAAATCGCTTAAAAAGGCTATTTGTTTTTAATCAGAGGAATATTGATTCCAAGTACACAGTCAACGCAACAAAAATGTAGTGCAATAAAATCAGTTCTTCTTTTGAGTGACATTTCCTTGGCAAACTGTGTGACATTGTGTTCTGAAAGTCAAAGCGCTCCAGACAGTGACAAGCTTGCACCTCCACAATCATCAGCTTGTTTCAGCGTATCACGTCAAATTGATCATCTGATTAAACAAATACATCAACCCCATTAAACAATGTGACCTGCATTGTGCAAGGGTTTATTCATCAGACTCACCAAGGGAACAAAGCCCTTTCATATTCTTTAGACCTAAAAGCATTTCCTTGTCTTTACAAACCCCTCCCGATGCAAATGTTTGGAGTGCCTGTATTGTGTGTATGCGAGTGGCCCTTAGCAGGTAACAGTGAATGCTAATGCTGGCACACCTGCTCAGAACAGAGACTATTATGAACAACCAGTGATCCGATCTGAACATTAAACAATAAGCCAAAACTCACACAAGAGCTAGTTAAGCACACACAATGACACATGCACTGACACTCGGGGTGTGAAATGAAAGTGTTTTGATGCTATATATAGGCCATTAATAAGCAGTGGATCACACAAACAAACGTTCAGCAGAGTCTGATGAAAACAGCCTGTGTTTGTCTATCAGGCCACAGCAGAGATTCAGCACCAAGGCCAGCGCTCCATTCACATCCTACAAGGTCCAAACTCAACAGTTGCCGTGCATTACATTACACAGCTGCACTCCTGTGATATGCTTTTTATCACTACCCTGCCACATTACTGCACTGAGGATACAAAATAAATGCTTGTCAAGTGCCAAATGTGAGTAAAAATGGACTTTGGCGGGTAAATAAAACAGAAGTCTGGAACTACAATATTATGTGGCTAATGTCAGATTGTGGTTTTAAAAGAACAATAATGTGATTCAGGCAGAAGAAAGCATCTGCCACAAGTTGTAACTTGCTCGTCATTTAACAGATTAGACGTCAGTGAAAAATGTACCATCTGAGGTTTATTAAGGATGCCAGAAATATTTTCAATCTGGTGACGCATTCAGGACAATCCTCTGCATGAATCCACAAAATTTATTTTCATGGGTGCAGAAATAAAATTTTTTATGAAAAATATAAAAAGATGCTAAGTTTGATTCCTGACTGCACTCCTAAATAACATTACTGTTTTCTAGTATTTCTGTACTAATGCATTTACTTACCTTAAAAATATTAATATTATATTAAGGCAAATTAGAACCCAGAATCTCACTGAAATTACTGTGTAATGAGATTTTTATGTAAAAAAAGTGAGCTATTGAATTGTTTGAATAGTTTTTCGACATTTCTAATTGTAGGAAATGTTCTGCAGAAAGCAATTTTACAATAAACATCTTGACACACAATAAACAGGCTTGTCACATGGACAGAAATGTTTGTTTGTTTTAGAATTGTGTTTGACAAATCAATCCACACAATGTAAACACAATATAAAAATGTTTAAAGACAAAATGTTGAGTAATGTGGATTTGCTCACTCACCTACTGTTCTTCCTGGGCAGGGGAAGATCCTTCTGGAAAAGAGAGAGATATAAATGTAAGACCGAGGGATTATATTACTCAGCGTAAAGGAACACAATCATTAACTGCTCAATACCAGTTTGCTTTAGGACAAAAATATCTTGATAAATCTAAACAGGAATAATTTTATACCAACTGGCATTCATTATGACCCATAATGCCCTTCGGTCTCAGAGAGGGAGGACAGCACTTAGGGGAGAACAATCCCCAAAACATTAAACCGGCCAATTATCCAAACAAGGTCACTGGGGAGATTAAAGAGTGCACGTTAGATAGCAGGAAAGAGGCTGCTGCTGGTGCACGTGACGGTGCGCTGAGGGCTCGTGTCGGGGGGAAATGACATCACCCACCATGACTCGCTTTGATGACATCGTGTGCGACAAGGGCTCCCTGCCAGCAGGACCAGCGCCACTGAGCAACTAATGGAGCATTAAGTGGACAAACAGTCTCTGTGGTTGCATGCGGCATCTTTGTGTGTGTTGACATCATACTTTTTAAAGGTACAGCTCACCTAAAAATTTAAATATTGAACTAGTGGAAAAGCTATCAAAAAAGTTTGATAGCTTAAAAAAGTAAAAGTAAAAGTAAAACACATCAATTGCACAAGCTATGTGATTGGCAGATCAGGCACAAACAAGTTGTTCAAATTCCTAACTCTATGTATAAGCAATAGCAAACATAAAAACAATAATCAAAACCTTTCATAATAACTTGACTGTGTGTTGCTAGAGTCATTCTACTTATCGACAGGGGGAGACAGCAGGAGAGAAAAGCCACAAAGCACTTCATTTGCATTTTTATATAATTTTGTTCCCCCAATATGAACTCTGTTCCTGCAACTCAAAGAGATTCTCTGCTGTGTTTGCCCTCGGCAATGTGTGTGAATTTTTTTTCTACACTTTGTTTAGGGCAAAGGTGAGGGCTGAAAGAGGATCTTTACTAAAGGTCATGAGGGCAGTAGCAGAAATGATGGGGGAATATTTTATCTGAATTAGGATTTGATCTGTGATACTACACAAGTCCCTAGAGGCATTCAACCAGCAATTTTCCGGTTATTAGCTGTCACAGCATGAATCATTGAAAACAATTGTCAATAATAATAATCCTACTAAAAGAAACTCTAGTCATACATGGTGGGTGTTTGTTAAAAGGGCAATTTTGAGTGTCCCACCATGACAAAAAAACAAAAGATGAGATCTCTTTAATATCTTGAGAGGTTCTCCTAAAATGACATTAAATAGAAGGAGATAGAAACTTTTGCTCACATCTCCTGAAAATCTCAACAATATAATATTGAGCTCAGATTTGTCTGAAGTTAAAAAGCCAATATTAGTGAAGATTTCAAAACATTTCTCATTAGATTTTCCAAATTGAGACTATTATTGCTGTACGGTCGGTATTGTGTAGCTATTGAACAGCCGTGTTATTTCTTTGTATCTCTTCTAGGCTATTTAAGGTGACACACTAAAATTTGTTGTTAACATCCCAAAAGACAAAGTTGTTGCTTAAGTGGTCAAAACACCAAATGCACTTTCTGCAACAGTAAAACCTGTTCATGGTCTTAAATAAATTATTCATTGGTGCACCTTATTCCAAATTACAAACAGTCTTTGTAATATTTAGTCGAAACATAATAACACCCTCTCTCTCTAAAAAGACATCCTTATCAGCTGACATCACCAAATCATGTTTGTCCTGCCCTACTGTATATTGTCTAATTGGTACACCTGATTAATTTAGCAACATGTCAACACTTACATGCAAATGTTTACAGGACATGACAAAGGTCTGATGGAGTAGCCAGAAATGTAATCAATACAAGACACAGAAAGTAACATATCCACAACATTCACTCGACATAAAGACAGAAGACAATATTGACAAACACTGGGCTCATTACTTCTTTAAACTTCCAAACCAGGGATAAATAACTGCATGTCTACAGCTGAGACACAGATTGGGCTCTATGCCCAGAAAGCCTCTCGTTTGATCAGAAGATAGAACGAGGGATGAAAAAAAAGAATGAGGGTAATAACAGAGTCGCCACACAGCCAAAAAAGAATGGTATTGTCAATCTGAGGGCAACTAGAGAGAGATTTAACCGAATGAACCAAATAAAACACCTGTATTTACTAATACAAGTATTACTTAAAGGCTAATAAATACTCATTTAAAGCATTTAATTGAGCAAAATGTATATTATATATTATACAATTGTGTAAAATTTGAGGTTGCCATTAACATCCTAATGGGGCTTAAAGAACAGACTGTGATCAGATTCTCCCTGATTCCATCTAAATATCCAGCACAAAGACTTAAATGTGTGTGTGTGTGTCTACACATTTCTGTCTCTCTAAGCATTTCCTGTAAGCCTATACCAGCATTTATGAGAATCATAAGTGGCTGCTAGTTAAATCTATGCACGCTGTATATATACACACACTAATCCGTATTGTATCCTAACTCTAATCACTGTGGACTCTGCGCAGATTTGATACACTTCCACACACTAAAGCTGCATCCAATCGTTAAGCTGCCACACAGAATTCCCGAGGGATCTATTCCCAAGTATATGAGTTTCTCAGAAATGCTCCCAAAACAATTTCTGGCTGCCCTGGGTTGCTACATTTCCCTGGCATCCCTGAAAGCAAAAGTGAATTTCTGACCGCCATCTAATCACCCAGGTGATTTACAGGCAGAAAGCCATTGCAACTTTGCATCTCTCAGATATAGATGGCTTTTTGGCAGAAATCAGAGCTACAGACCTGATTCTGCATTTATATGGACATGCAGCTGAATGTGACACTGAAGAATTTTAGGCTTTTAACATATTTGTCCCTGAGATCCACTTGCAAATTAGCAATGCAATTAAAAAGAAGCATAAATTCCTCTTTTTTAATTACCAATAGCTATGACCTTTAGAATTAGCACCTTCAAGACTTATATATTATAAATCTGTCTTTGCAAGTGAGGCTTGATGATACTAAGTGTACTTGATGTGTCTGTAATAACAGCTCTTACGTTCAAGGAAAGGTAGTTCTGAGTAGTGCAAGGTGATAGGTATTCTCTTTATATTTCTGCATTTTAAAATATTTGATATACATCATAGAAATATAATATTTACAAAGTTTTTGGGGATTACAAAGGGATTGTAGAAAAGCATTTAGTTACCAATTACAACAATTCCAAAATGCAAAACATCAGTTACTAAGATCATAAAACAGTAAATACTGGTGATTCAAGACACTAAAGTATAAACAATAATCTCTCACTTTCCATTAAGGGAACTGAAAGGTGATGACTGAAATCTTTCGCTGCCTGGGGTGGAACACAATGGCGTTTACACATGAATTTTTATTTTAGCTGGATGAATAAGAGGAAGTGAAAGAAACACACACAGGTTTTGTTCTGACTGCATAGAACAGCAGATGGTTTCCGCAGTGTACTAACAATAATGCAACAGCTTCAAACCTCTTTATACCTTTCCTGTATATACTGCCCTGGGCAAGAAATGCAGAGGTGAAAACAATGGCCCCCAAATCTCAAAGCAAATATTAACCATTGTATGCATGCTGCAGCCTAGCAACCTATGTTTCTTTAAGACTTTTTTCAAGCTATTGGGTACAGAGTGTGCAAAGTCTTACAAATTAACAACTAAATGTATTTATGTATGTTGGGATATAACTGACTTTAGAAAGGTTACAGAGTTGATGGTAACGGTAACCAACTAACTCAGACACTAAACAGTGAAAAAGAACCCATTCACACTCTCCCCGGCCTTGAAAGAGGACTAGTGTCTTTATAGTCCACTTCATACTCACACTTAAAGCCAAATGACAGTCAACAATGCATCACTCTAAATAACTCCAACCATCCAGAATGGCTATAAGGCGATATACTAATGTGATATTCTAGTTTTAATGAATTAAGATCTCACTAGGGATACATTTTACAGTTTAAAAGGACCAGCCTGCCGAGACACGCCCCTCTCTAAAACCGAGGCCTTTAAATGCATGTCAGTAAACCAGCGCTGCCACATGATTGACAGGCAGAGGGCGATTCTGATTGGATGAAAAACTTCTTGACTTTTTCCGAAAGGTTAAAGTAGGGTCATATGTGTGATGTTTCTAAGAATTTGTGCAGAACCCAAGTATATTAAAAATATAACATGAGAATAAAGCCTATATAAAACGACATCTCACCTGCATCCTCCGCCGGCGGATAATACCGGAGTCATCCATGGCATCGCTCATCTTTTATGTCTGTGTGAAACCGGTCACATCTGTGTTTTTAGACAATTTGAGAGTCTTCTGAAAAAAGTCTGTCAGCTGATTCATGCATTTAATATGGAGGCTTTCGGTTTCAAATCCGTGCACTTTAAAGTTCTTCCGTGTCGTTATCATATACAGAGCAGATGATTAAAAGTTTCTCTCTTTGCGTTTCTCTGCTCGACTAGACGCGTGACACAGTTGTGCATCAACATCTTATGGGCGTTGATGCGCGAGACATCTCAACAACACCCAGTTGATGAAAAGTGCACCAGATGAAGGTTCGGTAATGCAGGATATAATTAGATGATAACGTAAACATCAAATATCAACGAGCAGGGTCCAATCATATGTATTTTGCAGTCAAAAATATGAAAACGATTCACCCTCAGCTTCACTTTTTCGGTCCGCGCGTGCGATCGGAAGAAGGTCCTACTGGACATCTGGAGCACCGACGAGACATCCAGCCGCACTAATGGACCGGTGTCTGTCCCCCAGAGGACCTCGCCATCATATCATATTCGCTGCCAGCTGGAGGTGTAATGGCATCGTTTGCGTGAAATGCATCCAGCTCCGATTGGTGCCGTTTGTCTTCTGCACGGTTTTAATGAATGAAAGACAGTTGTCATTTCTTCTTTTGATGTACTAATGATTGCGAATTTTGCCCTGTAAACTACTGCCTCCCTTTTCGGATTCACATGCACTATAGAGCACTACCCTGGAGAGTGCTCGTGTAATGCATCTTCTCACGTGTTAACCCTTAAAGCTCTGGATTGGAGTAAACGTATATAGGTGGCGCCCAACAGTATGAATCTGCAGTAATAAAACCTATCAAGAAAACGTTTAAAGGAATAGTTCACCCAAAAATGAAATATAATTTATGAGGGAAATGAATTATATTTTGAGATTATTTCACAACACTGAAATTAAAAAAGTCTTTGTCTATGATGTCATGCTAATATGAAGACACATCAATAAATGAAAATAAATGAATTTCATTGGTTCTTGGACGACATTTGACTAGTTATCATATGATACTTCATCAGATTTATAATAAATATAATGACAACTTCAAAAGAATATAAAATTATTAATTTGTGTTCATAATAAAAGGAACAAGGATTTTTTTAAGCCAGTTTTGCATTATGTAGAGATTTCTATACCACAAAAAGTGATGAAGTATTTATACAGTAGTATTTGTTGTACTGCCAGTATTTTAACTGTAAAAATAAGAAAATACTGTATTACAGTAATGAAATCTAATGAGAAACACAACTGTGAATAATGGAAATAACAATAGAAAGGTTTCTTTTTTAGAGAGAAAATACAATTTTTAATCTCTTCTATTATGAGATGGTATGAATATGTTTTCATGAGATCCATTTAGGTATTTAAAGTACCAAGGCCTTAATCTCTGTTCGTGTGACTTTTTGATTGGCACTTTCTTGGAAGTTTCTATGTTTTCTACACATTTAATATCATGCTGCCATGAAAAAGAATGAATATGAATATAATAATGAATATAATCAAACTTTTTGATGCTTAAAGAAGTCAATTAAAAAAACGATGAAGTTCCCAGGTTATGCTGTCAGATTTGGATACAATTATTCTCTTGGGAGATGCTTTCATGAAATCACAAAGCTATAGCTCAGCTTAGGAAGAGTTGCCATACAGTGCATAAATTGTATTGGTTAGTTGTACACCATGTTGTAACCAAGCAACAAGTGATGCTACACCTGTGTTGTGCAGCCCCACCCACACTGGATAATCATTGTAGGCTCTGTTCTGACCTGCTATTCTCTATAATGCAGTTACAGTAAAAACACTAAAATGAATACAGAATACAAAGAATGTATGACCATAAGGTACCATCTGAATGCCTACAGGATGTGTAGGTTGGCTATGTTGTATGAAACCAGCTGTGTTTATGTGGGTGTGAGTGAGTGGAAATTTAGACTTCCCCCAAGCAAAGGTGTAGGTTTCTTGTTTAGATAAGATTAAATCTGTTATTTATCACATTTTGTTGTCTATCATGTCAATGGAAACAATGTCAAACTAAGAGGTAAAATGTGCCATATCCTGGAAACAGCAAAAACAGATGACATTCAAAATATCTGAATAGGTTTCACAGTAAAGTTAAAAAAATTAAGACTTATGCTTTATTCATTACCATTAAACAGCAAACAGTCTCTTTCAGCCGTACTCTAACACCTTTACTGTACACAATCAAAGCTGCTTGCAAGCAGGATGCAATCAGATATAATAGAAAAGATGAACCCATGAGGAATCAGTAATCAAAAGCTCTGCTGCTGTAGAAACCATTAGCTGAAGACAAACACCAGACAGCAGGAAACCATCAAATCACAGAGAACAATAGTAATCAATCCACATACTGTTGACTTTTAAGAAACACTGCAGCTTTCTGTATAAAATCAGCAGGAAAGTGAATTAGAAACGAATGAACACAATTAAAGTTCTCAGAGAGTGTGTGTACCATGTACAATAAAGTTTCAACTGCGAATAATTCAATATGTAACATATCTTGCTTATCTAGCAACCGATCTAAAAACTTTTAAATGTATAAAAGACATGTTCTGCTGTTAACATGACAGGTTGTGTAGTAAACCTAGACACGTGTTAACACTGAACGTTTGCGTTACGTACACTGCGAAACCAAACGTCATTTAAAAGGTCAACTTGCTGCAACGAGGATCAGTTTCGTGATCAAATATGAAAAAATGCTGTGATGCTCTATGTAAAACGTGAGCTGAAGCTGACTGATCTAAATAGTCCACCGGCCACACAAACACCGCATGCAAATACGTTATTTCTTCTCTTACTACATATTAGCCTTCTGTACACACCGAATTAACCACTGCATCTACAACCGACTTCACGCCTGAAACACTCACACAGATGACAAAATCACTTAAACATGATCAATATTGAACACATACTGAGGATTTCCCAAACATTGCAGCCACACAGAACGCTAAACTCTGACTTACCATCGGATGAAGGAGTTGACAGTGACATCTGCTGGTGGAAAGGGAAGTTAACAATTCTGTTTTCAAGACAAAGTGCAGATCAATCTGGTACTGTATTAAAAGCATACAGAAATTTCCCATATTTCCTACAGCATACAGACAACATTCAGCAGAAATAGTATACTACAGTAGATTATGCTATTCTATCCAATTCAGAGACAATTATTGCAAGTTCTCTTACATCTCTTCATTTACAATATAAATATTAAGAGTACGATTATTTACTTCTGATCTATAATCAGTGTATTATCCATAATAAAACGTTTTTACTGATAATAGAATGGTACGTCCATGAAGAAGTGATTTTTCGTCAGCTAGAAATAAAACATTTCCATGAAGTAAGCTGACCCCACAGTGTCAGGGACACAAAATGCTCTTATAAACCTTAGTTGGCATACTTGCCTGGTACAGATAATTAAATTAGTCTAAACCACAGGTATAGTTTAATGAAAACATTTATGTTTCTGCTTGATTAAGTAAAAAATATTGTACAGTCAGCCAGTTATTATTGTAAAATATACCTCAACATGGTGATCAGGGTGATCAGGGTGATGAAGGGATTCGGTAGCATATCATTTTGATTTTAATTGAAGACCACTATGATTACCACAATGTATATTTTTGTTTAGGGATGATTGGGGATAAGTTATTTATTGAGGCAATATGTAATTATCAATTTCTATGATTCTTCAAAATGTTTACAGTGTATTGTTAATATTTTTAAATGACTTAGCAAAGCAACTGGTGATTATCAAATACGTTTACTTTTGGAACCCTGTCTTTTCCCATTTAGTACCAACAGCATCGCAAAAATTGCACACCTGACTTTTAAAGAGAAATTGAAAAATACCCAGTTAGCACAATTATCTCAGTTTAAGCACACACATAGAATCACATATACAAGTAAAATAAGATTACTGATCTAATGATGACTTTAGTGTTCCCTGGGTCACCTGATTATTTACAGCAACATGGACTTGACTGACATCTTAATGTTCTCCCTGACTGAGATCAACCAGAAGCTGTGTCTATAAATAATTTAATACAAACTACACTTGAATTAAACTACATATGAATACATTTCTTTACAAAACTAGAATTTTAATAAAAAAGATTAAATGCAAGGTTAGAAAAGTTGTTAAGGATAAATGGTTTTTAAGGATTTTTATTTGTTTGACATTTTTGTCACTATATAATTCACATACTTACATTAGATTATTTTATTGTGGATCATTTTTATTCATTTTTTATATTTATTTAGAAATAATCAAAAATGAGTAGGTGTTCAACTGTCAGGCTTTCAGTATACATGTCATTCTTTTCTTCATTTTGCTCAAATCACAATTGTTGTTTTTATTAATAGCACCTTATTCTAAACCAATTAATTCGGGCCACCTAGAAATAAAGGAAGTTGCATGCATGTCAAGTCAACTTAGTTGTAAGATCTACAGAAGATCTTAAAATATTTTTTAAATAAATTATAAACAGTTTTTTATTGTAAGACTTCCTGCTGGTTTAATCCCCTCTAATGATTACTGAGCCTCTAGAGGAGTTCACCAACAGAATTAAAGTTCACCTGTCTGACCACATGATCCATGTTTAGCTGATCCTCTGTTGGACTGTCTATGTCATATCCTATTGACGCACACAGACACTGGGCTAATTTAGGGATCTGATTGGTGTCACGAGGGAGGGACGAGGCAAGCCTTATAAAGGAAGGTATATCACATCCTCTGATGAATGGAATTGTGTGTAAGAAGACACTGATGCTTGTCTGATGTGTTTTATCATCAACTGAAGATTCAAGATCCTCTAAAGAACCAAAAAATCTTGAAGAACCATCATTTCAAAAGTGAACTTTTTGGCTGTCACTCATTCACACCTGCAGAAATCATGGAATCCGTGTCACATACTTTACCTCGGCCAGAAGGTTTGATGTCACGGAGAACCCTGAAGGTCCCCGCTCGAGGGGCTTCCTCACAGTTTGTGGGTTCCACCATCGTCATCCTCTCTTCTTACGCTGTGGCGACACTCGCTATGAACTGTGGGAAAAAAATCCAAGAACAGCGGATGGGCACTGGCTCTTTAAAAAACTAATCTGTGGACTGATGTGAGATATTCCACTGCAGGAGTTGATGTTACGCACTGACCACATCATTATGGACTGATGGGTGACCTGTGTTCAGTTTCATAGAGCACTTGAGTGCTAATGGTTCATAATGGAATTACTTAGTGTGTGAAAATGTCTTATAACTCAGTCATCTGAAATTATATTCACGGTCTGATGTTAACAAAGTCTGCTGGAAGAATCAAGCTATGGGTCCGATATATGTGGACTGTTACCGGATAAAGTGAATAGATTCAGGAGGACATCAGATGACCCATCATTCCCGTGCAGACAACTGGGGACAATCTCATCAACACCATGTGCGCTAAATAATGTCACAATTTATTTATTGTTCTAAATTATACATACATTATAATTATAATATCTCGATTTGATTTAACAATAAGGTAGATATGGATTGAACTATAATGATATGGATTGATATAATGATGTTATAAAAACTGGATTATTTTTCTTTAGCAAATGTGTGATCTAAAAATCTAAAATGAAATATTGGGGTGCTGTATTTCAAGGTTCTGGTCTGCATGAATAAATTTATATAATACAATAGACTAAGGCTTTTTCCCAGCCAGTTTTATAATATAATGAAATAAAAAATAATAGAAGATAGCTTGCAAAAATGACAAAATAATAAAAAATAGATTGCAAAGTGTCAAGTTATTAAAGTTAAGATTATTATAGTCAATAGTTAATTTAATTTTAACTAAAATTTAATAGTTCACCTAAAAATACAAATTCTGTCATCATTTATTCAGCCTCATGTCATTCCAAACCTGTATGACTTTCTTCCATGGAATAAAAAATAAGCTTTTTTTAGAAATGTCTCAGTGGTTTTGTGTCAGTGGGGGCCAGTGCTGTTTGGTTACCTTTGGACCTAGCAAATCTAGAATAGATCTCAATAAAATAATAACAAAAACCAAACAAAAATAGTATAAAATCATATAGTCCTTTATCTCAATCACCATTATCATTATCTAAATACATTGTATTTGTTCCTGTTAAATGTACCATATATGGCAAACGCGTCATAACTCCCGTACAGCAGGTGGCAGTATCGTGTCTCCTGTGTTTTCTGTATGCAGCCCGTCCACCAGCAAAGAGTAGGACATTGTGAATCACTCCGGGAAAATAATACAAACCGAACAACTTCCTAAAGAAATGGGTCTTCATACGCGAGAAATCATGAGTAAACAGTAAACGAGCGTCTTCTCACTACCGTATTCGTCTGTTTGACATGGATTTAACAGGCGCTATCATCAGTGTCAGTCACCCATGAGAACTGACGCGAAATCTTTCTGTAATTGTGAGAGTGCCGCGTGATCTTCAGGGATGTGCTATGGCATCGGTTCGGGTGGCAGTTCGGGTCCGGCCCATGAACAGACGGTGAGCGAGTCACAAACACACAAATAAACATGTGTACGTGAATGTCGCAATAGCTGCGTAGTGAAATACATGACAACAGTGTTTCAAAACACATTAAATGATACCGGCTGTGTGTCACAACCCAGTGAGCTGCCTATTTAGACAACATTTTAAATATTTTATTTATGACCTAAAAAATAATAATCACTTTTAATTATTTTTTACATTATTGCAATTTATTAATTTACTGCAATATATTATTTTTAATTATTTATTTGTCTTTTTTGTCTATTTTAGTCTGATTTTTATAATGATTTTAATGCAAATTGTGTTTGATTTTTATTATTCTATTACAATAAGGATACTCTAATGAAAAACACCATTGTATGGTGTTTGAAATAAAGAATAAAACAAACATACACTTTTGTTTAGTGGATTGGTTGTGTTGTTACTGTACTCTACTGAACTCCTTGTAAATCCTCTGGGATTAAATACGACTTATTTTTTCCAAAACACCAGCTGATAAGTAAAAGCGACTTGCTGTATGTTTCATGTTTCGGAATAAGCAGAAAGCTTAATGATAAAGAAAAATATGATTTGGATTATTTTGTTATAAAGATTTTTTTTAATAAAAAACATAAAATTTTATGTAATTCTAGGTCATTGAAATCCATTTTTTGTTTTATGGATCATTAGGTTTTGTAAATATATGCAACCTGAAGTTTGCATTTTAGTACATGCTGTCAGCACATGCTGTCACTAAAACAAAAGGGGAACATTCCAATTAATGAGAAGGAAAATTCATTTAATTTTTGCATTACAACTTTTTTATGCTAATAATATAATTTACAATGTGTAAACATTTCTATGTACGTCCACATAAATATGTGCAATTTCTTTTGAACAGCTCTTGAAAGTATCAAGACACCTGAGAAAGTGACTTAATCCTACAGATCAGTCAAATTAAATTGTCTCCCTTTTAGCATGCATGTCTATAGACCTTACAGGCTTTACAGCATGTGTGAATAATAAATGAAATACATAAATGTACATATTTTATTCAAGTATTATTAATTTTTTTTTTGGACAGGGAGAAAGACCTGTCTGCCAAATGCATCATCGAAATGGAAGGAAACAAGACTTCCATCACCAACTTAAAAGTAAGTAAAACCGGTCATTTTTGAGCTCCTAGTTTATCACAAATAAAAACCCATGAATTCTTGTGTTTTTTGTTTATCAGATACCAGATGGTGTGACAGGAGATTCTATAAGAGATAGAGTGAAGACGTTCACGTACGATTTCTCCTACGACTCCTCAGACTGTAAAAATGCCAGCTTTGTCTCACAGGAGAAGGTCAGTGGTTAAACAGTTTAGACTAAGAAGCATTATAAGTTTAGAGAGTCTATTGTTTCTGAAGAAGAACTTTTGAACTCAATTGTCTGGGCCCGATTCTACATAGTGAATGAATCAGATCTGAACAGAGATTAATCCATTAAGCTTTGTTTTTAGTAAAGTTACCAGTGGTTTCAACCAAATATGTTTGTAATTCAGTGCTGGTTTTCCAAGAGACTATCAGTAACAGTATTGTAAATTCCAAATATTGAATGTTTGTGTCTTCGCAGGTGTTTAAGGATCTGGGCACTGATGTTTTAAAGGCAGCTTTTGAAGGATATAACGCCTGCATCTTCGCCTATGGCCAGACCGGGTCAGGGAAATCACACACCATGATGGGCATGCCTGTAAGAGATTCTTTGCCTCGTAGATGCAGCAGGGATTTTGCCTCTTATCCAAAAACATTTGTCAATAGGCAATCTTAGTAAACATGCTAGGTGGCAAATGGCAATGGCTATTTAGAGAAAATTGTAGAGAAAATAGATTTATTACATAATTGAATCTTGATCTGCTCTAGGGTGATGTCGGGCTGATTCCACGCATCTGTGAAGGATTATTCAGCCGAATTTCAGGCATGACCCGAAGAGACGAGGCATCTTTCCGCACAGAGGTCAGGTGAGTTGAATCAAACCTGAAGGTTAAAGTTCAGGGGTCATCTGGAAAGGTCAGAGAAGCCAAATTAAAGATGCAATGTGTGTTTTCTGCCACCATTCTGAATAAAAAAACAATGTCTTTCTGTTGTTTGGACTAAAACAGGTAGTCCCTTCAACTGTAATAATATTAAATACAGATTTTTAATGTCCGCATGCACACATAAATCCTGTACTAAATGTTGTTTTCTGGTTATGATGACAGTTACCTGGAAATTTACAATGAACGTGTCCGAGACTTGTTAAGGAGAAAGATGGCGAAAACTTATAACCTCAGAGTGAGAGAGCATCCAAAAGAAGGGCCCTATGTGGAAGGTGAGACCAGCAGCACAAGAGTTGTCACAATACTGACATTTTACAAAAACACAATAAATTTGCAATCATCATTCATTTCAGACCTATCGAAGCACCTTGTGCAGAACTACAGTGATGTGGAAGAGCTGATGGAGGCGGGGAACATCAACCGCACCACGGCCAGCACAGGCATGAACGATGCCAGCAGCCGCTCGCATGCCATCTTCACCATTAACTTTACACAGGTAACTGAAACACATCACTCAGGTGTGCAAATGTAACATTTTTAACACTTTGTTTGACACGTAGCATCCTAAAAATGTAGGTAAAGGTAAAAGGTAATTCCCATCTCCTCAGGCCAAGTTTGACGCTATGATGCCGAGCGAAACAATCAGTAAGATTCATTTGGTGGACCTGGCAGGAAGTGAGAGGGCTGATGCCACAGGCGCCACTGGGGTCCGACTCAAAGAGGGCGGCAATATCAACAAATCATTGGTCACTCTGGGTAACGTCATTTCAGCGTTAGGTGAGTAGAGATGTGGTGTTAAACAGTGTGGTAACTGCATTTTTATGATGTCAATAACGCACAACATTAACATAGACATTGAAAAACAAGATTCAATACTATTCAATAATATTCAATATCTTTTGTGTTTTTAGCCGATCTGTCACAAGAAGGATTAAACAGCCATTTAAAGAAGAAGCAAGTGTTTGTTCCATACAGAGACTCTGTGCTCACGTGGCTCCTGAAAGACAGTCTGGGTGGAAACTCCAAAACCATCATGATTGCAAGTGAGTAAAGATCCACAGTATTATGGATTTAAGACTTTTTATTTTCTAAATATTTTCTTCACTTTTGTTTTTAGCTGTTTCCCCCGCAGACGTGAACTACGGAGAGACACTGAGCACATTACGGTACGCAAACCGCGCCAAAAACATCATCAACAAACCTACGATTAATGAAGACTCTAATGTAAGACTCATACGAGAACTCCGGGCTGAGATCGCTCGACTTAAAGCTCTGCTAGCACAAGGAAATCAGGTCTGAACTTAAAATGATTTTACTTTACGAAAAAAATTATGAACGGCATAATTGTAATTTACTCTGGTTTTTGTTTTATAGATTGCACTGCTTGATTCTCCCACGGCATTAAGTATGGAGGAAGAACTACACCATAATGAAGCCAGGGTAACCTACACCCTATTAAAGCATTGTTTCCATACTCTCCGCTGTATCATAGCATCTCTCTAAACGGTTTTAATAAGCAGTATCTAAATGTAAATGAAAACTAATTGTTATTTGTCTAGTAATTCTTTAGTAATAGATGATGCTGACTGATGAGTTTGATCTATTTGACTGTATAAAATAACACAATGTTTTTGTTTCTGGCAGGTTTTAGAGCTGACCAAGGAATGGACGAATAAATGGAATGAAACTCAGAACATCCTGAAGGTTTGTGTCAGAGATGAATGGATGACAGCAGTATTGCAGTGTGTTCATGTTTATCTGTAAGCTCTGATGTGTGCGTGTTGTGCAGGAAGAGACTCTGGCTCTGAGGAAGGAGGGAATCGGAGTGATTCTAGACTCAGAACTGCCTCATCTCATTGGGATCGATGATGATCTACTCAGTACCGGCATCATTCTCTATCACCTAAAGGTAATAAGTGTGTACTTATGAATGTGATTGTGTGCTTTTACAGTAGATTGTGTCCATAATGAATATGATGATTGTGTTTACAGGAGGGAAGGACACATGTTGGTCGTGATGATGCTACTAATGAGCAGGACATTAGTGAGTTAAACCAGTGACTTTCATCTGTTCAATTTAGTCAGATTTGTATTGTGTATCGTCTAAATGGTTGTATTTACATAACTGTACAGATGTGTAATTTTTCTGTGTGTGTAGTTCTTCATGGTCTGGGTCTGGAGAGTGAACACTGTTTGATAGAGAATCAGAATGGAAGAGTCACTCTCATCCCGCTGAATGATGCTCAGTGTTCAGTCAATGGAGTTCAGGTCACAGAGCCCTGCCAACTCAACCAAGGTCACATACATCTCTTTACAAACTATGATCTCACAAAACGTGTAGTGTTTAGTGAAAGAACGTGTAAAAACGGTTATGTTTTCCTATTTTTTTTCAGGAGCTGTTATTCTGCTCGGCAGAACCAACATGTTCAGGTTTAACCATCCCAAAGAGGCAGCAAAGTTAAGAGAGAAACGAAAGGTGAGAGAAATGCTGAATTCAGATTCAGAATTTTAAAAAAAATGTTCTTGAATATAACACTGTTGTCATTCTGCAGAGTGGCCTCCTGACCAGTCTGAGTTTATCCATGACTGATCTGTCCAAATCCTGTGAAAACCTCTCCACAGTCATGCTGTATAACCCCGGGTGAGTTACCCGCGTATGTGCGAATAAACGCGTACGTTTGCGACAAGGCGAATGATATCTTCCCCGCGCCTCTTTCTTAGTCTTCCTCCATCTCTTCCTTCCCAGGAGTCTTGTTTTCCCTCCTCTCTCCACCCTTCTCTCTCTACATGCCCTCCGACACCATCGCTGGTACTCCTGATGTTGCATTAAGATTAAAATACTCACAAACTCCTCCCCCCCCTTACCAACTCACCAGTGCTCACCTACCGAATATTAATAATAAGGATGCATTATATATTCAACACGTTTTGAAATGTAGGATTGAGTGCATGAATGTGACAGTTGCAAATATATATTTAGATATTAGATACACAACAAATTTGGTCAAAATTTGCAAACCTAAAACTTAATATAATATAATATAATATAAAAAAAATATATAAATGAGATTACATTTTTTAAATTGAATTAAGAATTGTTTAAAAATAAATATTAACAATTAAGATTTAAAAGTTCAAAAATCAAGATATTAAAATTTAATCAGTGATCAATTTAAAATGTTTCAAAATTATGTAAGCTTTTATGTAAATAATACATTTAGCTATATTTAATCACGTTTATTGAATTATTTTGTTAAATATATTATTAGAAGGTAATTATGTCACATTCAATTAATAACTTTAGTGATGTTTAATTATTAGCCATCATATTTTTAATATTGATGCATCGTAATATAAACAATATAATGTATGTTGGCTTTTGCATCATCACAGTATCAGAAAGATTGGCCTGTTTTATTAGTGATGCTTTAAGCGTACATGTCTGCATCATGCATGTGGAAACTCTCTTGGACTTTGACAGTTCTCTTATTAGCGATTTTGTACGACACAAGCTTAAAATATTTTTTCTTAAGGTCTTATCTTTATTGATGTGAATGAAGCAGTGTCATAACATGCTAACACAGTTCTTCCACAAATAAATTGAAATATAACATAGTTTGAATTAGTTTGATAATGTTTGTTCTTTCTGAACTTCTTTGTGGCAGTCTCTTCAATGAAAAAGGGCCCATCTTTCTCAGGTAGAACAAATATACACCACTAGTCTACTAATGTTAACTGTCGTTTCTGTGTTTTAATATAAACCGTCGTGTTTGTAGATTTGGTCTCTATTTCTCGTTCATGTTTGTGAGAAGTTATTATCCCCTCACTCCTCATGATCACAACACTTTGGTTAAGCGTGTGTCTTCATCCAAATGCTTGTTGTTTGTTTTAAGTTGTTGTGTAACCTGCAGCATGTGCTTGTAGCTGTACTGGAGTTGACTGCTGGATGCTAATAGTAATGCAATGCCATCATCTTGTGCACTTTTGGGAGTGCTGTGCTGTGTGTGTTTATGTGTGTGGGTTTAAAGGGTGGAAACTGATTGTGTTTGTGTGTTCCAGACTGGAGTTTGAGAGGCAACAAAGGGAGGAACTGGAAAAACTTGAAACTAAAAGGTTTGTCATGTGACCAAAAATTAAACAACCATTAATTAATGTAAAACACCTCAATGAATAGGGTTTAATTAACGTTTCTTTGTCTGATTTAATAATTTTCTTTTTATTCACACATTAGATAATAAACACAAAACATTGGTTCTAACAAATTAGTGTAGTCCGTCATCATGTTCTGTGCAAACCAAATTTGTTTTATCGTCATTGATCTGTGACTTCATCCTCCTTATGTTTGATTTTGTGGTGCTGTAGGCGGCTAATAAAGGAGATGGAAGAAAAGCAGAAGAGTGACAAGGCGGAGCTTGAGCGCATGCAGCAGGAGGTGGAGTCTCAGAGGAAGGAGTCTGAGCAGGTGCAGCTGCGCATACGCAAGCAGGAGGAGAGTCTGCGCAGACGCAGTCAGGATATCGAAAGCCGCCTTAGAGACTTGATCGCTGAGAAAGAACGATTCCAGGTCAGACTCAAGAACTAGACATTTATTAAGGATGTAAAATTATACGTGGTTGGCGAATGACATGTCATTAAATGGGCAGGGATTGTGGTCCTTATGTTGCAACCATTTTAAAAGCACGTTTGAGTTTCTTGTTAATGCTACGAATGCTAATGTGTGTTTTGTGCAGGAGGAGAGACACAGGGACCAGGAGGAGCAGAAACAGAAAAAGATACAACAGGAACAGCTGGAGGAGGAAGAAGTGTGGGAAGGAAATCTGGAGAAGGATGACAAGTCTCAGGTCCAGCGAGAGCGAGCAGAACAGACTGAGATCTTTCGTGAGCTGGAGCGCCTTAAAAGAGAGAGAGAGGAGCAGGCCGTCAAACTCCAGCTGGAGCGCAGGTGAGAGAGTTTGCTGAATAGCTACCATTTGACCTCAGTATTCAACGTGCCATCTTTAACTGTCCAAACAAATGTCTTAAACATCCAGACGTCTGGAGGAGCGAGAGAAGGAGCAGCTGAGTCTGGTCGGGCGTCTGGAGGAGCAGCTGAGGGAGCGGAGTGAGGAAGCGGCCGCCCTGCTCACGCCGGATGAGGTGCGTCGTCTTGAGGAGGAGAGAAGGACACTTACTGAACTCAGAGAGGAGCTGCTGCGAGCGAAGGAGGCGCGGATCGATGGAGAAGTGGAGGGAGGGGAGGAGGCGCGGAGGAGAGTGCAAGAGCGCTATGAACAGTTTAAGCAGACGCAGGTGGAGGAGCTGGGTTTTCTGGAGGAGACGCTGATCCAGCAGAGGGACAGGCTGGAGCGGGAGGTGGCCAGCGAACAGACGTCACTCTGTCTGCTGCTTCACACACACGGGGAGAAACAGAAACAGGTAGAAACTAGAGGAAACTAATTCAATGAATAATGAATTTGAATTTTTGACTGAATAATTTTGTTTACAATATATGTAATTATTTTAAATAATAATTTAAATAATATTTTTTATCAACATTTTAGTATTTGAGTATTCAAATAATGCAACAGAGATCATTATTTTGTAAATAATAAAGTAAGCCAAAAACAATTCATTGTTTTTATCATTATTTTTTGACAAATTTATTATTTAAAATAATAAATCCCTTTTTTAAATGATTCATTACTTACAAAATAATGAATCACATTTTTGACTTATTCATTACTTACAAAATAATGAATCATTTTCTTATTAGAATTTTTTTTATTTAATTTAATTATTTTGAGCATTATTTTAGAAAATAATGATTCAATCTGCTCTGTTTCCCTCTTTCGTTCGTCTCCTCCCTGCAGGTCCATGACATGATGGAGCGCGGCTTTCAGGACGTCTCATCTCTGAGTCAGGAGGAGGTTCTCATCCAGCAGGCGGAAAACAGGCTTCAGTTTAAGGAAAAACAGCTGCTGTCCCTGTGTGAGAAACACCTCCCTGCCGTGTCTGAGGAGCGACAGAGAGCCAGCGAGCTGCTAGAGAGGGTGAGAGGAGGAAAAGGATCTCCTGGGGGAGACGCCAGTCCAGAGGAAATGGACAAAGAGCTGGATGAGACGCTGTATCAGGTAAAACTCTCAGGTTTGAGATTATTGTTTTCCTCTAAGACAGCACGGCGACCATCTTTTCTTTCTTTTGCAGGTAGAGAAGGAGCTGGAGGAGAAGGAGGAACGCTTGTCTCAGTACAGCGCGAGCACCGAACAGTTGCAACAGCTGCAGCAGTCGTACGAGTTCACGGCAAACGTGGCCCGTCAGGAGGAGAAGGTTCGGCGGAAGGAGAAGGAGATTCTGGAGTGGAGGGAGAAACAGCAGCGGGAGGCTCTGGAGCAGGCAGTCGCTCGATTAGAGAAGAGACACTCCGCCTACCGCAGGAGCCTCAGCCTTGAACCTGAAGCCGAGGGGCCGCGCAAGAGGTCACAGTCTGCGCTGTTACAAAGCAGTTTCAGGTCACCGGGAACACAAGACTTGGACCAGGAGAGGTGTGTTTTTGCATGTCAGTAAAGGCTGATAGATGTAGAAATGCTCTCTCGCATCCTTATTAACTTTTCCTAATATTATCAGGATGGAGAGAGAGATCGCACAGCTGAAGCAGAGGATCAGCGAGAGTGAAGGAAGTGGGCGGAGTCTAAGTGTGAGCAGCGAAGAGAAGAATATCAACCAATCGCCTGTCAGCCCTATACAGACCCTTCCTGCTGTACTGTCGATTGGGGATGAGAGGTACACAAACCACACGGATCTTCTTAATTGAGATTGTGGCATGTTTGGGATTTTAATAACTGTTCCCTCTTTCCCTCAGAATGAACGCATACATTGAAGAAGAGGTCCAGCGGAGACTACAGAAACTAAACCTGCTTAACAGAGAGAATAACAACACTCTCTCATTGTCCTCGGACTCACTACAGGTACACAACTACACCTGCTGCCTTACAGTCACTTAATAAACGGCTCCACCCACAGTCAGTCACCTTTTAAAGGAATAGTTCATCCAAAAATAACAATTCTGTCATCATTTGCTTACTCTTGTTTTGTTCCATGACTGTTTTGAAACAGGTTTTGGTGGCAGAATTGCAAAAAGAATGACTTTTTTAACAGCCAAGCAAACGTTTCTACTATAATATTTATTCATCATTTAGTGCAGCTTGTGTTGCAGAAATGATACGCTTCGCCAAATGGGACAGTTCATTCAAAAATACAAACTCATAATTTATTCACCCTCATGTTGTTCAAAATTTTCTATTAAAAACAAAGGAAGATACTTTGAGAAATGTCTTGAATTGGTGTCCATACAATGGAAGTCAATAGAGTTGACCAACATTCTTTAAAATATCTTCTTTTGTGTTCTGTAGAATAAAAAGTCATACAGGTTTGGAATGACATGAGGATAAATAAATGTTTGCACAATGTTAAACTCACAAGATTGATGTTGCAGTCAACACAGTTGTTTAACTCTACAGGAGGAGGAGCAGGATAGTGAGGGTAGCTCTGTTAGATTGACGGATGAGGTAAGCACAGGCCTCAGCCAATCAGATCCTGATGTGCATGGTCCACTCCTAATTATTTGCATATCTCTCACAATCTCTGATCTTAGTAGATTGGGTTTTCAGCTTTGGGAGCATGCTGCCCGCCTGTCAGTTTTTGCGTAGATGCATTGTTACCTGCTGACTTTTAGCTGCACTGAAACTCTTTGTCTTTGCTGGAAAATCTCAAACAAGAATCTGCCTGCTTGCCTCTTGATAGCAGATTCACTTTTTTGAGTTAGCTTGTGTCTCTAATGAATGCTGCTTTGTTGTTTTAGGACAACGATAAAAAACGAAACGATGCACGCAAACTGAAATACGAGGTATGGTCTTATGATGTGTGCATAATGTTATTATATTAAATTTACATTTTCTGACCACAAGAGATCATTATTCCACAGCGGATGGTTTCGATACCTCTGGATTCGAGTCCAGAAAGTCTTAAAGATCCAGTGAAGATCACCATTCCTCGTTATGTCCTGTGTGGACAGGGCAAGGACGAGCACTTTGAGTTTGAAGTCAAGGTTTGTCTGCATACTTACAAATTACAAGTCTGTCTGTGTAAACTTGTGGTTTGCTGTGATGCGTGACAGATTTTTATGTTGTCTTTTTTAGATCACAGTTTTGGAAGAAACCTGGACGGTGTTTAGAAGATACAGTCGTTTTCGGGAAATGCACAAATCTCTGAAATTGAAATATCCAGAGGTATGAACTGCATGAATAAAAATTGACACTTAATGTGTTGCATTTATTGTCTAAGGGAAATAAATATAATTTTCTTTGTTATAATTGTCTTCAAAATATAATTTTCTTCTTTTTTTTATGATTTTGGAGTAAAATGACATCTTAAATATATTTTATTGTATTCCCAAATGTCTTCCTATAGCTTGCTGCTTTGGATTTTCCTCCCAAAAAGATATTTGGAAACAGAGATGAGAGAATGGTCACAGAACGACGGAATCAGTTAGAGGTATTATATCCCACAAATCCAGCCACCAATCCTGAAAACGTTCATTGTTTACTTAAAAAACAAATATAAGGTGTTGCTTACATCTCTGTCTTTTCACAGCAATACCTGCGAAACTTTTTCCATGTCATGATGTCATCGTCCTCATCTTCACCTCTCAGGACAGATGAGTCTGGACTGCAACTCTCCAAACACGCGGTGTGCAGCATTTCACCTTTCTTTAAGAAGGGCGTCTTTGACTACAGCAGCCACGGAACAGGGTGACATGCACAATTCATACGAACTCAATACAAACTCCAACACACATACTGTCATTCAAAGATTTTGAGTAGATATATGCACGTAAACAAACAGGTTCACTCACAGATGGATGAATCTTAACTGTATATCATCCCAAAATTAAAAGGTTCATCAAGACACTCAGGAAAGCTGGATGTATAGAGTAATGTGTACTGTATTAGAACTTAAAAGAGGGAGAGCGGACAGGAAAAATCCACTAGATGTAAAAAGTTTTGCAGTGCCTTGTTGGCAGTAACCGAACATTAATTGCTTTGAAGAATAAGAAATATTTGGACAAATATTGAGAGATCATGAGAAATCATTTGACAACAGACTGCTGCCATAACCTTCTCCAGATATATTGTGTTTACATTAAGAACTATAAAGCCTCTTGCTGAGAAAACCGCACTACGTCTTGTAGCTGCTATTAAACAGTTGCTTTATTCTGGATTTATACTCCTGATCAGATAATGTAGGCTGTTTTGGTCCACTTATATTTAGAAATTGCCATTTGCTAACTGTTTTTACAAATAGGTATTTACTCATTTCAAACCTGAATTGCAACAAAATGAGGATTTTTAGGGTAATTACAAAACTAAACGGGTTTGGAATGACATGAGTAAATAATGACTCAATTTTCATTTTTGGGTAATTGTTCTCTTATTTATGACGCTTATCTTTTATAACCACTAAGAGGTCAAAGCTTACAGGATGAACTCTCTAATGACACATGTACTGAGATAACGTCTTCCAGAAATAAGTGGTTTTGTTTCAACATTCACAATTACTTTTCTTCGCTCTTCTCATCACCCCTACACACAGATGAAGGGCTTTTTAAGTAGAATGTGCCGTAATAACGGATACATTTGAAACCTAAGAACTCTTTGAAAACATTAATGTTGAGCACTATAAAGCCATATGTAAATGCAGAATGTAAATGTGTTGTACACGTGTTGAGGAAGGAAAGGATTATTTTTTTTGTAGATGTAGCCTACACTATAATGAATGTTTATTTTTGTTTGGGTTTTTTATCTAGGATGAAAAGTAATATGTATACACTTTTAAAAGATTTACATTTCATATTTTCATTTCATTTTTTTATTTCTGGAACTGAATGTAATAATTTGTGAAGAACCTGCTGATGTGGATTTCTTTTTGTTGTTAATAATCTAAACTCAATTTTTAAGAAAAAAAACACAAACTGTATAACACCATATTATATTCAGATTATTTATATTCGCACATATTTGTCAAACTGGAATTTAAAAATACAGTATGTTGATGCAACATTTCTATGTAATCCTGCATATTTCAGTAAACAAGTAGATGGTTTATTTGATGCTTCTCTTCATCCTATGTCTTTTGGTGGTTATTCTGAAGTTTGCCTAATTTTGACAAATCGGCAAATGAGACATCGGCTGAGCCCCTCTTTGCTGGTTTTGCCTGTAAATTTAACACAAGACGGCGCAGTCAGCATCTCTTACTTTATTATTATACTGTTGGATGAATATGATTCTTCAGAATGTATAGAAATGTAGCAAAGGACCTGAGAATCGTGAGGTTTCCAACCAATCATGTAGAGGATCTGAAAAGTAGCTGGAACTGAGCCATCTTCACTGCCATACATTTCTGAAAGAAACAATGTTGAAGATTAAAAATTAACACATCTAAACTAAACAGTTTGCTTCTACGGGTTTTGCAGATGGGCATACAGAACAGAAATTATCCATTTATAATAATAAACTAAAAGAAATAAATCTCTAAATTAAAGCATATTATAATGTAAAATCTATAATGTGTAATAAAGCACCTTTATAAATGGCAGCCGCTGACAATATTGTCTCTCTGTGTAAAAGTGACCTTCTATTCCAGGCACAGTTGCTTTCTCCCATACCTGAAGTGCATGAACAAAGCGTAAGTTAATGCAATATCCTTTCATTTTATAATAATAGGAATGAAATTTAATGACAAAACACTAAATTTACCTTGTAAATCAGTCATGACTTCTAAAATGCCAGGATAATGGACCTGAACTTCATCAATGTCCTGCAACAAAGAAATTGTTGTGAATCTAGAAAGTTTGTTTTTCGAAAACTTTTTTAAAATAAACATATTTTACTAAAAACACTCAACTGAAAAATAAAAACAATAGAACCAACAATAGAAGAACTCTATTAAACACTGAAAAAGCCGTTATTCACTGACCACAGTGAGCATGTTAAAGCCTGCTTGGCCCAGCAGGTTACCCAAATCAGTGACAGCCGTGTAGGGCGAGATATGAGGGGAAAAGCCTCCCTCTCTCTCTAGCTCAGCTAACTGTAGAGAACACCGCAGTTCATACAGCGTCTCACCGCCGATCATCGCTCCAATAAACACGCCATCTGGCTTCAGCACCTGGTGGATCTGATGATTGAAAGCAAGAATTTTGGTTGATTTTAAACTTACAGATTTATGAGAAATGTGCATTTTTTAAGTTTCATTAAAACATAGCAGTTCCCCTAAAAAGCAGATGATTCTAGTTAAGTATGATTAATGGGACCGCACACATTTCTGGTGTCATACCTGTCTCAAAGCTCCAGGGAGGTCATTGATCCAGTGCAGACTGAAGATAAAAAGACAGGTTTATAAATGACAGTTTTTAGGTCTATGGTTTCTTATTCATGTATCTCATACTGTGGGGCTGTACAGTACCTCAGGCTACTGAACACCAAATCAAATGTGTTTTCTTTAAAGGGTAAGAACTCCTCATCTGCCAGAACAGAGTAAGTAGGAATCTCACACTTCCTCTTTTTCCTCTGAAGAACACAAATATAAGTAGAAAGTAAAGAAAATAAAGGTGCAAACGAGTGTGATTTTGTCATGTGAATTGTAAACGTGCAGACTGATGAACATATTTGATAATACATAATAGTCCAGGAGCTCTAGGTGTCTTACAAGAGAAGAATCTGAGATGTCTGTTAAGAAGAGACGTCCAACAACATCCTGAGAAGAGAGAGACAACATTTTAGACCTTGACAGCCCCAGTCCCCATTCACTTTCACTGTATGCAAAAAAAAAAAAACATTCTTTTTTAACTTTATGTGTTCAATTAAAAAAGAAAATCATACAGGTCTGTAATAACATGAGGATGAGTAAATAACGTCAAAATAGCACTCCCATTATCAAGCGATAACTATACTTTAAAAAGCGCTGTATCTTTAAAAAGTGATTTACCTTACTCAAATACTCCGCGATGTGACTCTTCCCACATCCCACATCTAGAGCCAGAGGAAAAGTCCTGCAAAGACATTAAAGAAATCACATTAAAAGCTCCAGATCCAATCACAAAATATGAAATAATAAAATGTCTTAAGTAACTGTGAATGACCTTGAAACGTCATATATTCTGTCCGCCACTCTATTGCCCACCTGCAAAACAATACAAACTTTATACACACACTCCATTTAAAGTCACACACACCCGTCAGAAAGCAAGCAGTCTCACCTCATCTTTAAGGTAATCGTATTTATCGCTGTCTTGTAACGAGTATGCCCATGTTTTCTGTTTTCGCTTCATGCTCCTGTCAAACACGTTCACGGATCCTCCCTGTCTGGAGGAGAGACGCCTCCATCCCGCCCTGCACAAACACTGCAGAGATCGGAGGCTTTGCAGATTGACATTCATACTTTCTTATACATCTCTCATACAAGAGACTTTCAATCGCATGCATATGTGTCTATCCGAATACATAAGGTTGTGGGTCACGCAACTGAGAGATGTGAAAGAAAACGCGGAACGGATCGCATCTACTGGGCGTGGACCGCGGGGTGGTCCAGTTTTTTAATTTTTAATTTAAATGGCTTCATTGTCATAACACATATTTTCTTAAAAGCGCAAATATTATCAACAAAAATATACCAACAGATGTTAATAGTGTTAAAAGGTTAATAGTGTAAAAAGAAAAGCGATGACGGTATGGTCTGATGTATTTTGTGCTCTCCGGCTCGCTGTTGGCAAAAGTGGGCGGGGCTACGAGCTTCCCGGAAGTACTGAAGCATCACGGGAAAACACGTGTGGACTGGTGTATAAATCGCAGCGAAATACTTCAGGTAAGTGTCATATCATATCTCCCAAATGCGTTAAGTTGTAGTGTATTTGGTTTTGATGTCAACAGTTGTCTGTTTTTCACAGTTTGCCTTGTAGGTATTTGCCTGGTAGTACAAGCAGTGACCTCACATGTTTTGCTCGCCAATGATAAACAAAGTGATTTAGGTTTAGTTTACTGTCATCATTACAGTTATATGCAGCTGTATAATTAAGAAAAATGTCTGATGTGTAAGTTGCAGAACAGATAAATATGAGCATTGCAATAGCATTGTTTTCTCTAGCAGTCACATAACATGTAAAACTAGTATAGCATACTTCCTAGATAGTGTAGTGGTGTTAATCCTTGCATTTATAAATATATTTATGATAATTTACATCACTATTTTATGAAATTCTGAGTAATCAGTTGCACATGTCCCTTAATTGAAATGTCCTAAACAACTTTTGTGTCATTCACAGGTTAATGCTTTTATCTTCCTCTTTCAAATCATGACTTCCAAAAAAACTGTAAGCGGCGATGACCGCTTCTCAAAAGTTAACAAGGACCCTCGTTTTTGGGAGATGCCTGAAAGAGAGCGCAAAGTCAAGATCGACAAGCGCTTCCAGTCCATGTTCAACGACAAACGCTTTAAATTGAAGTATACGGTAGATAAACGCGGTCGACCTGTCAACCACTCATCTACTGAAGACCTCAAACGCTTTTACAAGCTCTCTGACTCTGATCAGTCGGATGGAGATGAGGATGAAGAGAAGACAGAAAAGACCAAGAAGAAGAAACAGGCAGCAAAAGAGACAGAGTCTGATAAACAAGATGAATCTGATGTAGATGATGATGATGATGATGATGATGATGATGATGATGATGATGATGATGATGATGATGATGAGACGGATGAATCTGAAGAGGAGGAAGAGGATCTTTCAGAAAAATCTTCTAAGAAATTGCATAAAGTTCCCAAAAAAGCTAAACCCAGTGCAGAGCTGACAGTGAAGGGCAGCAAGGTGCTTGAAGAAGGTACACTAACTCATTTACTTCCCCCTTAATTCTATAGAATAAAAAATAAGTAAACAAGGTCAAACTTTATATCATGTTAACTTTAAAGTTAAAGTTTTTGGTTTGATACCCTCTATGTATGTAGATATATGTAGATTTTTGTTTTAACAGATGAGAATGAAGAGTCTGGTGTTGAAGAATATGATGAAGAGGAGCAAGGCAGTGATGATGATGACGAAGATGAGAGTGAATCAGAGGAAGACAGTGACAACGGGCCTGATCTGGCCCGAGGGAAGGGTAACATTGAGACCAGCTCGGATGAAGATGATGGTGATAATGATGATGATATGGAGGATTACCATGAGGAAGAGGATATTGAGCATGACTGGGGAGAGATGTGCAAAGATGCTCCACGTAATGATGAAGTGAGATATCATCCATAATGACTTTAAACTTTAAACTTGTGGTTCTTAAAATTGGTGAAGTGCTTCACCAATGAATGTAAATTACTCGCCAAAATCTAAATTAAGAAATCTATTTTCAACTGGCGTGATTTAATGTGTTCTGCATTTGTGTGTTTAGATTTCACTGCGGTTGGCTGTTTGTAACATGGATTGGGACAGAATTAAGGCTAAAGATCTTTTGGCTCTCTTCAACTCTTTTAAGCCCGAAGGAGGTGCGGTTCTGTCTGTGACGGTATGTATCCACCAATCGCTTTACTTTCTGCTCTAGCTCCTCCCATTAAAATTATTATAGGCTTCATACAATGAATTCCTCGTTCAGATAAAACAAGTCTGAAATATTGACATCCATTTTCAGATTTATCCATCTGAGTTTGGGAAAGAGAGAATGAAAGCCGAAGAGACTCAGGGACCTCTGGAGCTCACCAGCCTGCCTGATAACCCGGATACAGACACAGAAGAGCAAAGGTACCAGCCACAATCATTACTGGGTCATCTTTCATGTTTTATGTCATTGGTTTTGAAATCTAGTATTCTGCCTATTTGAAGGTATCACAGATGTGCTCCCTACGTGAAAGTTGTTCTTTAATTTAGACAGTATGAATTTGCGGTATTGTAAGGTACTTTCGTTCAGCCATATTTTCATGCAGCAATGTAGGAATCCATTGTGGAAATAGCAATCCCAGAATGCATTGCAACAGGCTAAGTGAAAAGGTATCAGACCAAGCAAGAAAAATTAAGATTAAAAATATTTTTATTTTCAATTACAATTTATTTAGTAAATTTTGTAAATCTTCTTGTAAATCAAAAAAAATTGTGTTATCTATGTGTTTTAGGCTCTACAGAGAAAAAGTGCGCGATTACCAGTTCAAACGCTTGCGGTATTACTATGCCGTGGTGGAATGCGATTCAATCGCAACGGCAGCCAAGATTTATGAGGAGTGTGATGGCCTCGAGTACGAGAGCAGCTGCTCCATGATCGACTTGCGGTGAGAAAGACGACACAATATTAATTTACTTGGTTATGCCACTTGACATACTACTTATACAGTAAATCACTTATTGCTTATTCCTAATTTTTATTAAATAGTTTTTTTTAAAGGCATGATTTCATTCTTTGTGTAGGTTTATCCCAAATGACGTGACGTTTGATGACGAGCCAAAGGACAGAGCCACAGAAGTGGATTATTCTTCATACCAGCCCAAACTCTTCACCTCAGTGTCAACTACCACCGCTAAGGTCTGGCAAAGATTATAAATATAACAAGATGCCACAATTTAATTTACTGTGAATGGTAAAAAACCAATCATCAGTCTGTGTATGATGAATGTCAGGTTTAATTGTGGGTCAGAAATGCATTTTTACTGTGTTTCGTTGTCAGGTGGAGTTGACGTGGGATGAGACGGATCATGACCGGGTCATGGCTTTCTCTAGAAAGTTCAAGAAGGATGAGCTGTTGGATATGGACTTCAAGGCTTACCTGGCCTCTTCCAGCGAGGAAGAGGAGGATGAAGAAGAGGCAGTGGAAACGACACAAGGTTAGTGATGGTGAAGAATTCATTGACATGGATAAGGATTATTAGCAACTGTTGTTCAGACTGCCCTTTTTCATGTAATGAAAGTCAATACTGTCAAGCTTTAAAAATAACAAGAAAGCAACTTAAAATCAACGTTTTCGTAAATGTTCTTTCAGCTGAGAAGCCAACCGAGACTCTTCCTGAGGAGAAGAAGCTGAGTAAGGGAAAGAAAGACTCAAACAAAATCAATAAATACAGAGAACTTCTGAAGAGCATTCAGGACAAAGAGAAGAAGAAGGACGACACCATGGACATGGAGATCACATGGGTACCAGGTCCGTTTGCATGTGAACAGATATACATACCATTTTCTTTTCTTCCATTTACTAATATCTCAAATGCTTTATGTTCACTTTTGTTTTTAGGACTGAAAGAAACAACTGAGAAACTTGTGAAGAATAAAATGGAAGGCAAAGATAAGCTGACACCATGGGAGGAATATCTGCAGAAGAAGAAGGAGAAAAAGAAGGAGAAAAGAAAGGGAAAGAAGGTAAATGTGATGGTAAAGAAGAATCGACTGTTTTTTTTTTAGATTTATGCTCCCAAACACTCAGCTGGTCTTTCGTCTCATGCAGGAAGCGATGGAGGCGGAGGCTGAGATCAGCGATGATGAACTTCCTCCTGATGTTGACCTGAACGACCCGTACTTCACAGAGGAACTCGGCATGACACGTCAGTCACAATTCTGCACTTACCTGAGTCCTGATACGACGTTCTAAATCGTTCTAGAAATTTCACAATTGGAATTGTGAAAATGTAAAAAAATGAAAATCTTATTTTTGATTGTTTGTTTTCAATTCTGTTGCAGAATCCCTGAAAAATAAAAAGAACAAGAAGAACAAAGAAAAGGAGGAAAGAACAGCAGAAGAAGAGGAGGAGATGAAGAGACAGAGGGTGAGCTTCTATAAAGGTTAACCTGTGGGATTATGGGTAATGTCACAGGGTTAACTGATGTTTGTTGTCTTCAGGCTGAAATTGAGCTGCTGATGGATGACGATGAAGATGACAAGCACAAACATTTTAACTACGACAAGATTGTGGAACACCAGAACTTGAGCAAGAAGAAGCGCAAGAAACTTCTGAAGAGTAACATGCCACTGGAGAAGGATGACTTCCAGGTCAGATCTCTATCACTTTTACTGTTTGAAGAATATTACAAATAAGGTACATCAGTAAAATATGTAAAGTACACTCTCTCTCTTTCTCTCTGGCATGTTCTCCAGGTGGATCTTAAAGACCCCCGTTTCCAGGCTATGTTTACCTCCCATCTTTACAACTTGGACCCCTCAGATCCGGCCTACAAGAAAACAAAAGGCACGCAGAGCATCTTAGAGGAGAAATTTAGACGCCGAGAAGAGAAACAGCAGACACAAGAGGAGGCGTTGAAGAGCAACGCAGCGCAGGAGAAGATCAAACCAGAGACTGCAGGAGAAACATCTGCCGCTAAAGTCATGGATCCTAATTTATCACTGCTCATCAAATCAATCAAGAGCAAGACAGAACAGTTTCAAGCACGCAAGAAACAGAAGACAAAATAGATTGACTATTAAAGACTTAATGTTTGACTGGATGTTTTGTTGTTCATTGGTTTCCATGCTGAAAGACTGAATTAAACAGTTTGCTTGATAATAAGCTTCATATTTTTTATCATCAAGTTTTTTCTGCTCACTATTACTAATTTGTCTTTGTATTCAGACTGAGCTTTTGTAGTATGTTTTCATGTTTTCACAACAAACATGTTTTCATAAAATCCAACCTACCACCTATAAATGTTTGCATTAAATTAAATTTTTGTCAAATATTGCATTGAATTTATTATACGAGATTGCATTTGCACCATCTCTGTTTGAAACATTTACTTTACATAATTATCTTTACATGGGTTCAAGTCAAACGATCGTCTCAACAGTTCAAATTATAAATCATTATTATTAAACTGAATCTGCAATAACAGAATTTTGTTTATTAACTTAAAAAAGTTAGAAATTGCGACTTTGAGAAATAATTGTACAAACTGCTTAATATGAAGTTCCAAAATAAACAGATTTACTGTTATTTATGCAATCAAAATTGAGATATGGTGAAGAAAAATCATCTTTTCCTCCTATACAAATAAAGCCAAAGCAACTGAGTTTCACACAGTGGCATGTTTAATTAAAGACAGACATGTATAAACTGGAGTTAAAGTTAGCTTTATTTATTTATGTAGACACATACGCTGCTCACACATTCAAAGTCTGTTGGCACTTTTACGGGTACATGTAAGAACCACTTTAGTAATTTAAACCAATAGACCCAGTCCAGAAAAGGCACAATTAATCACAAAAAGTCAGTTTTACCCTGGAGCAGAAATCTTGAACACCATGTAGTATTTCTGAAGTGAAATCAGTTTAGAACAGAACATAATGATAAATCTAGATTGTGCCACAGTGTTACAAAAACATCCACTTTATGAAAATAGTGCAATTAAAGTTTGTCTGAAACATTAATGTTAAAAACATACACCATTTAAAAGAGCTTGAATAGAGTTTCAAGAGAAGTCTAAAGTCTTTGATTGTTTGGCACATAGTGACGACCACTAGATTTATAAACCTTCAAGTGGTGTTTGTCAAAGCAAAACATACTGCCATGACACTTATGGGTGGGTGGTTGCTAAGAGTGGTAACCCACTTTCAAATCCACTTCCTACAATTTATTATTCAATGTTACTTGAAAACATCCTTTCAACAAGTTGCACAATTAAATGTGTTCATATTAACAATGTAAATTTGCAAACACCACCAATTATCCCCTTACAATCTTTACTCTTAAAATCTCTATAAAACACCTTGTAAGTTTTACAGAAAAAATGTTACACAAAAATAAGAAAATGTATGATTAAAGAAATAATAAGTAGAGAAAAATAACATTTTTTTTTAGAAACACTTTGGACAAATTGTGCTTCACATGTTAAGTAAAAAAATTATACAAATATTTTAATGTAAAATATGTTTCATTACGACGACACACAATAAGACCACAAAATGATTGTTCACTTTAAATTTAAACAGGTATTTAACACATCAATCATGTGACCTTTCAATAAGAAGTGTCTGCAGTCCTTTAGTGTTACCAAAATTCTACTATGCCAAGTACACATACATTTGTCATCTTCAGACATGTTCGTTCTTATCACAGAAACTTTTAAGAATGTTTTTTAGATGGAGGCAAATCTGTTCAGTTAATTATATTTTGTCTTCATTTACTCGCCATCATAATAAAAAGTAGTTCATACAACTTGTGCTTGATGTTCCAAATGTTTCGGTTTTGCCACACAGCTTTTGGTGAAGAAAATACAGAAGTTGGCACGCATAGGTCTCAAATCTCATTTGTTCGTGCAGATTAGATCTGACTGCAACCTGATGTTGATGATCTAACCTGCTTACAACATGTTTGAACGTACGTGTGCACAAATGAAATATGAGTTGGACCCAAACACAGAATGATAGTCTCTATCGATTGTCAGTGTAATAAAGTCTCTGTTTTTCTCTTTTTGTAGCCCCTGAGAGCAGCACTTTATTAAGGAACAAAATTTTCCTCTCAGGCGTAAAATATGAGTTCAGGGATCTGCCCTCCCTGCACGCCTGTGCCGTTGGTACTGTCCGACGAGCACTGAAACTGGAAGGTCACCTTTCCACACTGGACCTCAGTCATCCCCTCCTGCCCGAAATAACTCAACTCATTGCCGTCCAGAACCACGCTCGCCGTGTAGAACGTGTCGGGTTCGATCTGCACCGGGTACTCAAAGAACACAGGAAACGTGTTGCTGGAACCATCAGAGAAGTATTTGATGATGGCGAAGCCGAGTGTCACACCTTGTCGTTTGAGCTCGATCTTAGCCTGGTACTCCGCAGAACCGCAGCTAGAACCGTACAACCCGAACCCGGCGATGAAGACCCGCTTGTCCACTGCAAACTGGATGCTGTCGCAGCGCCCACGATAGCGCCACTGATTGCTACGGTATGCGCAAGATTGGAACCTGTGACACTTTTGCGGCGTCAAGCCTTTTCGTGGTTTGCAGACGAACTGTAGCTCGGGTTTCTTGGCCGCTGTGTACCAGAGGAAAATATCATTGGTCTCGTTGAGCGTCAGGACGCCGGATTGTGCCACGCCGTTTGCAAAATCATCAAGCGCCATTGCCGGGATCCGAATCAAGTAGATCGCCTTTCCCAAAACGAGACGTTTGTTCTCAATAGTGGGCTGAAGTTCCTGTCTGTGACATTCTGCCTCCGCCCAATTCAGCGCTGCTTCGAAAACAACCATCTCTTTGGCGTTGAGTGTCTCTCGTCGCAGGATGCTCTCCAAAGTCTGAGAGTCGATGTCGCAGAATCCCTCCGAGCGGAGGGCGAGTTCTGCCTGTGCGTCAATGACCTCCCAACAGCGCTGAGTGAGATCGGGCTCCTCAAACAGACAGCTTTGAGACAGCAGGACGCAGGCGTTTCGGGCACTCAAGCTGGTCTCCAGGAAATTGACACAGGCACGGGCCAAATGGGGAACGATGTACTTTTTGGCGGCGTACAGCGTGGCGAGTACAGTGTCGGCACACAGGTCAATCTCATCACAATAAATATACCTGGAAAAAGATCATGAAATGTTACTTTCATAGCTTTTAATCAAATGTAAGCTAATTTTCAACACAAGTCAGGTGAGTTTAAAGAAACGTACTTTAGCATGGCTAGGAACGAGGCTGGTTCCACATCAGGAATCCGGATCTCCTCTTTATCTTCAGCCAGTTCTCCATAAAACATAGCATGAAAAACAGAACTGCCCACAGCCAGAACATACTGTAAGAGAGAAGAAACCAGACAATTAAAAACTGAACAGCATTTTTCCACTTTTTCCTTTTTATTTATCCTACAATTCCTGAATGGCAAGTCCATTTCTCAAACACATTTTAAGATAATAGATTTGTCAGTTTGGTTAAAGCCTATTTTAGGACCATGAAGAATTCTGCATTGTTGCCTTGGTAACACTTTGCAATATGGTTGTATTCATTAACATTAGTTAACTACAATAGTTAACATGAACTAACAATGAACAATACATCTACAACACTGACCTTAATCCATTTAAATTTCAGTATTTACTTATACATTAAAATTTGTATTTGTTAACATTAGTTAATGCACAATGAACTAATATTAACAATTGTACTGGCATTATCTAACTTTTTTTTTTTAATTAATACTTGAAAACTATATTGCTCGTTGTTAGTTCATGTTGGCTAATGCATTTACTGTTAACAATGTTAACAATCCAACCTTATTGTAAAGTGTTACTGTTACACTTCTTTCTTGCCAACTTCCCAATTATTATTACCGTAATGCAAAATAAACTCACTTTTGTTACTGTACTGTGGGAAAATCAGAACTATGTTTACATAACAGTAGCATTTCTTGTACATTTGTTGTTTGCCATATAAAAAATAACACTGTATTACTATAATTATACAGTATTCTTATACTTAAGTGTCATATATATGATGTCACAACCTTTATTTTAAGGTGAAATATGATCTAGGTCTTCTGTTTTTTTAATACAGTGATTAAAGGTTTTAGTTACAGTGCACGGATGTGATAACTGGTAATGTGCTACCTTGTGTCCTGGTACCCTCTGGGTTCCTCCGGGCGGTCCCACCACAAAATGAATATCAGCCATCAGCTCGTTGTTGAACATAACAGCGTTTCTGTGAGGAGAGAAATCAAAGGGCATATACACATGGTACACACAATACAACACATCTTTACACACACAGATCCATCCTGATCCTCGACCCATTTCTAACACCTCTGGAATGCATAAGTATCAGAAAATACAGATTTATACAACTAGATTACAATTGGTACAGCATTAACATACAAAATAACAGTGCTGAAGTACCAAATCCAACAAAAGGTGAAGGAAAGAATGCAAGAAAGGCATTTCATTTCATACTTATTTTCTACTTTTGAAGGTACCTATTTCCAATTTTTGGTATCTATCATTCATAATAACAGCCACAGATGTTGTCTTGGAAAAGCTCCTATAACTGGAGGAAGAGTGTGCTTACCTCTCTCTGATACTTGGATACAAGCCTTGCCAGTTACATCCCTGGATGGTATTGTTGTTGCTGACGTTCTGCTGATGGTACTGTTGTACAGCTGTGCCAGTGGTGGGGGGTGTGACAGCGGGCAGTTTTTTGGCAGGATAGAGCTCAGCGGCCATTTTAATAACACATGTCAATTACTTAAGAGGATTTCATGAGGATCTGGCAACCTGTTAAACTGCACAATACAATCAAGCTGTAACGCAAATCATCACAAGTTATCTATTAAAGGTAAAACATATTCAAGCTATTCTGTTAGACACAAATCACGTTAATTTGAGTTGTAAAGAAATCGTATTCGTTATAAAAAATATTCTATATCTTCCTTTCATAAGAGGTCAGATGGATCAAATTTCTAATCTTTTACTCCCATTAGCAATTGTGGATTTTAAATACTGTCATCATTATCGCTATTGTAACTCTGTTAAACTCGTTAAATGAATTCACATTAGAAGTTGATTCGCATTATTTCCTGGACTGACTGCAGCAATACCCAGTTAGCAATCACAGCTAAAGGTGAGTTCATCATTATCCGAACAATCGCTTAACAACAACAACAAATCCTGTTAAAATGATTATTAAATGATCTAGAGATCTCATATTTTAAATAATCCATTCAATAACTGTAATAGTATCGAAAATATGCTTATTCGGAGGCAGACGTAAGCAACAGGAAATAAACAAAAACAACCAACGGGTTACAAACCTAAAACCCGTCAAAAACCACAGTAAAATACCGCTACGCCTTGCCGTGAAACGAGTTTACACAACGATAAAACTTAATTTTATTTACCGGAGGCCGATTACTAAAGCAGAATTCGTGAGAAAAGTTTGCAGCTGGTTTGCACATTAACATCCTCCATAATCGAAGGATCCGCCTGGTGACCCAGTGCGCATGCGCAAAGCAAAACAAAAACTTTTCATAATAACTTATTAATAATAATAATAATAATAACAAGAATAACGACATAAATACGTTGTTTTACTATTTGATAATGGTATTAGAAGTATTTTTTTTATTTGTACATTTATTTATTAGTTGCACTTGTGGTGCCTCATGATTAAGCGTTTTACTTTTGTTTTAAGTATTTAGTATTTAATTATTCAAAGTCAAAGCAAAATTTGAAACGGCAAAATTATCAAAAATATTGATTTCAAATATTTTATTTACGTTGAAATTGCACAAATAACCAGCAGATGGCACTCGAATAATGCACTGTGAATAATAGAATTTAAACCGGGAAATAATGTCTGAATTTAGTATAAAAGTTAAACATATTTAGTAACATTATGAAATCAATGTTATTTTTTTTTTACTTTATAGTTATGTAACATTATTCAATGTTATATTTTTTTTCTTTTCTGTGTTCACACTCAACATTTGTGTCAGGCAACTTTATGTATACAATTGTTGAATCCTTATTTTGAGCTTTTAATTTGTAAATCTACAATAATATTGCAATCATATGTCTCTCCAGCTGTTATTTAAACAGCACTGCACAAGGGCTTCAGATTTTTGCACACATTTTTTCAACCGTTCTATCAACGCTAAACCTCATGCATTAACATGGAGGTCAGTCACTGTGTGAAATTCATCGACTGTGAAGAATCTCTCCTATTTGTGATAAAACAACAAATATTCAGACAGTCATTGAAATTCCACTGTCATGCCTATGCTCTGACTGAACGTTGACCCTCAAATGAAGCTTGACTGGAGCTAACAGCAAAATCACTCAAAGGAATGCAACACTGCCCTTGTTACATGCAGAAAGTTCATGTAATGATTTACTAATTACACTATAGAGACCCTGACCATGGGGGATGGTGATGGGTAATGGGTCTGTCTTTCTTGCAAAAAGAGGCATGCACCAACTTGATGGAAAGGATCCATAAACACAGGCATCACTTTGTATTGTCTAGACATTGATTTGTATCTCAGACTCTGTTGGCCGTTTAAAGGCTATTCAGAAGTTTTAAGCTCAGGAAATGACCACTGTTTTGTCTCTATACACTAGTCATGGGATGTCTGGTGGTATCTTCCTTATAAAGTTTTTGACAAACACTTTTGTTTTCTTAAAAGTCTGAAAATTTGATTAAATTGTGCTGTGGTGAAGACTGTGAAATGTTACATTTATTCAAATTACATTATTATAAATTACAGTTTATAGGTAAAAATCTATTAATCATTTAAGTTGACACAAGAATGATACAACAAAACACAACAAGAACGCATGTGAGCAGAGCACATGAAAAAAAAAATATATATATAAATACATACTCAAGTTTTATATGTAAAACTGTTAACCTGTTGCTCAAAACCCCCATTTGAGCTTTGATACAAGACCCCTGATAACTCTGTTGGGGTTTATTCTGCAATAACAAATGACTGTACATTATCCTTTATATACAGTATAAGGTTCCTTCTTGAAAGTCATGTGGTTTTGTTCTCTGTGTGTATTTAAAAACAACATTATATCTGCACGTATAGGCGTTTTACAATATTAGATAAATCTTAGTTGCTCATGAACTCTAATGTTGTATTTCCTCTGTTTCAAACAGGAGTGATTTATGAACCAAGTGTATTGTGGGATAGCAGAGTCCCCTGACCACCGAGCCGCAAAGACTTTTCCTACTTCACATTAATTTAGAGTTGCCCTTTGTGTAATTTTTCCTTCCTCTATTAGATTAGCTTGTCACTTTGCAAAACTAATTTGTTCAATTTGTATTTGTACTAATTTATTGTTCTTTGCACTTTGAATTATGGCTGTTTGAGAGCAATTGTGTTGTTATTTTTAAGATAACAAAGGAAATCAGTAGTTTATTTCTGTTCATATAGATATTTGCACTTAGGATATTTTTCATGAAACAGATTTCATTAATTTACTTAATGTACTCAATGCTTGACACACTGCTGTATGATTGTGCGACATGTATTAATTAATTTCTTTCAATGCTCCTGTAACCAGTACAGTACAATATTGTTGTAAAGTTCACAAAAGCAGTTTTGCAATGAGTAAAGGATCAATTTAAAGTGAGATAATCCACATCAGAAATTTGAACTGTAATATTTTGATTTCAGCACATGTCTGCCTGTTTTTTTTCAAGGATGTTGTTTTCTGTTTGTAGTACAAAGAAAGACTGAGCAGTCAGACAAGCAAAATCGATTTAGCCACTTTTTAAGAGTGTATAACCTTGCATTTTACTGTACAAAATGACATTTTTTGTATGTTCAGTTTTTTGCATTTAAGCAGTTTCACAGCAAATACATAAATATCCAGATTTTAGCCGTATTGTTTCTTTTGTGCAGTCAGATTCTGCGGGTAACGGCACATGCATTCAATTCTCCAAGATCATTTTCAAACCCTCCAGTGAGCAGATTGGCCAAAGTCAATTAGAAGTCTATTACAATGAAATGCTGTTTATGAAGATAAAGGATGAATTAGCCGTACTAACTCTCTTACTTCACACCCTCACTCTTTCTCTTTATCTGTCAAGTGGCATTCATTCGATTGAATAATAAGTCTTATGCCTGGGAACCGCAGCGTTTTGAGCGAACACATGGTGTGATAATGGAGGGCTCTGTATTCATATGCTGGTCAGTTCCTGCCCCTTTTATTGTGCCAGGGCTTTCTCAGGCCTGCGTGTGTGTTGTGAAGAAGGAAAGGGCGGTAACAGTGTTTCGTGAAGTGCATTGTAGTATTTCATATAACTGTTATTGTTCATTTGGCTGCACGCGAGAGGAACAGACGGTTTGGTTGGGCATCCCAGGTGCATTGTGGGATACAGACACCCCTTTAGCATATCTTGATGCAAATCCTTCTTTTCTTAATCTTCTATTATCACACTTTTAAGGAGTGTGTGTGTGTGGTGAGTCAATTGTACCTAAAAACTTAAAAATGATGCCAGTTCAATCTGGAATCTGAAATGGTTTAATAAAACTTCCTGCAGGTCTTGAAAATCTACACTAGTAACTTTAGAAACCAGGATCCCTAAATAACAAGGTTTGTTCTTCAAAAGCACTTTGGATGTTAAATTTAGTTTCCTTGTTTGGTGGCACACTACACTTTTGCTAATGAACGCTATAAAACTAGCACCAACCAGCATAAACCAGCTTGGATAAGCCTTAAGATTCTTGCTATAGTCTCTTTCTGTTGTTCGCCGGTCAATTACACTGCAATAGTGACCTGCCTTCAACAGCAATGAATACTCAATAAAGACCCCATCACTTTTCGCTGCATTTGCTTGAAAGAATACAAGCTGAAAAAGAAGATCTTCTCTGGCCCTAAAGCCTCCCTCTCACCCCTGCCATCTGCGGCGCTGCTCTCCGCCCTCGTGCGCGTGGTTGAAAGGGATAATGGAGTCTTGAATAAGTTTTGAATTCTTCAGAATAGCCTGTAGCTCATTATCCGCTTCAGCATCTGCCTGACGCTCCATTGATGTGCTCGGTGTATTTACTCCACTCAATTAAACCACTATAAACTCCATTAGCGACAACAGAGCCCCGAGTGGCCGCGCTGTTGGAAAGAGACCCACAATAGAGAAGGACCAGGATCCTCTCTCACATCTTCAGGGGGAGCAGGTCTCCATTCAGAGAAACTGTAGCCAGCGCAGGAACAGCTGCTGATAATCTGCTTGTGTGTCTCTCTTATTGTTGTGAAAATGGATTCAAACAGGTGTCGCTTTAATGTTCGGTCATGGAGCTCTCCATGTCATCATGGACCTTCGACTGTAGAAAAAACAGCCAAACGCGACATACCATCACTCAGGATAGATCTTATTTAATGACTTTAAATGAGTCACAAATGAGCGCACACAGTGATGCTGGTGCCTGTTGATTTACATTTTATTACAATACAGTCGGATGTGAATTTGTGCATATTTTACAAGGTGGCTAATTTGTGGAAGTTTGTACAATCTCATTTGTATGATCTCATTGATACATTTGAATATGATTTGTCTTCTCCACAGTGGATGTTAGGATTGGGGTGGGCCTTTATCATTGTTTTATAAAACAAGTCACAAGAATCAGATCCAACTTTATACAACTTAAATATGTCAATTATTGTCTTTTATTATGTTTATATATATGCTTATTCTTTATGAAAAGTGTAGGCATTTCTCATTATACAGCCTGATCTCTCTACAAAATGGGGTTGACCCCTAAAACAAGAACACACAAAAAAGCTAAACAAATGAAAATGTAAAAAAATGACTTTAAAACCAGGTGGAAGTAAAGAGAATACAGGGAAAAAGAGTGAAGCTGAACTATCATTCACTGGAGGGGTTGAACTGAAGCTCACGTGTGGAGACAGTGCATGGCACATTGGGTGGAAACTACGCGTTCACTTGTGTTCTGCGTGTAGAAACCATTACCACAGTGAGCCATGGGAAAGACCGCCATCCTTCAATCAGAAATAGATTTTTCTCATAAACAGTCAGTTGAAACATCTTGTGTATACTAAAGGAAAAAATCATCACTCAACATTCTTGGAGAAACTGTAGAGATATCAGAGAGATCCCATTCATGATCAGAAAGAGCAAGTTGCAGTTTCACTTTTTACTGTCACTTCTGAAGCCCATGTTGTCATGAGCTCTTGGTGTTCTCTGCTTTCTGACAATAGGAGGGATGTCCAATCTTTTCTCTGGCTCAAACAGACCATCAGGAGAGGAAGTGACCTCAGCGGGCTCAGTCAATCCACAGCCTTAGGCCATAGGCAGCAGCTTTCCCTTCTAATCCCTCTCTCAAGTTATGCCCTTTTCCTTTCCCAATCCCTCTTTCTATCAATCCCCCTCTCTTTTCATCCTTTCATATCCAGCCCTTTGTTTTCATAGACACAGGCTTATTTGACATCATGGTTGCCACATTACAGCATCAATTATGGGCTCTGTGTGTTTGTGTTTCGGTAGGTTTATTTCATGTCAAAAAATCTAGTGTCAAGAGTCACATTTTATACAAAAATGAGAAATGAGAAACATTTTATTTGTTCATAATACATTTTTTCTTTGTTTTTGGGGTGAAATGTGATCTTGACATATCAGTGAGATTTATCCCAATGGAGTAGCAGGTTTACTTATTTAAACTCCCTGATCGCGGAAGAAATGTTTAAAACTGTAAAATCGGAGGAAACGGTCTAACTCATCAGAGGAGATTTAGACACACTTCATTGACCGCAAACAAGCCAGAGAAATTTTTACGTTTGTGTTTTTCAGAGCTGTGTGTTCTGGTTTTGTACTGTGTTTGTGTGCATGTTGAAATGGTCCTGTGTATTGGCTTTAATAGTCCTCTTCCCTTAAACTGTATACATTTCAGTGCAATAGATCATATTGCATATTGTCTAGCTATTTTGGCAATGACTAATGGTGATGTACAGTAGAAGTCAATAACCAATAGTCAGTAAGTTCACAAACATACATTTTACAGTGTGGCCGCTATATATGGTTGGTGCAGGAGATAAAATTATACATTATAGTTGATGTAGTTTAATCTTATTTTACCTAGTGTGCTTTTCATTAAATACTGTAAACACATCCAGTGATTTACAAAGCATACCTGTGTATTTTCTCTGTTGATTGTGAAGGACTTGGCATGGTTTGCTGTGCATGACATACCTGTGTGTGTGTGTTTGTGTGTGTGTGGACGCAACATCCGAAATTTTCCTCACGCATTTGCTAATGGCTCTTTCAGAATAAGCTATTTACACTGAAGAGACCAAATTACACTAAAATGTTTTGTTGGTTTGACCCAACCATTGGTTCAAAATAACCCACAAAATATTCCAACCATGGTTTGAAACATCCCAGTATTTTTTAACCCCAAAACACAAACAGATTTTAGGATTCAATGTGTAACATACTGAAAAACAAGAAGAAATATTTAAATGTTTATGTTATAAATCAGTTCTTGGTTATAAATTAAATGAAAGCAAATTAGTGATACTCACCATGTTAACTTATTTGTAGAAAAGGTAAGATTTTCTTCATGATAAATGTCATTGCACATATTGAGCATACACATGAAAATTCACTATCCGAACTACAATTTTTTAATTTTAGATTTTTTCATTTTTTCATTATAACACTATAAAAAAATTTGTTCAGGATTATTGTTATGAAAATGTATCCAATATTTATTCCTGAGTCTTTAACCTGTCCATCAATATATAGTTTGTCATGATTAGATTAGAATTCAACAATGAAATATTAAAATTGAATAGGGAAATAAAATAGGTGTTCCTTCTGAGGAATGAGATAAATAGGATTATTTGTGTGTGTTCTTCTGTACACACTGTGAATGAATGTCTCTGTATACCAAGTAAGGTGCACCTACAGTATGGGTCTGTCTGTCTTTCTCTGCATACTGTGAAAGCGGGTCTCGGTTTGGTCAGGCATACCTGTGTGTGTTTTCTATGCACACTGTGAAATGTTGCCGGAGTTTGCCGAGTGTAGTTTCTGTACACACAGTGTGCATTCAGAAAATATCTTTCTAGACTCTAGACAGAAATGCTCTACCAATAATCATTTTTACTTTTACTCAGCACATCCACATTCAGTTCTATTGGTGGTTCATCTGGATTATATCTTTGAGCTCTAAACTAATGTAAGTGAAGGATAATACACAGTTAGCAAGTTCCTCACTGTGGTTTCTTGGTTTCGTATGTTGTTATTCTGCTGTAGATAGATATTAAAACTGACAGAGACTGTTTGGATTATCGGATTCAATTGGTTTCCTCTTGTGGATTTGTGGCTGTCTTCTGCATGGGATTATGATCCAATTGCTGTTTCAGTATTTGTACAATCCGTATAATCAAAAGCCACACTTAGAAAACAGAAAGTAACATTTTAAAGTCTTAATTTCTTCATTTTTAAAGTAATAGTTCACCCAAAATGTTAATGTTTACACTCTTTTGCATTTTTAAATCAGTATTACATTTTTTTTCTGTGGGAATAAACTTATGTTGCCTTTTAAATTGCATAATGCTCATTAAAAAAACATTCAAAATAGTGTAGAAGTGTTACTTTAAAACTTACCAAAAAGTATGGTTAAAAATGTTTTTTGTCAGTGCTATGCATTTTTTGACCACTGCCTTGTTAAAAATGTCTTCTAACATTTCAATTGTGACTCTCTTCCAAATCGTGCATGTACAAGATTATATCTCATTTAGAGCCATCTGCAAAGTAAGCATTAGATACCAAAACAGCCCACTAGATGTTGGAACAGATCTCATATGCTTACTTGTTCCTAAAACTGCCACGGCTTTTCAGGAAAAGGGTTTTTAGTTGTGAGTTCTGTGACATTTCAAACTATGATGTCAGCGCTCGAGGTTCCAGGGCTCCGATTACCATCCCAGTGTGAGAATAAATAAGGTTGCCATGGAGATCAATATTGTACAGCCCTGAGTCATCACCGAGCAGTTTCCTCTTGCCATGCAACGCGCATTGTGTGGCATGCACCGCATTTCCCCATGCACGTAAACACAGTTGTATTTAATTAGCGAGCTTTTGCTGCTCTTTGTCTGCCTTAAAATTATTTTTCTTGTTCCTCTCTCTTTACCTCATGCAGACACAAGAAGCTTTAAGACTGTGACAGTTGTGGACCACAGAGGATGTGTTTGATATGTGTGACAATAAAGCAACTTAAGTCATTAAACATTTAAGACAATTGCATAATGACTAGACTTCCTATGATGAATCAAAGCTCACCGTCTCTTTCTAAACCATTACTCTCATCCAAGCATGTTCGTGTAGCCATCAGCCCATCAGCATTCCTAAAACACAATTTTCCTGCCAATCTAGTAATTAGTCACATAGTATTTATGGCTCAGGTAATTGGCCCAAAAGAGAGGAAGATAAATAGTCTAGTCTAGTCTTCCCCTGCTAGACATCTTGGTTGGATAGCCGTTCAGAAAGTACAGGTCAGACATCCCCTCTGGCTCCTGACAGCACTGTCACAAAATAAAAGTTTTAGAACAAAAATAAATAAGATGTTACAGTATGTTGTTTGATACTGAAGCATTTTGTTAAAGATGTGACTGGGCCGGCGGCCAGCAATGAGGTTCTGGTGCGCTGCCAAACCCAAAATAAAGGCCAGCTTTATATTCCTCAAACAATTCTTCACCTCTCCCTCTGTCTTTTTATCTTTCTCTTTTTGAAAATCACAGGACATTTTTATCAAGTATTGTCAGTTTGAGTTAGTATTTGAATTAGAACGCGAGTTATGTTTTCATGATGCTTGACCACAAAAAAAAAGAAAGTTTCAGTGTTAGAAATATTTTTCCTGTCATGGCTTTAAGTTTTGAATATAAAAGATGTTATAAGAAACCACATGGTGTAGTTAAGTAGATGGTTAAGTAGATGGTTAAGCCCAGATCTCCTTAACAAATCAAATGTTACAGAATGAAAATCGAATTGGTGATTGGTGAATCACTTGATTGATGTGTGTTCTGTCCGAATGTCATAAAGGCAAATAGGAATGTTTAAATGTGTTGCGTGTGTATGCACGTGTGTGTACAAAAACAGTAAAGTCTGTGATCTGTGTCTTGCATCCTTGCTGACAGCCAAACTGAGCGGATACATGGCGACTGGCCAACACACACACAGAGGGAAGAAATGTTGAGTTCACTTGTATAATGTACACTGAGAGTCACCTGCATCAGAAACTATGAATAAATCACATTAAAACATGGAATAAAATATGTTTATAAATATACCTTTGAGCAGAGTAATCGGGAACATCTTGTCGACCCAAAGCAAATTAAGAAACCCATTTCAAAATTCTAAATCTGAGTTATCGTAATGTAGGGCAGTAAGTCAAAGCCTCACTAAATTGAACCCTGATGATTCTCACAGTCTTCACTGTGACACAGTTTTGACTTCCCATTTGTGTGTCTGTGAGATGAAAGTAAAACTGATTGAGAGAAACAGAGAAAGAGTTTATACTCTAGAAAGTTGTTTGTTTACTTGTGCCAAAGTCCTGCACATAAAAGCAATCACAACAAATGACCACGTGTGTGGGTTGTTTGGTCAATAGTGTGTATGTGTGTGACAGCCCCGCGACACCAGAGAAAGTGGATGATCACATGCTTCTGATAGGATACTAAGAACTGTTTCCTGTCCAGTTCTGAGTAAAAATACAGTGACCTTTGACCTTTGTTACTGTATGTGAGGGTTCCAGGGTCACACAGACTCTTTGTGTGTGTGTTTCTGTGTGTTAGGGTAAAGTGCACTGAAACTCCACCAAAACCAACATTTACACTCTCAGATATGCAAGTGTGATATAAAGATGATACTGCCTCAACATGTGTTGATGAAGATGTCCAGTGAAGATTCATTCATCCTGTAATCCTATAGCAGCAGACCGCACAGCTGTTGGAGGTTAGTTCCTTCAAACGCACAGAGAGAAAAAAAGTCAATCACGATTCGTCTCGATGAATTGGATTGGATGCATTGTTTTGGGGGTATAACTGTATACTGTAGCACCAGATGTGTTTACAGTTTGTAGGAGTTGCACAGTTTGATTTCAACTTGCATGTGTATTTGTGATTTGTGCCATTTCATCTTAAAGACTCCAGAGTTCCCAGCAGAACAACAGGTTGATCGAAAACTTTGGAAACAAATGTATTTGTTTTTAACCAACTGTCCCATTATTTTGAATTTGTGTGAGAATGGTTTCACTTACAGTTTTCACAAAAATTGTAAAGAAAGTGACACTTGTTTGTAAACAACTTTTAAACACTTTATCTCTGCCATTGGTCAAGCATACAGGTAGTCCCGCCCACACTCATGCCATTGGTTGAGCAAATGTTAAGTTAGGCCACTCGAATAAACGCAATCTAGTTTGGTTTGCTTGTGGTGCAGAAATGACACACTTCAACTTTTATTTCAACCACAAATAGTCTTCACAAATGTAAATGGATTTTTTCCCACACGATGTCATCACTCACAAGCAAAAAGGCTAAAATTTTTATTCAGCTGAATCCTTATTAAGATGCTCCTTAAAGAATATCAAATAAATATACTATAGTATGTGCATTTTAGGATTATGGTAAAGAGAATATTCTTTGACTGTGTTGGTCAAGTGTGTGTTTAATCAAAAACAGCTTTGTCTATTCTCATGCAAACTGAATTATAGGGCTATTTACAGAAAACACAAACACACACTCTATTAACATAGTGGTGGCCACAAACACATGTTTTATAGCTCCATAAATACACATTTGTCACAGCTGTTGTCGGTTTCGGCCATATGCTAACCATGTTTTATACACCATGTAGATATAAATGCAACAATAGATTTTATTATATAGATAGGCAGACAGACAACATGGCACCCACCTTTAGTAAAAAAAACAAATTCTAGGCTAATATTTTAAATATATCTTTTAAAATAACTACGTTTTAGGTGTGAAAATCGTTTACAGCTTGTTAGCATTGTACATTTTAATGCACACATTTTAAAATTCACATGAACATATTTACAGGAAAACAGGAAGGTCTGTTAATGTAATCTAAACATCTGAAAATGTGAATTCTTCCGGTTTTGATTACATATTGAACAATAGCTACTTTATGCGTGTATATTCACAAATTGAAAACAGTTCTTCATAAGAAAAAGGTTTAGAGGAAAACAAAATAAAATATAAATCTTTCTATGTTTCATGGTAGGAAATCATTGTGTTAGGACGCAAGGCACAAAAACATATGGAGCAGACAGACTCACAGATGCCCCTCTGGTACCCATCATCTCTGACTTCAAGATGATCATAGATGTCCAAGACTTTAGCGAGAAAGAAAAATGCATCTTAAGAGAAATAACCCATACATAGAGATGATGGATCTTTCTTTGCATGAATTTGCATAAAGTAATATATTATCCTTGATTATATAATATTCTCTCTCTCTCTCTCTCTCTCTCTCTCTCTCTCTCTCTCTCTCTCTCTCTCTCTCTCTCTCTCTCTCTCTCTCTCTCTCTCTCTCTCTCTCTCTCTCTCTCTCTCTCTCTCTCTCTCTCTCTCTCTCTCTCTCTCTCTCTCTCTCTCTCTCTCTCTCTCTCTCTCTCTCTCTCTCTCTCTCTCTCTCTCTCTCGTTGTATATTCTACACACTTACTCGTTACTGATAATCCCACAAGATTGTATTCATGTCATGTTAAGGTTTAGTGAATCATAACGTTCCTGTTCTTTTATTTGCTCATTGCTTTGTAATAAGGAAAAGCTGGTGGATGTGCCCCACCGAGCGCAGCTGCACAGCCTGCGGTGTGAGGTCTCGGCTCTTCCCGGAATCAGCTGGTCCTGTGTACTGCTTTGATGAGAACGGAGAAGAGCGCTGCACCAAAACATCTCAAAAGAAAACGTGGCCTTCACCGCATGCCGTCTCTACAGCAGGTCACAGATTCAGCAAGATCTCATGGGAACGACACCTGTAAGTAAGATGGACAGTAACCTCACATCCCACAGAGGAGCCTGATGTTTTCTGCCTGAGGAACACGATTCATGAGGAATATTTCATCATACATTGTAGACTTTCAAATTGTATTTTAACCTGATGATCATATCTTTCGCATTTCGTATTAAAAAGAAGCAAAACATAATGTTTCTTAGTCTGATGTCATATTCCAGTCACAATAATTGCTGACAGTCAAATACATCCCTGCAGAAAATAATAAGGGAGTGTTCAAGCTTCTGACCACAGTTAGTTGAACATAATCAAACAAACAGTCATTCTCACAACACACACATTATTGAATTCCCACACACACTCATCCATTGCCTCTTGTTCTGTGTACAGTGATAAACCAGCATGCAATTTAAAAACCGCAGGGAACAAAAGAGCAGCAGCCTTCTCAACATTAACACAGTCATAAAAAATAAAGTTGTGTGTTTGTTTTTGAACTAGCTGTACTTTTACAGACAAAACTGCATTTACAGTGCTGCACATTTAGTCACTTAACAGACGTCTTTATTCGAACAAGGAATATTACAAAAGCAATTCATCCTAAGGAGATAGTATTGCACAGAAAAGTACGAAATTGGTCAACTGTTAGGTTGTGTTAAAGTAGTAACGTTTCATAAAAACTGTTTTCAAAAACATATTCAAAATAAAGGTTTAATTGTCCTCCATTGTTTAGGTTCAGGCTACGCTTAGTTAATTATAAACGTGTGTTTGTGTGTGCCCATCCACCATTGCATTAGATGGAGAGGTTTTTTATTCAGTTTTAAAAAGACATCAACAACTTCTGTGTAACCTCATACAAACGTGAAATGTGCTTGTCATATGGTCCAGTTGACAGTATTTACAGTGTCTGGCTTCTGTTGAGCTATTTAATCTGCTGAAAACAAAGAAAGAGATGCAATTAGTTGCGCTTTCCCTTTAAACAAACTCTAAAGCCATCTTCTGCATGCACACAAACATTGCTGATCGCTTTTGGTCTTTGAATTGCAGTGGGGCAGAGCAAAGGAGAGGAAAAACTGATGATTTCAGGTGCTGGACATTCCATTCGCTTCATTAGACCCTAATGCAGGTATGTATACATGGCAGATCGGTGAGCAGTAAACATTAACTCAAAATCATTAGACCAGAGTGAACCTAAAAAAAGGAGGTTTGAGATTTTAGAGCTGACTTAGGATTGGCTGCTCATGTAAGGCATCGTTTTGGTTTAAAATAAAAGGAACAAGTAATAATGCTCAGACAAATGTTTAGCTTTTAAATGTTCCTGTAGTTCAATTGGTAGAGATTAAATGCACTGTAACTTGCCTTCTAAAAGGTCTTGATATTCTTATGGGATAAAGTAAATTATAATCTATATAAGCAATATGTTGGTAATGGTGATGCAATATTTAATACCAATTATATGTTGAAAATATGTAAACAAGATGAGAACCAATAAAAAATGGTATGTAAAATTCATCTAAAAGGACAGAGAAAGGCAGGTGTGTTTGTTTTTCTACTCTACCTGTCATGTTTGGTCACACCTACTTATTCTCTTTTATACTGCATCCCACATTTTAAAATAACAAAGTCATCAACCATGAAATGATTCATGCAAAGTATGGGAATCATGAAGTGTGAGAATTTTGAAGTATGAGAAGAAATGTTGCAAAAATCCTCCCTTTTCACAATGCTTGACACTTGTTGGTTGTTTCTGTGCAATGTAAACACAAAACAAACTTCAAGCATTTAAGCACGAACCTTCAAATGTTTTTAAGATAATTTTATTTCACATTTCAGCCAAGCGTGTCTAAATCTTTGACTGGTAGTGTCCAGTCGTTCACTTCCCAAAAAACATGTAGATAGTAAAACTTCTTTCTACACATTCACACAAGTTTTTCTGTACTTTACAAGTTCACATAAACACTCTTTATATACATTATGGCACACTTCCCAGACTAAACCACTGGAAAGATTTCCATCACACTGAGAGTAAAGCACTTGCTATGGACAGAGGTCATGTAATCGACTCCTAAAACCATAATCCCATTAGATTTATCCAGAACAAGTGAGAACACTGTGGAGGTCTAGGAATACTGCAAAAAATATTATTAGAAAAACTTTAATCAGTAATTTGGTCTTGTTTTCTAGATACATACAAGATACATATACAGTATTTTAGAAATAAAATTGCACTAGTTTTTATGACTTTTTAGAGAATATATCTTGAATAAGGTGTATTAGTGTTAATGCTTTTCGATTTTTTTCAATAGTTTTAAGAATTAATCCAGTGTACTGGATGTTAGCATGTTTTTGCTGTATCTGATGGACTTGTTTTAATCATGTTGAGACATATTTATTTTGCAGTGACGAATTTCAACAGATACACGTTTACTCACTATTGGCCTACAAGAGATCTAAAGAACAGATGAGCCATTACAGGTCTAGTATGTTACATTAGTTACTTATTAACTTCTCTCCTTTCATCACTCTCGTCACTCTTTCTCCTGCAGGGAAATGACTCGCGGGTCAGAGCGAGACAGGAGTGGAAAGACTGTGGGAATTTAAGCATACATGCACGCACACACCAACACAATGAGGGTGACATTACTGTAAAACATCTTGTTTATGAACGATCAATCTTCAGCAAAATACAATCCCTGTGCATGCAAATAGACAAAAGAGACACTGATAAAGTTTTTTTCATGAAAGTGAGGGAGCCCATTAGTCATGGGTGAAAGGATGAACAGATATGTTGTGATGATACAGGGAAACTAAAACTGCATGCCTCATGAAGCATAAGGGTAAAGTGTAACATAAGCGTTTGAGCGCAGGCATGCTGGCTGATTGACAGCATATGTCTGCCTGTGGCTGCACGTCTGTCTTGTTGCAAATATCAGTTTTGATAATGCGTGGGTGATGCAGTTTTGATGTTCTGAGGAAATGTCAATAATCATGTCAAGTCATGAAACACATTTCATTTTCCCATAATCTGGCACATTTTCATGTGAAGCAAAATATTTTATGATGCAAGATTTGATTAGTCATTGAAATTTTTTTAATGGGAAAAGTGGGTGTTGCATACAGTAGCAGAATGTATGAAGAGAAATTCATGATGTCAGCCCGAAAATAGTTTTAAGATACAGAAAATGAAGGGCAGGATTTGATTTTAGTCATTAAGGATATATTGATTTGAAAAAAAGGCTTGGTTTAACATACCAAAATGTTGTTGGGTGGTTAACACATATAAAGAAAAAGCATAGAGAAGGAAAATTGTATTTTCTAATAAAAGTTTTTATTTATTTATTTTATTGGTGACCCAGGAACATGTCTTAAAAAGTAAAGACGCTCTGTGTAAATGAAAACATACCCCCTCTCTCTCTCTCTCTCTCTCTCTCTCTCTCTCTCTCTCTCTCTCTCTCTCTCTCTCTCACTCTCTCTGTCTGTTCGAATGCAAGAGACTATCTTTGTCTCATTATAGCATCTTGTCCTTGTCTGAAGTTAATCAAATGCTGTGCATTCCATCGACCAGTGGCTAAGGGGGCGTGTCCCAAGGGAAGGGGAGGCGGTGTCCATTTAGGCCTGTGCCATAATCTATTCATGACAGTTCTTTAAGGGCAGTGAGACCCAGCTGCTCTAATTTAAAAATAAAGACCCCCACCTTTATCAGCCCCTCCTTTCTCCATCTCCATTTCATTGGAGATCCCTTCCTCACGCCCTTTCTCCTCCATCCCCCCATTTCTGTCATGTTTTTTCTTTAGAGACTCTGAGATGGACTAACACGGGGGACGTGATTAACGCTTCACATTTTGCTTTGAAAAGAGCAGTTTGTCGTTCTGAGAGAATGCCGTATTGGAGCATCTGTCGTTACAGGCCCATGAAAAGATTGGGACTATTTCTGCGGTGAACACAATAGAGAACTAGCAGGAGTCTTGTGTTGAGATATTCATGGCTTTGCTCATGAATAATAAATGATTATTAACAGGGCTGTCACAATAGGAACTTGTGCCAAATGATTTGGGAATGAGGCTCATTAGAATGCAATCAAGCAAAGTATCAAAAATGCAATAAGGAAAAGACATGAGGGTCAGAGAACGATGCATAATGTGATTTGGCATTGACATTCTTTGACACGCTCAGTCTTCAGAGATAAAGTCTATGCAGGCTCGTGAGAAAAACAGTCAGAGATCGTGTCTAAGCTGTCAGAGATCTTAGTCAGGGTAGATGTCATGTCATTCAAATTATGTAAATGAAAACAAGACTTTGGGGGATAGTTGTGTATTTTGGTGTCAATCTGATAATGAAACATTAAAAATATTTACATTGGACAAAATATGTATTGATACCATGAATTAAATGGAAAGATAACTTGTGGCTTTAATGTAGCATGTTGTATAACCATAGTTTTTCTACAAATATTATGGTTAAACTGTACAACTTAAATGTTGATCTTGTATTGTTACACGTCTTAAATTTACAATAAAACACATACTTTGTGATTATGTTTTTTTTTACTGAATCCTGATGCTCTTTTTGTTTTGCATTTAACACGTATTCAATTTTAACTGTAACGTCTATGTATGTGACCCATTAGTTAAAGAATTTTCTAAAGCTTGATATGAAATTATAACGCACAGTTGAAAACAAGGTGAGTGTCATTTCCATCGCTCGCCCCGCCCCTTTATGAATATGTCAGCGTTGGCCCCGCCCCTCTCCAGTGAACGCGCTGTATAGATTGAGCGCTCGCCCGGCTGCATTCGAAGCTTTTTCTTCAGCCCGTGGGCATTGTTGTAAAACAGAAGGACAATACAAGAATAGAAAAGCGGATAATAGAGCCTCAAAAGGGGCATCAAGGAATCTCTCCTTTATTGGATCTGAAAGTCTGTGTCCTCGTGCATGTGCTGCTATATGAGAGCCGTGTATCGGCTGAAGTTGTAGTTTCGCAGCGGACGGTCCCGACAGAAAGAGGAGGCATGATTCTCAGACCGACTTCAAGTTTTGCGCTGCTGTGCCTTCATGTGATTTTGCGATGCCTGTGGATGAGGGTACGTGGATTTTTTTTTGTCATATGGCACGTTAAATTGTACATTTAAAATCAAATGATGTAACTTTCACGGTTTGAGTGTTGGTAGGTGATCAGATGATGATGTCCAGCTCTCAAATAGATACTTGACACATGTTTTTGGACTTTTCCCCTTTCCTACAAACTTTTTATACCAATTTAAAACATAGGTTATAACTTTGACATTTTTTATACAAAAAAAACAGACGCATGACATTTGTTTTGAGTTTGCCACTTTAATATAGCGATGGATAAACAGATAGATTGTAAGATCATATCAGTGTAATCTTTATGACAAGACTATAATACTAACTATTTTATTGGTGGTTTATTGCAGGTATGTGAGGCATCGGGACATTTTGAGTTGCAGGTTTTGTCGGTGCAGAACGTGAACGGAGAGCTTCAGAACGGCGCGTGCTGTGACGGCGTCCGGAGCGCGCAGGACAACCGATGCACCGCGAACGAGTGCGACACGTTTTTCCGGGCGTGTTTGAAGGAGTATCAATCTCGGGTGTTCTCGGGTGGTCCGTGTAGCTATGGAAGCGGATCTACTCCTGTTATCGGTGGAAATACTTTTTCTCTCAAACCCGTTGCCGACCAGAACGATAAATCCCGGATTGTGCTGCCCTTCAGCTTCGCGTGGCCGGTGAGTTGGAAAGAAAGCTTTGTTTTGTTTGGTGATATTGAGAAATCCTAATCTGATTGAAATCACCGAAATAGGATTAGGTCTAGTTGTCACAAGTTTTACTCCAGGGAATATTTCCCAGGACAGGGTTTTTGTGCATTTTTGCACAGCTATGTTGAAAAACCATAGAAACCATCACAGAAATCTCCCATTGTTTGTAATGGTTATATTGGGAATTGTATTGGTTTTAATGGAATCTGTAATGTGTCCACTGGTGATGTGTTTGGTTCTGTTGGTGGGATGTTAGCTGGTGGATGGGAACCAATAGAATACCATTAAATCCTACTTGAATGGTTTTAATGGCAAAGAGCCCATGGTTTATAATGGTGTTTGTATAGAAACCAATAGAAATTCTGTTGTTGTTTGAGCAGGGAAGTCCTGTTTTCAAGAAAAGTTAGAACATTTTTATAAGAATTCTTTTAAGAAATGCTAATTGAACTCAAGTTGACAAGTTGCTATAAAAGCATGTGGTCACACAGTCTTTATTAATAGATAAATAAAATGATAAAATTCAGCAGTAAAACAATTCTAAAAAATGGGAAGTTTTGAAAAAGAAAGGTAACATGTGAAATATCAAACAAATAGAAAAGTAATTATTTATGAAAGACATTTATGAAAAATACACAGTTCCACCTTGGGTATTAGTTTCTTAAATGCATGTTTGGTTTTATGTTTTTGTTTACCCATAAGCTGTTGTGTTTGGTCATCTTTTTAAGAAATACAAACATAAACACAAAACCACGAGCTTAAAAAAATAAGCATTTACAACTTTTGACTCTAAACCTTATAGTTACTGACAAATAGCTCGTCTGACAATTTCCCTGCGTGACAGCTAGCTTCCATTCTCCTAACCATCGCGATTTGAAACGTCACCTTCTGTTTGTAAATACGCACTTGACATTTCCCGGGATTTGGAAACAAGTTGTTGTTTTTTGTGTGCCAGTTCTGGCGTCATTCATTTGCTCTGTGCCACCGCATTCCTTTATGGTGATCTCCAGGTTGGAAGTGGGCTGCATTACCCCACCCCGGCCGGCTCTCTTTGCCAATGTTTTCTCAAAATAGCAGGACAATGTGCTGTTAAACACCTATGTTTATCACCGTTGCCTAATGATGGACATTGAGAGGCCGTTTTACACACAATGGCCACAGGAAACAGCTCTTAGATATCCCGTCAGGACCACCATTGATCATTTCATGCCTTGTTATCTCCCGATCTTAATATCTCTCATTGGGTGTGTCGAAAAGTTGCCTATCATAGATGCTTTGCAAGTCTAAGAAAATGGCCAGAAATGTAGTTTGGCAAACATTTAGATTTTTACTTTCACTACTTTGTTGCGCAATATAGAGACAAATATAATATACAGTTTGTTACATAAAATGTTGCATTTAACACTATATATATACACAACACTCTCTACACAGATCTGATCCTGGCATTCATTTTTCCCAGTTCTGAATCTGAATGGTTGGATTGTTTCCGAATCTCGTGTTTACTTTCACAACTCATAAGACCGAGCTGTCAATAAGAGGTCACGCCGAGTCAGTCTGATAGTCCAATTAGGCCCGGTTACCGTGGCAGCCGTACCACAAACATCTCACCCCCTGCCCACGCCGTTCTGAGCGGTCTAGACCTGCCTCCGAGCAGCTCTGAATGGAGATTCATTAGACATTGTCATCTTGCATGCTTTCTTTTCCATCACGAGTCTACCTAGCAATTGAACTCTGGTCAGGCCGCTGTAGTGCATTGTGGGTCGGCGGTTCAACAAAGCGTGTTTTCAAAGAAACAAAGGGGAGCGTGTGTGTGTTTGTGTGTGTTCTGATACATTTGTTGGTCATTTTTGCACCATCAGCAGTGGTTGGACCCGTAGGAAGGAAATGCGGGGAGCGTGTGTGGATGTTTAAGGTGGTTTTAGGTAACTGATAATCTGCTGTTGGTGAACTTGAAGAAGCTGAAGGGAATCTCTAGCTAGCGTTGTGCAGTTATAACAAAGTTAGTCCTAAAAGGATCATAGTTTTACCAGTGATTTTAAATGTTCAGGGTTAAAACCGTTCTTGAGGCTGTCAGGTTTTGATTTGGGCAGGTGATATGTTGAATATTCATAAAAATTGTATAATAATAAAATTAAAGGGATAGTTCTTTCATCTTTTAACCTCGTATTGTTTCAAAGCTCTTTTACATTGAACATTAATTTTTTTTAATCTTCATACAATGAAAGTGGACAAAAAAGAAGAAAATCTCCTTTTTCTGTCTGTCTCTGTCATATGTTACCTTCATCATTTGTGTGTGTGTGTGGACGGATGGATTAAAGCTCATAAAGGCTCATAGATCCCTCGGACCGTGGGACAGGAAGAGATAGCATCATTTGTGTGTGTGTGTGTGTGTCACAGTGTGTGTGAGGTCAGAATAGTGATACAGTAAATCCATCATGTCTGTCTGCTCTGTATCTCACCATCAGCATCTTCTGTCTTATGTTGGTTTGTATCTTTCTTTAGGTTCCCAGGCTTCATCCTTTTTAACTATTTTTCTCACACATTCTTTGCAGTCTCATCTCCTGTCCATCCTGTTTCTTATCTTTATTTACTGGAGAGAGAGAGAGAGTGACAGTAGTTCACTGATGTCTGTTGATAAAGCTGAGAATGTCACTGACTCAGGCTCTCTCTACCTCGCTCTCTCTCTTTTTAAGCATTAGCGTCTCATTATTTTATAGCTTAACTTTCTATCATTTCATTCTCATCTCATCTTGGCTTTTCTTGTCTCATCTCTGATCTCATCTTGAGTAAGAGAGTCACATTGGCATTAAAAGTTCAATGGTCCCATAAACAGATGCAATGCTATTTAAAGTGTTTGTGTGTCATTGTTGTTCATGTGTGTTTCTCTCTCTCTTTCAGAGGTCATATACATTGATTGTGGAGGCTTTGGACTTTAATAATGACTCAAGCACTGGCAGTGAGTATCTTGCATTAAAAAACAAACATACACACACATCTGTTGAATAGGTTTAACTATATTTTGTGTATATATTATATATGATATTATTTGGAGATTAATATTGATCTTTCATCAGTATAGGCAAACCTGCATACACAAGATGCAAAATGTCCCATAACAGTGTTGTATTTAAGGAGTACAGTGTGTAACATTAAGAGAGAGAGTTTGTGTAAAACATGTTAAAAAAGGCAGGATGCGTGTGTTTGTGTGTGCATGTGTGTCTGTGTGTGTGTGTGTTGTATATGGCTGGCGAACACATCCTGTCATTAAACCACTGCCTGCACCTGTTTGCATTCATCAGACATTTAAAGCATTTTTATAAGCATGAGACAACATACATACACACACACACACACAATACACACAGACATAAATGCTGTGCAGCAGTGAGAAAGTTAAAAGCTTGAGGGATTTGCTTTAATAGTATGTAATGACTCGAAAGTGTATGTGTGTGTGTTTTGAGTCCACTTTCATTATTTACGCTCTTCAGGTCTGTGTGTGTGTGCGTGTGCCAAATCAGAACAGGAGTGCAAATATTGACCATTACTTAACATCAACATGTTAAGTAGTCCAAAGCGCACACACAAGTATATTAGACCGTTACTTAAAGCCTAATCAATCAAATTAGTGGTTTAATTGCTGTTTAAATAAAGTTGACATAAACAAAAACCTGTTTCACAGTGCGAGTAATTATAGTTCAGGGTAACAATAAATACCACAATATAGTTACATAGATGTCACAGCTTTGTTTATTATAAGCTCCTCCTCTTGCTTCATTTATAGTTTTTTTTATCTGTTTGTTTAGCACTCTCAGTATTTTTGGGGCACATTTAGTCTAATATGAGTTAGCCACGGCCACTTATTTCACTGTATACATGGACAAAAAAAAGGATCTGGCAGCTGACATTTTATTTCATGGCAACCGTCATATCACCCAGTCCTACTATTACAAACAGAGCACACAATACTATATTTCAGAATGAAACATGCTTGACATGACCTTTCGCTTTTATATTGTGGAACAGCTTTTACATCAAAAATGTAAATACATCTAGGCAGTAAACAGCTAGCAGAAATCAAAAAACACGACACTGGTCCACCTTTCCTTCTCACGCTGGCGTGTGATATTTCCAGTATCATACATGTGTGTGAGGATTTGTCTCTCTCTCTTTAGCTAGCAGTGACATCTCAGCTTTGGCAACCTCGTGATTGTCCTGTGTTTTTGGAGGACAGGTTTGGGTCAAGACAGTAACCGCGAGCCACACACGCTTCACACACTCGTCTCACAATTTAAAGCCCCGTGGCCAAATACCTCACCGCTGTGCTGGATTCTGGCCTGCCTGAAAAAATTACTACAGTATTATAAATGATAGTAAACAAAAAATATTGTACTCTCTTTCTATTTCTTTTTGTAGGCATAAATGGACAAGTCATAGAGAAAGCAGTACAGTCCGGCATGATCAACCCAAACCGTCAATGGCAGGTTCTGAAACACAACGGTCCAGTGGCTCAGTTCCAGTACCAGATTCGGGTCACCTGTGATGAACATTACTTCGGCCTCAGCTGTAATAAGTTTTGTCGACCCAGGGATGACTTTTTCGGTCACTACACCTGTGATCACAACGGCAACAAGACCTGCCTGGAGGGTTGGGCCGGGCCAGAATGTAACACCGGTAAGAGGATGGGTTGATTTTCATAAACTGATTCACCTCTTGTGTTTATATAACGTTTAGTACTGAAGTAACGTTTTGTAATGAATATAGATAAGACTGGACTCCTTATCTTTGACTTGTTATAAATTTTGCGGTTTGATCACACACAATTGAGATTCATGCACGGATGGGAAATGACATCATGTCCATAGCGACTGAAATGTTCTGATCCGAGAGTATTGCTAAGATCACAAAGATGGGACTGATAGCTATAACTAAACTCTCTCTTGTTCTCTTTCCTGTTTTCCCAGCCATCTGTAAGCAAGGCTGCAGCACTGAACACGGCTCTTGTAAAACACCTGGAGACTGCAAGTGTTTATATGGCTGGCAGGGAGAATACTGCGATCAGTGCATTCCTCACCCCGGCTGCGTGCACGGCACATGCGTCGAACCCTGGCAGTGCCTGTGTGACACCAACTGGGGCGGACAACTTTGTGACAAAGGTATTTTATATTATCCCATATATTTCATTCTTTTAAGTTTATTCACACTGAATATGGATTGTTTAGTTAAACCGCTTTGTTTGATCCAGATTTGAACACCTGTCGCACACGGCAGCCCTGTCTTAACGGAGGTACCTGTAGTAATACCGGACCAGACAAGTACCACTGCGCCTGTCCTGACGGATACTCCGGACTGAACTGTGAGAGAGGTGGGTCACGCTTACACACAAACACTGCCTTACACAGTCAACGAACATCACAGGAAATGAGGTCATGGCCACCGCCAGTGGCCTTTTGTAAATCACCAGTTCTCTGAAGTATCCGTAGTATCGTTTATTGGAGATCTTATGATTTTTTTCACATTTGGGAAGTTCTGGAGAGCTTTTCAAAACACTGATGGAAAACCATCCTATGGAAGAAAGTTACTGTAAGATGTTTAGACAGATATGTCTTTATTAGGTGGTTCGTATGTCTTTGATTTGACGTGCTTGCGTCGCTTATCAGTGAGAGTCAGACTGTTGCTCTTGGATGCCAAATGAAATCATGTATTATGTTGCGGTTCCTGTCTGTCAACTGGCCAGTAAATCTGTTTTATTTGTTCATCGATGCCAGTTTTTACTCACATTTGGTGCTTGACAAATGTTCATTTTGGATTCTGCTTGTCGCTGTTACATATTTTTCTTCTTTAATCTGGATTTTGTCAGGAGAGTTTTAAAGCATGAAAGAGTTTTGAGTTTTGTCATACGCTCAACACACGAACACATACACTTGAATTGGTATATCAAACGCGTCTGTGTCCCAGCCAAGCCAAAGTATGCCGTCTGCATTAATTGATTTGGACAGAAAAATGCATCACATAGTGTGTGTGTGTGTGGTTGCTTGGGTGGGTTTGGCATAACGCATGTCCTGTCAAACATTCAACAACAGCTGAGACAAAATAGAGATATTTTCATGTTTTTCTGTTTTCGTTTTGTTACTGTATGCTTTGATTTCTGTTTATGCCATCTCCTGTCATGTCTCGTTGGAAATAAGCGCACACGGCCTCTCGTTGATCTCCGTGTTTCTGTTGGTGTGGTCTCTAGCTGGTGTGAGAAAGGCCAAAGGGGTTTTCCAGTCGACCGACTGTATCTGATAAAGAGAGCTACTGATTAAAAGAGGGAGTTACGGGGAAAACCGAGGATGTGATCCTGTATATAATCAAGATTAAATGAAAATGCAAAACTAATTCTGGTTTATCTCTCAATTTCAGATTTAATTTAGTTTGCTTCATTGGCATCTCTCTCTCTCTCTCTCTCTCTCTCTGTAGTGGATAACGCCTGTCTGTCTGAGCCGTGTTTGAACGGAGGCAGTTGTGTGGAGTCCAGTCAGGGATTTGAGTGTCAGTGCGCGGCTGGCTGGAGCGGGCCGTCCTGTGATATCAGTAAGCCTGTCTGCATGTCTATAGTGAAACTATTTTAAAGGAAATCACAGAGCATTAACTTCTCTTCTGGCTTTTCTACTCTTCCTCAGATGAAGACGACTGCAGTCCAAACCCGTGTAATCACAGCGGCGTATGTGTGGACCTGGTGGACGGTTTTAAATGCGTCTGTCCTGCTCAGTGGACCGGAAAGACCTGTCTCATTGGTGTGTGTCCTCTACTTTTCTCTTTACCCCTCTCTGCGCCTCCTCTGTGCTTTTCTTCCCTGTCTCTCTCTCTTTGAATCTGTGTGTGTGTGTGCGTGTGTGTGTTTGCTCAAAAATCCAATTACCGTGGTAACCGAGTCAGCCTTGGAAGAATTGAAGTAACAGACCACTACGAGCCCCCCACCGTTGTTTTATACTAAAGTGCATTTACAGTCCATTTACGCACACACACACACACACACACACACACTTACAGAATTCTTAAGGGATGTTTGACTGTAATGGAATTTTCCTAAATGTATCTCGCTCTGCTGATTGTCTGATTGTAATTTGGACTGTGCTCATGTTGTTTTGTTTTGTCATTTTTGGCTCAGATGCTAATGAGTGTGAGGAAAGCCCTTGTGTCAATGCCCACTCCTGCCGAAATCTGATTGGTGGATACTTCTGCGAGTGCCTTCCAGGTTGGACGGGCCAGAATTGTGACATCAGTAAGTGTTTAGCGGGGAGCTAATCCTCAGTTTTGATTAAAGCAGTATTTAATGCTGCAATCTGTGGCTTTTTTGGTTAAAAATGAAAACCAAGTCAAGTAAAAAAAACATTTGCCTTACCTTAACCCAAATCGCATTGGTAAAGCTTATAGTACAGATTTATGATTTGTGCTGTAGGGTACGATTTTACAAGAAATGTCATGTTTGAAAATCGCAAGTAACTTAAGTAACCTGAAATTGCCTGTATTAAACAGAGATGGTGATATAGAAGCAAAAGTTATGGATCACCTATTTATGAGTCACAGTTTTTAAGAATCCCAAAAACACACGTTCAAATCTAGCCATCTAGAACCGTTGCTTTGCATTTTACAATTCAAAAACCACATAGCGATGCCTTAGCAACCACCCAGAACACTTTAGCAACTAAAAAACAACTCAGCACACTTATGCAAGCGTATAGCAACACAAAAAACAACACAAAAAAACCTTAGCAACTGCATAGCAATGCCCTGGCAACCATCCACAAGCACTTAGAATAAATCTGAATCAAAAAACTCTAAATACTCTTTTGAATTTTGTTAAATAAATGAAATATTTATAAAAATGGTGTTGATCTTTGTAGATGTTGCTTTAGTTAAATGTGTGTTATCTAGTTTTAACTACCAATAAAAATGTAGACATTGTAGCGCTGTTTAACATATTACAATGTTTAAATCTGTTCCGTAGTATTCTGCAGATTTTCAGCAGAGAATATGCCAAAAAAGATTCGGTCTGGACCTTATATGGAGCTTAACATTGCTTTCTTGGCATGATTTACGAAATGTTAACTGATATTTTGATGGATTACCCCCACAGATGTCAATGACTGCCACGGACAGTGTCTTAACGGAGGGCTGTGTAAGGTAAGCTCATTTCCCCGAGCTTTTTCATTGGTTTTGGCTGAAGAGACAGACCCCCCAGTCTCTCTCTCCCTCCACCCCTTTATTCCTATCACCTCCATCTCCTGCCATTCTTGTTTAAAAATAGCAGAAGCTGAGTCACGCTTTGGAGGACGAACAAAAAGAAAGACTAGTCAAAGAGAGAAAGTGTGTAAGAAGAAAGATCACATTACCATAAACTTACTTGTCTCCTACCCTTTGTTTTTTATCTTTTGTATACTTTCCTCCATCCCTGTTTTCAGCATGTTAGTTCAGGCCGGTTCTCGTACAGCTGGAATACATTAGAACACTGTCCGAGCCTGTTAGCAGTGAATACGCTGCGAGTGAACTTATAATTTGCACTGACATTCATGTGTTTGATTTGATCGAATCCAGCGAGTTGTAATGCACTTCAAGATATCAGTCTCGTATACCGCAAAGCATAAAAGATTTGAAAGGTGTGGGGGGTATAAGCAAAATTTTATACTGTGGTATGAGTAATTTCATATCATGGTAACGGTACGGTCAGAGTGTTTTCAGATTTTTTAAATATTAAGGTTCTGGTGTAAATTAAAGAATGAATTTCCAAATACAAACACATTAAGCGACATACATCTTTTTTTTATTTGCAATTAAGAATTTTGAAAAAAATCCAATGAAATCATTTTAACTACCTCACTGTATGTAATTTTGTTAATTAAATACTTTGCAATTTAAGGACATAATAGCATGAACATAAACCAAAAAATAAGATGATTCATAAATAAGATGATTGCAGCACAAATCTAATTCTCTCTCTCTTTCAGGATCTGGTAAATGGATACAGGTGTCTGTGCGCCCCAGGCTTTGCAGGAGAACACTGCGAGAGAAATGTGGACGAGTGTGCTAGTCGACCCTGTCTCAACGGAGGGCGCTGTCAGGACGGCATCAACGGTTTTCAGTGTTTGTGTCCATCTGGATTCTCAGGTGCTCTGTGTCAGGTGAGTAATACACACACACACAAAATGTTGTATCAAAACACTAAGTCTTTTCAATGGTATGAATGATTTCGTCGTTGTTTTCAGCTGGATGTGGACTACTGTGAGAGCGGCCCGTGTCAGAACGGAGCGCAGTGTTTTAGTTTGGCCTCAGACTATTACTGTAAATGTCCGGAGGATTACGAGGGAAAGAACTGCTCACAGCTTAAGGACCACTGTCTCACAACACCCTGTCAAGGTATTTGTGTGTGTGTTTTATTGTCTTCACAACAAATGGATATGCCCCGGGCCCAAACTCATGCCATTGATTGAGTCAAAACAGCACAATGTTTTAATAGTTGGCATTGATGTGCTTTGTGTTAATATTATTATATTAATGTTAGTCTGGACTGTGCTCTCATGGCCTTCATCGACAGCTTTATCGAGTGCTGATCGCCGCTCACCCTCCAGATCTCGACCCGAGTGTAAGATTATCTGGTTGGGCACATTCTGAGGTTTTAATGAGCACTTGAAATAGAAGTTGAGTCTTTTTTAGTCGGCGTAGCCGTAAAACTATCCCCTCGTCCCAAGGTCTTGTGCGTTTGATGCTGTGCCATTGTGTAAAGCGTAGTGTTAATGATCGCCAGCGCTGGTGTATTGGTCCCCCGGGTTGTGTCGCCATAGTAACAGATAAGATTTCATTACACGACATGTATGCAAACTCTGTGAGCTTACCGAAGGGGGAAAACCCCGGCTGTGAATAGACTACATGACGACTTCACTAATTCATAGCTGTCAATGAACGGGTTTGTGTTTAAACTTGCCAATACATTTTGAGATATTTTACACCGCAAAATATTAGTGAATTTTAACTTTTTGATTTGATTATTAAATTTGATATTTAAAAGCTTTGAAATTAATCTTTGCGAGTGACATCTAGTAAATAACCCTAACTTTGATAGATATATCTGTCTATTGATCATGTTTAACCCTGTACCTTCTCCATCTTTTTCAGTGATTGACAGTTGCACGGTTGCCATGGCGTCCAACAGTACTCCAGGTGGCAGACGACTCATCTCCTCTAATGTTTGTGGTCCTCACGGCCGCTGCCAAAGTCACGCCGGTGGACATTTCAGCTGTGAATGTCAGGAAGGATTTACTGGAACATACTGTCATGAGAGTAAGAATAAGTAGCAATTGTCCCGTCTTTGACTTCAGAGATATTTTAGACCTTTTTACGTTTGTTATACTGTTAACATTGTATTTCTCTCTCTCTCTCAGACATCAATGACTGTGAAAGTAATCCTTGTCGCAATGGTGGTACTTGTATTGATAAAATCAATGTGTACCAGTGTATCTGCGCTGATGGGTGGGAAGGACCCAACTGTGAGACCAGTGAGTACATCTCATCACATCAGTAAATCAGTAAAGTCTTCCAAATCAATCAATTACTCGGTTACATCCGAGTGAGTCGTAATCATTTCTGATATAGTCATGCAATGTAATTTAAGGATGCAGACTAGAAATAATTCAAATGTAATTCTTTTATTTACAGTGAATTATATTTAAAAATGTTTCTCTCCAAAACAGACATTGATGACTGTAGCATGAACCCGTGTCGAGACCGTGGTGTGTGTCGTGACCTTGTGAACGATTTTTACTGCGAGTGTGAAAACGGCTGGAAGGGAAAGACCTGTCACTCACGTAGGCTCCGCCCGCTTCATTTACATACCAGTGTCTATGGCTTTGAGATATAACTTGTAAATTCAAATCTCAAAACAGAAAGAAAATTTGTGAAATTACTTTTATATAATACTAATATTGTAAATATTTTTTCAATATTGTGTCCAGTCTAAAAACGAATAGATTTTCTTGTTTCTAGGTGAAAGCCAATGTGATGAAGCTACTTGTAACAACGGAGGTACGTGCTCAGACGAAGGCGTCTCATTTAAATGCATGTGTGCTCCTGGATGGGAAGGAACGACCTGTAATATAGGTAAGCAGCTAATAACCTGAATTTCAACATTTTGTGAGTTAAACTCTGAATTAGTTATAACAACAGGTTTTTTGCCTTTTCTCTATAGCCAAGAACAGCTCCTGCCTGCCAAATCCCTGTGAGAACGGAGCCACGTGTGTCGTAAGAGGCGACAGCTTCACCTGCGTCTGCAAAGAAGGATGGGAGGGGCTCACCTGCAGCCAGAGTACGGCAAAACTTCCTGTTCCACTTCCTTACTACTTCCTGTCTTGACTTCTGTCTACTTCCTGTTTCCAACTCTCACCTACTGCTTCATGATCCTTAAGGTTCTCTTCTAAACAATATACATATATAATGTTATAGTGTGTAAATCTACAAACCTACTAATGCTTTCTATAGTTTTGTTTGCAAATTAAGCTGGGGTGGGAGGTCAAACATTTGTCACAAATTTGACACAAAGCAGAATGTCTCATCTATACGATCTACATTAAGCAGTCTGGTCCTAATGAGGATTATAGACAGTGCACATTAATATTTGACACAGACATGAAAAGTATCTTTTGTGGATGTTTTGCTGTGTAATAACAGATTATATATCATTTTTCAGATTCCAACGACTGCAATCCTCAACCATGGTAAGCTGACCCTCTATTAAACAGCATCTGTGTCATTGAAATCTTTGAATACGCTTGATCTCTTATCGTACAATATGCATTGTCTTCGTGCAGCTATAACAGTGGTACGTGTGTTGACGGGGATAACTGGTACAGGTGCGAGTGTGCCAGTGGATTCGCTGGGCCTGACTGTCGCATCAGTGAGTGATTTTTCCTTTTAAATATTAATACTTTTGTACCTGTAATAGGATATTATATCCTTTTTCAAATATTTTGTAGCTCCCAGACTTTAAAATATAATATCATTACTATGTAAGACTATGATCTTGGATTAGTATTGTGTCATAATATGTACATCTCACCCTGACAGACATTAATGAATGCCAGTCGTCTCCTTGTGCATTTGGATCTACATGCATTGACGAAATTAATGGCTACCGATGCTTGTGTCCACCTGGCAGAACTGGACCCAGATGTCAAGAAGGTACATCACCAAGAGCACAGTTACACAGTTACAGTGTATACTAAAGAATAATATAAACAAAAAATAAAAAATGACATATAAATAAAGCAACCATAAAGCAATCTCCTCCAAAAAAAAAAACACTTTCTCCAGAAAATGTACGATTGATTATTATTGTTATTATAATTAAGAAATGGATAATAAAATGTTTTTTTATTGCAATACAATTGTGTACAAAATTTATTGTGTACCACATGACTTTTAATATGGCCTGCTTTTTTCTCAGTGTCTGGTCGTTCATGTGTGGTCGGAGGTCGCTTTGTTGTGGACGGCACAAAGTGGACGGAAGATTGCAACACCTGTTACTGTAATAAGGGGATTGTCACCTGTACTAAGGTATGCCAATATAAGCTTGTTTTTGTAATTGTTTTTTAACTGTGAACATCTATTAAACATTTCCTTTATGTCTTCATCAGCTGTGGTGCGGCCCTAAACCCTGCCCCTTGCTCGGCTCAGGACAGGGCGATTGCCCGTTGGGTCAGCTGTGTGTGCCGGTACGTGAGGATCAGTGTTTCGTGAAGCCCTGCTCCTCACTGGGTGAGTGTTGGTCCGCTCACCGGCCGGCCGTACGAGCGAGGTGTCACCCAGAGAGCGACTGTGCGAACGTCACCTTTACTTTTAATAAGGACACTATGCCACAGGTGAGAGACTTAAATCTACATTTTTCATTTACAAGAAAAATTTAGTGATAAATAATGTGTTTAGCACAAGTATGTTTATTTTGATGTGTTTAAAATGTTGTCAAAATAACTATGGTCAAATTTATTCCCCAGGTCTGTGAGTTGCTTGTGTAACATACCAACCCATTAAATGATGTTAAGACATTTTAAAATGTCTGGTGAGGATCTGATAACTGATCTATATTTTCTTTTGCTCTCTCTGTCTCACAGGGAGTGACAGTGGAGCAGGTGTGTCGAGAACTGAGGCATCTGTACGTGTCTAGGAATGTTTCAACAGAGTTTTCTATCTCCATGAGCTGTGAGGCATCTTTCGCTGCCAATAACCAGATCCATGTGGCCATTGTAAGTGATCTTTCACATATTTACTTGCAGCATTGTAAACATTCACTACTTTACTTATTGGTCTAACCCCTATTAATATATTATTATGTGATTTATATAATCACATAACTAAAGGTACGCATAAACTGTTTTTATTCAAGAACTGTATCTTTAAAAAAAAAAAACTTTTTTTGCTTTGTTTCTCAGCATGTGACTGAGGATGGCGTACACGGCCGGGTGCCTGTCAAGGAGATCACTGACATCATCATCGACCTGGTGAGCAAACACAATTCCAACAGCAGCATCATCGGCTCCATCGCTGAGGTCCGTGTACAGCGCAGACAACAACAGAACCCTAATGGTGAGAAATGAGGCTTTGCTTTGAATATCTGAAGGTTATTTTTCACTTTAGTCTTCTTTACAAGAAGAAAACTCTGATCACTTCGATCACATCATGTGGACCGAAAAATGAAGTGATCCAGATTCATTTGCATTCACACCATCTCTGGTCTTGAAAGTGGATTTAGATCTCTTTTTGGCTAATTATTTAAATTATTTGGCAAATTACTTTCTTCTCTTTTTGGCAATTTATTTGATCTCATAGCACAAAAGTATGTAGTCAAAATTAATCAATTTTCAATGCTTCTATCAATCTCTCTGGTTAAGTAGACTACTTGGTGCCACTGCTGGTTTCCATAGTGACAGCAATCTGGGTTTTGGCGCTGGCATCGGTATTCCTGTGGTGTGTGCGACATCGGCGTAAACAGAGTTCCAGCCCCACTGCGATCAACCCCGCTGCCACCCTCTCCATGGGAACCACGGAGGACAACACGGTAAACAACGCTCGTGAGCAACTCAATCAGATCAAAAACCACATCGAGAAGAACGCATCCAACGGCAGCCTGCCCGGAAAAGAACACTTCGACGTCAAAAACACAGTCAATGCCAAAATCAGGACGCAATACTCTGAATCCTCCAGACTGACGGAGGACGAACCAAATTCAAGCAAGCGGCTTCAGAAGGCGCGATTTCCACGTCAGCCGGCGTACATGCTGGTGGACCGGGACGACAGGTTGTGCTCCAACGGCACCGACGGAAAACATCCACACTGGACTAACAAACGAGACAACAGGGACTTGGAATCACAGCACAGAGTTCCAGATGCACAGCACAAAATGGAGTATATAGTATAGCGGCCGCGATAAAGAAGCAGTTAGAACGGTAACAATCACAGCAGCGGCGTGACTGTCGCGCAGTGCCAAGCGAGGTTGGCGACAAAGGATGCGTTTGGAAACTGTTTATCTTTAACAATTCCAGACGATTCTGGATTAGATGTTAGCACTACGTTGTTACGGGCAGATGATTCGCAGGACCACAGGTTGGTTCGGGTGAATTTATGCACATCGGTGTCTCTAGCGTGCAGTACGTCTAGCCTAAAAAAAACACGTCTCCGACGTAAATTTGCCAAAATTAGCTAATTAAATCTCACAAACAAACACATCACAGGTGTCCTGTGATTCGTTGAACTGTGCACATGCTATTACGTTTTTAAATTCTAATGCACAACAAATGAAAAAAGTCACTTCCAAAAATTGATTATAGGTGCATCGTGCACTTGAAGATTGTATTCAACGCCATTTTTTATTCTATTTTCATGCTCTTGCCGACAATTTATTTTAATTTATTACTATTTTTATTTGATCACTTTTTTAAACATGTATTCAGGCAGGCAGGTCATGCTTAGAAATAACTGTCTATATGAAGAAACGTACTGTCATTTTAGATGTCAATGTTGTATAGATCATTTTGTACATATTTTCTAATTAATCATTGTGTATATTTGATTTATTAACTTAATAATCAGGAGCTTATTTTTGTTTTTATTTATTTTCATTGTTTAGTGTTAAAGATGTGACAGCTTGTTTTCAACCTTTGTATTTTTGAATGGAAAATATTGTCTTTATTTCCGAAATGCCAAAAGATTAGCTTATTTTTGAAGAATAGGAAGTGTGTTATTTCTGTCTGGATCTAATGTGCAATGTCTGTCGTAGAAAACACGTGCTTTTGCCTGTTTTTAAATGTCGTGAGACGTAAGCTAGATGGGCGTTTTCCATCTGGTTTTGAAACACACTTTGCGTGTACAAATACTCTTTTCCAATGTTATGTTTTTGTCGTAAGATTGTGCCAGAATCATTCCTGAATGATTTTGTGACGTTACTTGTGTTTAATCCTGGTGAAACTAAACTTCAGTGTTACACGAAATTGGCAGGCGGAAATATTAAACAACCGTTGTTTGTGGTTTTCTGGTAAACCACAGTATTTAAATGAACTGTAACTAAACAGCCCAAAGGGAACAAACAGTATTAGAAGTGCAATGTTTGCCTGTAAATATGAAGAAACAGACATGAATGTGATAAGAGGGACAACAATGAAAGCAAAATTACTTTATTAGGCCATTTAAATGTAATGTACAATACAGTAGGACTGTAATGTTTTCTGGTTTCCTACTTTGGATTGAATCTGCAAAATTTGTCCTACTGTTGCCATGTTTTATTGTTCAGTTGTGTTTTGTTGTTGTTGTTACATGAAAAAGTAATAATCCTGGGGTTTTGTCAACACATTTACTTACATTCAAATTCAATCTGATGCAGTTGTTTACATTTAGATCCCTTAAATTAAATAAAATTTCACTTGACTCTTTTAAGTTTGAGAGATACATTTTTCTTGTTTGTTTTCTTGTTTCTATTTTTTTTGCAAAACCATTCTTACATAAATTCCTCCATTGCATTCAATATGACAATTTATGCAAGAACAAATCCAATATATGAAATCAAACGTGTCTAGAAACCTGTTAAAACATTTTACACTTGCAATACGCAAAAATAGTGCAGAAATAATTCACAATTTTAATGGTATGAAACTGTTATGCAGTAAACATCGATTAATCTCTTGTTCAGCTCTCAGAATACTGTAGCTGTTTCCTTATTGTGCAATTAAATCCAGAGCCTGAAATGTGGCGGCCACAGCTGTAACCGGTCCCAACAGAGTCCACATTGTGTGAGTCTAGACGTTCAGCTGAGAGCGAGCATGTGAGTGAGGTTATGAAAGCCCTTCACACTGTCTCTCTCTTCTGTCGTGGGAAAGCCACAGATACACTCACAAACAGACAGCATGAGCTGTTCGCAAAGGCATCGCACAAAGAACATCTTCTTCTGCATCTAAACTTCCAATCAGCCCTTCTTTGAAAACCGCATCATGACCCTTTCTTAACAAACGTGATTCACTAAAGCATTTCAAGCTCATGCAAAACTGTTTTTGCGATGCAAATGACACTGTAATTTCTTAATGTGACACAGAAATGGCATATGTAAGTTACATTGGGACAAATAAACATTTTCATTCTAGAGAGAATTTCATTGGACAAAAATTTGTGTAGTGCAGGATGAGTCATCACTTTTTTGGTCAGTTAATTCTCAGAAGAATGAACTCTGAAAACAAGTTTGTGTTGGTTCAAAGTAATTGCAAATATAATTATTTTTTATCCCTTTAAACCCTGATAGCACAGGAAATGCTGATGTCAAAGAGCCAGTTTGGACATTTTACTTTCTTTCAAAGCATGGCAAATAAGCAGGCAGAGGAAAAGTCTCAGTTATAATCTAAAACTTGGCTGCCATCTTCATTACTAATGGATCTATCACGGTCACAAATTTGTCACGGTAACCAGAGTCAATGTTCACTTTGAAACAACACGACAACGCTTTAACTGCCAACGCTGAGGTGATGTAACACGAGCTTCCAAAAGGAATTTTATTGTCATTTTCTCAGAGCGTGCATAGAGCATATTAGATACTGATCTGCATGTGTTTATACTGTAATGAGAGCGGTTTTAGAGAAAAAACTAACAGAAGTACAAAGTCTAGTGCTAAGAGAAGCATGCGCTCAAAATTACTCATGAAAACATTCACTCTGTTCTAAAACCTGGTGAGTAGCCAACACAAAACACTTAAAAACACCTACACACGTTATTTTGGTTGAAGGCAATCCTAGAATGCTTTATACAGTATAAAAGTCATTATGTCTATGCAAAGTCCCCATAAAACATAAAAACTAACATGTGTGTGTGTGAGACAGCAAAATTGAGCCACGACAATTTGTGGGAACTTCAACTTTCCTTTAGGCCAAAGAATGTCGAAATAAATAGTGATCTAATCTGTTATATAAACAGTTCTAGTGAACAGGATGATTTAAAGAGCTTAAAAGAGAAACATGCAAATTTAGATAATAAAAGGTTTTGCCCACCAGTTGCCAGAAGCGTTTCTGAGTAAACATGTAGTATGTCTGTGAAATATTAAAACACAGATGAAATAATAAACCCCCAGATGGCAGTAATTTTAGATGGACGGAAGTTCTGATTCTAGAATCGAAACACATTTTCCATTATTTACATTTGCGTGCTTGTGTTTTGCCATGTTATGTTATTTAGCATTACATCAGTTTTAACGCATGATAAAAAAAATTCAGGGCTGTCTATTAATTTCCATTTAAAATCAACCCAAACGTAAGCAACACAAAAATAAAACAAACTGTAATTGGTTGCTTTCCATGTCAGTCGATGGTCCATTCCTGTCAGAATCAAGTCACACAGCCACACACAATCCATTATGTACCTTTCACAATCGACACAAACCCAACGACACAGTCACCGTTTCTTTAATCATTCTGAAACATGAGAGCATTTAGGAGAGGTCATAAAAACAACACACAGCCTCACAGGCGAGAGAGAATACGCCGCTTATCTCAAAAGTTCCTGTGTCATGGTCTTTAAGGCTCTTTTATCTGCGGTGAAAACAAAAGCTGGATCTTTGGTTTCTGAGGCAGGATGTGTGATCAAACAGGGAAGACTGGCGTAAGACTAGTCTAGATTTAAGAGGTTTGCCATTAGTGATTAGCTTATCAGCAGAGGCGTAACTGCCGTGTTATTCTTCATTCTGATAAGAGTCTGATTTCATTCTCTGATGTTCTAGATATTTCCCACAGTATCATATCCTTGACATACTGTAGGGATACGCAGGGCTACTAAAGACTTCACAAGTGGTTCCTTGGCAAAGAGTTTACAGTACATGGTCTATTTTGAGTAAGGTTGTACATTTTCCAGTCATCCGCTTGAAGTGTTGCAATGATCCACTTATAACAGTGAAGGAAAAGAAAATCTACTTCTCCAGAACACGCATTTCTTAATCAGGAACATTTATTATGTTGGCTTGACAAAGCCAGCATTTTGTTATTGTCAAATTTGTGGCAACTTGGCCAGTCTCTTCTGACTTTGTATATGTTTTTTTCTAACTGATTGAATTGGATTATATAAATTTCCTATAGTGGAAAATCTAAATCCTCCAAATCTAAAAAACTATGTTTAATGTTGGCTCTTAAGACAAAATGTTACATGCTCTCTCATTTGTAAATCTCTTTGGATATAGTGTCAGCAAAATGAATGTAAAATGTTGTAACTTCCAAGCAAATGCCAATCCCTTGCAAGACCCTAGCAACCATCCAAAAATCCAACTACCACATAGCAACACCCTAGCAACCAGCTAAAAATCCAACTACCTCATAGCAAAACCCTAGCAACCAGCCAGAAATCCTATTACCACTTAGCAACACCCAATCAAACACTAGCAAGTAAACAAAATCTGCATTGGTTGACTTTAACTGTTAGACAGTTAGAGTCCAGCTTTTGTGTGATCTCAGCTCTGCTGGTGAAATCACCCCCAGGCTGTTTGTGTGTATTTTATCTCATCCCACAGCGCAAACTGTTGACAAACCACATGAGGAATCTGGGTCTGGCATAAGCAAAACCAATAATCTGACCTGTTTAGACCTCCTGAAGTTCAAAAACATTGTGACCAAAAGTCAAAGATTCACAGAGACAGATGTACTGGAAAGACATTAGAATAGAGACGCTCTCTCATTCCTTTAGTGCTGTCTGTACAGACGGTCATGGACGGACACTAGCTGTGCAATTATTTAAAGAGATTTTTATTGTGGTAAGAACTATTTAAAATAATCCCATAAATGACCCCTAAAAACAAAACTGTTCTTTTTACATCAGTCAGATCTTTCTTGTCCATGTGCAGGTTCTTCACTAAAACAAAGCATAATGTGTACCAGAATTAATGCCGATAGTCAAACGTGTGGCTATGTGAGACTAGTCATGCCTAACCAGATCCTCAGAGAACAGAAAAGACAAAAAAAACTACATTGACTGTATTGTTTATAGGCGTGCCAGCTTCCCTTCATCTTTTCCTTCCAAAAGCACAGTGCAGCTCAGTAAACATGATGAAATGCCATATAAATTTATGTTTTTTGTTCACACATTTTGCCTGACTCAAATATGACTATACCACTGATGATAAATCACATTTCAGTCAGCTTGTGCTGTTCAGTTCCCATAACAGAGGCGAGTCACCTTTGATTAACTGTTATTCATTGTTTCAGATCAGTTCTACCTCCACCTTTGATGACATTATCAGGACTCCCACTACATCATCACAAAGAAAAAGAACAGAAGCCGCTGGAATACGATGAGTCTGCACAAGTATAGTCAAACCTGCAAACACACACACACACATATACACTTATTTTACTTTGCATGTCTTAGCTGTAGAACTATTGTGTGTGTGTGTTTACATGCTAGCATGCAGGTGACACAGCATTTCCTCTTAATATTGCTGTGAGCATGAGAAATAATGAGGAAAAAAACAGAGATAGTGTGTGAAAGAGGGGTTAGGGACACTAATGGATGTAAGTAGGTAGTAATTTAGGAAATTGCCCCAGAGCCAATCTAATAATTGAGAGTTGCAGTACCAGGTGTTATCTTTGTTGCGTTGTTGCCTGGAGGTTGTTGCCTTTCTAATGTGTCAGACGCTGGAGACGGATGAGTTGATGTAATAATATAACAGCATCACTGACTACTACAAGTCTATCCGTAACCCATATAAATAATCTTTATCAAAGTAAAAAAAATCTAAAAAAAATATCTAACAATTATAATCAACACGGGCTGTTTCATGTTGACGGCTATTTCAGTAGGACAAGCACGTAATGTAGATGTTTAGGCTCACTGATGTTGATACACTAATGGAAAGTTGAGGTAATAATGTTCCATGTGGGAATGTGCTCATAGGCATGAGTCATTCACCTGGATCAGGTAATTTTCAAAGAAACTCCATGGCCTCCACCCTTGCTTTCCTCACACAGGTTGTTTTTACTGGCACCAGGTTTGCTTAAGAAGGTGTGATGGAACAAAACTTGTTTTTGTTGAAGATTCAGCTTCTGTAAGAGCGAAACAAAGACATAATTGATGTTATTGTTGCAGTCAAGCAGAAGTGCAAATGTTTTGTGTAACTTTAGATCACTATAAATGCTGTTCCGATACCTCATGTGTTGCAAAAGTGGCTCAAACATCATGGGTTTAATTTCAAGGGAACACACAGATTAAGTGTATACATTCAAAGTCACATGTTTGCTGAATGCATATGTAAATGCAAGCTGAAGTTAAACTTCTAACCTTAACACTAGGAATCAAACTCTAGAGATTAACTTGCTATTAAATTAAGACATGGACCTTTAGTCTATATGCTTTTTCTTTAAAAAAACAAACAAACACAAATTAACAATCACCTGAGATGGATGTTTAATAGCAGGTGTAAGCAGGTCCTCCGTGTTTGCACATGCCCTGAGAGCAGCTGATGATTGGACAACTGCCCCGGAGGAGACGGCTGGGTGTGTCACTGTAATACAAATTAGTTTCCCACACTCACCGTATGTGTGTGTGACAGATTACTGCCATATAGCCCTGAGCCTCTTACAATTAGCCAACTTCCATTGTTTAAATTACCCTCTGTCATTCTTTTAAAAGCCATCTCTTTCTCTGTTCCATGGGAAGATGTCAACCAACATGAAAAATAAGAGATTGGTCTGCTTTCCTTCACCAAACACATCACAACAAGCTTTCTGTCAACCATAGGAAATAAACATCACCTTAATAAAGGAAATATCAATGATAGATTGTTACTGTGAAGTGACATCGTAGTGATGTATTAGCCAGACCAAAAGGCTAATAATATGTCTTGCTTATTTTAACTCAAATATGTCTTTTAATTTTTTTAAAATCTTTTTATTGTGGACTGTAACTGAGATCTCTTCTAAAACTACTGTATAGACATTTTCAGAAAATAGCCTGAGATATTCACTCATTCAAATTGCCAGAATCGAGACAGGCAGAATCTAAAATAATCCAGTAGGTATAAAATATCTTAACACAGACAGACACACACAAACACAGTGGGGGAGCCTGAGATGCTGATGGTAGGATTAACTGGAGTCACAGCATATGCAAGGACAAATTCTCATGGGAACTGCTTGTTTTAAAAAATACAGCGTGTTTACAACACAGACTAATTAGAGAGAAAGTTTAGTGTAGCAATGAGTGGAAATGCAGTATTGTGAAAGATATTTTAGTCTTCACTTTATACGCAAAGCTCTCTCAGGACTGGGTTTATATAAACATTGTGGGAATAGTCCAGCCATTAATTAATATTTTGCGTTATTTAATCACCCAAACACAAACGTTTTTTTTTTTTTTTACAAAATTTTTGCCTCATCTCATGGGAATTCGTAACTATTTTACTAAGTGGCTAATTCGTATAAATTTGTATAGAGTATCAAACACGTGTATTAAAAAGCAATAAGCCCCACCCATGGCCACGCCCCTAAACCTAACGTTACTGACGTGATATCTGATTAAAATATAAAATTAAGTTAAGTAAATGAGTAAAATGATTTTCATTTTTAGGTAAACTGCTTTTTTAAGAATGCATGAACAGAACAGAAGTAACATAAGCATGTCGTCAAAGATTTATACCTTCCTAATGTATGATGGAAAAACGTAAACAGACCCCCTCAGACGCTGATCTGCAGTCAGCTGCAAAATTATAATTTTTTTACCCACAGTAATGCAGGAACCTGGTCTATGTTAAATGATCACACATTCCTGCAAATGTTCCACACCCTGTTATTAGTGTCTTTACACAGATACGACCCAGATGCTGCACATACCAGTCATTACAATAGATAACGACCAAAAACGTAACACTTAAAAAATCTGTATAAAAACAATAATCGCATACTATAGAGGTTTATAGATTTTTTATGCAGTAGAAAAACATGAACGAACATCTCATGTAACATACGAGTGAGATGCTAAAACTATGAAAAGAGAGAGAGAGATTTACTGTAAACACCAGACCAGCTTTGTTCTCAGACACACGTGAAATCAAAGGTTGACTTTGGCTAGCCTATGAACTGCTCGGCTCATTTATAATTTACAAAACAATTTAATATAACCGCATTAAACAGGTGTTTACATCTGCAGTCTTGTAACCATAAGTCTCGGATGGCGAATGTGTGTGTTCTGTAGCTTTAATGAATATAAAACAGGTGAGCAGCTCCATCTGGTGGCGCTACATGAACGTGACGTTTTTAACACCAAACCCCACCTCTTTGATTTATTATCTGCTGAACCAATGAGCTCACGCATTCAGACTAATGCAAAATAAAGCAAATAAAGTAAAGTAGAGTAATTTTACATTAATATAATGTTACACAAAAATAATGTTTGCACTTTACTTTACGTTACATTTTTAATGTAAAAATGTTTAGCACATTTTTAGTCAGGATAATTATCGGCTACCCATGTGTCCATCATCAGGACCCAAAATGGTGTGTTTGGCAACAGAAAGCTGAAGGTGAGTGTTATAATCGTGTGAATTGCATGGTGAACATCCTTAGAATATGTATATTAAATTAATTATCTAAAAGACCTGCGTATATATAGTATGTCACGTGACGGAATATTGTTTGACATATTATGTCAGCTATTTATTGTCCCCTCCTCCTGTTTAACTGACCTATTCCTATTTGTTTCATATTGTTTCATAGTGTCAGCAGCCATGAGCAAGCTAAGGAGCTTTTGGCATAATTATAAAGTCCTGATTGTTATGGGCTCTGGCCTCGGGTTGGTACATTGGGGCTGGTACACGATTAAATCAAATCCGCTGCTGAAGAAGAACCGGGAGGAATATATCCCCGAGCCAGGCATCGTGTCATACGTCGCCCCTTCACCTCCACCTCTGCCCCCTCTGCCAGAGCCAAAGAAAAAGAGAGAGGCCAAATCCAAGGAATAATCACTCGAGGTGGGTATTGGGTTCCACTCCCACATTTACATGTGAACTGACGCAGAAGTGTATATAATGACCCCTGTGCTTAATTGTTGCCAATTGTTGTTACAGAGTTGCTCTTCCCTCAGATATGCTTTATGTGTCTAATCTTATCTAGCTTTTACTGGAAAGATCTAACGAATGTCAGAATTGGTTAAAGTATGGCATGCGATACTACTACATGTGGAAAAATAACATGCAGTTTTCCAGAAAAACGATGCATGGATGCAACAATCAATGTATTTACAAGACAAAACAATAAAGAACATATATGCAATCAATAGGATCAAATGCATTAAAATAATAGTTTACCAAAAAATAAACATTAAGTTATCTTTTATTCAACCTCATGGCATTCAAAACCTGTATCTGTGGAACACAAAAGAAGATATTTAGAAAAATGTCTGTGGTTTTGTGTTCATACAATGGAAGTAAATGGGGACCGATATTGTTTGGTTACCAAAGTTCTTCAAAATATTTTCTTTTATGTACTGCAGAAGAAAGAAAGTCATACAGGTTTGCAATGACGTGGTGAATGAATAATGAATTTTTTTTTTTTTTCTGATCCTTGAATGTTGTATGCCGTGTTTTCATTGACCCAGTGTTAAACAAATTGGCATCATACTTTTTATATGTGTTGTAAAGTCATTTCTTTCTTAAAATTATACTATTTCAGCTAAACTGTGTAGGATTATGTAACAACACGTTACATAAAGGTCAAATTGAGTACATTGCACTTGTGAATACAGCATTCTCTGGAGTGTTCACTTCTGTATACTGCACATATTGGTAATCACATTCTGAAACTTTGCATAATGCCCACAGTTAACAGGATAACACTTTCATCCAAAGCTGCTTACAGTGCAATAAAGTTTATCAGTATTTGTCTTCTCTGGGAATCGAACCTATGGCTCTTTCTCTGCTAATACATTGCTCTACCAATTGAGCTTGAAACAAGTTTATGTTGCCTTTCTTTTCTAATCTTGTGCCTCTCATTCTGCAGTTCCTAAATCCCCAACTGAGGACATTAGTGTACAGCGAGGACAAAGAAGATGAGAAACCACAGCTGGTTTAGGAAGAACTGGTTGTGGGTTGCTGGTGGTGCATTTCTTGGTATCCATTTGGGAACATGGGTCATGCAAAAGGCCACGAGGAATTCAGTGCGCTCTGAACAGCATCTCAAAAACAAAGGCATTTCAGGAGAATAACAGAAAAAATAGAAGTAAATTGGGTTTTTTGTGGTTTCTCACAGACAATATGAAAGTTTTATCCTCTGAGGAAATATATTCAGATACAAATAATGTTTTCTGAAAAGATTACATTTAAGTTTTAAACATGATATCTCATCTTTTGCCTAAAAAGGCAAAGTCCATGAAGCATGTAGTGAGACATAAAGGGATATATCGATCACAAAGCACCACCCATGTTCAGAGTCCTCTGTATGTAAACGTTTCTATACATCACTTTATGCTTTTCTAAGAACTTAAACATTTATGGTTCATGACTTGATTATTTTATGACACCTCTTTATGCAGATTGGAACATGTACTGTATATAATTGACCATTCTCTAGTATGTACAGAAACAAAGCTTTTTATTGATGTACTTAAAAAATAAAATTAATTCATATACTTGGATGAGATTGACCAGTAGGTTATCAGCACTTTGTTTGCATTAGTACAGTAAACATGTTTTAACAGGCTGAAAACTTTGTGGTAGTGATTTTTTAAAGTCACCCTTTAAAGGCATTGATTTCTGTTTGACTTTGTTACAGCATAAAGGGAATCACAGCCTTTCTTGATGTTGGGTATTCTTTAAATTTCTCCAGGTAATACCTGTGAAAAAAAATAAGGTAATATATCACCAGACATATCACTCACATTTTAAAATAGAGTAAAAGCTTTGTTGTTGGTATAGCACCTGTGATGGTGGTACCCTCGTGGCCCAATGGAGCAGATGGTAAAGAAGGCAAAGGAAAATGCAGGAAAGGACCAGGTGGCCACAGCATATCCACACCATTCAATGATCTCACCAAAGAAGTTAGCACCAGAGATCAACTCGAACATTCCCCCTGAAAATACCAAACCAAACATGATTCACACAGCATATCAGATGTATATCACTTTTGAGTATACCGAATCTGTTCAATCAACTTAAATTTATAGGTTTAATTTTCTTACTTTTGCTTAAATGTTTTGGTGATATTTATTTTTTGCTATACCCACTCCCACCCATGTTTATAGATGAGTTCAACAGACAATCATCTTCACACACCCTTTAAATTCAGTAGACAGGGCAGAGTAAATTTACTGACCTTTAGGGATTTTATAGTTGACCTCTCCTGGTTTCCTCAGGTTTCGTAAAATGTGGTCGCTGTGGATGTTAATGACCATTCCTGCCATAAACATCATCACACCTGAAAGGAACCATCTTAAAGTGAGCAACATTTAAAAGTAAATTGAACTCGCTTGTCTGTTTTATGTTTTGTGATTTGTCAGCAATAAAATGTAATTGGTTTCCTAAGAAAGATCTAGATTGAATGTCATAGGGCACGGATCCATGTACCAATAAGAAAGCGTGTGTCTTTGTGCCAGTCTGTGTGGTATTGAGCGCAGTGGAGCAGATAGTGGCCTTGCAGAAATCCGTTTACAGAGCAGAAGATAATAGCAGATACCACAATGTTGAGAGGAGACGGGTTGCCTTTAGTCAGTAAGGAATACACAAAGGTCCTGCAAGAACAGCAACAGAACATTTCACTTCATTTTATTTAAAATGTAATGCAATGCAATGTTATTTTATCTTTTGATAATTATTTGCATGTCAATGCCAGTTGGAAATGCTTTGGAGACATCAAAATATTTTAGCCAACCAGGCCTGAAGTTTTCTTATGGAGGTTGAGATGATTGTGATGTGATTGGAGAAGTCACGTGAAGGTTGTAAACTTCTTTTAAGAAGTTTACCCTGATGTCATTGAACTGACTTCTGAATTTTACAACTGTCAGTAAAAAATAGTTACATAATACATATTAATATAAAAATATGTAGTTTTATAGCCATAGACAAAAGGCCTAGCTAACGTTATGAAGTTTCATGCATTGGCTTCTAATTAACAGAACAAAGATGGAAACTACATAATGACCTGTTTGTCCACAGATTTTCATCAAACAATGCTGTTGTCTGAGTTTGAAACTTTGAAATCCTTAGGTTGCTCTTACAAAAGGTTTTTCCTTCCCTTTAATACCACTGGATTGTGTTATAACTGAAAAAGAACTTCCAGTTATACATCTTCCTGTACACAGCTGAAGCACAACTGTTTTCTGCAAGATAATCTGCATAGTTTAGTTTGACATGCTATTACACACTATTACTGCACTTTTAGTTCAGTTTCTGCATATATAAATAAACCTGCTGTGCCTGCTGTGCCTTACAAAACACCAAACAAAACACCTAACCGAGTTTTGGCAACATTCCTTGACAGTATAACAATGCTGTGATTGTTAATACATGTAATTGTTGAACTGTAGTTACCTTTGAAAGTAGTGCAGGCAAAAGGTACAACACAGCAGAATTTGTCCCATACCAGAGGCACTTTCTGTCAACAAAATCAACAGCACAGGAACTAAAAATGATGGGAGTTCCTGGATAAACCAGCCTGCCTTGGCTGATACCATAACGCCTGAAGTCTTTGTATCCACATAGCGTCCGTATGGAGTGTGTCTTGTTATTTGCCGAATAAGATAGAGAAGTCCTCCAATTACAAGTGTCCAGCTTCCATAGTAAACTGTGTGTTCCTGGCAGATCATGATGAAAAGGATCCTGTGGCTAAAGCTTCCTACTTTATATTCCAGAGAGGCACTGCAGTGCTTTTCACAGTGATGAAAGTCACTATCCTTGTGTTAAACCAAAAGTTCCTCCCTCCAGATTTCATTGGCTCTCAGCATGTACATGAACTGTAATATACATTCACCTACTGTATAGCCATCCTACAGGGTCAATGCAGATAAAGATATGGAGTCAATCAGTGTCTCACATCCATGCGCAGACATGCACAATAAGCAATAATAAGCGAGGATTGTTGAAAAGAATCACTAAAATCAGCCAGTAGCCCACTACAAAAACAAACCTGACAGTATAAACCGAATTGAAAATGTAATTGAAATTGAAAAACATAAGAACAAACACTACATTTAGAAAATGAAAGGTCATCAAGATATTGTAAAATCTATCAAGAGTAGTTTTTAAATGAGTAAGTAATGAGTTTGAAAATGAGTTTTTACAAAAAAAAGGGTTATTATACAGAAAATGGTTTAAATTTATTCAAAATGTTTGGGAATTCAAGCTTCATTAACATTGACACATTACGCATGTAAGAATCTATAGTCTGTCCCGATCCAGATTCCAGATCCAGATAGCCTATATTCTGACTAGTTTATTCGTTCAAATATATATATATATATATATATATAAAACTAAATACGACCTCACGTTTTATACGTTTGCAGCCTCTGAAACTTCCGTCCGTCGTAAAAATTAATTCGGATGGTTCGATTTTCTGTATTTTTCGCATCCGTAGCAAATATTTTGAGGGGTGTTTTTGACAATTGAGAGACACCAAATGACGAATATGAAAAAAACGAATACGATAGTTTCGGACTCAGTCAGGGTGCGAGGACCTTAAACTTTTGAGGCTTGCGCAGCTTCTCGAGGAGAAATCAAACAAATGAGCGCCGTTTTCTGAAGTCTATGAGCGCAGCACACACAAATAAACTAAATTGACATACTGCAGTTAAATGTAGTGTTTTTATATTTATAACATTTGAATACAGTTCAGCAACATACATCACACGACCTGACGACCAAGAGAGCTGACAATTGACCATCACTTGATTATGTGACACTGATATGACAGTTCAACAAACAAGTTAATAATATTAAGTCACTTACATTTTTGACGAAATAATTTCTATTTTAGCAGCGAAAATAGATCCGATGAATCCAAACAAAGATCACAACAGCGCATCTCACAACAACACTCAATCGTGTTTTGAATGATTCAGTGTTTTGAATGATTCAGTGTTTTGAACAAATCGTTTGAGTCAAAGATTCATATGACCCATTCACAAACATCTGTCTCATTCTTGATGAATCGGCCGTTTGAACGAATCGTGAATGAACGACTCAATGACTCGCTTAATAAAACCGCTTATCACCTGCATTTGCGCTCACTATCGACAAACCAATCAAATTTGTTCAAAACTTTTTTTTAAATCAGTCCAAACACATTTTAATTTTTATTCAGGAGTTGTGTATATACAAAACTATAACTTTTTATGACAGTAGTTTAGTGATAAAAAAAGTAGCAATTTTTTTCCAGGTTTTTTTCCCCTCCCATTCTGTACCCTACTTGCGCCCCCCCCGGGAGAGTGTCCGCGCCCCCCCGGTTGAGAACCACTGGTCTAGACCATTTGGGATGATCACATCCTGAGCAAAAGGTCTCCAATTGTAAAATGGGAATGGGTGTGGGACACAGAGAACCATCTCAGACAATAGGGTGCCAGAACTTCGTTAACATACAGATGACGGATGTTACGATAGGAGCAACTTCATTTACATTAAGGGTAGTACAATGTATTTGTATAAAAGGTTTGAGCTTAGGATGTTCGGGGTTCATTCTGACTCCGTTGAACCCAAAGTGCTATATGTATTTTGTCACTGCTACGTTGGAATAAAGATATTCTTCACTGAGAGATCTTCAGCATCCTCATCATTTTTTCTTACACGCATGAATAAAGAAAACGGTAATGGTACGATTACAATGGGAAATGTTAAAGGCAGAAAAATTTTGATCACTTTTTGTCAAATTTTAGAGATTTCAATATTGCATATAAGTTTCATTCTTCCCTTAAACTGTGATAAGGGCCTAACAATAACATTTTTCATTAGTGGAAACTGCTTATAAATATATAATTAGTAAAAATTATAAAAACACTTTTAAGTGAATATGTTTATGCAACCAAAATAATGTTTCCTCAAGGCCATTTTTATAATAATTTGGGTAAGTGTTATCATTTTCATCACATATTTCTGGTACATTTATAATATTGTTGGACTTGGCATTTAATCCTTCAAGTCCGCGTGTTCATTTATTCAGGAAGGAAGACTCAAAAATATCTTTAAAAGGATTTATTTTAACAATCAAAAGTATATTGAAGAATATCACACTTGAAGAAAATACGCAGAGCTCTGGGTTCAATCTGTCCCTATCATTTACACAATCAAAGGAGTTCCCCCATCGAGCAATACGACAGAAAGAACCCCGTCTATCCCTCAAAACCCAATTTTTATGGTTTCCTCTCCCCAAGGTTAGCAGGTGGCACCTCTCCACCCTTCCGGTAGGCATCTTCTCATATTTGGTCATTGTTATCTTCTGCTTAGTCTGCAAAGATAGATCTTGGTCTGCACAAATTCAGGGTTAAGACTTATACTTGGAGTGCTTAGGGCACTTCGACCTAAGATAGCTCATTTCATATATGGTTATACCGGTCCTTCTCTTTCCTTGGTAAATTTCCACTGGCAAGCATTTCATACAAGCACACAAGACTATGAATATATATATACGAGCAAATAGTGATTAATATTGTTTTACTGATTAATGTTATTATAATGATTAATATCAACACCAGAATATATGAGAGTAAATAATGGTTATTAAAGACACAAGAATATATCAGAGTAGATAATGATTAATGTTGAACTCTGTAAAAGAAAGTTAAAACATTTATGAATACAATTCTTTGGCAATACCTGCTTCAAATTTACAGTCTTTACTTACACAATGTGCCAATGTCTCTGTGGGTGGGCTGGTGAATAAGTCTCTTTTTCTCTATATATATAACAACACAATATAAATCACAACAATCACAAATTTCTATCAGTGTTTGTTTCTATCAGTGTTTATCTGTCTTTGTAAGTTTTGTTTATCAACAACAATGTCTTGTGAGCTGTGTGTGGTGTGTCAATTGTGTTCTCGTTTCCAGTGCATGTGTATTGTTCTGTGGTTTGTTCAGAATGTGTAATATCTGTGATGTCTGTGTCGCGCTGGTTTGTATTTACCCCCCCCTTTTGGCTCTGAAGTTCCTTCAGGGCCACTTTTATCTCACCAAGTTTACTGGCTGGTGAATCCATGGACATACAGCAAGTCCACCTGGATCCTTCTGTTTCCTGTACATAACCTGTTTTCAAGAAATCTTAGACAATAGCAGTAAGTTTACCATAGTATGGTCTATACATCATTGGTGTGGTCTCATTCATATTCAACGCTGCGCTTGGGCCAGGGAATTTTCTCCCTGTGAGAAGTTTAAAAGGGATTTAACCAGTTGTTCTAACCCAATTAATTTTGATCTGTGCACAGATTTTAGCCAATTTTGTTTTGATGTGGTGATTCATTTGCTCAACTTTGCCCTTTGACTGTAGGTGATATACTTTATCAAATCAGTGTTTCAAACCAAGTGTTTGTTCAACTTGCCTCAGGTGCTCATTTTTTTTTTTTTTTTTAATTCGTACCATTCTCTCTGTTCATCATGCACTGCCCCAACTTCATAAGCTGAATCACTGTAAATGTTTACCCATTTGTCTCTACTCCACTTCAAAGCTTCTATTACTGCCTTCACTTCCGCCCCTTATTGTAGAATTCCCTCTAATTCTACAATAATCCCAGAACATTTAATTTCCCATTCTGTTCCCTCTAATTCTTCCGAAAAACTTTGTTGATACCATTCTCTCTAATTCCTATCATATAATAATGTGACATGTGGGAGATTGTATGGAGGCACTTACGGAACCCCAGTCGGCACTCAGAGCTTCCAAATGGAGTACAACAATAACAGTCCCTGCCCGCCAAGAGTCTCAGAATGAAGTTCTCTTTAGTATCTGTCAGTCCCTCCTGGTTCTTTGGAGGACAATAGTGGTCACCACGAGAAACCCATGACCTCCACCGGCTTTGGTGATATCTCTGTTTGGTCAAAGTCAATAGTCAAAGTGGAAAAAGTGGCCCCAGTGTCCACTAAAAAGTTCATACGGTCTTGGTTGACCTCAATGCTCAGCATTGGCTCCGCCATAGCCCTGCTGTGGTCTCTCTGTGGCTCTCTTTGTGCAGTTGGTTCACGAGCAAGCGCTGCATGGGGTGCTGTGTATCCCCCTCGCCCCTTTTGAGATGCTCCGCCACGATTTTAGCCCCCTCTCCCTCTAGGAGCCAGGCCAGATGTGTGCTGCTTTGGACATTCTTTAGCAAAGTGACCTAGCTGGCCACAGACGAAGCAGTTTCTGCCCAATATTATTCCCACTATTATAAATAATATTACTCCTAACACTCCCAACAATTTCCAGTTTCCCCAAAGCTTCATTTTTTATAGTATGGTTTTTGTTATTTTATATTGTTTTTTTTCGGTTCAAAAGTAATGCTAAATGAAACTCTATTTATACTTAGTCTAAGTTAGTTAGTTAGTTTAAGTTATTATGTTAAATAAATAAAAAACCACTAAAAAAATCTTAAAACATGAAATGAAACACTTTTGCTGTAATATGAAAGTGAAATATAAAACCTTGAAATCTTGTCAGTATAAAACTTATTGAAAAGACACTCAAAATCTTAAATCATTAAAAGAAACTTTTGTGAGACAATTGTTAACTGTAAAACCCCTGTACCTGTAAAGCAAAATAGTAAAACCACAACAACAAAAACAGTAAGAATGTTATCATTCACTCATTCACCCATCAGTTCAATGTTTCTCGATGATGTCTCGTCTGTCCTTCTCCTGTGAACATGGTGTGCTAATGGTAGGTGGAAGAATTCATTTGCTAAATCAATACATATAAATCATGTTGTGGTGTCAGGTTGGTCAGAGCTGTGTAAAGGTTGGATACAGGTAATTTGTTGATTATCACAATGACATTAAAACTTTTTTTTTTTTACTACAGGCAGAATGTGGTGTTGCATTTGGGAATAAATGTGATGGTTCTATTACTCCTGCTGTCAGCAGGCTCTTAATTATCTCAACATTCCCCTCATCAGTTTTTGTTTTGTGTGGATACTGAGGTTGCTATATTGGCTCATATGTGACAAGTTCAAAAGTGATCTCTGGACTGGAGGAGCAAAAGCCAACATCTTTAGTTCCTAGTTACCACAATGTGTTAATCATTTGTTCAGTTAATTCATGATCAGTTTTCTCCCTACCATGCCATCTAGTTATCCATCTCTCTCTTAATGTAACTGTGTTGCTGGTGTGTTTATCAAGTTTGTAAGCCTGCTCTTTCACTGAATGTTTAACCCCTTCTATCTGTGTTTCCTCCCAATCTCTCATCTCCTGTAACCTCTTTGTCATGGGCCCTAACTCTTTAGCTTGGTGTCTGTGATGTACTGCTACAGTGATGTGTGGCCTAGCCTCCCCCTTCATCATGTACCATTCTTCCTGTTTTTCAGTTAGTTCTACAGCCCCCACTATTCCCTCTAATTCTACAATAATCCCAGAACATTTAATTTCCCATTCTGTTCCCTCTAATTCTTCCGAAAAACTTTGTTGATATTATTCTGTCTAATTCCTATCATATAATAATGTGACATGTGGAAGATTGTATGGAGGCACTTACGGAACCCCAATCGGCACTCAGAGCTTCCAAATGGAGTACAACAATAACAGTCCCTGCCCGCCAACAGTCTCAGAATGAAGTTCTCTTTAGTATCTGTCAGTCCCTCCTGGTTCTTTGCAGGACAATAGTGGTCACCACGAGAAACCCATGAGCTCCACCGGCTTTGGTGATATCTCTGTTTGGTCAAAGTCAATAGTCAAAATGGAAAAAGTGGCCCCAGTGTCCACTAAAAAGTTCAGACGGTCTTGGTTGACCTCAATGCTCAGCATCAGCTCCGCCATAGCCCTGCTGTGGTCTCTCTGTGGCTCTCTTTGTGCATTTGGTTCACGAGCAAGCGCTGCATGGGGTGCTGTTTATCCCCCTCGCCCCTTTTGAGATGCTCTTCCTCGATTATAGCCCCCTCTCCCTCTAGGAGCCGGGCCAGATGTGTGCTGCTGTGGACATTCTTTAGCAAAGTGACCTAGCTGGCCACAGACGAAGCAGTTTCTGCCCTGCCATCCTCCTCTTCCGCCCCTCATGCCCCCGCGGCTACCCATGCCTTCCATACCATACCCCACATCTTGCTGGCCATATCACCATGGTTGGGCTCTAAATGTTGGACCTATTGGTGTAGTATGTGCCCTATTCTCCTCAGATTGTGGTGTGTCTATATCTGGGTGTTGCAATAGCTACTAATTCTTATCTTTTTTTTTCCTTTTTTTTTCTTCTTTTTTTGTGTCATTTATCTTTTTTCTAGCTTCCCCTAACTGCAGTTTTAATAGTTGTACTTTTAGGTCCTCCAGCTCACAGTCCTTTCCCCTGGCCTTTTCTTGTGCTCTAGTCATGTGGTGCATCAAAATGTCTTTCCCATGTTTGTGTGGTGCTGCCTGGTATATCTGGATTTTCTTTTGAACTACTCTTTACTCCTCCGTCCCTTCCATTACTGCAGTTCTGAACATTTCTTCATGTACCCTATCTGAATGTGGGTGTACCCCTTTGTGCCTCCCATTCTTCTTTACATTTCATTAAATGCATAAAATATGCTGCTGGCGTCTCCCTCTCTTTGGAGATGAACTTAATGTTGTGAAATGGCCCCTAGTGGTGCTGGAAAGTGTTTTCTGATGGCATTTGCCCAGTCTGGAGGCTATTGTTGCCTCCTGCGCCTTCTCTCGCTGCTTCCGTTCTCTGACTCGCTCAAGTCAAAGCAATTGTATGCCACAATCTGAATTTACTATTTGCATCTTTCACCTCTTTTTTAATCACACTTCTGGTTTTCCAACTACTCTCAACTCCTTTTTTCTCAGCCTCGCTTAATTTCCCTGTCCATTTTTTCTCAAATTTGTATCTTATGAATGATATCCAACAACCCTGAAACATCATACATCGACTCTAGTTGTTTTCTCAGTTTCTCTCTTTTCTTGGGCTCAGTGCCACTCAACACTTGAGCTACAGCTGCCTCCCACTGTAGTTTTAATTCTTTTGGACCACATGTCCCATACTCCTCACACTCTCTATCAAATTTTATGTTATTTGTTTTCAATATTTATCAATTACTACTGTTATGTATTATTATTATTAATAATATTTAAATCGAATACCTTCACCTGGGTGACAAAGTTATAATCTGGCTTTCACAAAACTTTTCAGTCCCGATCGCCACTAATATCATCTCCTTTTATTTGATAGCACTCAATCTGACTCCCTCTTCCTCACAAAAACGATTTTACTGTTTTACAATATACTTTTAATCCTAAACCCTCTCTTTGTTTTTAATTATACTAGTATTTCCTCTTTTACCCACAGTTTTATCACTGTCTACAATTTTTCCTTGTTTCTGTGTTGTACACTGTTACAAAATTACACTTTATTATTTATTCGTGACTACCCCTTCTATTTTTAACCCCCCTATTAAAATCACCCCTTCAATTCAAATACAGCCCTGTTCATGAAACAATAAATCACTTAACTACTTTAAACACAACACTGCACATGAAACAACAAAACGAGAATTTTCTCCTCAACTTCACTTCAGCAAATATATGCTTGTGTAGATCATTCAACACGCAGTAAACCATGTACTTCGTAATTTTCGTTAGTTATTTTCTTTTCCTCTTTACCACTCTCTTATTGTCATATAAAATTTGCCTCCTTTTGATACTTTTATTTCTACTTATTTCTATCTTATGTTTTACCACACATTTTACTCACTTTGTTCCATATCAGTACACTATTACAACCAAATGAAATGAAATACTTGCTTTTGTTCTTTACTAGATCTCTACATTTTTTATATTTAATTCCCAATACTATTCAACAACGAACACAAATGCATTCTTCATATGTTCATAGATCTGATTTACTGTTCAACAATGTCTCTCCATTATCTTTTCCTCCTCACAGTACACACTCTGTATTCTCTTATCTGACTCCAAAAATTTACCCTACTCCTACCTCCGTGTTCACACAACAAAGCAATTTTTACAGCAAAACGCACAGCAAGTTAAACGCCCATAAAGCACAGTAATTCACAACAACACTGCAACAGCATAAAAACAGATCGCACATAAACATGTATTAATCACTTAATGTTCATCAAATTTTACACAATATACACTTGCAAGGATTTTCATATGCGCTCCATATCAAATTCTCATAACCATCTGTATCTTTTTATACAGGTATCTTAATCATCTGTATCTCTCTATACAGGTATTCTTGATCATCCGGGTATCTCACTCATCCATTTTTTTATACGGGTATCTTAGGTCTCTTGTGTGACTCTTAACTCTTCAAAATCATCCGTACCTCTTTATACGGGTATCTCAACAACTATTATTAGTCATCTGCATACACTAATCGCAGAGCTATTCTTAGTTTTTCTTCTGGGAATAAAGCCAAATTCCCAGGGCCTTCCACCCAGAAATTTCGATCACTCGTCAGCAATACGGGGTCCCAACCCTCAGGCTCTAGTTCATCACGACTCAGTCGTGGTATCCTTTAAATTATCTAGCCGCTTAAAAACCAATTATTTTTTTCTCATGACTAGCTCATAGAGATATCTTTGTTACCATTTTGCCTACCGTTTATTCGTCATACTCAACCTTTTTCCTACCAGTTTAAAACAAAAAACTCACGACTAATTCGTGGGAATACAGTATCCTCTTAATATTTTACCGGTCTCTATTTACAAAGATATTTTCTTCAACTGTTTATACAATTTTACTACACAACTTATGTTCTCTTTTCTGACATCAATAATTTGGTTATAGCCAATCGCAGAAATTTGATTATAACAGGTATTCTGTGCTTACCTTTTATTTTGTGAGGGCCCTCTTGATGTCAGAAAGAGTTCATCCATTGTCCAGTCTCCTCCTTTTTCCCAAATCACGTCGGGTTCACCAAATTGTTGGACTTTCAATTAATCCTTCAAGTCCGCGTGTTCGTTTATTCAGGAAGACTCAAAAATATCTTTAAAAGGATTTATTTTAACAATCAAAAGTATATTGAAGAATATCACACTTGAAGAAAATACGCAGACCTCTGGGTTCAATATGTCCCTATCATTTACACAATCAAAGGAGTTCCCCCATCGAGCAATACGACAGAAAGAACCCCGTCTATCCCTCAAAACCCAATTTTTATGGTTTCCTCTCCCCAAGGTTAGCAGGTGGCACCTCTCCACCCTTCCGGTAGGCATCTTCTCATATTTGGTCATTGTTATCTTCTGCTTAGTCTGCAAAGATAGATCTTGGTCTGCACAAATTCAGGGTTAAGACTTATACTTGGAGTGCTTAGGGCACTTCGACCTAAGATAGCTCATTTCATATATGGTTATACCGGTCCTTCTCTTTCCTTGGTAAATTTCCACTGGCAAGCATTTCATACAAGCACACAAGACTATGAATATATATATACGAGCAAATAGTGATTAATATTGTTTTACTGATTAATGTTATTATAATGATTAATATCAACACCAGAATATATGAGAGTTATTAAAGACACAAGAATATATCAGAGTAGATAATGATTAATGTTGAACTCTGTAAAAGAAAGTTAAAACATTTATGAATACAATTTCCCTTTAATACCCAATGTCAAATGAGCCAAAGAGACTATACTGCCTGACTGCATATATTTTCTATAAATATTTAAAAAGAAATGAATAAATAATAGAAAAATGCATTTAGACCCTTATTCAATAAAAACAACATATATTTAGCGGAAATCCGGATGTATTTGGTGTCTTAAAATATTATATATCCATAAATACAAATTGCTTTAACGCGTATCTGATGACGTCACACGTGCCGAGAATCACATGGCAAGGTGACGTCAGAATCAGCTGATCAGGATCACTTCCTCGTTGAAATTTGCGCTGTTTTGACGGAGATTGTCTACAAATCATTCCCGGATCATTCTTTATGTGAAGTCTCTCACATTTTAAGGTATTTGAGTCTGCCCGTCCGTCTGCTTCGGGTTGTTTTATTTAAGTTTTGATAGGGGAAGGAATTGCGGAACTTTCCAGCCCCATTCAGATTCAGTGGTGGGGAAGCCATGGATCATAAGGAATGCTTTGATCATCTGCGTTTGTGAAACATTATTAGTACACGACAATAATAGTTTTAGAGAAGGTGTATACCAGAACAATTCTCTCTGAAAAGTGCTTTTGTAAATAAAACACTTATAAAAAGTGTCACTGAATTAATGACATATTTTTGCATTGGTCGATAGTAAGTTTTAAATTTCGAAATACTCAAACTAGAAATAAAATAAAATCGTAAAATATAAATAATGTCACTATATTCTTTTTGTAAAAAAAAAGGCCATTATTTTTATTCGGACAATTAATAAAATTAACTATAATTTTACTGTTGCAACCATATTAACTTGTGGTATAGGTACCGTAGTAACCAAACCATGCATTATGGTCTCGCTACAGTAATCATAATTAAACATAATATTTGAAGTTATACAAATAGTAATCCATATACCAAAAATCATGTTTACTACACTTTTACTATAATAAAATTGTGGTTTAAGAGAAGCTGCTCTGTATGAAAGACGCTATACAAATAAAATCTAATACTATTATCTGTGATAATTCAGATACAGTAAAGCACTTTTAAGAATACCATGGTTTATATTCTAGTAAAGGTGGTTTCCACAAAGCAGTTACCATGGTAGGAAGCTTGTGAGTCATGTTCATCTGCCTTAATGCATTTTGCAGCTCTGGGCATTTTGACTGCGGACACGTTCTCTTCATGAATACCTCAGAAAGTGAAGAGGACTCTTATAATGAGAGATCCGCTCTGGTCCAGTCTGAAAGCCCAACAATACCCACGTACAACCAAGATCATGACACGTCTCTGCCCCAGGACACAAACACCAAACAGGTGAGTGGAAATTATTCTCTCTTCTTTCCTTACTGAAGTGTTTCTGTGTTGACCTATTCGCCTAGTTTATCCTTTAAAAAATATGACATTAGCTGAATATTGCTTTTGTACATAATAAAACTGGCTTGCAGACCATATTGGTGTCTAATTTGGGAACAAAAAGTTTTTAAAATTGATCATGATTTATTGACATATATTTACTGTGTTGTCTTAGATCAGTTCAAATTATGAGCCCTGCATTTCTAAACTTGTGCTTTTGTGTGTATCTGCATCAATGATCATCATCCTTTTGATTCCTGTAGCGACGGCCTCTCAGCTCAGGCCAGGGCGAGACAGCGCAGGTGGAGAGAGAGAGAGCGGTCACTCCTGATGGAGAGGAAGAGGAGCTGACCCTCAAATATGGTGCCAAGCACGTCATCATGCTCTTCATCCCTGTTACACTCTGTATGGTGGTCGTCGTGGCAACAATAAAGTCTGTCAGTTTCTACACGGAGAAGAGCGGACAGCGGCTGTACGGACTCAGTTTTAGTGTTTGTTTTGATGGCCAGAGCTAAGATTGATATCTACAGAGCAGTGTGGCTAATGTCTAATATTATGCCGACATACACATAAAACTTATGTTTATGTTTGAATAAATGTCTGAACCGCTAGCATCACTAAACTGAACTTTGTTTTGCAGCATCTACACTCCATTCGAAGAGGATCCAAACTCTGTGGGTCAAAGGCTGCTGTCCTCCTTCCTCAACACCATCGTCATGATCAGTGTCATCGTTGTCATGACGATCATACTTGTGCTGCTTTACAAGTATCGCTGCTATAAAGTGAGACCCTTAATAATAATTTAACAATAACAATATACACAGACCAAATATTGTAAGATGTGTATTTGTCTGTGTATTTTCAGTTTATTCATGGCTGGCTGATTCTGTCTTCTCTGATGTTGCTTTTCTGGTTCAGCTTCATGTATCTGGGGTAGGATGCTGATGAGATTTGCTTTCTTTTATTACTGTGGAATTTTATCTTATTCAGAAGTGATGTGTAAATCTGATGAAGCTTTTGTGTTTTTGATGTCCAAAGATTTTACAGCAAGTTGTTTTTCTTTGAGTTGGAGTGAAAGTTCTTGAAATTTACAGTGTGTTTTTTATCTCTCACATTTAAGCATTCAGAAGATGTATTTTTAAAATAGATTTTAAATGATGTAAAGACTCCTTTAAAAATCATTTCCTTTGTGTGAAGATTTTATCTGCCTTTAGTTTTGTTGAATCTTTTTGTATTTTTCAGAGAAGTGTTTAAGACATACAACATCGCCATGGATTACCCAACATTAGCGATGATCATCTGGAATTTTGGTGTGGTGGGAATGATCTGTATCCACTGGAAAGGTCCCTTACGGCTACAACAGGCGTATCTCATCATCATCAGTGCACTTATGGCTCTCATATTTATCAAATATCTGCCTGAGTGGTCAGCTTGGGTCATATTGGGAGCCATCTCAATTTATGGTACACTTACCTGAAGATCTGCTACTTGCTTATTCTTTGCATTTGCAACTTTTTTTGTTTCTTTCCTTCTATGGCATATATTTTTATTTATCTTGTTTAATAAACTGCAGCGCACTTGATACTATCAGCATCAGTGATAGTTTAATGTGCTTCTTGTCCAGATCTGATAGCAGTGCTGTGCCCGAAAGGCCCGTTGAGGATGCTGGTCGAGACAGCGCAAGAAAGAAATGAGCCAATTTTCCCTGCGCTCATATACTCGTGTACGTATAAAAAAAATTCTTGTTTGGCATAGTTTATTCATTTATACCAGTTTGTACACACATGGCTCATGTACTAATGAAAGGACTGTTGATGTTTTTCAGCTGCTATGGTTTGGATGGTTGGAATGGCAGATTCTGGTCATCAGGATTCAGGTCAGTGAGTTGCAGTGTTTTACTACATTACTAGTACTTCACTAGCTTTTTATTGAATTAATTCAACTATTACTGTCATCTTAGCAAGAGAAAGACAGTTGGCTGAGGGCGGAGCCGGGCCTCATGAAGGGGTGGAGTCAGAAGATGATGCGACCCAAGGAGAGAGGCAGAGATGCTCTGCAGAAGAGGACCTTGAGGAAGACAGTAAGTTGTTTCCACGGCTACATCCCTAACATTTTAGCTTACACATTTCTCTACATTTTATAGGCCTGGTCACAATACGTTTTGTTTACATGATATACTTTGCTCAAAGAGCTTGTACTGTATATAAGGCTCATATGTACCGATGACAATGAGGTAACCTAGTTAAGAAAAAATTACACCCAAGGAGTAAAGTCAAACCTAACAAACAGGTTTTGTATTTATACCTAGCTGCTTGTTGGTTGACTTTTACAGGAGGGGTGAAACTGGGGCTTGGAGACTTCATTTTCTACAGTGTTCTGGTGGGAAAGGCGGCTGCCACAGGAGGAGACTGGAACACGACGCTGGCCTGTTTCGTGGCCATTCTCATTGTGAGCATTTTAAATTAGATTTCGCTTGTACATCTGACGTCATGTACCACAGCTTCTGGGTCCAAACGCTCTTATCAGATGCCAACAACACAACAACAAATAATGCTAATGATGCCATGAGTCTCTGATCGGTGATTCATGGCATCAACATAACTTTGCAAAGTTGCTGACTAAATGTTTTGTCTTGTTTCATAGGGACTGTGTTTGACCCTCCTCCTATTGGCCATTTTCAAGAAAGCCTTGCCGGCTCTTCCCATCTCCATCACGTTCGGCCTGGTCTTCTATTTCTCCACTGACAATCTGGTACGGCCCTTCATGGACAGCCTGGCGGCCAACCAGTACTACATCTGACAGAATTCCACAGAGGACTTTCTAAAACTAAAGAGTGCCCTTCAGTCAATATGTTTAAATGAGATTCAGGCTTTTTTCAGTTTCAGTTCTGAATCTGAGCTGGTTTCTTTAGTCTGATATGAGAAGATGTGGGTGAGGAACTGGAATGTTGATAATGTATCAAAACAAGCAAAGCGATTTCGGTTCTGCATTGTGTAGGTCACATTCTAAGTGCTTTTTTGGTCAAAACAGAGCAGCTTTTAAAACGTACAATCTTTTGTATACGTTTGTGTACCACATGACAAGGTAAAAGAATTAGCAAGGTGGCCACCATTCAGACAGGTGTTGTTTTATAGTAAATAATTATTATTTTTTAAACAAAGTAAGAGATTGCTGCTAGACTATATATGTGGCCTGTTTCCAACTGTTGTGTGACCATGCAATAGGTCTGTGAGAGGTATTAAACTTTATTGCCTAATAAAACTAATGACAAACTGTTTATTTTGCCATGCATAGATTCATTTTAGTTAAAAAGCGCCATGAATCTGTTTACTGTAATTGTACAACGTATGACATGTTTTAATCAATATGTTCGTTGGCTCTGGTTACGTCTTTCGATTATGTGTATAAAAGTTTTTAGATCACTGAGTGAATTAAGTAAAACCATTGCCATCACACATATTTATACTGAGATAGTGTTTAGTTAAATTTAGTTGGCTTTTTGAAACTGATCAAAACAGTTTTTGGATGTTTTGCATATTATGATAATACTAAAGAAATTATATTCAATACAGAATACAATTTGAATTTCATATGTTTACGTTTCAAATACTTTTGTTTATTATTGTCAAGTACAATGCTTGGTGTTGTGTAATAATAAAATCAATCAATCAAGCAAATTAATCAGAATGACCAATTCAATTTTTCTGAAATCTGCTGTGAAAATGGGTTTGTCCATGCATAAGTGCTCTGGCACTGTTTTATAATATAATTTTCATTGTTTTACCCCTGAGGAACAATGATTAAACTAACAAAACCAGACATCTCTGCTGGAACATGTTTATTTCAGTAAAAAAGAAACTACAGTAAAGTGGGCAAACAAACAATTTGAAGAGTGTGACACCATTACATTTAAATTCACAACAAAAAAAACAAAACCCTATGAGTCTTCCACTGCATTTCATCCGCACTGTGCCTTTAATTCCGTTCCTCAAACTGGGACTTGTTTTTCAGCAAAAAAGCAGCTAGAAACTCTATGGGATTTGGAGGCCTGAAGAGAGTAAGAGGAAAAAATTAAATTAGACTTTCAGGATGTACAAACAGATTATCTTAAGTAATCTTCTCCAGTCCATTTTTGTTATTCTAGGTAAAGCAACACTTTACAAATGTAATTGTGTATCATGTTCTGTATAAAAGCACAGATATGTTCATATGCCATGTTTAAATTTCAGTTGTTTTTATTCCATTTTAAGTTCAGTTCTTTTGTACATTTTCATAAATAAATAATTGCTAACCAACTTATGAACAATGTACAAAATTATGTTCCAAATGTGTCAAGCCTTTAAGTACTTTTGTTTGACAGTGTTCTTACTGACACCTATTGCCATAGACGCAGAATCACACAAAATAAAGAAAAAAACATGTTTTCAGTTACTGATGCTGTTGTAAAAAACGTATTCCTAAGCATATGAAACTGAAACTCTCTTTAAACTGCAATAAATAATTGGTATTATTTATTCTATTCCTCTATCATGAGAGGGACCAACTTATGTAAATAAGTTACTAATAAATACTACTCTTGACAAGACAGTGTTGCATGAATTTCAGTGTTCTTGTACAGACCTTTCCTTAGCCAGAACCGACAAGCCCTGCAGTAGAATCGGAACAACAGTTTGATCCAAATATGCTCGCGTGGGAAGGGTCTGCAGGGTCTGGGGATCCACCTTCTGTTTGGTAACTTTTTCAGCAGTTTTCTCATTTTCCACTATTCTCTGAGGAAACACATGGAAGCATATAAATTCAATACCATCATAAGATCTTCAGGATTGTGTGTTTACATTCTTATTTACAAATAATGGAATCTGATCTAAATCTTGTTCAGAAAGTGTAGTCAATCTTTACCATATCTACATCATTGTTATGAAAATTCTTCAACTCTTGAACAAAAACGTGTGTTGATGTTCTACCTGGATGTTTTCAGTAAGGCCGTATTCCGCATGAGGATTTTCTGGGACCTTAAAACACAAAGAAACACACAATAATGACAACTGATCACAACAAAATAACAGCAAACACCTTTATTGAGACAGTGTTGTGATACTTACAGAACCCTCCATGCTCTGCTCTGCATCAGTGTGCTCTGTAACCAAAATCATTCATTACTACGTATGGAAAACATTTCTGTTGTTATAAAGCACATTAAATGTACTTTTATTCACTACACTAACAAAAGACCAAAAGTACCATAGTAATGTTTTTGCATATGTATTAGTTCTTAAACTAATAGTAGAATTGCATTATCTGCAGCACCTCGGTGTACCATGGAAATATTAGCATTACATTATATAAGATCATGGTAATACAATAGTGACACGATCCTTTTAAAACTCAACACTACTTTAGACGTCGGTCGTGCAACTGTGCAAATAAAAGCACATGTATGATTTCATTGATCAGTCAATGGCGGGATTCAATGGGCCACTAAAGAAAAGCTAAACACTATAAATTCTTTAAACATTCGGATGTATGCAAAGATCTGTAGTTCTTCCTACCGCATGCTAACACTGATATGAGCCAAAATCGTAGCACACATAATCTCTACACAATTTAAGAATAAGAAATAAAACACAAAGCTAAAAACAGCACTTACCGTCCGCCATGGTTTGTTGTTGGTTTCTACGCAATTGTCGTTGCGCATGCGCAAACCATCCACTGGACTGACTAGACTATAAGAAAAGAGGTACTTATTTTTACAATGTATATCTACAATAATCTACAAAAAATATTTAGTAAAAAATAACCGGTGGAATGAATTTTGTAAGGAACGTTGTCTAAAGGGGGTGGGGCTTGATTGTCCAGACGGTCTGGATAATACAATAACAGCTGTGTACTTTTCTCAGCGCTGTTAAGAATTGACCAATCACAGTCATTTAGAATCAGTGTGGTATAGATTGCAAGAGTAAATTTACATTTGTATCTCATGTATAAATTATTGTAAATAAAATATATATATAAAAACACTTTATATTGTAAAACTCTCCAATAAGATATTTTTTTTACAAGAGGAACAATGTTTGTCGCCCTAAGCACGCAACACTACGTCATTCGTGTGAGCCCATATTCGCCAAAACACGGTGGCTTCCGCAATTGCTGTGGCTGAAAACAAACCGGAGAACCGACATAACCGAAGAAATAAGACTCCCTCTCAACAAACGCTCAGCCCGGTATGGAATGGAGAGCCCGAATCGGGTGAATGACTTCTGGGGACAGAGCGAGACACAGAGGATCAGCGCGTCAGGTAGGACGTACCTACGCTCAGGTGTCTGACAGAACTGGTCACGGTCCGTTGGACCGGCTGCGCTTTTTTATCCGTACCATCTGCCGGATCCCGTGTTTTCTGTTGCGGGCTCTCCTCTTGCTCCTCGTTTGGCTGTACCGGCCCTTCCGCCGGACCATGGCGGCCAGAGCCAAAGATGTCGGGTCCGAGAGCTGTGATGACAACGGAGAACAGATCCGAAACTACCACAAACAAGCGTTTGAGTTCATTTCTTTGGCTCTACAGATCGACGAGGATGACAGAGGTATTGTCACCTTATTCATTTGCTGCAAAACTGATAAAATAAATAAATAGAATAGCTTGACTTTTTACGGCTAATAATTAAACGTATTAGTTTGTGTCCAATTTATTTGATTATTTATAATTGTTATGTTACATTGTTGTTTGTTTTAAACATTTAATTATAATGTTTGCCTAGTATTAATAATAATAATAGTAATAATATTACAATACTAGAAAGTAATACTACACCAATAACATAAAATATACATGTTATTATCATTTGGTACCATCACTACCATTTAACCACTACAATACTAAATCTGTTATCCATAATATTTGAATAAAATAAAAATCAAAAGAAAAAAGTTTTAAACGTTAAAAAGCTAAATGTTTTGTAAGTCTATGTTTGTTGGCTTGGCTGTATGCTTATGTGCTTCTAAAAGATAACTTTTAGAAAACGAACCTTTAGTACATATATGCGTCAAAATGAAACCTAAAATAAAATTGGGAGTTTATGTTTGCTTCTCATTGAGTAGATGGTGAGAAATGCCAGCGCTGTGATAAACAAAGAACTCGTTCAATGTTCATCAACTCTTTCTCAGTCCCATCATGCCTTGGGGCAGATGATTTGAGCATGCATGACTTTCAGCCCATCCTCTTTCATCTTTCTTTTTTTTGTCATAATGCTGCTTATTTTTGGAGCCTAAAGTGTTTAAGTGTCAAAATATTGTGTTGGGGAAAAACCGGTCAGTATGCAAACAAAGGTACTTAGTATAATGGTGTGTTTGTGTGAGTGTTGGCCTGATACTATTCTGCATGAATAATATTTACGAAAGGGTAATAAGACTGTATTTTGTGTAATGTTGTAGGTGATAAGGATCAAGCAGTGCAGTGGTATAAGAAAGGCATTGCTGAGCTGGAAAAGGGCATCATTATCCAGGTCACTGGAACTGGTGAGAATATTCATTCATATTGATTTCCATTAGTTTTGTAAACAACATGTGATTTTGTTGACGTGTGACGTGTTTCAATTACGTTACTGTGTCATTAAAATAACTTCACTATTTATTTCGAGACTGCAGTACCTATATTATACATCTTTCAAAAAATGAAAGCTGGTGTATTACGCCTATTTTTCCATTATCCGATAAGTATCTGATGATAAAATCAGGTTTTGGTCTACATTTTATTCTTGTTTAATTTCACACAGACATATTTAGTTTCACATAAGATGTGAGTAACATTTTAGGTTCACAAGCTTTAGTAGTTTAGTAGTAAAGCTTAAAAGTTTTAATAGAGCTTGATAGAAGGTTTGTTTGTAGGTGAGAAAGCAGACAGAGCAAGACGGCTTCAGGACAAGATGATCACAAATCTCAACATGGCCAAAGACAGACTGAAGCTTCTGGGTAAGCAGACACGGTGACTTATGGAACATCTGGAAGGAAAGAATCCTTGTCCGTCTCATGAAACCTTGTCCAGTTCACATTTAAGCAAAAATTGAAATGATATTTTGCTTTAAAAAATTCATAAAATGCATATATTAAGTCAATATATCCTAAATAAAATTGCTAAAATTATATTTTAATAATTTTGTGATGAAATGTGACCTGGACATGCTTGTATAAGATTCAGCTTTTATGTTTTCTCTAATGCTTTTTGATTTCTTCTGGTGTTCTTAGTTTCTCCATAAATGTCATCTCTGTTTCTCTCTCTCACACACTCTTCTGGCTGTTTCCTGTTCTAAACTCAAAGCCAAACTTCAGTCTCCAACAGAGGGCTTCTCTGACACATCTACTCTTCCTTTCTCCAATGGGAACCTGCGGCCAGGTCGGTGTTTCAACTGAATTGGTGCAGGGGGTTTCTAGGAGGTGTTTTAGTGATGTATAAACACTGTAACAGCACAGAAAGAGTATATGTGTGTTTATAATTGCAGGCAGTGGAGCCGTTTCTAAAAAAAAAGATGTCATCGCCAATTCAAGTCAATCCCATCAGCGGCCCAAAAATCCACCCAAATCCTCCCACAGTGCCCCTGTGGCTGCCCTGCACCGCACACCTTCAGCCTGTCAGACCGGCCGGACCGGACCACAAAACAACCAGAAGGTCAGTGTCACAGGGTGCCCATAGCATCAGGGGCAACATCTATGTCTTAAAATGCTTCCTACATATCCAGCTTGCTATGTTTTAAAACCAAGCATATGTGGCTGATGTGGAACTGTTGTGATGTTATATCTGTAGGGTCCCTCCACAAGAGCAGGTAACAGACCAAACAGCAAAGTCAGCCAAGCCACGACGGCATCACCCCATAAGAAAAGAGACATGAAAAACTTTAAAAACGTGGACAGCAAGCTGGCAAATCTCATCCTTAATGAGATAGTGGACAGGTAACATTATAAGAATAGATCATCTCGCTTATTATCGGCGCTGGGCAGTATACTGAACATTCGTGATACATTCATAATATTGCTGGAACAATAATATTGTTGCATCTTATATATGGCCATTACATTTTCTATGAGAGTTTGAAGATGGTTGAGAAACGCCATGATTAAAAGCCATGATTTATTCATCTGAAAGTGTCACATTTATGTGTGTTTCAGTGGCGCTTCAGTGCAGTTTGATGATATAGCAGGACAGGAGTTGGCGAAACAGGCCCTGCAAGAGATCGTCATACTGCCCGCTTTACGTCCAGAGGTCTGTGAGCATCTGTGGGTGGGTGGTGTGATCTTGTGGCTAAGGTTTGATATATTAACTAAGACCGTGTGAATCTATTTTCAGCTGTTTACTGGTCTCAGGGCTCCTGCAAGAGGCCTTCTTCTCTTTGGGCCCCCTGGCAATGGGAAGACCATGCTGGTAACACACACAAACGTTTAAGATCATGTACTTATATATGATGTGAACGGAACTATATTTATTCTCTGTTTCTTTGCAGGCTAAAGCAGTTGCAATGGAATCTAATGCCACCTTTTTTAACATCAGCGCTGCCAGTCTGACCTCCAAATATGTGAGTGACACAATCCTGTCGCAACAAGCGGCAGGACAGTTTGTAGGTCACTTTAATTTTATTGCAGAGTAACTCCACCCACAGTTGAATCTCATTGGTTCAAAATTCCAGCCATTGTGTCACCCCTAATTTGTGATTAAATCACTTTAAGGGCATGGCCTTGACTTGAGTCATGGTTTTAATAGACAGTAATGTTTGTTTTATTTAAAAACACATTCATTGGTTTGCAATTTTTCTATGTGCAGGTGGGAGAGGGTGAGAAACTGGTTCGAGCTCTATTTGCTGTTGCTAGGGAACTACAGCCGTCAATCATCTTCATAGGTGAGAAACATCAGCTGGACTCGGTAATGCTTGTTTTTGTAAATGTCCTGCTTCTGTAAACATGTAATTAATGGTGATTTCCATGCAGATGAGATCGACAGTTTGTTGTGCGAGAGAAGAGAGGGAGAGCATGACGCCAGTAGAAGACTCAAAACTGAGTTTCTCATCGAGTTTGATGGAGTAAGTATATGTACAGTTGATGTGCTTGGCAGTTCAAATGAACACAACACACTGTGTTTGGTTGCCGTACATATCAGTCAAACTGTTTGGGCTGGTCTAAGCCAAAATGAGTTGCAAAGTGGCCAACATTGTGTTTGTGTTGTAGGTACAGTCAGGCGGAGATGATCGAGTGTTAGTAATGGGAGCCACTAACAGACCTCAGGAACTTGATGAGGCCGTACTCAGGTGCTTGTGACCTTTCACCTATAATCTCCCATTTTTTCCAAATTCCTTTATCCACTAAATGGATTGTGGTCTTTTGTTTTTTTACAGGCGATTTGCTAAACGCATCTATGTGGCTTTACCTACAGAGGAGGTACTCTGTATACTAATGCTGTTTTTGTTTAAGGGTTGCCAGATATTTAAAGAGAATTAAAGGTGCTAATAAATTATGTGTTTCAGACTCGTTTGAAGCTTCTAATGAACCTCCTGAGTAAACATGGAAACCCATTAAATCAGAAAGAGCTCAGTCAGTTAGCCAGGTACAAGCCAGTTTCATATTTATGCATGATAATCAAATGAGATTAATGACTATTATTGTGGGATGTTTAATGGTGTATTTCATGTGAGCGAGGTCTCTGGTGTGTTTTTAGGTTGACTGATGGTTACTCTGGTAGTGATCTGACATCACTGGCTAAAGATGCAGCTCTGGGCCCTATACGAGGTATGTTTGTATTAGGTGCAGATATTTTATTCAAGCGTGACTTGATATTTTTTCATATAACTATCTCCTCTACTGTGTTACTTTTTTTTACTAAACACAGAATTGAGGCCTGAACAAGTGAGAAACATGTCGGCTGAGCAGGTATAATAAGTGATTTAATTTTTATTACAAAATAATAATTAGTTTGCACAGCTGGGGACTGAAAAAATATAATAAAACTAGCTCACGTGACTCATGTGGTTTATTTATAGACTACTGAACAAAGATTCTAACAAATTAAATGAAAACTTAATTTTTTTGAGTGAACTATTCCTTAGTATAAGCAACACAGAATGCAGTTTACTAGTTTTCTAACTCATGTTCTTATTCTTCTGTTCAGATGAGAAATATTCGATACTCTGATTTTATCGATTCACTGAAGAGGATAAAGCGAAGCGTCAGTCCTCAGACGCTGGATCTGTACGTCCGCTGGAACAGAGAATACGGAGACACAACTGCTGTATGACATCAGCACATGAACTTTGACCTCATGGTCCCGCAGCACTATAGGAGAAAGCGATCAGCTCTTTTTACTAAATAAATTGTGGAGGGAGTTCATATTATTTTAGCTTTTCTATTGTGACCGCAGAGACGTATAACTCAGGGTGTGATCTTACATTGACGGTTTTGATTGAATTGCATGCTGATCTTGAAATCTGAGACAAATTGGACAACAAAACAACAGTTTGAGATGCCTGCCAGCATTTTTTGAGATCTTTTTCTACAAGTCCAAGGTCTTTCTGAAACATTTTTCTTGCGAGTTCGGTGTGCACCGTGATTTATATTTCTGAACTATAAAGCACATGTGAACAGGACTCTGTAGTGTTTGTGTGATACATGCGTTTGTTTCATATGGGTTGATTTGTGTTTGAAATGTGTGTTCTACATCATGTAACTCCAGATAAAATCACTCTTCTGGTGGATGTGTGCTGTAGGCTTGTATTCTTCATACATACAGTTCTAACCTCCTGCTGTGTTTTACCACTAATCCGAGGAAATTTGAGTTGTTATTGTTTAAACTTAAAGTATGATTATTATATAGTAGCTGCAGTGGGATTTATGCCAAAAGATGTTGATGAGGAAATGTCATGGGACTTTTTAAGGACATGATTAATGTCCCCTGAAAAATAAAAACGATTTTGCTTAAAGATTAAACAACTTTATCTTTTGGTTTTAGGGTGAAATGTGCATCATGATGATGTCACTTAGCTGCCCCTGTTTAAGGATATAAATGATTCATTTTCCTCAATTTCTATGCAGTGAATATTAGGTCACGTTTCACGCTAAAATCAAGCTTATGACTAGATAATGAAATAAAATATTTTTATCAAGGTTGGGGTGTATTTTTTTGTCATTCTTATATGGTTGCAATCACACAAGTCTAAATGTAAAGATGATAAATGAATGTTGTATAATCCTCTGCTTAAAAACTGTTCAAACAAGTATTTTGATTGTTGATTTTGATGGATTTATAGTTTGTTCTGTTTACAGCCATTAGAGGGCAACAAAGGTGATTGAAACTTGATGAGAACTAGAACGATCCCCATATACGACAAACCCATTATACTGTTATTACTGTGTGCAAATGTTTTTCAGATCAACTGTTTTATGTCAAATTTTTAACTGTTTCCTGTGATTAATTAAATGGTCATGGTAAATGGTAAAATGCAAGAGATTCTTTTTACCTTTACATGTTGTCTTCAGAAGCATTTCCGAACTAGTCGACGCAAGTGCCTAAACCTTGCTTTAAACCACGACTTCACTGCGCTACTGCTCATATAAAACAGTTAGTTTATATACTTGTGAGTTTCACAAAATTAACACACAACAACAAAAATGTAACGATATTGATAAAATCTATTATCCTTCCGCCAAGGTGTGTGTTTCATTAACTGACGGGAACTTTTTATAATTTATGTTTCATCTTTGGGTTAATTCTAGTTATTTAGAGAAAGAGATATAAACCAAAAAACAAACGTTCATCGAAAGTTTATTTTCTGTCCTTAAGTGAACGACATCCAGCAAAACCTCCGTCCAGTTCACCCATAAATAAACGCGTCATCATTTTCATTTTCATTTATATTTCATGTCTTCTGAAGCTGCCTGACAGTTAGTGTGAGGCACAGACAGAAATGTAGGCATATGGTTTGAAACCACATGATTCCAGTTCAAAGTTTATGAATGATTTACTTATGCATTATTTCTGTAAATGTAACAGTCACAACAAAATGTAACATCTGTGATCAGTTTTTAAAGGGTCGTCATTTACTTTCATCCTCTGATACTTGCCTGTAATGTCATCATTGAATGAGGTACACAGCAGTAAAACCAGTTGAATAAAGTCCTTATTAAAATAAACGAGTGAGAAAATTTTTGTAATGCTAATCCTATGGACAACATATGGAGGACAGCACTCATATCTCACACACAAATACACATGCCCTGTAACAGTCCTAGTGACACGTTGGATGAATTGTCTGTGCAATGATTGTAGTTTGTTGTAGTTTGGTTGTAATGGCCTCAGTGGTCCAGGATACGCAGGTTTCCTGAAACGATCTTGTTCTCCAGCATCGCTCCAGCAGGGATGTCTATTCTGTCACCATGATTTGCAATAATGATAACAGTCCCCTGTCAACAACATCATAATGATGAGTTACTCCATCTGTAATCAAATCTCTCTTCTGTATATTCTATTCAAATTCAGACTTTCGTACCTTGAGTGCGACTTGTTTTCCGAAGGTAACATCTCCTGACACAGTGAGGTGGTCCAATTCCAGCATGTCAGGAATGCTCTCGAACCGTTTCAGGAAGTCTTGAACCTAGAACACACAAAGTCTTCCACCATCAGGTTTACGGATTGCAGCTTTAAACCATGACACATATATGACAGATTAGTCACATTATGCAATTTACTAACATAAAATGTTTTGTTTAAGACACTTAATAGCAAATAGTGAAATGTAAGTTCTGCATTTACAGCTGCGAAATAAACATCGCTTGTTCTGAACAAGCTGCACAATGGACCAGATTTCCCGCAAATCATCAAGGGTCCGTGAGACCTGCTCACCTTGGTGAAAGAGCTGCCCAGCTTGACATGAGGTGTTGTGGGAAATTCTCTCTTGGGGCTCATGATCAGAGACCCCGCCTCCATGCTGTACAAATTAGACATGACCAATAGGAGGTCAGAGCTGGTTTTGACAGGCAGAAAGCGGCTACGAGGCACGTTGATGCCCAGTGCTTTGTCGAAACTCTTCATGGCAGAGCCGACGGCCGTCTCTAGCTGAATGACATTTAGACCGCCATCTAAAGTCTGGAGATGCAAACAAACATTTTGACTTTACAAAAGAACTCAGCCACACTATTTACAGTGATTCAAGACGGTAGAGATGTGTTCACCTTGGGGTTAACGATGATCTCCATGTCCATCGCGTTCTGTTCGTGAAGTCTCTTGATGGCCGGCAGACTGATCCACAGGTTGTTGGTGTTGAAGATCTTGAACTTGGTGACGGATTTAAACTCATCCACGTGAGCTTTAGGCACCTGGGCGATCTCCAGCAGCCGGAGTTTACCGTCATACTGTGTCAGTGTACCACCCTAAAACATGCAACCATACAGTAACCAATCTGTGTTAGCCAATGAGCTCTCTTTACAAACCTAAAGATCTTATCAGTTCCTACACGAGAATGAGAGTCACCTCACCTTCACGTCAGCTCTGGTCTTGTCCGTGACCTCCATGACAAACTCACACTGTTTGCCGCTGGGTTGGCTCACCAAGTGGTTCAGAATGTGCAGGTCTACCGTGGCACCCAGGTTATCAATGTTGGACACAAAGATGTATTCCTTTCCTTCTGCGATGAGCTTGTCCAGAAGACCAGAGTTGTAAAAGCTGGCATAGATGTCTCCGTGCCCGGGTGGGTACCAGGCTTCTTCGTTCTCACCTGTCAGGCTCATATTAGTGGCCACTGGCAACAAAGACTCCTTATTGATTCTGGGATACCTGTACAGAAGTAGATATAAGGTTAGTGGTTATACTAATATATTATATCATGAGGATAATATATCGAACATTAAATTACCAATTTCCTAGCTGAAAAAAGCATAAAGGGTAAAGAGGTGAACAGACAGCAGAGCAGGATATTAGAGATGGAGGAAAGAGATAAGATAAGAAAGACAGCGGGACAGGACAGATGACAAAAAAACGAGTATGTTCATATTTCATTCCAGGCTGCATGGGGATGATGAAAATCATGTGTGTGTATGTATACCTGCTCTGGTTAAAAGTGTGTATCTTCACACGGTGATGTGTGTATTTCTGCAAGATCTTTTTGGTGTCTTCATCTGTGTTGAAGGAATTCATCAGCACTAGTGGCACGTCCGCATTATATGTCTTATTTAAATCCTGAGAGAGAAAGAAAGTGAGAGATGTATTATCTAAAATGTGTTATTAATATAAGTTGAACAAGGCCAAAAATTTAAATTATATTACTCCCCTATTCCAATGACAGGATGCAAAATCTGACATTCATTACACACATTTACACATAAAAAAGGTAGTTTTGGGCCAGGAAAAAGAATTGGGTTCTGTACTGTAAATTACTGTATTTAAAAATACCACACACATACCATATTTCCAGACTTTGTCTTAATAAAAGTAGTAGGAGCATAGCGAGAACAAAAAACAAAATTAGACTTTTTCAGGCTAAAAAACTGATGTTACACAACTTTGGGGTAAACTGTCATTGACACAGAGGAAAAATCTTTACCAGGGTCTAACACTGCAAACAGTCTTACATAATCTTAAACAGATCATATTTAAGCCAGAGAAATATTTAAACGCGTGTACTTGACCTAGATTAAGGTAAATATTGTCTGACCTGATTTTTTTTAGTTTGGCACAAAATTATTATTCAGTACTGTTAATGTGTACTAGCTTGATTAGGAATGTTTCATTTCATTTAACATGATAATCCTTATTTACATTCATAACACAACTCATCTGTATTCATCACTATAAATTAAAATTAAATTTATTACATTTATTAAAATTAATGGGAAATTGTTCTTTTGTCACATGACTTTTTTGCTCTGTTCATACAGTAGTAACATACTGTTGTCATATAAAACAGAAAAAACGAACAAAGAAAAAGATTCTATGGAAACTTTTACTAATATATATATATATATATTTTAAGATTTTTTGAATAAATTATTTGTGATGCAGTACCTCAATCTGCTGTACGGTCAGATCCAGAAAAGTGTTTTCGTTGCGGACGCTGATGAGACTCTTGGGTCCTTTGCAGCCCATGCTGGTGCCCAGACCTCCGTTCAGCTTCACAACGGCCAGTTTGTTAAGACTTGAGGCCACATCAGCCGGAAGACCCTTCGACTTGATCTTCTCATAAGGCTGGATCTGTGAAGGTAAGAGAAATTATGAGATGCAGAAGACATGCAAATGATTTCATTTGATCTATCTTGCAAGCTTGTTAATGTTGATTAAAAGGTCGACAGATAGCTGAATAGATATAGATGATTAAAATCTAGTTTATTGGCACAGACATTTCAAGGAAACTCGAGGATATTTTCCTTTAAACTGGTTTAATCAGAGATCACTTTTACTCAGAATGTGAATTATTGGACTTTGGGATAAAAAAATTTTTTAGCACAGGGTTTGTGTACTCTAGTTAAACAAAGTAGGTAGACTAATATAACTGATAAGCTGATATTATATAAAAAACATTAACACTAAGGTCTCTGAAGATCAGACGATTCACTGTGTACAATGCTAAAGGTGACTTTGAGCAAAGTTAAACCCCAGAATATAACGTTTCGAAATGCCTCTCTCTTGACTACACAAAACATACAAGATGACAGTTTATCCCACTGCTCAGTGTCTCAGCTGACCGATCAACCATCTGACCATTAAGCACGTCCGAATCGTGACCACAGAGGGTGACGGAAATAGAAACAAGCCATTGAACATTATGCTCGAGCGCTGATCTCCAAGCAGATGTGATGTTTACATTGGAATGGGTTGGATGAGTTCTGATTTATTGGAGCTGATCTCAGATCATTGGTTCTGGATTACTATGTGCTGTAACCTGAGTTTGCACAACGGCTGTGTACTTGAAAAGAAATGTCAGCCAGGGTTGTGGGATGCTAGAAGTGTTGCGCTATTCATAGTTTAACCTTCAGTATGCAAGTATTTCTGGAGGGTCGGCGGTTATTTGGGGGGGGCACCAGCTGCAAAATGTCATGCACTTGATAAACCACACACAAAACCAAACTCTCTCTCTCTCTCTCTCTAACATTAACAACATATAGCTATATTTCTCAGACCCGGTAGCTGTTCATAGGTACAAACACACATGGGTCTTACCGAGTCCTCGGGTGGTCTTTGAATCTTGGCCCAGTCTACAGACGGTCCCTTGGCCTGAAGAAAATTGTGAAAGAGCTTCTTGAAGCCCTCAAAATCTTTCCTGGAGATCTGCAAGAACCATAACTCACATTAATCTCAGTAATTTATTTGGGTTGGAATGTTAAGCATAATATTGTAAGTAAATTTAGTCTTTTGCACAGAACAATGCTTAACTTCATAAGACGCCAGTATACATCAGGAGTCGTGGAAATTAATTTTGTGTTTTTTGACTCTTAAAGTATTGGTTTGTTTTTGAGTCATTAAAGACCACACTTTTACCTTGTCCACAATTTTGTTTGAAATTTGCTTTTAGAAAATGGTCTTTAAAGCATTTATAAAGAGGCGAAAATAAATTATTTACTGACATAAATGACGCATGTCGAAGCATCTTGTTCATTCACAGTACAGGGATGCAAGTGTTTTCAGACGTTTCATTGTGTGGACAGTGTTCAAGTGTCTTCCTTAAGCTTAAAAAGTCTTCTTTACTGTTCTACTGAGGGAAAAAAGCCTTTTTTAAGTAAACTATCGCTTTAAATACATATACCGATATTAAACCTCAGACATTCCTGTTTCATAAAGTGATATGTTGGCTCATAAGAAACATCACAATTGCCAGATCATATCAAGTAAGATTAGTCATATATCCTTAATTACCCTGTTAAATGCTGTGCAGTAGTTGTGCATTATTAATACTCTCCTTTGACCTGTAGACTAATGGCTCTGCTGTTGCATCATGGGCTGTAATTAAGACACGTCTCATTCGTTAGGTCACCGCATGGCATGTGATTGAAAAATAATTAGTGAGGCTAATTGCAGCCTGTGTACGTCTGCTGCTCTTATTAACAGCGGTAATATTGCTGGGAAGCTTATATTAGTTCCCACACTCTAAAAAAGGATGTGTTATTTTTTAACACATTTTTTGTGTTATGCTGTTTAACACATAATGTGTCATTTTGTGTTAAATACATAAAAGGGACAACACATGTTGAGTTGAAAGTAACACAAGTTAAGTTAAAAGTAACACAAAATGTGTTGTTTTTAAATTAACACAAAGATGTGTCTAGTTAGGGACAACACATCTGTAGATTTCAAAGAGTAAAAAACATTTAAAACTCGACTGAACATTCCAACATTTAAAAAACTAATAAATGTTTCAATTAGCTAAGCTTCTGCTTATTTTTACGATTTTTTATGAATAAGGATTCCAACTTCCAAGGATTAAAAATGTTCTTATGGATGAGAGATTTGAGTCTTGAGCTTTTCTTGACACTCTCAACTAACAAAATAGATGATTTTTTAAACAGACTGAGCTTGACAAACAGTCATAAAGTTATACAGGGTTTCACTCTGTGACATGATTTCCAGTTTTATGGTTTTCTTGTCACATCAAGTGGCTTCCTGCATGCTGGTTACACCACTCTAAAATTACCGTTTCTGTAAAAAACAGTTTCACTGTTTGTTTTTTAAGAAATATGCAATTCTGTCAACCTACCTAAATGATTTTATTGCTACTACAATCACCCGTCAGTTTTACAATCTAGGAATTTCTAACATTAAGTTGCACTAAATACATCTAAATAATTTATAGACATGTCAAGTATTCAAATGATCTGTCTGTTTTGTCGTTGACCCTTAAACTATGTACATCCTATGTATGTCAAATGCTCCGGACAGCTAGATAAATGTGTCTCTGTGTGCATGTGGTAATATATTTTTAGGTACATATGCGACATAGACACATACACACAGTCAAGGACAGAAGCTCTCGTGATTCCTGAACATGCTTGTCACCTCAACAGATCACGGTTTTCAAAGGGGCGGGTCTTACCTCCACCTCTGGTGTCTTAGCAGTGGAGAGGAGCTTCTCCAGCTCTTTGTGCATTGAGGTCTCATGTTGTAGTCTCAGCTTCTCCTGAAACTCTGTCATGCCTGCATTAAGATCACTTCTGTACAGATCTACACGTATGCAAAAACAGCATTACTATGACAACACGTTATAAATGCTGTGACAACAGAACAAACTAAATAGGCAAAAACAGTCAAATGTAAGATCTATCATATATGTGAATACCATTGAATTCTTCAAAATATAATAGATTAGCATGTGCAAACCATTGTGATCATACATCTATATATTAAGGTGTTGATCTGACACCATCACTGTACCACGGTTACACCACAGTACATTTTGTAAAGCTTCAGAAACGTCCACTTACCAGTGACGAGAGACATGATCAAAAATTTCCGACAGCTTTTGAATAACAAACTATACTATATAAGCGCAGAATGGTCCAGTTCAATACTGTACAGATCTTTCTTTGTATTACTCTGCATAAAATACAGTTTCAGCAATGTTCAGGTTTAAAAGGTATATACAAAAAACAAAAGCTACTAAGTGCCTAAAAAAATAAAACGAGCTCCCAGCATCCGCTTCAGAAAAGGGTTGAAGTCAGATGAGATTTCAGAGGGTCTGACACCTGATCAGAGCTTTGTAACGCACTGCTGAAATATAAACGCGACGCGAGAGAGAGAGAGAGAGAGAGAGAGAGAGAGAGAGAGACCGCTTGAATAAACTCCCATTCAAAACGTCACGGTCCAAAAACTCTCGCAGGATACAGTGGAGCGGTTTAACGTGTCGACTGAATTTTTTATTGCTTCACTGTACGTGACGTCCAGTACGAACCGAGATGCCGTTCACACAAAACGCGCTGTTACGTTCACGAGCGTTGCGTTTTTTAAAGGGGGCGTCTCCACAGTCTGTGCTTTCTGGTCATATAGGCGCGTCTCTCTCTTTTACCAGTGCGTTCATGAGTAACCTGGAAAGCTTTTTAAAACAGCACTGAAGGAATTTCTATTTAATTTCTATTCTACACTGAAGGAGTATCTTATTGACTGCTTTTTATGCATTATTTGGCCCAAGTAACTATTTAAAAATATTTCTAATATTTCAGTTTCTAAATTTTATTTTTAGCTTTGTCAATTGTGTCTAAACTTTTGACTGGTACTGTATGCAAAAACATGGTTACTACACTTTAACTATAATAAAATCACACAGTAGGTCATTATCTTAAGGGAACTACGAAAAGTAGTTTGTTTCTGTTATTTAGGCAGCATTGCCCGTTAGACTGTTAACTTCAAGTGAATAAGTTTTACTCATTTAGTACAACTGCATGAGGGTGATTTAGCTTTATCTACTATAACACAGACCCAGTAACTGGTTTGCCAGTCAAGCATACACAGAAAAGCGTGAGGGTAAAATCTTTGCTAATAGGATCTGTCATGAACTTGACCATATATGAATAGACAGCAATCCTGGCAAGCAAACAGAAGCACACTGCACAGAGGTCGTGAACTGTTTGGGGTCGGGAAACTATAACACTGAAGCTAGAGAACAGACAGGCTTGTTTGCGTTTTTGACAGATCATGCGAGGATACTTACGTCTACTGCACTGCACGCTGTTTCAAGGGCGGAAGTGTCGCGTGAAATCGGGGTTTGCGAATGAAGGTCACTCACGGACCAATCAGAACAGCAGGCGGTCGCTCACGGGCCAATCAGAACAGAAGGCGAGTCAGAAAAACCAATCAGATTTCGCGCAGCGGATTCATTGAACTGGTAAGAAAGCGACATCTACTGGCATCTAATGTTTCTACAATTGGACGTGTTTAGACATTTCTATTACTTAAATATTACTTCATCATTAAGTTACCCTCATGTCATTAAAAACCTGTATGACTTTATTCAGCAGAACACAAAAGATATTTTGAAGAATGTTGGTAACCAAACAACACTGGACACCATTGACTTCCATTGTATGGACACAAAACTACATTTTTCGAAATATCTTCTTTTGATTTTAAATAACTCCAATATGTTGCACTTACACATCAATTTCTTCTTATGAAAGATTTTGTGCGTAACTAAATACATGCATATTCAATATAGATATTTACCGCTTCTACAATCATTAAGATTAAAACAATTTTTTTAATATTTCAAGGTTTGAACCAAAGCTTCAAGTTTTTTCTTTAGAGCTAAATGCAGAACATGCATTAATCCCAAATACAAAAATGTAAATAACCCTATTTGTCCCACAAAACAATCCAGATGAACAACAGAATTTTTTCACATGGTCTTTTATTGTTGGATACTTGGTTGTTATTTTGGTCAGGAAAACAATGTGCGTATTTATTTAACTGGAAAGCTCCTTCGAGGTGATTCCTCACTCCAAGCAGAGGAAAAGTTACATTGCAGATGTTTCTCTTTTCATTTGTTACTTGAAAAGTAATGACACACACGCAAACGCACCCACACATACATTTAGAGACAGACACCTGCACACGCACACGGTCAGCTGTGAACTCTACAGGACCTTACAGTCGTGAATTTTGGGACATGGAGTCTAATGGCTGCCGTGCTGTTGAAACATTGAGTCACGCTCCAAGGAATGTGAGAGCAGTGTCTCTCTCATCCACCAGCTCGGCCGCGGTGGCATCCATCTTGCCGCGGGAGAAATCGTTGATGGAAAGTCCGTCAACCACCTTCCAGGTCTTATTCTGTTGGTGTTAACATAGACAAATGCTCAGTACCAGAACATATTTTGGTCATATAGAACTGAAACAAGCGAGTTATGATGATGACAAACCTTGATCATAACAGGGAATGAGTACATGAGGTCATCAGGAACTCCATAGGAATTACCGGAGGAATAGATGCCCATAGACACCCACTCACCCTGTTTAGAAACACAGAAACAGACTTATACAAACCTGTATCTGAGCTTTAAAACAAAATGTAAAAGTCCAGAGACTTATTGAACATATAAACTCACATCTGGAGTGCCAAACCAGATGTCCCTCATGTGGTCGCAGATGGCTTTGGCAGCAGACATGGCGCTGGAGAGTTTCCTGGCTTTGATGACAGCTGCACCTCTCTGCTGTACTGTCTGAAAAATAAAGAGCAACGACAGATAAGTGAAAAGACTTTCTGATCTGTAAATAAAAAAAAATGACAGGCTGAACAAATTTCTGCAAGAAACACCAGAGAAGACTTACTGTGATAAAGTCACCCTTTAGCCAACTTTCAGCATTTACTGCATCAAAAGCTGACACCTCCTTTCCATTAAGCTTCACTGAAGCGTGGTGCACATCTGGGTACTGAGTGGAGGAGTGATTTCCCCAGATAATCACATTTTTCACATTGTCGGAGGGCACGCCAGCACGCAACGCCACCTACAGGGGTGAAGGAAAACTGCCGGTCAGCACAATGCCAGCTCTTAAAAACAAAACTGGTATTGAATTAGAGACCCTCAGAAGAGTAAAATGTAAACTGGGTTTCAGACCTGGGATCGGGCTCTATTATGGTCCAGACGGGTCAGACAGGAGAAGTTTTCCTTAGGAATGGATGGAGCAGATTTGGATGCGATCAAGCAGTTGGTGTTGGCTGGGTTTCCAACAACTAGCACCTACAAAAAGAAAGGAAAAAAACTCAGAACAATAAACAAAAATGGACAGTGATTGATTCGGTCTTACAATTGATTTAGCTAACAATTGCAAAATTCTTAATAAACTTATGAAACGACACTACATTGTTTACTTCAATTGATAATTTCCAGATTTGTTTTCTGCTCTGTCTTGAAGTCACTTTGAAACCGACTAAAAACAGATTTCAACCATGTTACCTTGACAGTCTTCTTGGCGTACTTCTCCAGGGCTTCACCTTGGGTTTTAAAAATAGCCACGTTTGCCTTCAACAGGTCCTTTCTCTCCATGCCCTCTTTCCTGGGCATAGAGCCCACCAAGATGGCAGCATCCAGATCCTTGAAGCCCACCTCCACCTTATCAGTGGGAATCACCTCTGTGAAGGTGAAAGGGGGAGAAAAGTCATACCAGAAGATAAACAGAGGTGAAACAATATTTACAGTTTTAAAACCTTTAACACTTTTTTTTTGGTATTCACCAAAGCAGAAAGAAAATGCAGTTTTTTATAACTTCTCTTTCTCACAATATTTTAAATTGTATTAAAAGCCAATCTGACAGAGTTAGCCAATCAACTGTTCTGAGGTCAAAGTAATCACTGTTTTCCAGTTGAGCAAGCAGGAGAATGACAGCGTGACGATTGACATGATAACCTTTTATCACGGTCCAATCACCTAAACTTCTGTTAACACCTTCATATCTCATCATCATAAATCATTGATCAAGTAGCTCATTTCATTGATTAAGTAACAGTAAAAATCTATTTATCAGGATGGACTTCACCCCAAAGCTGAACTTGTGTGACACAACCTGTTCTTTGATCTTCTCCTCTCAGCCCCTTAATGTTGTGTCACCATCATGTTTCTGATTGGTTCCAGATTATACAGCACATCCTACAGTGTGAGCCAATAAGACGTCTCGATGCTGTGCACACCTCTCAACTGCTTTAACGCAGCAGCGCTGTTCTGCAGAGTCATGCTAGATTTTGTGCATTGTTAATACATTCAAGATGTTGACAGCGCTGGCTGGTTTGTAAACAAACTAATTACAGGGACAAACCAGAGGTGTGATCAAGGCCTGAGTTCCTATCAAACTGATTCAGTGTGATAAGAGCGTCACTGGTTAAATCAGTCATTCACCTCTCAGGAGTGGAAGAGCACAATCCTGCAGTTCCATGACGACACCGTCCAGCACGGGCAGCATGGGAGTGATATCCAGCAGAACCAAGATGATTGGCTGGCGAAGGCAATGAACAAAAGCATGATAGACTTTACTGCATCATTTACAGACAACAAAACACATTCAACGGTCTGATTTAAATACTACATTACCTAACACTACGTGGTATCCAAAAAAGTATATATACTGTTTGTACAGCAAAAAAAAGTAGGCACTGTGCAACATTTCAAGTCGTTGTTGTCACATGAGTGACATCCAGTTAACCACTTTACAAAAATATTTATTATTCTTTTTCTAGTCCATTTTGTGTAAACAAGAAGTCTTGTGTTTATTCTTTTTATACAAATTTTTATATCAATTGTGTTTATTTTTTGTTATCTTAACTATGTCTGCATTCTTTGCTGACGTTTCTTTTTCTGTTGCTTATGAAATTTGCAACACACTAAAAAGCACCGTCATCACGTGACTTTACTAAGATACATGCAAATGTTTACCCCAGTTATCATTAATTATTTGTAATTTGTAAGAACAGAAGTGTGAGGTTTACATTAGAAGGTTCAAGCATTGACTTTTAAATTCATACAGTACGCCACACTGTGCTTTGGTGCACACTGCACACCTTAATTGACAAATAACAGTCCCACCTGGTCTTTGCCGAACACATCTCCTTTGGCGATGCTGTACAGCAGAGAATAAGCGATCTGTCCGGCTGCGCCAGTCACCAGAACACGGATGGGTTCGGCCTGCATTAGGATACAAAGCAAAGTCATTCGCGCCAAACAGCACGACCTATTTACCACGCGAATCAACGATCCGAGATGTGGATTTGTCCAAGATTATACCAATGAATCTCATTTTTATTGTATCCACAATGAATGAATCAATAAATGAAATCACTAATGCAACTGATGCTCCAGCGACGCAAAACATTGCACACAGCGCGTGCAACTTTATAATCTTTTTAACTTTATAATTCATAAACTGCTTCAACAATGCTAAACACAAACGACAAAATACACATACGACTTCGTGTCGTAGTTACACCCACTCCACAACAGCGGAAATAATAGTTTATACGTTCATAAAACCGCTTCAATGGCACACGATATGAATCGATCTCAATCACAAACTTCGCATTACCACCAGACATCCAAAACACACTAAGCTTTCGCAAAACCCCCCGCCATTTTATGCAGAAAACCTTGCAAACTTGACGCACGCTGAAATAAAATGTAAAATTAAAATGGAGCACTGGGAATCTCACCATTTTTAGGTCAGATTGTGCAGGTTGAGATGTACGCCAGAGATGTGATGCTCTCGCGCTAGGACAGGCTGAACGGAAGGGTCACCTCTATATCTGTATGGAAGTGTCATAAGCTTGCACGAAAGCGTATAGGGAAACTAGGAAATGTACACTGGGAAATGTAGTTGATGTGTCAGTAACTGCTGGTCTCCCCAACCAACCAGCGCGCAGAAACGAACACATTCCCCATGAATATCAGCTCTGACGCCAGTCATCATACACGCCCATTTCCATATATAGAGGATAAAGCCGACTTTTGTAACGCAGTAAATTTTGGTGATCAAACATACATAGTAACTAGATAAAGCTGAGTTTTTTTTCCATGTACTATATCATTTATATTTCCATTTACTCAAGATCTGAAGTAAACTTGCACAAATAAACAACTTTAACTTTAAGATGTATTGCTGTACATTGATAACAATGCCATAAAATAGATAAAGGACAACAAGTCAAACAGGAAGTTTCCGCTGACTAGCCTAGAAATGTATGTTCCTGGATTCCAGCAATTCATTTCTTCTTTGTCCTCTGTGGAGGACATGTGATTTGTGTTAATATCTCTGCAACCACACAAGCCACAGTAACATAGTTACTATAAGATGCTGAGCTACTGTATTATATGCCTACTTTTGATGTGCAGAATGTGTAGGATCCTAAATTTCTTGCATTATTTGTCTCTGTAAATATGAAAAAGACAAAAAGATTCTAGACTATTTCTAGGTCACCAATCAAATATAAGTAGGTTGTAACCTAAAAATTTCACCAAGTAGGCCTATGCATAAAGTATGTGAGTGAAAACAAACACGCGTATGTCAAATTATATATCTCTGTTTAAGCAACTCCATTAAAGAAGCAGTAGACTAAATTGAGTTAAAATTAAACTCTCAAAACAATGGCAACAAATTACAGATTGTTAATTCAATTCTTGGATGTGATTGTGCTTTACTGAGCAAGCAGGCATACATAAATCCATGGTTAGATATCCAGCTGTTAGATACAAGTTGATGCTCTGGGAGTTCTAAATCACAATGTCAACATGAGAGTTTACCCATATATCCAAAATCGCCACAAACACCTCCAAAAGAGCCTAGTGCGGTCATACAGCTCACTGTTATTGTTTTCTTCTGTAGTGTGCTTAATTTTGTTATTTTGTATAATTGGCTTTTAACAATATGCCTTGTCTGGATTAAGGCCACTTTTAAGTATTGACTATTGATACATTATCCCAGATAAATTGACAGATATGTTGCCTTTCATTCTTGACCACTATCTCATTCATACAGGCCAACAATCCGATCTGGTGATTTTTCCAGCAACTTTGCTTGATTACCATTTGTATTACCATATAGTTTAACCTAGAATTTAATGGTTAAACATTTGAGATCACAATTTAAAAATGCTGGGTAAAATATGGACAGAACACACAGTTGGGTTATAAATCAATCTATCCTGGGTGTTTTAACCTATATGCTGCATTGTTTTAAACCATATTTAAGTAAAAAGTGTGGGTTAATTTATAATCCAACACTGTTTGTTACCTAGTTTTGGGTTAAACCAACCAAGCATTTCTTTACTTTTGTGGTTACTATGCATTTACTGCAAATAAAACACTATTGTTAGAATAGTTAAATCATGGTTATATTAGTAAGAGACATCATTTTCAGTGATTTCTGTTTTGTATTCAAAAGCGCCTAACACGCATCTAAACCAAAGGCCTTATAGAGCACTGCAGAACAGCTATAGATTGATGCGGATATTTGCCTCGGTTTGGGACAGAGCCACTTTGCATAACATGCCGATGAAAGGGTGGAGTTCCGGAGCGGAACTGGTGCTATCCATGGTGCTGGACAGTCCTCTCAACGCCAAATCATCGTTCATTAATCATCAAAGAGGTCTCTGCCCTCCCCCTGCGCTAAGTTTTCATGTCGTGCATTATGAATGAGACTATTCAAAAGCATCAACCATTCAATTAAAAATATAAATAAAGAATTAATCCATGAAGTGCACAGCAGGCTACGTTTATACAAAGCAGCACTACTTCAATTGTTTTGAAAGCAAACCGTACGCCTGTTCAGTCATTCATGGTGCATCGTACGCCTCCGTTGTCAAGGAGAGGCGTCTTACCTGCGCCGAAGCCGTGCGCACCACCAAGTACATAGCCGACAACAGGGTCAACATTTTCAAGCGGTTTGTCCCTCGAAGTGTCCGATCGAGTCTATCTTTCTCCAACAGAGCGCAGAAGCGGTGCTTTGCGACGCGTTTGGACGCAGAGCGACGTTTCTGGTAACCTGAGATCAGCGCACAAGAGCGCGCGCGTCTACTGTTTTTACTGTCACCCTTCCGCGGTGCATGCGGTTCAGCTAATGAGCTTTGAGGGACGAAAATAGCTCGACATCAAGTAATCTTTCTGCCATTTCTGATCACAATGGGGTAGTGATCGGAGCTGCGAAATTTGACGGTGACGTCAGTAAACAGGACCGATGCTGCGAAGCTGTGTGCTCAAAACTGGGAACCAATTCTTATAGCGCGGATCTCGGGGTGATCACATACAAGGGTTTTAACCATGCCTCAAAGCACATTTCCTTGAATTAAAGCATGATGTTTACATTTGGCAGACGGTTATATCCGAAGCGCATTATTTCAAGGCATTTACAGTTTACATTTAGCCTAAGTGTTCCATGGGATTCGAACCCATGAGCCCGCAGTGTTGACATAAATTACACAAAAAAAAATGTTATTTTAAAAAGCATGTAAAATCTAAAAAAAAAAGAAGATAAAAAACAATTAAAATATGTACAATGTTTACAAATTTTAGTGCATTTTCATGTGTATGCTCATGTATGTGCAGTGACGGTTACCAAGTTCAAGAAATAGTTCCCCAAAATGCTCTAATTTACTCACCCACACGATGGAGACAAAGTATCTTCCTCAAATACGTCAGCATGCATATCACAGCCAGGTATTTCCTGCAGTACTTCCTGTGACCAAAAGTGGGCAGTGTAATATACAGTAGTATAGTATATTATCCGTCTGTTAGACAAGTCACTCCTCTTAATCATCTGCACACAGTAAGATCAATAAAGTTCACATGCTTGATCTAGTTTTCAATATTGCCATTCATATATTCACAAACTTCTCTTAGCAATTGTAACCACGTCATTTCAACAGATCGATGAGTTTGCCTGTGTCTGTGGATGAGCATTTAAAACACAAGACAAAGAGAAAACCAGCATTCCTTACTCAGCACATCACTGACAAACAAATTATGCTTGATTATACAGCCTAAAGGCATTTTACACAAGCCATAACCTGAGTTCCCCCAACACACACAACCCCAGTTATTTACTCATTCACAAACCACATTATCACCACCTGTCAAAGACGATTTCATTTAGTCTCAACAGTAAAAACAAAACTTTTGTGTGCAGTGATTGACACGTCTGAGAAATGGAGAGAAACATCAGTAATCACCCTTAGACTGTCCAACATCACCATCTGACTGGCTCTATCTCACTCCTTCTCTGTCAGTCAATGAGAATTACTCAGAGAGAACTGGAAAAGGTATTTTCAATAGTTAATGGGCGTGAGTGACTTGTTTCTGTCTGCTCTTTGTAATTACTCCAGAGCAGTGACAGAGGCTGTCACTAATGGATTAGAGAACTGAGGCATGCTGGGAATGCAGTTTTATTTGCATAATTTAAAAAATCTGTTGCCATGGATATGAAACATAGGCCTACTGTGTAGATCTTTGCTTACCAATAGTTAAAAATTACATTTGTGACTTGCGCTTGTCAAAAATGTCTAACCTGGAACATAGCTGACATACTATCATGTATTCAGCTTCTTACTGTACATTTTTAAAGTTCTTATTCCTTTTGAAGTTTTAGAGAAGTAGTTAGTATGAACTGTTGATTTAAATCTCATCATTATGATGTTTTTCATACACAAAAAAGTGAGATTTAAACAATATGGAATACAGAATGTTGGATTTATTACAATTGTATCAGATTATTCTCTTCTTCAAACCTCCTCCTTGCGTGTCATAATGCACAGAATTCGTTGCCATGGAGACCTGTAGGAAGACAGTGGAGAACTGTGGGTATTTTATCCTTGACACACACTTGAACCCTGAGTTTGTGATTGGGCCTATGATTGGTGGGTTTATCTAGAGCGCCACATGAGCGTAAAAAGCTGCCCCACGAGCTCTACGTGAGCTGTTTGTGCCCTGACCCGATGACACACAGTGTCTTTAACTTACACAGATTTACACAACTTTTTAACTCTTTAGATTTCACCCTGCCGTGTCCTGCTGCTAGTAAACTAGACAGGTGACTTGCTGTCTACAGTCTACATAGACAACTGCCTTCTAAGGCAGCATCCTAACTTAAATGTTTTCTACACTGGCAACAATACAATTTGTCATAGAAATTATTGTATAATATGAGACCTGTTGAGAAGCTATAAAGAATAAAATTTGTATTTCATTTGACATGGTAGTTTTACATACACTTCAAATCCATTTTTACCCAAGAGTTCATTCAAAGGTAATATGTGCGATTAGTACTGAATAGGGGTAACGAAGACAAACACACATTCCGAGAGGGATTAACAAACAGAAGTAGGATCTTTATCCGGATTATATTGTAGACCAGCCGATAAACCGATATGAGATGTTCATGAAACACAGAAACAATCGTTGCTGCTTTTGCATTAGACACAACAGAAGGTTTTTACAGCCATGCCATAGAATAACCATTTTTGGTTACACAAAGGTTCTTAAAAGAACAATTTCTTTCTCACTTTTATACAGTCTAAAGAACATTTTGTGCAACAGAAAGGTTTCTATGGAACCATGCAGGCAAAAATGGTTCTTTTATGGCATCACTCATTTTTACAGTGCTGACACGCACAGCTCTCGTGTGTTTGCGTTCACTCTTAATCTTTGTTTACAGTCACGAATGATATCCTCTGTGTTTTTGACAGTGTTTGTTATATAAAGTCTGTGGTCTGTTATTATTTTTTTAACAGACAGAGAATGTTTTTTCTGCATTCACATGTATGTGTGTGAAAAGCTTCATTTGACCTTTAGCCGCAACATGAACTCTTCAACTCGTCATCTGCGCTCAGGTGTCAAACAAGGATTCTTTGCCACACACATGCATGTGCAAGCATGCACACGTGAATGCATGCATGCTCACAAAGACATTTGCATACTTACACATGTGTACACACCCACTTACTAAAAGCTGTAGTGTCTGAGATACTTGATTAGCTTTAGGATTGAAAGTACAAACTCTCTCAGCTGTGTGATGGCGCCAGTATGTCGCTGTCCGAGGCTGAATGGAGATCCAGTACCACCGGGTGCGGCTGTGTTCGCCCTCCGCATTCGCCTTTTCTTTACCTCGTTCATGTCTCTATTCTTCTCCTTCCCTCAGGGCCCTGCAGAGAGCGAGAGACATACAGAGATCTGAAACTTTAGAAGGGAAATTAGTGTGACGCAAATTGGGGTTGGATGACTTTTTTGATCATTCAAGCAAGGAAAACATGACAGCAAGCAAAGAGTGAAAGAAAGGAGTTGTTTTACAGAGATATTTTGGTGTCTTTTCATGAGCAATTTTTATTACTATTTCTGTCAAGTTATGTTTTTTCTCCTTTTTTTGCTTGTTTTGACTCAGGTTGCTATATTTTACAAACCAATCAGACATTCAAAGCTGTAAATTTGACACTTTACCTTCCAGTGCTAATATGTCTTTAAAGTGCCAGCATAACACCCCATCTCTGGGTGTGTATTCCTTCCAAGATGTCATTTTAAACCTTAAAGTGTCACCAAACCCTGCCAGCTCTTGGAAGATTTATTCATATCATAGTGTTGGGAAACTTAAAAATGCACCTTTAGGCAAGAAAAGAGATTTTATAGATATTTTAGGTGAATGATTAGAAAACATACACTTGATTATGAATGAGATTAAATAGTGATTCTAAAAAGCTGGGAAGATGTAGAGCTAACTGGATCACCCAGAATGGTGACTGACGGGTTATACATTGCAAGCATTGAAGTTTTTTCTTTTGACTGAAAGCAGCCAATGACAGTGTGTTCTTGGGAACAGGTAGTCTTACATTTTCAAGAACAAAAGCAGATATTTTGTGGTAGGAACTTTAAGTAGTAGTGCAGGCCAAAGCAAACTTATATATTCTCATCTGAGCAAACAGCAAAGCTTTTTAGTATTAAAAAGATAAGTCAAAGGGTTAGTTCACCAAAAAATGATTATTATATTTACTCATGCCATCCCAGATATATATGACATCCTTTCTTCACTGTCATGTTATCCTCTTAAATGAGACTTCAAAGACTCCAGACAAATATCTTCCAAAGCAAAATGACAGGTTTATAAGAGAAAAAAAATACTTTAACCTTTTTTAACAATATTGAAACCATAACAAGCACATCCATGTCAATAATTTCATTAAATCTCATTGGTTCTTGCATGTTTTGTATATAATATTATATAACATTATAATATTACAAAACTAAACTTGGAAATGGATTCTTTTGACCCAAAGCAACCACCAAGAATGCACTATAGCATCATAGATTTCCTTCTAAAAAAATATTTTTGTTAATCACATGACAATTTTGTGCAAAACAAAGCTTGTACATACAGTCTGTTTTTTAGGGTAAGGACATAAATTACAGATAAATAATGTCAGATGATGTTAATCAGATTTGTGCAGTCAAATCTTTCATGTGTCACTCAGGACATCTGCAATCAGATTCTTCACCCCTCTATGTCTGAATGACATCAGACCGTTTTACACAATACATGATCATGTGGGTCGTAATCCAGATTACCAAAGAGTGATCGTTAACTGAAGAGACTTATTTGCAATGTTTTGTTTGTTTAGTCATCAAGAGTTCGATCACATTGAAAAACACATTAATCCCTCCGACGCTCATTTCTTGCACTGACATTGTGCTACTAGTCTTTCTAATGGACAGATGCACTGATAGAGGTGTAATTTATCCTAGAAGAGGCTGGATCAGGAGAGAGAGAGTGATAAGACATAACCCCCCAAACTTCTCTTGGCTCGAATCGTAAAGAAAAATTTTGATTACAGAGAGAGAGGGAGAGAGAGAGAGAGAGAGAGAGAGAGAGAGAGAGAGAGAGAGAGAGAGAGAGAGAGAGAGAGAGAGAGAGAGAGAGAGAGAGAGAGAGAGAGAGAGAGAGAGAGAGAGAGAGAGAGAGAGAGAGAGAGAGAGAGAAATTATATTTTAACACATTTCATCTTTTACTTACAAAAACATTTTAATAAAATGTTCTTGAGAAGAAGTACGTCTGCATGCATCTGTCTTCCCCCTTACAAACATATCTAATTAAAGTGTGTGTTGTCAAACGGCTGATCTTTAGCGTGAAATCATCTAAGCAGATCGAAGTCCTGAGAGAAAGAGGGTGAAAAGACACGAGGACTTCAATCGTCTCCAGCTGGGATGGTTGTGTTCATTGTTGCTTGTATTAGCTGTAGTCTAAGCCTGTTTTCTGCTTAGAAAACAAATGTTATTGCGAGTTCTTCACCTGCTCTGATTGCTCAGGCCAGACGCACACATGGAAACATTTTCACTATCACACTCTTATAAAACTATAATCAACACTGATGCTTACTTATTGAAGGAAGTAAATGGAGAAACACAAGAAGGAACTGAGTTTGTCACTTGCCCTTTCCTTTTCTCTAATGGCAATGCATCATGGATGTGACATTTTTAGTCAAAAGTTTAAATATAAATTCTCTTCTATAAATTCATAGAATGTATTTGTTAACAATATATCGGAGAATCTGTTTCTATTTTATTTACTAAAGCCCTGTTGATAAAGTCCAGACATAAGAAAAATATCAGTCTATGCATTAGTTATCTATTTTTAAAAAGGAAAAAAAAAACATGCTTTATGGATGTGACAAAAAGAACACACAATTTTAAGAAGCAACACAGGATTTTGAAGGATTTCTGTGAATTAAAATGTACAAACCAGATCCAATTATACCCAACAAATGGAGAAGAGATGACTTCCTTAAAGGACATGAAATAATTATTTTATTTAATTTTTCATATGGCAGTTCATGAGGAATATGGACTGTTCCCTGACTATGAAAAATCATGCTTTAAACATAAAAAATGCTCTCTTTTGAGAGAGACCTCGCATGGATAAAAATTTACATTTGAGTATCAATATGGTAAAATCCTTTTATGGTAAGCTTTACATTTGCATGGAATTGCCCACAATCCAAATCTATTTCAAGAGAGCAGCACTTTGAGTTCCATTAAACACATATAACCACATTTAAAAACTTTGCCACTAAATTCCCCCAAAACAGCACAGAAATGTGAGAAAAGTCAGCAGATTCCATCTGAAGCAAACTGTTGGTTGTAATCTCTTACACACACACACACAGGACTAATCCCAACGATAGCAACAGTTCCAGTTGAGCCCCTCTTAGGGCCACTGAGGTGCACCCAAATTGAAAGGGTGGGACCAGAGCCGCCGAGCATGAAAAAGGATAGAAACGAGGTAGAGAGAGAAAGAAAGCATTAAAGAGAGGGAGAAACAGGGAGGGCGGCACCTTTGAAGGACCCCATCCCGCTCTCTTAAGAAAGATGAGAGAACGTGAGTGACGGAGGAGGAAAAGAGGGGAGAGAAACAAATTATGAACAGCCCACCGATCACTTTAAAGAAGACAAAAGCAGGGAATGAGAGAGGAGTAGACCAGGACAGAGGTGAGAAGACACCGTTTCACCCGACAAGTTGTGCTCAGGTTTGGAAAATTCTCTTCAGAGTTTGGTTCAGGACCATAAATAGTCACATAATGTGTTCGAGTGGCCCTCCAGACCTGGAAACCTCAGGGTTTGTTTATGCTTGGCCAGCATTAATCCTGCAGCTCTCTGCTTTGCTCTGACTGTCACTCAACATCTGACAGTACCCAAGGGCTGCTGGGAGATCCGTTTACCTGCTTGCTCAGACATGCATCACAAAGCAAACACACAACAGGCACAGCTGTAAACACATTTTAGTGTGTGGAGAAAAGGGCAGGTTTGAGGGGTGATGGATACAGTTTCAAAGTTTGAACATCGCTGTGTGTGTCTTCCGAAAACAAACAGATTGCAGAGGTGCAGTGAGATCTCTCACAGTTTAGCCATAAGGGTGGAATTGTTTTAAGCAAGGTGCATATGGACAGTTTTATCAATTGTTTATCCTATCTGTTTCATTCTGTCCTGCTGTCTCTGGTTCTCTGTCCCGGTAAACAGATGAACCACATCTACACGTGCAAATCATTAAAAGCAGTTGTGTTTCAGGAGAGAGCAGGTCAACTGCCGCTTTAGAGCAATCAAGAAAATAGCCTTTATTGAGTGTTTTCTTTCTCCTGGCTGAATTATTCAAACACAGAGAGAGAGAGAGACAGAAGGTAGAGAGGGGGAGAGAGAGAGCTGACACCACACATACTATTACATGGCTATTTTGAGACAGGGTCACGCCATGATCAAGGACTTCGGTCAGACAATAGAAAAAAGGCTGGAGAGAAAATCAAGACAAAGCTGCACTTTCTAAAAGAATGCACAAAACACACTGATGTTTGCAATATTGAGCTATATAAATAAATAAATAAATAAATAAAGTGGACAGACCTGACATTTAAACTCACATTTAAATAGCACAATAGTTGTGACCCTGGACCACATCATCTGAAAGCTGAACGAATAAGCTTTCCATTGATATATGCGTTGTTAGGATCAGATACAACTATTGGCCAAGATACAACCATTTAAAAATCTGGAATCTGAGGGTGCAAAAAAATAAAAATATTGAGAAAATCACCTTTAAAGTTGTCCAAATGAAGTCCTTAGCACTGAATTCACTCACAACAATAAAAGTGTTGATATATTTACTTTAGGAAATGTACAAAATATCTTCATGGAGCATGATCTTTAGATAATATCCTAATGATTGTTGGCATAAAAGAAAAATCTGTAACTTTGACCCATACAATGTATTTTTGGAAAAAACTATGCTGAATGGCAAATAATACAATGAAACTAACTAGACAAACTGTGAATAATGAAGATAAATGTAAATAGGGTAAATAAATGAGTTAAAAACAGAACAAAGTTTAAAACAGATAAAACACTAAACATATATCTTGTACATCAAAGTGTTCACAGTTTAATCAGACTCAGTCCCTTTGTAGGTGCAGAATCATGTTTTTCATTCTCAAAAACTATACAAGGTCAAAGAAAATATAATATGGTTTGTGTTGAATACAATGTGTTTTGTGCAGTGAATTATCGGCGAGGGAATCTACATTATTCTGCTGTTAAAGTAGTTTAACATTTACAAAATAAACATCTGCAAACTGCATAAATCTAAACTTGTCAATTTTCCTGCATTCACGTCATGTTAATAATTTTGTATATTGTTGGGCATTATGTAGTTTGTTGTAACTTTTCAAAAATCAGTGTTTGCTTTTCAGTTAATGGTATTTATTCGTTTAGTTATTTTCATATTAAATCAAGATTCACCACCAACTGAGATATCTCTGGGTTTGACAGTGCTATTACCTTTACGGAAATGAACGATGGTTTAACTATAGTTGCGGTATTTTCGGGGTTTTATTTATAGTAAAAGCACATGTAGCCGCAAATTAACCATGTTTTTCCAGTAACTATAGTTCAACCATGATGGATATTATAGTTTAACCAACTGGTAATCAATACGCCAAAAAAACAATGAATTTACACAGAAATACATAGTTTACAGAAGAGGGAGACTGTATAATACTGCCCGAATCAATGTGGGAACAGGTGTTTGGTACAATGCGGTCCAGTTTACGCAAGTATTCCTCAAACATCCTCAGAGATTATTTGCGCTTGTTTGACGCAGATTCCAAATCCCGCGATGTTTGCGCCTCAGCGAGACGCCGCAGTGGGATTCCACTGGGCAAACAAGCAAACATGCCCGTCTCGTTTATATAACCCTATTTACTCAGCTGCATCGCGAGAGCCTTGTGCTAGCTGTTAATTAAATTCGTGATTTGTCGTTTTGTCATTGGATAAATAAATTCGTAGATCGCTAAGCCTCCGATTACTGCACGCAATGCCAATACGTGTCCATCACCGTGTTGATATGACTTAATTATGTTTGTGTGTCTTGTCAGCTTTTAGCAAATGTTTTGTCTCAGCCAAAACAAACTGTTTATTTATTTTTTAAAACAAATAAAATTTTGATGCAGACAAACAGTTGGTTATGCTCCTTAAAGGGTAAAACCACCATGCAGGAAAAGTCTAGAATTCTGATTGGATGAGAGGCGTTCGTTACATGGCAACCTTAAACCACACTTTTAATAAAGTGTTTATTTTGTTTACACTTAAACACAAACAGTCCATAATTCCATTCATTTAGAAACTGACACATCTTGCAGGGCTCATAAAGTAATTTACTCAAAAGTCAAAAAAGAAATCAAGGAAACAATCTGTTTAAATTTTAAGTTTATATTTATTCAATGAACATAAATTTCACAGGAGCTGTCAGGCTAAAGTCACCTCTGAAAAACATTATATAAAATTATTATTGCCTTCATAGTTTGAAACCCCTTAGTCTCATTTATTCAGTGCATCATGCAAGGAGTGCATCGAAATGACCCTCGTTTGTGGGAGTACTCCTTAAAATGTATAGTTGCATACATTTTTTATCTGTCCAATTAGGGTGATGAACATTTTTAAGCAATATCAGTTTTTATTTACTTTGGTTAGGGCCAAACCCATGTCACTGTAGCTCTTCTGACTCATTCCCCTGTAAGATGGAAGTATTTGGCACAGAAAGTCACCTCCTGATGTCGTCATCCACCCTGTGGTGCCCAACAGAGTCTGTCATGTTGAGGGAGGGTCTTTGTCCAAAAGAAGGCAAACAAGCACACTTAAGGAAACAACATTACGAGTCCCTATATTAAAAAGTTCTCACAGGACCTGAAAACGCCAGGCTGCCTGGTCTTTGTAGTCCAAGCAATCTGCCGCCGCGGAGCTGAAGTTCAGTTTCCATGACGATGCCACGGCAGCTTGTTCTTTGTAATCTTTGTAATCCAGACAGTCTGTGGAGCTGAATGGCAATCCTGTGCTGCCGTAACCCTGGTGAGGGTGGTGCGGGTGCCCGGTGCTGTGCCCGATGTGGTGTGGGTGGTGGCCCGACACTGGAGCAGTGCCAGCCATGGTGCTCAGCTGTGCGTGATGGGCGTGCGGGTGGTGGTGGTGGGCATGGCCAGCCATGGGCGCCAAGTAGGAGCCGCAGTCCATGCCTCCAAAGTAAGAGGCGGTGTTGGTGGCAGGGTATCCCTGGGCGTAGCTCGGAGCCTGGTTGTAGGGCATAGGATATGACGGCACTCCTGTGGTGCCCCCACAGCCTGAGATCGCCCTCTGCATGCAGGAGGCGCTGGCTGGCGGCGAGATGTCCGGGAGCGAGGGCGGAGCCGGTAGTGGCGAGACTGGAGCGGGACTCCAGATGGAGGAGGCGGGCGTTGTTCCTGAGGAAGAGCTGCTCATCAGACCCACTCCATTGAGACCAGAGGGGTTGGAGCCTGAGGAAGAGGTGGATGAGGAAGATGAGTTGTTGCTGGAGATAGCTGGAGGGGTGAAGTGGCCGCTGCTCTCTGATCCCGGGCTCTCTCGGGACGGGGAGGATTTCTTCTTTGCTGGACGGATCTTGGAACCATTGTTGCTCTGCTGTTGCTGCCGACACTTTGCCCTTCTGTTCTTAAACCACACCTGTCAACACACATGTCACAGTTAAGCCCTCAGAAGATCCCAAAAGCTCAGTAACACTATTATAAATTGGAAATCATATCTGAAAGCAAATGAAACCTGGCCAAATATGCTTACCTGAACTCTGGATTCGGGCAAATTGATCTTCAAGGCCACCTCCTCTCTCATGAAAATATCTGGGTATCGAGTCTTTGCGAACAAATTCTCCAATATATCCAGCTGAGTGCGAGTAAAGGTGGTCCTCTCTCGTCTCTGTTTGCGAGGATTCGCTACAATAAGAAAAAGAAGCAGTTATTAAAACATTCTTGTTGTTTTAAAAGTTGTTTTTTCTTCAGATTTACTTCAAAGTTACTGTAGGTTAAATCATGTTCAATATTGTCATCTTTGAATTGTAACATTAGCAATAGTAACTCAATATGAAACATATGCCTACTTGGGTATCCCACAGAAGGATGGAGGAGGTCCATGGTGGCCCCGCTAAGCCCCAGCCCGTTCATGGCATATGGGGACTGTTTGAGGTATGACATCATCGTAGCTTGAGCTCACGAGGCAACGGCGCTGGAGCCGTAAATCAGATGCGTCTTATCCAGAGAGACACCTGCAACAAGAATCAATTATTAAAATATGTTTCACAAATTGTTATAAATATTACCAAAATGTTGTACTGTGGTTATATAATATATAAAAGTTTGTTTTGCTCTTATTAATACTTTAAAGCTGTTGCATATACACAGCATGCATTAAGCAGCACAAGAAATATTGTTTAGAATACATTTATACATTTTTTAATTGAATAAATCAATTAAAAACAGATAGCTCTTCTTTCCTGAAAGCGATCAGTGGGGAATATAACTAATGTCTTGCGTTTAATGATCTGTTTATTCACACTTCACTAATCAAGGGCTTCGGACACTAATTGCCCGTTTACACGTCATGGCCGTTAATCGTTCTTGATGGATACAACACCGCAAACTGTTTGATCTTGTCTTTTGTGTTTACGAAAACATTTTAATGCATGCATATATAAGAGCCTACTTTTAATCTAACTAGTGATAACAAACTTTAAAAGGCCTAACAAGCTGCGATACACAAGGCGTAAAAATGTGAATTAATAGTTTCGATCGACTCCTTAAATGAATAAAAAATATAAATAAACAGATCTAATGTTTTTAATTACTTCGTTCGGCGCTTTTATAGCCACTTCAGGGGTGCAACCTAAAATGTAGGTTAATTTAAATTAATTTAAACACTGTGTAAGCCAGGACATATTTACATTAACTCAAAAAGTTGACATTATTAAAATAACTTCGTAGCAACTTAGCATTAGTCAAGACTTAAAGGCAATTCCAACTTTTTGTTGAAGTCACAGTAATTACATTAATGACACTAATCTTTAAAACAGTAAGCTGTTATAATATACCTAAAAACGTAGAGCGAATAATTTTAACTTATATGATTTTTAACTTACAAACGAAGAACAAAATTATTTTCCTAAAGTCTTCTGCAAGAACGGAAGTCAGCTCTGAAACGTCTGTTGAGGATGTAGATGTGTTTTATGGACAGTGCCCAACAGGCCGGTCCGGGATAAACTTCAGGTTTATGCGCATTTGGAATTATTTGGGAGGACCAAGCTGTGTTTCGCTGTAATTGTTATGTGGCAATAGTACAAATGTATTAAGACAAAAGTTCGATAAATGACATGTTGCGTTTTTTCTCCATCCCTCATGCCTATGAATGGACCCATTAATCTCACGCTGCGGACAGATAACATGGCCCTTAAGACTCCACTGTAATTCCACAATCGGGGTTTAACTATATGTAAATGGCCAGTGAGTGTGCAAATTATTCTCCATAGCCATTTAGATTAGACCCAGAGGGGACTCCATTTGCAGAAGAAACCTTATCAACTAAATAAACGACACAATCCCCAAGACAAAAACTCTGCTGCGTACACACAGACAACTCTGCAAAGTTTTGCGTTTCTGCAATTGCAGACGTACGTATGAAAAGACTAAGAAAAATACACATACGTTTTATTTATATTGCTTCCTATAGGGCCTAATATTTTAGTCTGAGATTTAAATCTGAAAACTAAAAAAATAAATAAATCTAAACGCACTTTTGAATTGAGTTCATGCAACTAATTTCAGTAAAGTGAAATTATAATCTTATATATTAAATTGAATTCCAATTTTTACAAGAAAATAACTTACCAGAGTATCTTCACTTTAAAGAGAAATGTAAAACTTGCATGCAATGAGGTTTAAGCACATGTTTGAAGCATTCTTTCTTTACCTTGTTTTTCTTGCTCTTCTTTTTCGTTTGAGATCCTCACAGAAAATCCACAGAACCAAGAATCACTTTTTGGAGAGGTCTTCACTCCAGCTGAATGGTAGCAGTTGTATAAAACAAATTAGCCACAAACTTCAAAACTAGTTCCCAGTAACAACACAAACTCCGTTGTCAAGTTGCAGTCAATCAAATTTCGATGCCCAAAGACAGTCACTACATCAACGTTTGTATCCACACGTTACGTTAAGGTGATGGCTAATGTTGACGGATTGAGATTGATCACCTTCTTGATGCCCTGTCCGTCTAAGAGCACAAGACACCTGCGGAACCGCCCACCCCGGCCAATCAGAAATCTCGTTTGTCATTACAGACGACTGGACTAGCCAATCAAATCCGAGAACTGCTCGTTAACTCCACCTTTTTTATGTGACGCAGTATTGACCTGCCGTGTGAATGTGCGAGTCTTTAGGAGAGTTAACTATTTTGAATACACTTTTATATCAGTCTTTCGTTAGCTCAGCACTGCGGGATGTAAACACGCACAATGATAATCGAATTGTTAAATTTGATTTACCGTTTGGTCGCGAAAATCGTTTTTGGTGACCAAAAGTTTTGCGAACATGCATAAAATAACTTTAAAAATATCATTTAGCAAAAGAAAACAATTATGTAAAGCAAATCGTCCAAAAACACACATTGCATGATTTGCCTATATTTGTTTGTTAGAACAGACAATTCAATGGTCTGATCATAAAAACAATTCCCTCAGCATCTCATTACCGTGCTTGCAAATATCATATTAGGAATATACTCTAGATTATTATTTAGCACCTTACCTAAAAAGTGTGTTTGTTGTTTATATTTTTGTTCGCCCTTTACAAATTTCAAAAGAAAGAAAACATATACTAAAAACAGGGATCTACTGTAGAAAAGACAGGAATCATTTCAATATATAATTTATTAAATTTCCAAGAAGTTATGGTTTATATTTTAATACAGTTTAAATTTAAAATATAGTATTTATGGCCATTAGACATTATGGTATAGTTCCAAATAGTACCAAATGCATAATGACGAGTAAGCATTTAACAACATTAATCCCAGAAAACACAACATGGATTTCTTGAAACAATTCACAATTTGGCGCGCACCAAGAGCTGTTAAAGACGGTGCAATCGATCTTGTAAAAAAATCAAGATATCTAGTGGCACTAACCTATTGTCGAGGGGGTATTTGTGTAATCCCAAAATGCAGTAAAGTTTCCTGAGCAGTATAAACCAGTAAAGCCGCGGGATCAGCCGGCCTAAAGAGTGTGTGTGTGTGTCTCTCTCCGTCTGTGTGTGTGTGTGATTGGTCTCTTTTGCCAGGCGGATTGTATAATGCCTCTTGGAAATTGTCGGTGCTTATTAAAACGATGGTGCATAAAATCCTCTCTAAAGCTCAGAGAGTATAAGTGCCAGGACAGGTTTATCTTTCACATGCACTCGTTGGGCTCCAATAAAAAGGAAAGAGAAGCAGTTCAACACCTGGATTTTGTAGTTCGTATGAGGTGTGGATCCGCAGGTAACCGACTTTTCCGTGCGTTTTTTTGCCAGTACTGGTGCCTTCGTTTGTATAATAGGAGATTATGAAATAGACTACACAACTGCTAGTTCTTAATATTTTTACTTACTGTCTAAATTGTGTTATTGCATATTTTATTGATGAATTGTTTTAGTAAAAACTTTAGTAAAATAAGTAGTAAAGATAAGTGAATTTTTAACGAATACATTTAATACACTTACTGTGCAAAAGAGCTGTCTAGAATATGAAAGTAAAAGTATGAGTTGGCGTAGTTTTCCGCATCGCAACTTCGTGATTTAAGATGTCTTACTTTTGTTGAAATAAATAAACATATATTATTGTGGAAATTGTAAGGTCTATAGGCCTACGTGTTTATATTTTTATTCATGTATTCACAAAAGTTTTGTTTCATCATTCATTTTTAAACTTCATGTATGGTCATATCAATTTATTAATAAATAATTAAAAAATATAATTTAGATTTTTAAATGCCTTTTATTTAGGTAATTATGTAAACCTCAGGTGTGAGTTATAGTAAATTTTTACAATCTGAATCTAAATTCTTAATGAACTGAAATAAAAAGATTTGCTGCTCAGACTTGTCGGAGATATTTGTTTGCTTTGTCACGTGAAATACTCAGTTCAATTCATCTAAAAGATTTTCAGCAAAGGCCACTCCAGAAAACAACAAGGTAACCTTTTGGAAACACAATATTTACTAAGGTGTCTAAATGATACAAAATGTTTTTTTCCATTATTAAGAAAATACTAAAAACCTAACAAATAAAAGCAATATTTGCATTTAGACTTTAAGAATATCTTGGCTACACCAAATTGGATAAAACTTTGTTGTTTTGTAGCACTGTGCAATTATAATATTTGCACAAAACAGACCTTGTAAAGTCTACTCAAAATTATGCAGAGATGCAATATCAAAGGAACAACTTTTGCACAAATGTGCTACAGACAAACAAAGCTGTGACTATTTATCTGCAGCACCAAACTTGTTCAAGTGAAAATAAAACTATCAGGGTTTTGTAGCTGCTGCCAAATTCTGTGCAAAGAAAACACAACCCTCTTTCAGCTTCAGGTCAGAGTTTGCCTTTGAAATCCAGATAAATGTAATTGGCTAGAAATAGAAGATCACATCCCATATCAGGACTGCTGTCCAAAACACATATAACCAGCACCTTAACATGAATCCTTAACCTGAACATTACACAATATTTAAATGACAAATTTTATATTGGCAAGAACTCATGTTTTGTAAATTAAAAACTAGGGTACTTATAGCACTGTTTAATAATTCATGAAACACCTAGGTATATGTTGTAATTAATTATTTAATTGGCATCAGAGATTAAAAATGAAGTGTTTGTCTGGGTTATTCTGGCTAATTCATTTAAATGACTTTTCCAGTCATTTCAGAAAAATACTATTTATGTCTGGACTCTAAATACAAAACAATAAAAAAATACAGCACACAGAGCAAGTTAACGGCTGATGAATACCTAACCCTATGTTGATGACATCACATGATGACGGTGACTAAAAGCCAAACACTCACTGTGAGTGTGGACATGAAGATAATGGAGAGCAGGGGAGTGTGGAGCTGTCAATCACAACACCAGGATCCCACCCTCTCATTAGGAGGGTAAATAGAAGGGAGGAGTGATGAGAGGTAGAATGAGAGAAACAAGACTCAGGAGGAGAAACCAGATACACAGCTTAAATACACACACACACACACACACACACAATGAAACTAAACATACTTCACCACATTTTATGTTGGTGTCTTTGACATTCCAACACATCCTTAAAGGAACAGTTCATCCAGAAGTGAAAATTTTGTCATTATTTACTCACCATTCCAGTTTCTTCATTTCCTCCTCCTGTGAAGAATCTTCCATTTCTGAAGAATCTTCATGTAGCTCTCATCCACAGATACACAGGCCAATACATACCGACCTCTTCTTTAAAACTCAGAAACCTAAAAAACGTAAATTTGATTGTCAAGGTGATTTCAGGATTTAAAGCATCAAAAGACTTTAAATAGAACGGTATATCCTGTTTAAAACATAGTTCATAGGGTCAGATTTGCACACAGATGCAAATGACAGAATTTTAATTTCTTGTGTGATAAACTCCCATCACTCCACCCCTCAAACTTTGTATGTATATTTATATATCATTTATATACTGTTTCACAGTATTTCAACTACATCACAAAGTCTGCCAACAAGGTCCGTCTTAACTGGAGGCTGCTATAAAGCAGAACCGGAGAGAGGAGATCTACGAGTGTCTCTTGCTTACTTCTCTTTTTTCTTTGCTTTTGAAAACTCACGTTAAAACTTGCTTGGCTGACATAATCTCTCTCTCTCTCTAACAATGCGGTTCACTGGTTACCATGTGAAGCTCACACAGCCCCACAAGAATGTGCAGGTTCAGATCTCCATGACCCGCCCCACAGAAGAGAGAGAGAGAAAGCACAAAACAGAGGGATTAAGACCTGCCTGCAGGACCGATCGGAGGGAGACCGACTCAAAAATGGGTCTATTGATGGATAGCTGGAAAAAAATAAAAAAGGAAATCATCTTGGCTGTCGTGATATTGATCACGTAGTGTAAATGGGCTAGATTTGCATTTCCTTGAAGGAAATACAAGCATATGCGAGAAGAACAGTATTAAGTTTTCTAAACAAAATAAGTTTTAGAAAGCCCAAGAGTGCTTCAATATTTATTTTTTTCAGTAATCTTATGCTTTTGATTCACATTGTACAAATTAGTACGAATTAGCCACGTGATGAAATACTTTAGATAAATCTCAGATATGTGACCTTCAGTAGTCAGCAAGATGATTTTTAGACCAGACGGAGGCATCGTAGGTGACAGGATTTTACACAAATGCTAAACTGTGACGTGTCTTTGTGTCTTCCTGTTACCGTGTATTGCCTGTAAAGGAAGCAGTTTACAAGTTTAATTAGTTGCTAGACACAAGAGATCAATCACAATTTAGTAAGCATACAAAAAGAAGATAGAAAAAAGACCAACTGCAATTCAGTATGTTACAACAACCATCTTAAAATTGAAGTACACTAAAAATGTGAGAATAAAAAACCTAAAAACATAAGATTAATAATTACAAAACAATCTAAATCTGTATGGCAAACTGGCGGTAGGACAGAAAAATATTGTTTACAATAAACAATAAGTATTGCATTAGTAGCCCAGCATGGGTTTGATCTCCATAAAAACAACAAACGGATAAAAAGTACTTTAAGTCACTTTGAATAAAAGCGCCTGCAGAATGCAGAAATGTAAATGTAATGTAAAAAATGTCTGAGGAGTATCAATAGTGTTGATTTGCAAACAGATTTTGGCAAGAGACAAGAGACATCTGTTCATTTCATTCAAATCACACATCAACATGTCTAGGTATACACATGTAAGAATTAAAAGCAGGAGAACTTTATATACAAAGGTTTAACCTTATTGGAGTTTAGTTCAGTTTAGAATGAGTTTTTCAATACTTTAAGTGAACTGGACTCTTATAAAGTATTTCATAACTTAATACACTGCAAAATCAGATCTATGATTTAATTTGACAACCTTAATCTATTATATACTGTGGCAAACAGTTCACTTCCTAAACCAAAATAATTTTCCAAACAAAGTACGTTCAAAACCGTGATCATACAGCACTCATTATCTCCTCGTCTTTTATTCACCAAAGAACCCACTTAATCTCTGTTTCATAATCTCATTACTTGATATCACACCAACAGATTATGAGAACCAATCTCCTAATTACCATGAACAAAAATACAGCATTACCATGCATTGACAAAGTTAAGCCGTCTGGTCATCAAACTAATTACAATCTATTGATTATGGATCTGAATCTTTATCTCGGGCTCAACGGATTCGCCGTGGCAACCTGTGCCGTTCTGGAAGGTTTCCAGACAAATGTCAGAATCGATGAGATGGAAATGGACTATTTAAAAGCTTGCGTGACATATGGACCGACCCGTCAGAATAATGCTTTTGTACAGGCCTGTGGACGTTTCTGCCCCACCACTGCTGTTTGTAATCAGTGGCCAATGTGTTTTGGCTGGGTTAAGCTGGTTATTGTCACTGAAACGTATGACAAATTCAGATAACAAAGACTGTCGTTTATGTAATCAGCATTTTGTTCTCTCAAATTTTAAAATCCTTTGGTGTCCCAAGGCGATTGTCCTTAAGGAATAAAGCAATTGCAAGGTGTCAGCGAGTAATGGCTTATGAAAACCATGAAAGTGACATATCTGCATACGAACAGAATGCCTTATCAAAATAACAGACAGACATATAGACCAAACAGATATGTGCCACAAATAAACGTGAACATTCAAGAAAACATAAATGTTTAGGGTCGTTCCATGCAAATGTCAAACTTACAATGAAAAAATAATGTTTTTCCTAAAGGTTTTCATTGTGCTGATAGCTCAGATGTCAATATTTGGTGGTTTAAATACCCATGTGAGGTCTCTCTTTTAAGTTTTTACAGTTTAAAGCATGATTTTTTTATAGCCAGGTAAAGTGCTGTTTTAGAATAATCACTTCTATGACGTCCATATTCCTCATACATGGGAAAATTAAAATAAAATATTAAGATATTTAAAGACTTGTCCATCCTCCATTACTGCTCCTTTTTTGTGCATTTTAATTTACAGAAATAGTTTTATTTTTTAGAATAGATAACTATTGCATAGACTGATATATTTTTTTGTCTGGACTCTCTCAACAGAAATTTAGTCAAATATAAACAGATGATTCAATATATTGGTAATCCCACTTTCTGTGAGAATTTATATTTCAAATTTTAACTCTTGCAATCTCAAAAAGGACGGATTTATACACATATACGCACAAACACAAAATATTAATTTCATATATTATGCAATATTTATCTGAATGCACCTAGCAGTCGTCTTCAATTCTAGTCACTAATATTACCAGTTGTGCCTACAAGCAAACAAATATTGACTGTTCACTTGTGTAAACTTAGTCTAGGATTACTTACTTTGAGGCAGCCTAAATTTGACTACTGGCCACACTTGGACACTTCACAACACATTTATGCATGAATGCTTGCACACGCACTTTTCCATATGTAAAACCATACATAGAGTGTGTAAAGGGTTTATTTGTTTAGGTTAACTCTAAAAATAAAGAGACTTAACATTGGTTTGCAGGTGCACAGGGACGTGGCAGGCAACTGCTATGAAAACCGCATAAAAAGGTGAAACAGTCCGCACCACTTTTGAAACGTGTCTGATGGCTTCCCTTCCTTTGTGGCGAGGCACATATTACAGGGATACGACTTTCATCTAATCTGCAAAGCTCTGGAAAGCTCCTTAAAAAAGCTCAGTCTAAAACTTCAGCGCTTCGCCGTCTTTTGTGCGTGTGTTTTATTGCGCTTCACCCTGTTTGCTTTAGATAACAAATCTGCTGCTCGCCCTCGGGGTAAAGGGAGCATTACAAATTAATCCCAGCTTTAATAAGTCCGGACTAAGCCCAAGTTTTGCCTCTGTAAGGAAGCGAGAGAGGGAGGGTCAGTGAGAAAGATAAAAAGGAAGAGGGGAAAGAAATATATTAAAGCCTGTGATCACAGCGGCTTGTTTTGTTTGTCATCCTCTATTTTTTTTAATCCTGTGCTCTGTAATCCAATTTGTCTATCGAAGCTTCGGCAGGGCCTCGACCTGCCCCATCCACCTTCAAAATGCACACGGTTAACGTCTACAACTAGATTTCTTTAGAAATCTACTCACATTAACTACAAAACATTGATTTGGTGGCAGATATTTACATTTGGGGTAATATTGTACGTTACAGCCCACCCAGCTAACAAAAATATGTTCCAAGAATGTTACGCTAACATTCATTACCTTTAAGTTATGGAAATGTTGTTTCTTTAGCAATGTGAGAATACTTGTTTTATACCAACATTTTAATAATGTTCTCAGAACGTTAATGAAACACTTTTATATTGATAAACACTCTTTGATGACTCTTTTTGATGACTTTAAAAGAACTCATAGAGAACGTTCCATGTTAGTTTAGAGAATGTCTGTCCAAATGTAGGAATAATAACAAGATCTTCCTGTTTATGTACTCATCCCTTATACTAAAAGCAACATGACACTCAGTCTAATCTCAGATGACAAATGTTTTTAATGAGTTTGTGGGTCTGTGATGATGTAAATTCAGGATAATTCAGAAATTCAGAAAACCAAATCGAAATAGCATGAGGATTTGTCTATTTTTATGGGCAGAGGAAAGCATTTGAGTCAGCATAACACTTCTGGTTTGCTCTGAGATGGGCGAGAGAGGATTAAAGATCTTGATTTAATTACTGTGAGAGGTTGAGCTTCAAGCACACTGACTGGAGAGCCGCGCCGACTGGCAAATGGGTGGTATATATATCTTCTCTTGATAGATAGACAGACAGACAGACAGACAGACAGATAGATAGATGACCGCCAACAAATGAAAGCTTGCAAATGAAAGTACTTTAATCTTCTGTGAGTCAGGAGCCGCACAATAGCAAACCCAACCTGAGCTCTATCTGCACAGTAGGTTATAGACCGAACAGAGAAGCATAACAGATCTTCATAATCTCATGACAAAAGCTAAAAGGTGTCCCCATGCTCAACGAGCAGACCGGGTGTATGATACGTGTGGCATCCCGTGGCTCTCAAAGACACACGGCGGGGTTTCCGAGGAACTCTCATCTCTCCCTTCAAACTCCTCTCTTTACCCGAAGGAGCCTGAGCTTCAGATATCGCCGATCAGCTCGTGGGGGAGTCTTTTTGTCTCGGGTGTGCAATCTGGCTTTCTTTTAGAAGGAAGCTTATGAAACACACTTGTGGATTCATTTATGATTGTGCAACATTACTGCTTTTCATGTAAAGTATGTGATTTCTATGGAGGAAGAGAGAAAAACAGCCTCAAATGGATGCATGTTTTTGGTTGCCAAGAAATGTTACAATTAGATTTAAAAAAAAATAGTCCATAAAATATAAACCATTTATTTACTGATAATCTTCTTATCAAATACCAAAGCATTCATGTCATTTTTCCATATATGGTATGTTTGGTTTTTACACTTCCAAGAGCCAATAGTTTTACATCTGTAAGTTTGAATCTCTGTATGAGATTCAAGAGCTTTTACAAGTTTGAGGGAATCATTTTATAGCAAGTAACTTGCTATAGAAAACTTGGAACACACAATGTAACATACAATGTTTCTGGACTAAAGGCTCATTCACATCAAGAACACTTACTATAACGATAACTATAACAACAAAGTTTTAAAAATACAAAGTAATGATACTGTTAATATTCATTTTCAGAGCAATTGTTTTAGCTGATGAACGATAAAACATTGACAGCTAATTAAAATCCATTCAAATTTAAATGTCTGTTGTAATGGATAATAAAGTTATCTTTATAGTTATTGTTTACTTTACATGTATTTTGTCCATTTTAAAGTTTAAAAACATCTTTATTGGTATTGTAAAAAAACACCCAGAACATTCTGTCTGAAATCTCGTTTCTCAAAAGCAAAAACTGTAAAAACTCTGTATAAACATATTTAATCAGTCATAAAAATCACACACATGGAGTTATTCATTAAGGTCACATTTCGATTCCAAAAGAGCAGCATTTCACATCTAATTACTCAAAGCTTTTAACACGATCTTAATCTCTAGGGAGGGAAAATTTTATGCAAACAACAACAAAAAATGTTTCTTTCACCATCGCTCTGCAGACGAGTCGAGGGACTTTCTCTCGCCCGCTAAAAAGACAAACCCTGACCGGGCCAGATGTTACTGGACCTACCAACATTGAGAGCAGTCAAAAGCGGTCGAGGAGCGAGGGGAGGAGGGAGAGAATAAATTAATTCTCTCTCTTTTCTCCGTCCTTCTCCTCTTTGATGGAATTAAGCTCACTCGCTTCTCAACGATCTGCTGTGTGAATGTCCATGCGTTTACTTTTTTCTCTCCCTTTCACCGACAGCCTCTTCTCTCTCTCTCTCTCTCTCTCTCTCTCTCTCTCTCCGTCTCCATTCCTGATGGAGAGCATGAGGCCACCCAGAGGAGATGAAGAACAGAAAGAGAGAGAGAGAGAGAGAGAGAGGGAGAGGTAATCCCTCCGTTGTGAGGGGTCCGGGCCCCTATCCTTTACCCCCACATTATCCTCTAAAAAAAAATCCTCTCCGCACCCCCCCGCTTCTCTCCTAGTGTGTCTACATTTACATACAGCAACAATGTGTGTTTCACAGGACAGATTAGTTGTAAGGGGGAGGTGTTTTTGTGTGTATGTGTGTTTGTTGGGGTTGGGAATCGAGGACAGGTTCTTGTCCATTATTTCGAACAATTCTGCAACAGATTATTTTTATAACGTTTAAAGCATGTTCACACAGAGAACAATAATGAAAAAGATAACGTTAACTATACTAGTGTGCACACCAACGGAGGATAATGTTAGGTTTATTCCAGGCTTGTTCACTGCAGTTTCACATTTTAAAACTGTGGGCTCTTTACATTCAAATTGATGTTGATTGTTTGTCAATTTTTTATTTTTAACCAGCTAGAAAAAAGCACTCCTGGCCATTTTATTATTCTGTATATTTATTACTATTCTTTTAAATTTAGAAAGACTTTTAAAAGCTGTCAGCTTTACAGTTATTGTTCTTGGTGTAGCACAATTTCTAGTAATGGTAAATGTGGACAATACTATAACGTACTAAAAAACTTGCATCCAATGCATGAGCAAAAATCAATATTGTTTTCCTTAATTTGACATCTAAAGGATTCGGTAGGGGAAAATATAATAAATATTTTAATTAGCATTAAAGTAATTGTGTATATGAGACTATATACAATATATGCTATTAGTGTATAGAATATACTATATACACTATATAAAAACACTTCATAAAACATTACATAAATATATCCAATAAAGTATTCTTACATTTGTAAAAATGCAAGAAGTTGTGTATTACGGTTAGGATTTGTGTATGTGTGTGCACAAAGTTAACTATATTTTGGGGACAAACTTGTAAGCAAAACCAAACATATTCCAGCAAAAACCTCCTTTTAAGGAGATCCTCCTTTTGTAAAAATATAATAAATAAAGTTTTTCAAAGAAATGCAAAAGTTTTCTATTAGGGCTATGGTTAGAATGGTTAAAAGAATGTCCTCAATTCAAGATAAGTAAACGTAGGTGTGTGTGTGTGTGTGTGTGTGTGTGTGTAATCATGGGTAATGTGACACTACACTGATTTGTTCCAACACTAATTGTAGAGGAGGGGTCTAAATCTCTCTCTCACACACACACACACACACACACACACACACCTAATGAATTAATCTCATATTAAGGCATCTTAAGATAATACCATTAACTAAAATTGACTTGAGTGTGTAGGGAATATCCAGTGACCCAGTGGCTCTGCTTAATCTGACCCATAAATCTATCTGCTTCTATAGCAAAAAACATGTTTCATTATAGACTGAAGTCACACTTGTTCCCTCATGTCTCCAAACATACAAAGCAGAATCTGTTTCACAAACAAGCCATTTGCCAAACCCGCTTCTCAAACGGACATCAGAATCAGTTTGTCTCATTTCAGGTCTAACCAATCGTTAAACCAGGGTTTTTTTAATAAACACAATTTTCTCAGGCCTATCAGGACCATCACATGTCCGTCAGCGATCTCATCTCGACGAACAATCTGGACATCCCGTGAAAACACAAAACAAACACTACAGGCACTAAAGAAAACAAGAGGGGTGAGGTTTGAGAAACGGAGCTGGCCGTCTTTATCAGACCGCAGGTAAGAGCGTCTGCGGCGGTTCACATATGAATGGGCCTCTAATTAGCGGCATATCTGACGTGGAGAGCTCTGTGGAGTTAATGACGCTCCATTTAGGAGAGGGCCTTTGGCTAAGATTTTAGGTTCCTTCAGGATATCCTGAGTGTTTGTTTATCTGATACTAAAGAAATGAATGCGTGATGGGCGAAACGGGAAACAGCCCTTACAAGAATTAACCATTGTTTTACTACAGTAACCATAGTTTAACTATGATATTTATGGTAGAATTATTTTAAACCTGAAATTTACCATGAAGGAACTGTAGCTTAACCATGATATTTGTAGTGAAACTATAGTAATAATTTTGACAAAACTGCGGTTCATTTGCATAAAGTAAGGGAACATTTTTAAAATTGGAAAAAAGTAAATTTATTGAATTTTTCTCACATAAAAGGTAGCAGTGCTATTATTTTGGAAGCTATTTTGACACTGTGGACTATTTTAAAAGTCTACTTATAATGTAAAAGAGTAACATCAGAATAGAGTTAATTCTTTAAAAACAAAAAATGCAATATTAAAGCTTAACATTCATATTAAAGGGGCAAAAATATTTTTAAAGACATAACTACCAAATGATAAAGGCTATTTGTATAATCAGGACAAAACACAATTAAGCTGACAACATGAGGATATTCTTAACAGTTTTAAACTTTGACAGATGAAATCTAAAAACCTAAATAAACCTAAATAAAACTTATTCAGCTAGACAACATCTTCATTTATATACCTGCATAAAATAATAAGCAGCATTTAACATATTTAACATATACATTAATATATTTTTGGGCAAAAAAACTCTGTACAGAGATTTGTTCAAAGAAATCAACGTCTTTGAACAGGTTCATTAGTGAATCATTTTGTCTAAATGACTCGGTTTAAACACTAAATTCACTTTAGTGAAAAATTATCTGTTTGCTTTAGAATTACTGTTTTTTTTTAAAGAATATCATGGAATTACCACAGTGCATGTCCAATAAACACTCAAATGTATAGACAATATAGAAATGTAATGAAAGAAAAATATCCTAAAAAAAATATTTTAGGATTTGGAATGTAACAAACTGGCGAATGTTAGAATGGCCATTTGGGAGATTACACAACGGCCATCATACAAATCGTACAATGTCACAATCGACCAATCAGAATCGAGCATTAGAATACATAAATTGAGTTGATTCAGTTGTTATTATACCGGCCATCGGCTCATTTGACCGAGCAGTCAAAGATCCTAGAGAGACAAACCCAAGTGAGCATCCAGAGGGTCCGATCATGAGCGTCTCTTCAGCTGGACACATACTCTGCTGAGTAAGAACATACACTCTCCTAATGAATGCGTGTTTGCCCCCAGCCTTTCAGAAACACACCTCCCTCCCCCGCGCTCTGACCACCTGCCCCTTGCTTCTTTATCTCCAGATTTCCAGACAATGCCCAAGGGATCCTGATGCTTAATCCTCTCTCTCTCTCTCTCTCTCTCTCTCTCTCTCTCTCTCTCTCTCGCCATCTCCCCCATTCAGCCTCCCTCTCTTTTCATTTATACTCCTTTTAGAGAATTATCAAATGCCAAGAAATCTAAAATATGATGATGATGACATGGATATGTGACTGGACACCACAAAACAACATTAAAAAACCCACAAATACTTTAAATAAACAACACATATTTGTGTTACAGTAGCGTGACAAATGCACTGTGACTGTGTATGAAACGAATGAGTCCAATAAGTTCAATTAGAATGAATCTGTCACATTTTTGGGGTTTCATATTGGTCTAATTTAGTCTAAATGATTCAGTGATTCCCTTGTGAATTTGTCTGGAAGGAATCAAAATCAAATTGTTAAATGCATTACTATTCCCAACCCCGACCACTCTTTAAATTTACAGAAATATATATTTTTAGGTTTCTTTCTTAAATTAATCAATTGTTTTTCTATAGTTCCATAGTTTGTATAATAAAGCATAGACCAAATAACCCAACCCATGCACACCCAGCCATACTGAAATCCAACCAAAATCTAAGGCCAGCGAAAGACCAAAACTCATATTCCCCACGAGTATCCCTTTCCCAGCGCGCTCCATCTGAGGATTTGGAGTCTGAGGACGTCTTTCCCTGACTAACTCTTGAAAGATTATAGCAGTTATCCCATTTGAGTTGTTTAAGAACGCCATTCTTGTGCGTGTAAGCCAAAGCATGGGCCAGGTCAAAGAGACCAGAGCGCTGATTACAAGCCGAAGTCCAGCGTAAAGCTTGGCAGAGTAACATTAATGAATGGTAAGCTTCTTTGGCCGCGTGTTCCCTAAAGAACCGCGTTGATAATATACTTAAGGCAGGATGCACAGTTGTTTGTGTCAAAGCCAAGGCGGCGTTTTGGACACCCCGCTCACGTAGAAGGGCTTAGCACCAGACGGACTCACAATGTGACATCATTTACATCACAGGCCGCTCCGGGTTCGAAAAGATGTCAATGGCGAGTCGCATAACAGCTGTTTGTGTCATATTATAAAAGCAAATACTGCTCTTTTTGTGTTGAGCAATACTTCTAAAAGAAATGTTTATTGAAATGTGAGTTAATTCCAGAAGCAAATGTTGTCTCAGCTGATGAAAATCATATTTTTCAATGTTAAAATACAACAAACTTCCCTTAAAAAGTTTGACCGACCAATAACAAATAGGGTTGTAACAATATATCATGACACGTTATATCAGAATTAAAAAAAATATGATATTGATTAAATTGCGATATTGGATGTATTGTTGCACTATGACCAGTTTTTGTTACTGTTTTTATCTTTTTAATCACATTGGTTAAGCTGCCAACACATGATCTGTGTCAACTTTGTGTAATGTTTTTCGATGACCTAATTTATTTTATTTTATTTTTCAGACCTATTTTTCAGACAGACCTATTCAGTTTTTATTAATTTATATGCCGAAAGTTTACTTAAACCTTACAAAGTTATATAAACAACAAAAAGATTTGAGTTTCATTTTTTACATTTGATTTAAAATGTCCTGAAACTATAATATCAGGAGCTGAATATTGTGTATTGTGTATCACCCTTAACAGCAAACAAAGTGTTTGTAAACATGTTTCTAGTTCATTTTAGTGCTGAGAGTTATCTTAATTTATAATCATTTTAGCCCATTTGAGTCTTTCCAGTATTAAAAGAAGGAAAAATGACATCCAGCCAGATGATTCTTGCTCCTCAAGCAGTACCCATTAACCTCATTAATGAACAGGAGTCATTATCACCTGCGTATCAGTATAAACATCAGTCACATGAGCAATTACTCCCTGTGTAGTTAATGAAAGAGTCGTGTTAGGACACAAGAACCACACCTCTCATTCATGCTCCTGTCCAAATCCCATAAGTGCCACAGTTAACCGAGACAGGAAATACAATTATCTTAAAGCATTAAAAGATTAATCATATTTACTTCAATCCAGAAAGTTGACTGACTGTAAAAATTAATTCTGGGAATCACAATACTAAGAAATATAAATTAATTTGAATTATTGCACATGCTGGATCACCTATAAACTCATCCAGCCGCAGTTGTCTCAAGTAAAAATAATATTAACAATTATTAAGAGTTAGTGACTTAAGTTCAGACTGAGAGTTTGTAAATTGTTAGACTGGTAGGTTGAAAGTTTTTGCGTTTACTGTATGTAAAACTTCATCTGCATCTCACATTTATAAAGTTTATCCAGTCACATATAATATATAAGAATAAAAAATGACTTTTTAAATTAAGTTTCTCATCTAATCATGTTGTGGTCCTGACACAACTTTATTGGCTGAATGAGACATTTTGCATTAACTAAACAAACAAATTCAAACTGACAATGAACAACTGAACAAATGATCGTTACTGAGAACAATTATTATGTGAATGATTTTTTAAAACTTTTTTTTACTATTTACTCAATCGTTCTTTCAGTCACATGAAACTATAATGAATAGGTGGTTTATAACACTCAGGCTCATGTCACGTACTAACGTCACTGGCCAGCCGCAAGGAAGTGTCCTCTAATGAAAAAGCACTTCATCATGGCTCTTGATGAGGTCATTAAAATGTGTCATTTCAAGGCAAGTTGTTAACAATGTCCAATCAACAATCAGGGGTTAACACTTGATAACAAGACTTGTGGATTCGCACCTGTGAAAGAAGACGATAAACAAATGAAAACAGAGATGGACTAGTGAAGGAAAGAAACAAAACATTTGTCTGCTGGCCAAAACAAATGAACAGAACTGAGAGGAGGCGTCATATACTTCACAAACAAAAAGCTTACGCATTTTCTTATTTAAATATACACAGAACGCTGTTTGCAACAACTTTTTAAGGTTTCGAAATATTTTCCTTACTAAATAAAAGTTATTTTGTTAAGCCATATAAGACATAAAAATGCTATTTCTGTTTTAACAATTATTATTTTTAGCATCAGTCAAATAAAAATGAACTTAAAACTTTCACTAACATTTTCTTTCTTTAAATCTTAATTGTCACAGATGAGCACAATTTTATATGCAACATTACATTACTATATCACTCCTTTTAAACAAATTACCAAAAAATTATATTAAATAATTAAATAATTAAAAGAGTACTGCTATACAAAGAATAATTGTATTGCTTTTTTGGTTAAGACTTTGCAATTTGTTTACATTGGTAACTATATTAGTTAACATAAACTAACATTAAACAATACTTCTACAATAATTTAAATGTATTAATCTTAGTACATTAGAACATTTACGAATGCATTTTTAATACTAAGTTAATGTTAACGAATGAGACCTTATTGTAAAATGTTATCGATGTTTGTGTGTAAGTCAGGTAAATATACAGTTTACCTCAATACTTGACAAAGAATTTCTGTCTGGCTGAAATGTGGTGTTAATTCTCCTGGAGAGACCCCCCTCCCCGCTAACAGTCCCAACACAGATAACTAATTAGCTACATTACAGTCATTTCCATTTTAATGCTTTGTTTGCTGCCATTGTTTAGCAGCACAATGGGGAGAATTGCAAATGGCAGCGAACTGGTGGGACTCAACTAATGAAACTGGCCATCCACTGCCCTAGCCTCAGGACAAAGACAGACAGAGACCTGACTTCTAAATGAGACCATTGATAGTCATTTAATTGACAGATATGACTGTTAATGAACTAAGCAGAAGCTAGGACAGGCAGAGCTCTATATGCTTTCAAAACGAAAGAACTTCAATTAAGTGTTATGAAGTGTGATAATGTAGTTCTTTTTACACTATATTACATGACACTACAAAACACACCTTTGGATGTTATAAAATGACTTAAAAAAGGAAATATTCTGTAATTAATAATTAGTGAAAAACTCAAGTATTACAGTAAAAAAGAATCTAATGAAAGTGACCACTGAGAATGTATGGACTAAACAGTAAAATGCTCATATTTAAACACCATAAAGCATAATACAGTAAAGAGAATTTAGGACAAATATGCTTAATTATAATAAAAATAATGTAACAATGTAATCAATCTTAACTCTATCTTTATTCTTCATGCTAAATATTTTTGGGGGAACATAATATTTCAGGGTGAACATTATTCGACATCTTAACATTCTTTTAATTGGCAATAAATAATGATTATTTGATTTTCTATTTTCTGGAGGAATGTGGTTTGAAGTCATGAGGTTTTAAGTGAGAAGTAGAAGTCAGAAATCAGGTATGTGTGGAATGTTGGCTACAGCGCTAATCTCTAATCCCTCTCTGAGTGTCGGCAGTGGAGGACCCTGGGTCACTTACTCTGTCTGCCTCTCTGTGTGTCTGTGTGTGAGCATGAGATGGTGAGAGAGAGAGAGAGAGAGAGAGAGAGAGACCAAAATGATGTCCGGACTAAACCATCAAAATATCAGGTGCATAGAACCAAATGGCGAAAAACACTAAACTTGATTAAGCATGTTTACTTAAATCATTGGGCCAAACAATGCAAAATGCAGTATATCTAAAAAAATATGTTTATTAGATTTATTTGAAAAAATTAGATTTAATTTTAGATGACCCCTGACCTGACCCTTATAACTCAAAACGGTGGCTTCCCATCTAAGCCAGCCATCTTGCAGGTAAAGCAGATTTTGTATTAGGTAAGTATGTCTACCAGAGACGATCACCAGGGATTTTAACCACAAAGACGCTAACAAGAGCCCTTTAATTTCTTTATAAGTGTTGTAAGATTTGGCTTTGAGTTTTGACATGGCTTGCAGACCCTCTAAAGACTTTAAGGATTATGAGGGCCACCCAAGATGAGATCAAGAGAGAGAGAGAGAGGAATACATGAATTACTAATGCTGTACTATGATCAAAAACCTTCCTGAAAACCAAGATGTGGACAGAGCGACAGAATATCCCACCTAATGAGAGGTCAGAGGTCAAATAAAACCTGTACCATATGACTTTAATTAATGCAATACTCATTTTCTGTCTATATTGAACTATTTAAATCTGTAACACACAAAATAAATCACCTCATTGTTTTTAATCCTAATGTGTGTCAGTATCACAGTTTTATGAAGGCACTCAATGTTTGTGCGGTCACTCTATTAACATTAGCTGACTGCTCCTGCCCCCTATTGGTCACATATATAACTGCACACATTTCAATATATTTAGTGTCCCAAACATTGGCAGATATCAGTCTAATTTTGGTCTCTAGTTTTGGTTTTTGCAAAACATGTCATTCAAGCATATTTGTGACTTGACTATTTGGGGACGTATATAGGGAATGTATTAATATGAGTACAAATGCATACACACAAACACTAGATTACTTAGAATAAGATGACTTCTATCCCAGTAAACCAACAGTAGGGTACGAAAATCCTCTTGTCTAGTATAAGCTGTACTGTTGTTACTCGCAGCTCATCATATAAGTGTCTATGGTTCAGTGGGCCCAAGCCCTAAACTCCCACCAATCAAATTATACCCATAAATCCATTCCTGTTATAGAGGCTGTTGTCCCTTAAAAGCCAATACAGCCAATTAACTCTAATTTCCATTTCTCTCTCTCCTCGCTCTCTCTCTCTCGCTCTCTCTCTGTGCTGATAAACAGCTCGAATAGAAGGAGATACTCATTTTTACCAAGAATTATTCAACAAAAGAATTACTCAAAAAAACTCAATATCTAAATCAACAAAAAAGAGAAAACTAGTTAGAATTCATTAATTTGCAAATCAGTACTGAGACCATAAATCAGTAAATATAAAAAAAAAAGAAATATAATACATTTATTTTTAATACTTCTTTCAATAAAATTAACACTTAAAAAAGTGTTATTTTTATGTAATATAATATATAAAACCATTAAAGCACAAATAATATTATTATTATTTACTGTTTACTACAATAATTACTATTATTATCTGACAAATCTGGAGATACAGAGCAAGCAGAAAAATGAAGCAAAAGTAAAATCATGGTCCAACTGGCCCCACTATTTTCAGTGTGGTTTTCATGGCATGGTTACCAGGACTGATTGTAGATTCAGAACCGGCGTCATGATGGGCGTGTCCTAATATGAACAGGGTAACACAAGCCCTTCTAGTTTCTTCTCAGTCAAAACTGTCATTGACAGGCCGAGGATCTATTCCACATCGAGCAGTGCATGAAGACTTCTAATTAAAAAGTGTTAACGGTTAAAGTTGAGTGCAGAGAAGGAATATAAACCACTTTTGGACCGGGGAGGCGGAGCCCAGAGTTAATCCAAGGCCTTGGGCCTCTCTCTTGCACACACACACATCCTTGGCCTCAAGATGTGTATTGATCTCAAGGTTTGGGTTTGACCGTCCCATCAAAGCCAGAGGGCCACACACACCTGTGTGTGTGTGTAGCACAGCTAAGCCTAGATTAAGCTAAAGTTACTCGTCTCACTGCCCTCTTGCCATGTCATTCAAACCCTTGATAGCTCGGCGGCCGTACGGCACACACAAAGACCCTTTCTGGGCCATCCTTACCAATGCCATCAGCTCTCAAACATCAAACACAGGGGATTATGGGATTGCTAGAAATCCCTGAGGGGAAACAAGACACAAAATGGAGTTTTCCAGGGAATCCCCTCAGCCCGAGCGTCTTCTCTCGGGAGATTTGTTTCTCAGGGACAAATTTGTTTCCTTTTATTCCGCCATTTTGCCTGACGTGCACCACGCCGCCACAGCTGTACTGTAATCCCCGTGCTATGACAGATTACACATGGCTTTTGTGGATGTGTCTAATACCTGACTGTGAGGGAATTGACAAGGTCTTAAAGCACTTAACTCCTTAAGAAGGTTCATCCACACCTGATGCTTGAATACAATCCTACAGTTAAACCCGTGTCGCGTGATGTTTGCTGTGCGAATCAACTATTAATGAAATCTTTAGTCTGCATATTCTGCAGACCGTGGAGTTGCAGATTTTGGGAGGACCTGGCAACATGTAAATACACTTACACAATTTGTGGAAAACATGCCAAAAAGAGAATATTAGTCAGGTTATTACCATACGAATTAAAAAGTCTATTTAAAAATGACCCCAAACACAAAAAACCTGAAGGCAAAACTATGCCTACAAAGAAGAAACAAGACCACAACTGAAGTGTTCTGCCATATTCTCCCACTATTCACATCATTGTTTCTTCAGGCAACTAAAACTAACCTCATTTTCTATCTAAGAAATGACAATGAGTGATGTCAAACTCCAAAATGACAAAGAAACGTGAAGTGGAAATATGACATCAGACCTAATGTGTCCAAAGGCAAAATATTTGATATGAGAACTACAACAGAGGTCAAGATCTGTAGCATACAGCAACTTAAATATCACTATCGTATGACGTCAGAAGAGACCTTATACAGATACTTGTGGTGCTTTTTTGTTGTTTTTAAAGTAATGCTACTCTTAAAAAAATGATTTTAGATTTTGAAAGAGAGTAAAAAAAAGTCACTCTTTTTACAGATTTTAAAGACAGCCTTGTTTGAATTGGGTTTATGCTGTGTGACATATTTAGTTATGTAAACATATGGTTGAGGGACTAACATGACCACACATGGAAAGATCTGCTGTTATGCGTGTTTGTGCTTGAGACTAATGAGGTGAAAGTGCCTCCTGAAAATATCATGAGATCTTTTCACATTGATTGTCTTTTATAGAAAATAAAAAGGATGCAATTGAATGGATAAATCTAATCTAAAATACTCCAAAAAACACGTTATGGTCCAAAGATCATAATCTATATATCTTTCATACACGTTGTCATAATCTTACACGTTTTCCCATATCACAGCCTACTATGACAAAAGAGCATATGCTGTAATTTTTGTCTCTCGCATCCAATGGTGGGGTGACCTTAGTTTGAATAAAGTCAAAGAGGATTAAGAAGAGGATGTGGGGTGGGGGTGTCTCCATGGCAACAGCAGGTCTTTCGGTCCAGGGAGGGCGGCTGTCGGGTGAGACCGAGAGGAAGGTTCAAAGAGTAACAGATGCTGTCTTTGTGGGACATGGATGGTGGGTGGAGAGCTTCTCCACTTTAGAGGCCAATGATCATGCGTCTGTGCAAAGAAAGTGTAACGTATCTTCAGAGATCGGGTGAGAACAGGGTGCCTGGGATTAATTTGGAAAGCTTGAGTATGAAGCACAGTTAAAAATGTCTATTCTACGGATCTGAGGATTAAGAACTAACAGAGAAGTTTTCTTCTCTCAGTGCAGTTCATTATATTTATAGGTTTTCATTCCATAGGTAGGTTTTCATCAATGCAACATTCAGCATTCATCCCACTAAAGTTCCTTGTGCACTTGAGAAATACAAAAAGTGCTTAAAATCTACAACTAAGCATCATAGGAGGTATACAGGGAAAAACCTTACAAGGCAGCCAGTCCATCAAAAGAAGAAGAAGTGCCAATTTTAGTGGTCAAATCATATCGGATAAACACTGATATAAGATGCAATGCATTATGATAGCTAGCCTTTTTTGTATACATTTCAACTATTTAAGTATAAAGTATATAAAGTAAAGCATAAGGTTATAATAACTTGTGGAAAATTGGTGACAATGACAAAGAGACTTGACTAATCTGACACTGACCCTAGCCTGTCAACCAAAGACATGCCTGCTGCTTTTCTTTCACTTATGTATGTCTTTTGAACATGTTTATATGTTCACTGATTAATATCTTTTATTAAAGCCTTTAGACTATATTTTAAAAGGTTTTAAGATCATGTCTTCACGCACAATTATGCATAATTAAAAAAATTGTTCCAAAGGTTTGACTGGAAGTGTGTGTATAGGTTACATAAACACAATCACATACACCACCTACACACAAAAAGGAATACACAAAATTGAGTAAAATCTTACAGAATCACATAAATTACTTTCTACAGTTTTAATTTAACAAGATGTTGCCATCTTGTGGCAGAATTTAGAGTCTCCCTACATTACATGGCAGAATTTATGCTCCCTGTTATTTATCTCTATCTATGCAATTTGTTAATATACTATGAGAAGGTGGCATAATGTCACTCCGTCTCTTAGATGTTTTGTTTTTGTACGGGGTTTAACTCACACAGATGGAGAAATGAGCTGTCACTCAAAGGTTCAGGTCCCTGTCATTCACAGCAGCTTTTCCGGTCATCTTTTCTAAAAACCAAAGGTCTCCCTGCTAAAAAAAACAATTTCCATGTTAATGGTTTACATTACAAATACCTTCATGAACTATCAGTTTGTTTATTTTACTACAAGATTACTTTATGTAGTGTACATTCGATTTATTATGCTTATTAACAGATGCAGTATTATACCGTTACTTATTTTTCACTGAACACAAAATAACTACATGCTCATCTTTTCCATAAAAAATAAATATACAAGCTCCTAATAAAATAAGATGAGGAAATCACCACACAAGGGTATCATGCAAACTATATTCCAAGTCTTCTGAATAAAATCACAGTTAGGAACAACGTGAGTGTGAGTAAAAACTACATTTTTTAATCAATAATCACACAAAATTTCACACACAAGCAAGCCTAACTCTTAGCTCCGCCCCTTCGAAACAGAACAGTGCAAATGAATTGAAAGCTCGTGTATGATTGACAGGTATATCAGCCAATCAAACGGATTACGTTACTCCTGTAGGTGTAATCCTCAAAGCCAACACAAATCAATCTGCAGTGCAATCAGCAGTCCACACACAAGACAAGACTTGACTGCACTTCGTAAACAGAACCTACAACCAGATGTGCGATTTGTGGACCTACAGTGTCATGTCGAGCCAATGTGCACACGCGTGTCTCCCGTGTGTTTTTCATATAGAGTTTGTATGGAGCTGTGTGTCACCGTTCAGGTTCAAGATCCAGTCGCTGTCGTTCATTGGAGGTGGTTCTATCATACTTGTAAGACGCAATCCACAAAGGTACACAAAAAAGCACAATCAAAAGTGTTAGAAACCTCTTACCTATCTATGTTGGTTAGAGTTGCACCTGTTACCGTAAGTGTTCAAATCATGACGGTGAAAGTTGCGCCGCCTAAGAGGTGCATTGTGGGATTTACCTCATTTGGATGGTAAATATTGAGAGACGTGATTCAGTTCAACTTAAATTTTGTCACATAAGGCTCATTCGGGCATACAGTGTTATAGGATGCAGTCTTGCAGTGTCATGTAGTATGCTAGTATGAGTAAACCTGTTAGCAAACAGGGTTAAGCACGAATGTGTGGACACAGCTTAAACATGCTGCCTAGAGTAATTTGCAGCATTTGCTCAGATATACTCAGATTTCAAGAAAATGCGTGAAACTACTCATAATAAATTTACAAAAGCCATTTTCCTCATTTGTGTAGTTACTGCGTATAGCCTCTGTGGGGCAGTACAATAAAGTACGAGCTCCTCTACCATAGCAGAGAGATGTTTTACTGCTCTGAGAAGAACTCCAGAAGCAAAATCGAGCAGAGTTGCCTGGCCATCATTGAGCTCATTATGGATTTTAAAGCCCGACATATTCTGCATGAACCCTGCAGAAATATATTTAACAAGACGGAAGGACTGATTTTCACTTCAGATCGTCATAGGTAAGTACCCTTTGCATTGTTACGATGCCTATAATGGTTTTGGGTTTAAACTAGGCTTACCTGGTTATTTAATGCTAGAGAGTTTTTAATGACTAGCAGCATCTTCGGTTCTGCGCACTACGTCATGTTTGATACCAGTGATGTATATATCAGTTTATTTATTTTACTTAAATGTTCAAGTTTCCTAAAGAACGAGGGCTCCATCTAGCTGTGATGGAAAGATTCGCGTGCTTTCTAATGCCAACATCCACAGTACGATTGAACTTGTAATTCGGATATGCGCTTTGAAGGCGTGGTTTCATCTCACTGACACGCGACTCGCATTCTTTCATTGATAATCCGTCGTGTGCGCCAGCAGCGTGTCAATAGCGCATTCATCAAACGCAAAATAATGTGAGACGGACGCGCACGTACCAGGTATGATTATATACCCGTGTATTCGTATCTGCAGGTGCTACAGGAATACGCCAGGGTGATGGATTTGCCAACAAGGTCAAGTTATTGTATTTCATACGAGGCGAGTCATAGATTTGTACATAAAGGTGTTTCAGCTATTTCTTTGTATTTATTAAATTTTTTGATCAATGGCAGCAAAATAATTTTGAATGCAGTTGCTTATATATTTTTTTATTGTCTTCCAAACATATTCAGAAATGTAATTCGCAGATATTATGAAATGAATGACCAAACCTTATTTTTATTGCATGCATACAAACATTTTTGCTGCATGGATGATATTGCATGATGCTGTTTTATCCAGCTTTGTCGTCCCTCTCTCTCTCTTTCTGTCTGTGTGTGATGTGTGAAACGGATCATAACCCAATTTAAAGATCAATGTGTCTCGTGGTAAATTATTAGTCTTATTTACAGCCCCACTCAATGTGCATGACTTCATCTTGTTAGACTTGAGTATTTGTATGGTCATTTAATCAGAGTCCTGTTTGAAAAAGCTGATGATAAAGGTGCATGGGTCTTCATGTGGCATATCATGTATATATATATGGCTGTGTAACAAGGACTGACGCTAGAACTTAATATTATTGCATATTATTCCTTCCCCCTGCAGATACGACTGCTTAAAGGGTTCATATCAATAAGAGGGCGAGATTTTAGACTTAACGTAATTGACTTTCACGGATTTGGCAGGCAATTAAAGTGAATGTTTCCGCAGTGGCCACTGCATTACACTGGATGTTTTCAGTCTATCACTAGTAGTGCACATTGGGTCATCAAGTGTGATAATGGTGATTTTTGTGATAGTAACAAGTGCACCAGAGACGTATATCAAATGCATTGTTTTATTGATTTACAGTGTTTTATTGTTAATACATCTGTATTGTGGGCTTTTATGTTTAGAGCTTAATTTAGATCAAAATGACATTGCTTGGTGTTACAGATTTTTCTTGTGCCTCTTATTATGGAATGCATTGGTTTTATTGCTTTGCTATTATAGGGAATCCTAAAATCTGTAGTGCAATAATGATTTGTTATTATCAGTTATGGTGCATGCTAAATGCAATGCATTTTTTGCATATTCACTTTTTGAACCAATTCAGCAAAGAATCTATGTACTTAAAGAACCCACAGTTTATGAATATAATGAGATATAGAGCATCACATGCCAATGAAAATGTTTGTAATAGTTTTGATATCCCAGAGTTTTTCATAATGAATGAATCTAATGCAGACAAATTGCATTTTTTGAAAAGGGTGATGCACTAGGTTTTAATAACAGTGTCACTGTATAATTTTTTGTTATATTGTGCTATAATGTACATAATATCTATTCACCAATTTTTGTTTATATTTAATTTTTACTTTATATTTGTTAATGTATTTTTTAATTGATTGATTAATAATTTAGTCCTATTATCTGATTTTGTTTGATGTAGCTGCTTGTGTAGTTTACAGTAGGACTATATCTATAACAGTTCAATTTTTTAATTATTTTTGGTTGGCAGAGTAACTAATGTTTGAGTATTTCTATATTTATAGTTTAAATCAACACTGTTGGATTAGATTTGTTAATGGATTCATTTTCACATTTGTTTTATTTCATTGGAGTCAGTGCTCAACCATTAACTTCCCATTGAGCTATCTTGGATAGACAATGCCAGTGATAAATAACATTTATTCCGCATCACTGAAACACAGTCCTATTTACATCTTTATTATATTTTGTTCCAGTTCACTTGTGTTCCTACATAACTCTTAAATAACTGGTTTGCAAATACAATTTTGGACATCGGCGTACATGGTTCATTACGCTGAACATTAACAATTATTATTACTTTACTTGTAAATACACAGTATTTATCTAAGGTTATGTTCATTTTTTCTGTTCTAGGGAAGCTTTGGCGGTGGCAACATTGGAATTTCTCGGGAAACACCTTAACTTTGGAATATTTTAGATGTTGATCACATAAAAGGGATTCATCATGGAAAACGTATCGAACACCAAAAGGTCTGTGACTGTTCAAATGATACCACAGCTGGCCAGTATAGATTCACTGGGAAATAAAGAATTAAATGCTAACTGGGACATTGAGCCAAAGTTAAGCGTGAAGCAGGATTGCTCCTCTGCCCAAAAAACTAAATCCGATCAGGATAATATGCACCTCAAGTCCTCTATCAAAGAGTCCACATCCCACATCAATGTTCAGGGAGGAAAAAACACTTCATCCCATAGCAGTGAAGATCACAGGCATGCTCAAAGTCTCCCAAAGACATCTGAGAATTGTGCCGGGAGCACTGAAGATAGAAACAAAGATTGTGATACTCGTTCACATTCAGAAACATTAACTGTCCTTTGTGCTGAAAGCCTGACCTCCAGCCCATCTACTGTTACATGTAATGTTGACAAGGAGCAAAATGGCAATAGCACAACAAAGGCAGAAAAAGAGCAGAATGAACCCAAAGCACAAAACAAAACCTTGACAGCTGGAGAATCTAGTGCAATTAAAAAGCCAAGCCAGGTTAGTCACCAAAACCCCTCGAACTTTACTGGGACTTCCGTTCAAAAGAATTTATCTCCCAGCATCGGTGACACAAACAAAGACATGTCAGTTTTATCTAAATCAAAAGATTCGAGTTTCACTACAAGCGTCATCAGCAGTAACCAGTTGGAGCAGCACCACATGGAATCAAACAATAAATCACCAAATGCATCAAATACATCTCATCCTGAACACAACAAAAAACCTCTGACAAATATTCAACCACAAGTCCTACAGAATACACCAGTTAAAGAGGACAGCCGTAGCATTGAGTGCATGAAGAAGGATATTAAACCAACAGGAAACTCTCAAGGGACTTCTTCTGGGCATCCACTGGCATCTCCAAGTAGCAATGCAGCTTTTCCTGATAACTCAAGTCACCACACCAAAGTGATTGATGAAGAAGTCCAAACCCAGGGAGCTGCTCCTGAAGAACAGAAGCACGTCCATTGCAAACTCTATCGTGAAGCCTCCACCATGACTTCTGCCGTTGACTTCGACAACCCGCCCAAAACACAACGCCAAGACGTGGAAGTGCAGGCAGTGGCTACGGTCTGTAGTCGATCTACATCCACTAGCCCTTGTCTTCTGTCTCTGCAAGGCCATCAGAAATCAGTTAGTCTACTCCCTGAAGAGAATGAAAGCTTGGCAGTAGTTGTTGAGGTGGAAACCACAGACCATTCTTCACTTGTCATCTCAAAGATCCATCCGACAGCACCATCTGTTGTGTCATCCAGTAAGGTCCTTGAGAAATCCACGCAATCGGGAACCGTGATGGTGCATGTAGATGCTGACCTTCAAACGGGGTCAAAGCTTGGGGCCAAACCTAATGAGCCTGGGGCTTCTCGATGCGATTCCCAAAAAGGATTTTCACCTCTTCAGCCAGTTTATCAGATTAATATAGAGACCTGCACCCAAAACAAACATTGTAAGGAAGCTAGCCACCATCCCGAGAGTCAAGTCCCACCTGCAGTCTCAGCCTCTGGTCCTTCTAAAGCGGCCGTCACAACATCTGATCAGAAGACTCCTGATGCACCATCGGCAAAACCTCCAACAAACATCACAATGAACACGCCTCCGACATCAAGCTCCACACCGCAAGGCAAAAAGACAGAAAGACAGTCTGGAGCTTCCAAGATGAAGCCTGAAAAAGACAAGGAGGAAGAGAAGCAGAAGCAGAAGAAGAAAAGTGTGCATGACGTTGTATGGGACGAGCAAGGTATGACGTGGGAGGTATACGGAGCGTCAGTAGATCCTGAATCGCTTGGCTTTGCCATTCAAAGTCATCTACAGTGCAAAATCAAGGAGCATGAAAAGAAGATTGTAGCCCAGACGGCTTTCCGGAAATCCTTGTCTTCACCTCCAGGCAAGAAGAAAAAAAGAAGGCAGGTTAACTTCAGGTCCATGTTTCAAAATGTCCGCCGACCCAACTGTTGTACACGACCGGAGGTACAAGAGTGAAAGGCTTGAGGTTTGTTGATGTGTTAGTCAAATCTTCTGTGAGACTATAGAGACACTTCAAGTGCAAGGCATGCTGGGAGGATTCTCTCATTTCCTGAATATTTTGTTAAATATATAGAAACTAATGGTGATTTGATTGTTGTGTGGAAAACAGTAATGTTAAAGAAAATATTTTTAGACAAATACAAAATTATTTATGGTGTTAGTAAAGCTATAGCAATGTTTAAAGTGAAATGGCAATAAGTATAATTAATGTAATAATAGTAATGAAAATATATAGTATGATGCATGTATATTAGTTCAGAAAATCTTATAACTACCCATTGTGGGATCCAAGATTATGCACTGTATTGAGCAGCAGATGTATGCATATTTATATACTTTTTATTGATTTTTGGTTTAGACTATATTTTTTAGCTCTCAGAGTCGTAGATAGGTTTGGTAAATATTTGTTTTGCATACCATATTTCCATTTTATTTTTAGAAAAGAATAAAAGCTTCACATGCTTATTGTCATACCTGTAAAATGAGCCTTTTTCTCTCCAAGGATTTGTGATGGTGATAGTATTAAATCATTTTATATTAAAACTACAAAATATTTGAGTCATGATTATTATGTGCTTCCATGATTTGTAATGCTCTGTCTATAAATGTGTGTCTATGCATAATTATACAGCCCTTTATATTCCAAAGCATTTCCAAAAAATAATGCGTGGACGATAATGTAGGAACACTTAAAGATACATTAGAGATATGTTAACCTTCTCAAGAAATATGAGAACTCACAACGGCGTGCCATTTGCAAATTTGGATAGTAAAAAAAGACAGACCTTATAACTAAACATAAGCATAATATTGAGCATGACTTCAGAACAGGTAAAATAGGCTGCATGCAGTTATTGGATGTCCTATAACCCAAATAATCCAGTTAAATATTAAGAAATACAAATTTCAAAAGCATGTCTTATATATTATTCATATCATAATTAAGGCTGCTAATACATTTCCCCTGGATTTTTATATTAGATTTCAACATTTCCTGTACAGAAAATCTTGCTAAGGGTATTGCTGAGTGGTTGTTGGTGCATTGCTGTATGGTTGTTAGATGGTTTGCTACAGGCTTTGAGATGTTTTTCATGCAGTTTAATCACCTGACAAAATGTATGCTTGAATGTAGCATAAATTTTGAATCCCTTACTTGCCTCATCTCACCATAACTCTAAACATTAGTAATAGTAATGCTTGCCTTCGCAACTTCCACTGATCTGATGAGTATTTTTTCCTAATCATTTGTCTTGTGAATGATTCTGTTAACTGTATGTCTAGATCTATTTTGCATCTAGAAGCTTATTCAAAACCTTGGTCATATTGCATCAACACGGTTCAAGGTCAAATCGTATGCAGCTGCATTCACTGCGGCCAATTCTGCAGTCATCTAAACTAAAGTCCTTGTGCATTTACTGTACATATCAACAGTCTATTCGCCAGCATCTCTGTATAAAACTCTCTATGGGGCCAGGATCAGCAGGAGATTACATCAGAGCATCTCTCCTGTTGTCTGATCAGTTTTGCATCACCTCCTGTCCCCATCGCAGCTCCCTTTTGTTTACCCGCTGCATTAAGTAATTGGAGGAGCTCCAGTGCTTCCTCTCATGCCGACGATCCCAGTGGAATATTTGCCCTAAATATGTTTGTGCAACATCCTCCTTCATTCTCTCTCTGTCTTTCCTCTATACCTCATTTGGTCTGAATGTATATGATTGTGTGTTGCTTGTTTAATTATGTTGACTGTACTGTTAATACTGCAGTCTGCAGCTCCCTCAAAGACTCATTTTTATGTCCTTCTCTCTTGTTATTTTTCATACAGATATAACCAGACAGTGTCGGTATCTATACCATTATTGTCAGATTAAACAGTCCAGCATTAACATACGCTAAATCAAGGGTTATATCTAATTGTTAAAGGCTTGTCTCTAAAATGAAAATTATTTCATCAATAACCCACCCCTAATACCATTTTAAATCTGTGTGACTTTTATCTTCTGCAGAACACAAAAGAATTTATATTGAAGAATGTTGGTAACCATCGACTTCCATTGTATGGACACAAAACCATGAAGACATTTTTCTATCTTTTGTTCTTTTGGCTCATATTAAAGGTTAAATAAAAAAATCATCTGATGGCTGCTGGTTAACACGAGCATCATCGTCTGCACACACCTGATCTCACGCTGGGCAAGCGGCCTGCCCTTCTCTCTCTCCGTCTTAATTAAATCCTCACAATATGGCGCTCACAGCTTCACCTAACAGCAACAGTGACAATCCAAATCAAGTGTCTATAATTTAACCATACGTGACTCTGTGGGAGCTGTTGACATAATATTTTATGGTTCGGAATGAAGAGGTTTCATTTGCATATTTTCATGCTTGTTATAGTATCACGTTGTTTGCTTATCAGCATGATAAGTCTTGGAATTAAGCAACATCTCTGCGCTATTAGCTGCTACAATATCCAGTTAGTATTACATGGCGCTCTGGAATACTTGATTCTGATTGGCCAGTTGCGACATTCCAAGATATGTCATTCCCTAACTGTTAAAAAATAATAACACATGGTCACTCGGATACTTCGAGTCGACTTGACAATTAAAAAATGAACCTATGAAAACATTACATATAAATATGCCTAATTCATATTATTCATTATTCATAATTCATGAAATTATATTACACAGTATTTAACCAATGCACGATCTTCTTTGTTTGAACGTTGTGTCTTGGCTGACAGTCGTGTCTAAAGCGAATATGAAAGTTTTTTCTTCATGTTACAAATAAGGTACTAAAACATTGCCAATTAATATTTTGTGTCTACACACAAAATATTTTATGTTTATTATCTAGTTATCATTATAGTTTTTATAGTTATCGTCTGGTCTCGTTCGTGCACAGAATTGCATTTTTTTACTGTTACTACATGCTAAACTGCAGCTTTCTGAGAAAAGGTGACTTTTTAATCCTATTGATAGAAGATCTTTCCAGGTAAATGAGTATTTATGAGGGCAGCAAATAGTTTTCTCATTATCTTCATGAGATAATGAAATGTGACTTGGTGCAGATCTTATTTTCTCTTCGGATTGCAGAAAAAAGATCAGATTCAAGCGACTAAGTAAATGCAGATTCGATGAAAGCCTCTGGAAACCGGTCTTTTTCTTGCCTAATGCAAAATGTTAGGTCAGTACTGGCCTTCAAGATGTTCATTTTAGACCCAATCGATCCAGGTCGTCATATGAACTTGTGTCCAGATATGTACATGTCATAAATGATTAAACACATTGATAATAGTTGACTGTTTAATTGCAGCATCATATTTACTTTAGTTTTACCTAATAAGATTCTTTGAAACCCATTTCAGACCTTGGTAATTTTCTATGTAGTTAATTATTTATTCAAAGTCACGTGACTGATAACTGTAAAGTACAGCTTCACAAAGTTCAGCGCAAAGTTAGACCATTTTAGACCATCCGTGAGGAGAACAGTCCTCAGTTGGGACACCCCAATCACAGTTTCTCTCTGGAAAACCTTGAGGAACATCAGGACAGATGGGCTGCATGAAAGTATCCACCACGCTAGAGAAGGTCCTAATCTTTCTGTTTGTACTCCTGACTGCTGTCTGCATTGGATTAGTTGTGGCTTATGCCATTGAGAAGGACAACTGGAATAAAAATCAAGCAGGTGGGTCACTTTTAATCCATGATAGAAAAGCTCTTTTGTGCACTTGCCTTTTTTCTAACTATAGTCTGATAATTCATTTAAAGCATCTCAGTGGTAATGAAATGCAGTGGCTCAATTTATGAATATAAAGGTCAAATCAATAGATGCCAATAGACATCGGAGATTTTCACTCAATAAGTAACTACAGTAAGTGTCTAATGAATCTCTGCCACTTAAGATTCATGAAAAATAGAAGCTTTTTTAAGTTTTAAATGCTAACTTAAAAAACAAAAACAAATTATATACTATTCATATGCACATTACTTAATATCCTTTCTAAAATCTCAAATGTTCCATTGTCTTCCATAAAATATCTTCACCTGCTGTGTGCCGCTGTAATCAATGTGTTTACACAGACCATGTCAAATTCTTTTCCGTCTCTTCATGCAGAGGATGTGATCGATTCGGGATGTGGGACTTTGCTGGAGCTCACTGCGGCGTCTGGGGAATTCTCCAGTGGGAATTACCCCAGCAGCTATGACAGCGGTATGAGCTGCAGTTGGCGCATCACAGTGGAAGCCAATAAGGTACAGGGTGACGCTTACTTCACCTCATTATCTGCCTGTTAGGACACTGCAAGACTTTGGTTTAAATGATCTACAGGCAGGTCAAAGGTTTTCGGGTAATAAGAATACACCAGAAAAAGTGTGCAATTTAATTGAATGCTGAAATACTGTGATATTCAAACAACAAGTTTCCTAAAAGTGGGCTATTTGTACCTTCTAGTGTACAAATAGCACATTGTTGGTGTCAGTGTTAAATTAAAAAAACAGAAACTGAAAACCCTCATCTTTGCTTAAGTGAAGAAAAAACGTTTTTTTTTTTTTTTAAGTTTTTCAGCATTTTTGGATTTTTTTAGGTAACCTACGAGCATGAAGCATAAATACAAAACTACTTTTAACATTGTTTGGGGAATTTGACCTACAGATGGTTTACTTATAGTTGTCTCTGTGTATTAATTTGTGAAAAGAGGAGATATTTTAATACATTACTTTAAAATAATATTAGTAATTAATGTTATATAATATTGAAGATTAGATGATATAGTAATGCCACAATAAAAAACATGTGATTTATGTCTTTATTAGTATAAATGGAAGACAAATCAGTTAAATAAGTATGTTTTTTATTTCAGGTGATTCATTTGTGGTTTGAAGACTTCTCTACAGAAGACTCTGGAACATGTGATGCAGATTTTGTCACTTTCAAGGATGAACTGGGAATCATTGGTGAGTCTTGCGGCCATTTTGACAAATCCTTTTCATTTCTCAAAGAGAGTCAGAAATAAATTGAGGTTAGTTCATTACCATAAGCACAGAACTGGTCCGCCTCCATTTATTCCATAAGTCAATTAACATCTGATCTAATAATAATAATTATTATTATTATAAATTGTAATAAGCACTATACAAATAAAAAATGAATAAAAATAAAAATTAAAGTTGAGTTGAGTATTTTTATTATTATTATAATTAAAATTAATATTTTTTTTACTTTAAATTTTAATAAACATTTCATTCTGTGAAAGGTTCCACTAATGCATACTGTACATGTGTTGCTCCTGCAGGGAAGTACTGTGGCTATTCCACACCTAAACCTATAGTGTCTGTAGGAAACAGCATTACTGTGTACTTTGACACCAATGACAGACACACAGAGAAAGGATTCAAAGCTCTGTACCGTGCCGTGGCCCCTGAGACGACAGCAGGTAAATACAATGAGAGTTACGTAATTAACAGAGTAACAAGCACTGAAAGCATATGAGTAAGCAAAGCATATGCAGGTGTAACAGTATCATTGCCTGCTGCGCTTTGCATATTAGCATTGAAAATGTGTGTCTTGTTCTCTCCAGGACAGATAGTGAGAAGCTGTTGTATGTGTCTCACTGCAGTTGACCTAGAAAGAGAAGCAGAATGTGTGCGTGTCTGGGGTGCAATGGGGAGGGGGTCTGTCAGAAAATCCTCTCTATGCATCTGACTCTCTCTCCCTCTCTTTCACTCCTTTCTAGAAATAGTTGGGGCTGGTGGTGTTCTTCAAGGTGACCGTGGGGAGCTGTTGACCCCTGGCTTTCCAGCACAGAACTATGAGAACGGAGCGCTCTACCAGGTGCTGCCCATGATCAATATGACCTCCACACCCTCTTTTAATTATCACAGTTTGGCCTTTTTCAGTGTGGGCTCTGGGGTCAGTGTTTTTGTCCCTTTTCCACCTTTTCAGTTTCTTTAGTCACTTATAAACTACACAGAAATCTAAAGAAACCACCTTCCAATGCTCTACCAACCACCCAGAACATCCTAGGAACTACCCACCAATGCCTTGACAATTACCCAAAACTTCAGCAACCTCCCTGAAAGCCCTAGCAATCACCTGCCACTGCCATAGCAACCACCCAGAACATCACAGCAACCACCTGCCTATGCCTTAGAAACCACCCAGAACATCATAGCAACCATCTCCCACTGCCATAGCAACCACCCAGAACATCATAGGAACCACCTTTCACTGCCCTTGCAACAACCAGAACAATCTTGCAACCACCCTGAACATCATAGCAAACATCCATCATTGCCCTAACAGTTACTCCAAACACTCAGGCAACCACCCTGAACACCCCAGCAACCACCCACCAATGTCCTACCAATAACCCAAAACACACTATATTAGCAACTACATTTTCTCCACAAAATGTGAAGTTAAAGTTTCACTGTGTCTTTCGTCACATTGGCACATCCAGTGGGGCTTAACTCAGAGGAGATTGTGAAGGGCTTTTCTGAGCAGATTTGTTGATCAGTTTTAACATGAGGGGCTGTGATTAGGGAAGTCAGATTGCTAGAAGCTTCCCCTGCAGTTCTGCCGGGCCATCTGGCAGGATATTTACTCACATCAGCTAGTCTAAAGCCTGGCATCCATTCTCGATTTCAAACTAACTACAGATGCATGAGAAAGCACAATTTTACCATGCTGTCAGGATACCAGAACTGAATCAACTGTTCATCAATCTGTGTAGTAAAAGTGTGTGGGGCACAAAAGTGTTTCTTTTGCACGTTGTAATTAAGATAACGGTGCTAATCTTTGGGTCCATTAGTTATGCTCAGGTGTGGTGAGTAGGTTGATGATTGATATTTGTTGTCAGTTCCAACACTGTAGGTTCACCAAAGTCGCATTGTAAATTATGCTTTTCAAAAGGAAAAAGAAAACCTGGAAATCATATTAAATTATCTTTATTATTATTAATTATAGTTAAGTATAGAAATAACAGATCAGAATTTAGAAAAACTGCAACTTTAAAAACTATTTAAATGTTTTATTTTCATGTTTCTCTTACTTCATGTTAAAGTCTTTTAGTATACAATGATCCAACATTCAGATTCTTTGTTAATAAAATGATGTAAACCAGAAATTAATATCCATTACTTCAACACATGAATGTTAATTGGTTAATATGGCATATCAGGTTTGCAAAAATTCACAACATTATCATAATTTTCACACTGAGGTGTATTGAGGTGCATTTGTGTAGATTTTGCTAATGGTAAATGAACTAATATTTGAAATTTGTATGGGTTGTCTAGTGGAAAATACAAGTACCGAATGGAGAAAGGATCCGGTTAACATTCACAGCCTTCGACCTGGTCCCAGAGTCCTGTGGTGATTTTGTGGACGTCTATGATGGCGTTTCAGATGGTGGCGTCCGGCTGGGTGAGCACAGACATTTTCAGAATCCAAAAATGCTTTTATTTGCTGTCTGGTAAACATCTGTGCAGCCATTTTTATCCACCAACAAACATACATCTCAATTACTGTAGGTCATTTCTGTGGAAACAAGGTCCCAGCTCCAGTGGTGTCTGGCGGCAGTAGCATGGTGGTTCGTTTCAAATCTGATTCGAGCCAGACGGCTAAAGGTTTCAGCGCTGTCTACACCGTAACCAGCGCGCCGCCTGTTACAACCGTTTCTACAACTACCACCAACATCAGCACTACAATTCAGCCCCCCATAACCGGCCCAACAGGTACATGCATATTGTGTTTAGTTATGAGCACAATGATTTTCAACTTTCATGCCCCCAGATGATTAATCTGAAACACTGCCGTATCTAATGAATCTCTTAAGGGAATAACTCTCCATCATTCTCCAGATTCTGGCTGCGGGTCCCCCGGGAACCTGTTTGGACGGAAAGGTCAGATAAACTCCCTGAACCATCCTCAGGCTTATCCTGCCAACCTGCAATGCTCCTGGGACATCACAGTAGACGAAGGCTTGCTTGTCAAACTGCACATCGCCGATCTTGCCGTTGTGGGTGAAGCAGGCCAGTGTGGTGATGATAAACTCACTGTCTCTGATAGTCAGCAGTCATTGGGTGAGACATGGCAATTATCTTTTGTGAATCTTACATAGCCGCAATGATTTTGGCCAATTAGAAATGAGGAACTAGCAACCACACAGAACACAGTATCATCCACATAGCAACACCCTGGCAACACCCCACAATTCATTTGGCATCATGACAGCAAGTTTCGCATTTACTTATAAAGGATAAAAAAAAAACTTTTGGTCATGAAAACTGGTACTGAAAATCCAGCTCATCCTGCAAAACTGCAACAGACCTTTCATACTTTTACTGAACACATCCAGCGGTAATTCATTGGCTGAAATGTGGTAAGTCAGCGTAACGTGCCAGACTTATCAAAGACCTCTGACTTTATTTTGGGGCCCATAACTAACACTAAATGGCACTTCTGGCGCAAGAGTAGCTGGCGTTCGCGTGGCTCTCTCTCTTATCCTCTCACAAAGGAGCTGTAAAAACTGATTATCATCAGTCTCAGCGAGGCATGAGCCAGCAGGCAAGCGCGCTATAAATTACAGCTGCTTATTACTGAACATTAGAGCTGCGAGCTGTGATACGCTTATCTGCAGGGGCTTTTTTAAGAGCCATCGTATGTCGATATATACCATCGATACATCAGGCTGACGAAGTGAGAAAGAGAGAGGGAAAAGCTCAAGAATTCTGGACTTTAGAAATATTTACCTGACTATCAATATTGCCTCATGCCATAAAAAAAATGAAAATGTAATTTAATAAAAAACTATTTTGTCATCAGTACTGACCCTTATGTTTATAGACATAACCATGACTTTAAAAATATTTTCTAAAATTTTAGACAAATAGAAAATAGTACAATTCGTAATGGCGTAAGGGGTGAATACATGATGTCTCTGCATTTATTAGTTTGGTGTAGTTTTCCTTTAAACCACTACAAATTATTTCAGATAATATGCACAGGCTTTAAGCTTAAAATAAATAAATAAAAGAAGTTGAGTTTTGGTCCTCCTGCAGTCATGAATTATACGGCTCATTGGTCTTGACATTTTGTCCTTACTTGTCAGTTGCGTGTGTGTGTGTGTGTTTCTCCACATCACTTTCTTTATCCTGGCTGTCAGAATGAAGTTGTGTGTGAGTGATAGTTTTACTGACAGCCCGTGTTACTCTGAAGAGAGAAACAGCACAAACGGTTTGAGGAAAAATGCACTACGAACAAACTGGCTTTGTCTTTTATGCGTATGCAGTTCAGTATATGGCTTTAATACATTTATAATGTCTTGCAGGAAGACCAATTAGCATACAAGTCATTAATGTCTCTGACATGATCATTAGTTTATGTCTCGACAGATTAAGATGATGATTGGCTAAAAGTGTACTATTAATAGCATTTTATTTTAGAAAGTAATTGTAAAATATTTAATCTCTCTCTCTCTCTCTCTCTCTCTCTCTCTCTCTCTCTCTCTCTCTCTCTCTCTCTCTCTCTCTCTCTCTCTCTCTCTCTCTCTCTCTCTCTCTCTCTCTCTCTCTCTCTCTCTCTCTCTCTCTCTCAGGCACACACTGCGGTTTCGTTCTTCCCCCTGTTCTGGTCAGCGTCGGTAACAAAATGTCGCTCAGTTTTCAATCAGACGCTCGACTGACCGACCGCGGCTTCTCTGCCTCATGGGAGGCCGTGTATCCAGAGGACCTTGCTGGTAAAAGACTTCATAAACTTATGAAGACATTTATCTACTATTACCTACCTACACACACAGACACACACCTCAGATGAGTCCTGCTGATGCAGCTGTGAGCTCTGCCCAGCGGCGATTACTGTTCTGTACTTGCAAGCTAGTGAGATGTTGTGTGTGTGTTGTTCTTCCCTATGGACATCTTTAAGTCAAGTGAAAAATAGCAGGGTAGAATAAATTGATAGATGATGTCAGAATTATTATGATTATACTATACAAACTAGAAGCTTCAAAACCTAGGGACCTTCTAAGGCAGTGTATATGTTAATACAATTAAGGTGTTGGAGATCTTGTGATCTATATTTCAGTACAGTAAATACACATTGCTGGATTTTATTTACTTTTTATGTTATGGTGCTGATTGACACATTATATATATGTATATATATAATGTCATTACTTAGTAGAAACCAAACTGCACTTCTGATGTCTCGCAGATATCCAAGGCTGTGGAGGTTTCTCTCATGAAGCGACAGGAATCATCACGTCTCAAAACTGGCCCTCAAACTACCCGGCAAACAGCATGTGTCTGTGGATCATACGCAGTCCTGTGGGGAAGACCATTAAATTGACATTCACTGATTTTGAGTTGGAGGAGGGAGGCATCTTATTCGGCAGGTGCTATGACAACGTAGTAATCTACGACGGTACACAGCCAGGAGCGAAAAAATACGGTAAGGGAGGACGAGAAGGTCATTCAATGCTTTTGCAAGGCCAATCTGTTTATGAGGCTTTTTAACAAATAAAACTGTGACACATTTATGGCCTCCATTTATTTTGAGCCGGAGGGAGTTCGTACATGCTTGTAATTTACTGTGTCGTGAAATGGTAGGTTGTGGTATATTATATACTGTATGTTGAATTTCTTACAGGTCCCTTCTGTGGCTCAAAATTGCCTGCCGTCATTGAAAGCACTTCAAACGAATTGGTGATACGTTTCCATGCCGATTTTTTCACTGAGGCCAAGGGTTTCCGAGCACATTGGACCTCAGATCCGACACTGCCCACTCCCACAGATCCTCCAGTACCGCCCAACCCATGGGATGACATCACAATAGGTGTGAGCTGTATGCTTTATTCAAAGCAATATCCTGTAAATAATGACTTAAATCTGACGTTGAAGTTGTAAATAATTGTTGTTTGTCAATATACACAATATAGAAATGCTTTTATATAACATTACAAATATGATAACATTATGAGAGCTGTATTTAATCACAGAGAAAAGGAGTCACTTTAAATAAAAGAGTGTGGCAAATGCATAAATGTTATATTATGTTAAACATGTCTTCAGATAAAATGTGAACCTGGATTGTTTAACTTTTAAAGAGAATGTTATATCACATCTCCTTATTCACAGATTGGCCCCAGAACTGCGGTAAGCCCTCGATTCCTCCCACCGTCGGCACTCGTATAGTGAACGGAGAGCCTGCCAAAGCTCATTCCTGGCCTTGGCAAGTGTCTATGCAGGTACAGTTAAACCTAATCTAATCTCACACTGTTCACACGGATCTTAAACCTTATCACAAAGTTAATGTTTGTCTTTTTATCACTATCTCTGTAGATTTCATGTTTATCCAAACTGACTAAATGTTTTGAACAATCAATATTTGAAACTGTCTCTCTACTTTACCATGATTCACAATGGTAAGCTTATAATAATGATTTGAAGTTGTTTGGAAATGTAAATTTGACATCATTTGAATTTTTCCCACAGAATAATAGTACACTAATCAAAACCATGAAATGGCACAATTGTAACTGTGGGAGTTATGTTGTCAATAAAACCATCCAAAATAATTGAACACTATGTTGCACAATTATACTTTTGTCTGCAAAAGTCATTTCAAACATTGAAATATACACCTTCAGATTAGAGATTTTGAAGAAATTCTTTTTTGTAAAATGTTTCAAACAGAGATATTGATATAGAGTCAAAAGTTTAAGTTTATTTAAGTATGCTTGTTAGTGGTGTTTAATATTACTATTGTAACAACTTATTTATCTGCTTTGCAAGTATAGAGAACCCAGAAAACAGCATAGCAACACATTAGCAACCCTGTGGTAGTTTTATGCTATTTTTAATAGTGTGTTTTTTTTTAAGGTTTGGCCTGAATCTCAGCCTTCCCCTACGTTCTTTCATACATGTGGAGGAACTCTCATCCATAAGAACTGGGTTCTGACAGCTGCTCACTGCTTCATCAGGTGAAATCAAATATTATTTCTATACAGTGAGATTTTACACAATTCAAGTTACTGAATTGCAATCAGTGATTTTCATTGATCTTTTATTCATACTTATCTTTGTGTGTGTGTGTGTCTTGATTTTGCTCAGATATGCAGATCAACTTCAGCGCTGGAAGATGTGTCTGGGGAAACACAACCTGACCTTCTCTGAGCCGACTGAGCAGTGCTTTAACGTGCTGGGCATCTATCGGCACGAGGGTTTCCGGTACCCACAGGTTCCCACGGTGGAATTTGACATCGCTCTGGTACGATTGGATGGAGAGGCCACAGTCAGTGACTTTGTTAATTTCGCCTGTCTGCCTTCTGTTGAGGAGGTCCTACCCGGAGGAAAAACATGCTACGCCACCGGCTGGGGGGATGAAACAGGTGTGGTTATTATTTCAATCATGTGATTTTTTTTCTGTGTTGAGTTATATGGATGGTGATGTGTAGTTATGGCATGCACACACATTCTCACACATTTTTACAAACAAATTTACCTCACAAATGTGTTTTTATGTAGGCTCTGACATATATACATCTGACAAATATTTTTTACACTCCACATAATGGTACTGACAGTGTCCAAACATTCAAGAGTGATTCTGCCCTCTGCTGGATCCATTTAACCCTACAGCTAGAAACATAGCAACCCATTTTAAAGAAACAGTACACCAAAAAAAACCCATAAAATTCTTTCATAATTTCAATTCAATTCAATTTTATTTGTATAGCGCTTTCTCACAAAGGTCATTGTAGCAAAGCAGCAATTTCTGTGGATTGTTGTGTAATTCCATACAATGAATTTGAATGGAAACTCAAGCCGTCAAGCACCAAAAATAGCAAAGTTCTTTAAACTGTTTTCTAAAGTTTAATATTTGTGTATTACTTTAGTTTTAATTCATAGGGGCAAGTTAATAATATGTTCATTTTAAATATGTTTTATTTTTTAACTACACTATTCATTTGCATGATAGTAACACATGTTAATGTGATGCTAGTGAATTTAAACATAAGGCTAGCACATTTAAGAATGATGCTAGCCTGTTTTAGCATAATGCTAACATGATTTACCATGACATTACAACATGCATGTGTTGCTAAGGTGATCCATCTGGTTCCTATGTGCTATTAAGGTGTTTGTGCTGGTTATTAGGGTGCTAGGCAATTGTTAGGGTATATAAGCATGATGTCTCTCATCAGGTAACTCAACGGCTCCTAAAGTGGCTGAGGCATTGAATCAGGTAGCTCTGCCTGTTGTACCTTATGACACCTGTAAGCGCATGGACTACTGGTGGTTCCAGGTGAAGCCCTCCATGATCTGCTGTGGTTACACTTTACCTGATGAGCTCAAGTCTGTTTGCCAGGTATAAAACTAATTAAGTACTATTAAATGTTTGTATGAGGGACATATTCTACAATAATGTATAGTGCTAATGGTTTGGGTTTATTTTGGGACAGGGAGACTCAGGCGGGCCACTGGTTTGTCAAGACAGCCTCTCGTCGCCCTGGGAAGTGCATGGTATCACTAGCTTTGGCCCTATTGGGTGTATTATGGACAAAAAGCCCAGCGTGTTCACACGATCTTCTGCCTACCTGGCATGGATTGAAAACATCATTCGGAAAGATATCTATGACCTCACCAGTATGTAACTTAGTTTGTTGGAGTCAACCAAAGATTTTATAGTTAAACCAAATGTTGACGTTTCTTTCTGTTTTTCTTGAGGTTCTGGTTGCGGAGGCCTAAAAGATCTGGTTGGCACCAATGGTTATCTGTCATCTATGAACTATCCAGGCAGTTACAGTAATGGAGCTTCCTGCCGGTGGAATATCCATGTGCCTGCAGGGAAGAACGTCCATCTCCACTTCAGCAACTTCTCCCTGGAGGAGACCACACTGTGCCTCAATGACAAAGTCACTCTCAGCGATAGCATTGGCACTCTTGGTAATAAAAATCCCTGCGGTTTTTCACCTGTACTGGTGTGCTCTCCGGTGGGCCGGTGTGACGTTCAGAGAATATGGATGATAAATGAGGCAGTGTTGTACCTTGTGTCTGTTTTCTCAGGTAGCCACTGTAGCACGACTCCACCGAGAGATTTGGTCACGGATGGCGACACACTGTCTGTCAGTTTCTCCTCCAATGACAAGGTTGTGGACTCGGGGTTCAGTGCCCTCTGGAAAGCAGTCGATCCGTCTGACATAGAGAGTAAGTAAGAATGATTTCATCATAAATATGGCAGTCAAGTGCAGAGACTTTCCTTAAGAGGACTTTGATCCTTTTAGCTAAAATGACATGATGCAATGCAAACATGCATGAATGTCTGATGTACTAATGTAATGTCTGATGTCATGAATGTCTGATGTACTACACTTTAAAATGTAATGGGTATGTTAAAAATTGTTCCATCTTTTACTTTTCCAGCTGTGGTTGGTTGCGGAGGGCACTTTACGAGTCAACAGGGAGAGTTTCGGTCTCCGAACTGGCCCAATGAATACCCAAACCAAGCTGTGTGCACCTGGACTATCTCCATCCCTTCTGCAAGTGAAATCTATATCGAATTTACTCACTTTAAACTGCAGGCTGTTAACCTGCTGGGACAGTGTGTAGATTATGTGGAAATCTTCAGTTCGACTGGTTTGTCAATAGGTGAGACTGTATCCTGACATATATGACATATATAAAGATTAAAATATTTAAAATGTTTTATAAATTCATCGACTGCACTACCTGCTTTAGGTAAATTCTGCGGCTCTGTCCCGTCATCTCAGAAACTCCCCTGGAACAAAATCACCATCCGCTTTCTTAGTAACAGCGCTAGGCAGGAGAAGGGTTTCCGAGGGTACTGGACCACAGATCCCAGTGTTTTTCCAACCCTCCCACCTCCTCCATGGGATGACATTACCATCAGTGAATATTCATTGTTGTCTTAATTTTGTCTTTGTGTATTTATTCCTCACATGCAGAATTTCAGTTGTTATTGTGATGATAAATTGCATATATGCAACACAAAAAGAACCTGAATACCTTTTTGGCACATGGAGTGTGGACATGAATGTTGATGAGGAATAATGGTGAATCGTGGATAAAAAAGTCATTTAACAATTGTTATGTTTCATAGGTTGGCCTAAAGTGTGTGGGACCTCAGCTATTACCCCAAACCCCTCTGTTACCAGGGTGGTGAACGGAGTTGAGGCCACACCTCACTCCTGGCCATGGCAAGTGTCCATGCAGGTAAACATTTCCATCAGAAACATATTTTGATTGGCTGTCAATGTTTTATCATTCACCAGCTGGAGAAAAAGCTCTGAAAGTAACGTTAACATTATCATTCTTCTGTGTAGTTGTATTTGTGGTGAAAAAGTTAAAACGATTTTTAAAACTGTTTTGTGCGTGAAGTCAAAACAACCTAAAATTACAACCTGGTTTTACTGATTAATAGCTACACAATTATAGATAATTAATCATCAGTCATGGGATTGTAATGTGTCGACCAATTAGAATGAAGAATTCAAAAATGTCTTGGAGTAATAATACAGTGTATTTGTGATTCACTTGCAGGTCCGTCCAATTTTGTCCAAAAATTTCCAGCATGTTTGTGGAGGTTCACTTATCCATGAGCAATGGGTCCTCACTGCCGCCCACTGTTTCATGCAGTAAGACACATGCAGACTGTTCTTAATTTCTATAGCCGCTCCTCATGTCAACTCCTGCTGCTGCTATGCTTTAATATTTCATTGACTTCAGCCTTACTGAAAATGTATGAATTTCATTGCATTAGTTATATCTTAACACAGGTGGCATCTGTAAGAATATGATACTAGCTGCACTTTTCTGGCCATATCAAAATCATATTTTCTCATTTTTGGGGGATCCACTGTATAAATCTAACATTGTTGATTTTCATTCATAGGTATTCAGCTCCTAATGTTTGGCAGATGTGTTTTGGCAAACATCACATGAACTCCAGTTTGGATGGACCCACTGAATTCTGCATCCCTGTCGAAGGAATCATATCCCATGAGGACTTCATCTACCCGCAGAACAATGATATCAGCAATGACATCGCCCTGGTGCGACTGGCAAAAGCGGTTACCATGACGCCAGAGATCAGCCCGGTTTGCCTGCCCAAACCTGAGTCCATCATGCCCGGCGGCCATGTTTGTTATGTAACAGGCTGGGGCGATGAGAAAGGTTAGAAAAAACAAAGACCTGTTTATCTGAAAGGTTTATTCATTGTTCTCATTACATCAGTGGATATTTATGGTGTATCTATTGAGAGGGGTTTAAGATGTGACCAAATTGGCTCCTTGACATTATGGCTGTTTAATGAAGCCACTGCATTGTTCTGCTTTGCATGTACAGAGCTGTAAAATATTTAAGAGTAAAAGATAATCTTTACAGTATTATTTTTGTAAATTGTTACTTTAAAGCTGCAGTCCATAATGTTTGCTTCGTTATCACCATCTGTATATAAAACATAAAATTGCAGGTTACTTTGTGGTTATTTTTATGTGGGTTGAAGTCAAAATGATGTCAGACTGACTATTACTTTTTAAATCTTTACTGTTTAATTCAGAACATAGAAGTACTTAAGCAGGTTTGTAATTATTTTAGTATTTTTTAGTATTAAATGAATACTTTTCCTATAAAAGTTTTAAATTAACTATAACTAATTAATTTGTATAAAGGAAGTAAAATTGTGGCAGTTCTCTTTCTTGTGGCTAGTCATTATATTTAAATACACTTTCAAATACATCTCCAAATGTCACATAATTTAATGATATGTACTGTAAATATTAACCTTGTATGTTTGATCACCAGGTAGTTTATTTCCTGTGGTGGCACAGAAGCTAAATCAAGCCCCTCTTCCTATTGTGCCGTATGAGACGTGCAGCAAACCCGAATACTGGGGACAGAACGTCCAGCCCTCCATGATCTGTGCTGGTTACGAGTCACCTGATGAACTCAAGTCTGCTTGTCAGGTATAAACTGACTCCTTTGTTTCAACCTTTTTTTAAGTAATACAGTTTAAATGAACACATGCATGAAACTATAATAAATAACCAACCTCCTGTATGATCTCATGCCAGTCTTATTTAAAATACCCTTCAGCTTTGTTAATGCTTAACTGAAAATGTGAGGAAATATTGTGCAAATGTGCAAATCTCTAAACAGTCTCTTCTTTTATTTCATTAGGGTGACTCAGGTGGGCCGTTTGTGTGCAAGTCAGGCAGTGATGGATCATGGGAAGTTCATGGCGTGGTGAGCTTTGGGCCGCTGGGCTGTATCATGGATAAGAAACCATCAGTGTTCACCCGCACCTCAGCTTTCAATCACTGGATAGAAGACAATATTAAGCGTTACATCTATGAAAACACATCAACTAGATGAATACGAATCCAGAGAGCATAGACGGGGTAGTGCACAGTTTTTCTGAGTAAAAGTGTTATAAAAAAGGACAAATGGGTTTATAACAAATCATCAAGAGTGAAAAGACGATCACAGTGGGAACATTTAGAAACATTTAGTGCAAAGTTGTACAGTTCTAATAATAAATGCATAGTTTTTCATTCCTTCACACAATAGTAAAGACAGTTTTTCTACTCAAAACTAAAATGTGGAATACCATTCATAATAAAAAATAAGTGAGTGTGTTTATATGTTGACTTAGTGTATTTATTCATATGCAAAAATGTGAAGTCTCTTAAAACTAGCCCTGAAAACGTGTGAATTGGTAATTGATGCAGCTTCCCCTCATTTGCCCCATGTGGAGAGAATTTCAAAGGTTTGAGAAAACTGGTCATGTGACTCACAAAACCAGCCAATCAGAGTGCGGGGCTCAGATTTCATTTGGTGAGGAGTCACTAAACTCCACAGAGAGAGGGAGACTGACTCCTCTTTTATGCCTCTAAAGTTTTCGGATATGTTGCTGTCCACTTACATGGACCAAAGATGGACTAATGAACGCATTGAGATCTGTGAACTTGATCGTGGGATGTTAAGGAGACTGTTGTGAGAGAGCAGAAGAACTTTGAAGAATTCATCTTTCTTTAATTTCAGGCTCTTCCTGGAGGGAGAATGGGGGCTGGAGCTATAACCATCTGTGTAAGTACAAAAAAATGCTTGCGGATGATTCCTTATAAGGGAGAGGGAGTCCGAGTCAGCCAGGCCTTAAAGACAGTCGGTATGAAAGTCTTTGCTTGTTTATTGTGAAGTCACTGCATCTATCGGTGTGTGTTTGTGTCCTGGCTGTCATCCTGGGCTTAAAAGTGATGCTGGACTGACGTAATTCCTTCCCGCTTGCTCATAATATCTCCAGTGTTGGTTCAGTTGGAAGTGACAACAACTTAAATTTTAATGCATTTGCACATTTTTGTAGCACAAGAAATAGAAAACTTGATTTATAAGCCAACAATGTTTCGTTTTAGTAGTTTGGTTTGGTTGATAGAAGTAAAGTGTTAGTGTTAGTGATCGCTTTCTACCATATATTGCTAGAGATTTTCTGCAGCTGTTGCTATTATGTCTTGCCATTACAAGCAGTTGCTCTCAGGACCACCCACAGAACGTGTGTGAAACATGAATGAACATGTTAGGACTTAAACCTTTTCGCCAATCCGAGATGAAGTTTTGGGAAACTTAATTTTTCATCAAATTAAATGCAGAATAAAATATTGATTTTAAGTGGCCACAACATTTACAGTTATTATTTGAACATGAGTGAGAATTAGTGACAATTTTGCAGGCCCTAATAAGTGTTCTTCACAGTGACACCTTAGAAGAATAATTTACTGTTCCTTAAAGAACTTTGTAATCAGAGTTCCTTTAATTTCTTTATTACCTTCTTATAGTATGTAAAACTTTTATCCACTACAAAGAAACTTTTTTATACAACTTTTGTGCATCTGTGGATGTTAAAGGGTCTTTATGGAACCATACAGCCTGACAATTAACCCTTTAAGAATCTTGATTTTTAAGAGTAATCAGTTTAGATTTGTAAAGTAACTACAAGCAGTTATGTGACGCTTGTGTGCAAGAAATGGGGGAGGGTTTGAAAAGCCCTTTCCTCAACAGTCAAGGAAGGGGGTTATCAAGTAATTAGGGAACATTGTGTGTACTTGTAATGGAAACTACCAGCAAAAAGTTGTTAGTACTTTGACTGTAAGTTACCTGTAAATGACTGTGAAAGAAGATTACATGTTATTGTACATGTGTGTGCTCTTGCACATATGAAGTGTTGTATGAGTTAATATGTCTTGTGAAGACGTGAAGGGGATTTCTTGGACATCTGCTCTTGTAGGTCTCATGGTGGAGTGGAGTAGCTCAGACAGGCTTATGTTCTTAACCCAAAAATCAGGCATTAACTACTAAAAACCTCAATGAGCAAACTTTGTAAGTTGCCATTGTCAATAACTTAATTCAGGTGTTTAATATAAATCCTTAATCTGGGGAAAATACACTCTGTTTTATACAGACGGGTCTTTTTAATATAAATTTTGAAGTTAAGACAAATAATATCTGTAACCAAGGAAAGCATTTTTGTTAAAACCTACAGAGCGAACACATTTCAAAATATTCTGAAGTGTCCGTAACAGTGGTCTTGCTATTCTAAATGCATCAAATCATGCTTTTACATAGATATAAGTCTATGAATCAATAAAAATTCTATATTAAGAAATTATATGGATTTGAGTTGATTATCTGAGTACTTATTGTATAAGATAAACATGTTTTTATTATAGCTTAAGACTTTCTTTGCTGAAATGACATTTGGTACAGGACATCAAATTAGAAGATGTGGCCTGACCACAGCAGACTGCAGTACACAGAATGGGCAGGCAACCCATTCTCGTTTAGTGAAGGGCTGCTAACAATCTCTGAATACAATCCACTCTTGTGCTCATCTAATTTAGAAGGAAACTCACAGCACAAAGGATGAACTGTGCTTTGATGTTATGGTGAGTTTGTTTGGGAAACAAGGAAGACTCTGATGAAGTCAGTCAGTGGAAACAACATTTCAAACTATTTGTCATGATGCAACACATCATTATATGCATTTCATTGAAGTTGCCGCAAAAAAAAACAGGCCTCTGTGTTTATAGGTGAACCTTTTACGGATGCATGTTGCTCTGATGTAATACTCCTCCTTACACAATTGTGCCATCCCATTCAATTTGGTATTACAAATAAAGATATGAAATTGACAATGATTCTGAAATAGTGTTTGATGAAGATACTATACTATTATTTGTATAGGACAGAATAGCACAAATAAAAAGCTGTCAATGCTCAAACAAAGAGAGGCTCAAGCTTTAACCTATAGAAAAAGTGTTACGTCATAGCGATCTGCCAATCAAATTCATGTCATCTTTGATAGCGTCGTTTATTGGCCGAGGCTTCTGGCCGTCGTCATACGCAATCACGCATTAACCAAGTAAAGCGCGAGACATGTTAAACACCAACAAACGCTAAATGTAACGCATTAAACTTCCATACAAAGAAGAACAAAAAACAGTATTTACACATTTGGTCAAAAAAAGTTCTGACGTTTCTGACGATGATCTGCGACAAATGGGTTTGGCTTAATTACGTATAAACTGCATGTAGAAAATACACTACTCTACTCATTTAAAAACATTTGAAATCTTGATGAATGTAATGTTTTAGAAATCGTTACAAATTTAAGAGGATTAGTGCACACAAAACTCAAACGACAACGTTGGAATCACAACCTGAGCGTTTTATTCCAGTTGCAACGATTAAACATGGACAGCCAATGAAAAAGATTGGATGTGAGACTGCACTGCAGCGTGCGTCACGTTACGTTAAACGTCATCGTTCGTTGGTGTGGAAGCTAAAATAGTTACCATAATAATTAATTTAACTGGTGTTCCCTTGCATTTGGTGTCATGACTTGCTTTATTGTTGGCGTATTTGGTATTATAAGTAAGTATTATTATTTTTTCCTTACGACGCGAATTGCATTAAATGTCCCGCTAACAGGTTCTCCTCGGTACACGTTCCTTAGCGTTTGCACAATCCTACTGTTGACTGCTTTAGTGTAAATATTTGTTCTCCATATCAATATTACTTCCTGAATTCATAACATTCACAGCTCTAGACCAATAAGAAACCTTGTTCTGTAGTCACAGCTGAGCATTACAGTACTGTCAGCTGCCAGCTTAAGTGTGTGTGTTTCGTCTAACCTGGTTACAGGTGCATGGCAACGTCTCTGACGTAGACACACATACACTAGACAGCTTTCTCACTCATGTTTCCTGTAGCTGTCAGTTTCACCTTTACAGCAAGTGGGAAAAACGTCTTCATGGTTGACATTAGGGGGTCTTCACGATGCAGCCCACCAGAACAGTGGATGTTGTTGATTGCTCCTTTCTCTTCTGTTTTTCGAAGCATAACAAATCAGCCGTCCAGATTAAAGAGGACGTGAAGAGGATGGTCCAGTTTCCCATCCTCAAACCCTCTCCTGCGGGTATGACCAAAGGGGGAAGGAAGGTCTTCGGGGTTTCCCTACTGGAGTTGAGGGATCTGGGGCTTGTCAAGGATGGGGTTCCCGTGGTGGTCCGGAGCATGGTGGAGTACCTTGAAAAGCATGGTGAGTAAAGGGTGATGTGGGAAATTATGGATGTGACATTTTCAGACAAAACTTGAAATTAAATTTTTCACAGAATATTTATTACCAATATATTGAACCTTTTGTTTATAAAATTAAAAGATGGATGCTTTATGGATGGGACAAAAAGGACACATTTTTAGGAGGCAACATACTTTGTAGGATTTCTTTAAATTAAAATGCACAAACCAGAAACAATAATACCCAACAAATGGAGAAGGGATGACACATAGTTTACTTTAAACAACATAGTTATTTTATATTAATTTTCATGTGCCATGAATTGGATGTGACAATTCTGAAAACAGCACTTTACCTGACTATGAAAAATCATGCTTTAAACATAAACAAATGCTTTAATACTTTTAAAGAGACCTCACATGGGTATTTAAACCACCAAATATTAACATCTGAGCTATTGGTGTGGTGAAAATCTTTTTTCATGGTAATGTTGACATTTGCATGAAATTAAACTTGATGCTCAGGGTTTTCTAAGGTGTTAGATCTGACACGATGTGAGGAAATCTGACCTGAGGACAGTGATAAAGAATTAAAAAAGTAACCCGAGTGTTTCTTTATTGAGCAGCTGATAACATCATCATGTTCCGGCCTGCTATTTACAGTCATCAGGTATCTGATATAATTGTTAGTGGGCAATGGACCATGTTCCTGTTTGATTTACATGCATTTATGATAGTTTGATGAGATAGAACAGAATGTTCTATAGTAACAAATAGCAGGACACAATATTTTGGCCTCTTCCTTGTGATCAGTATCATAGTGTGTCTAGAATTTGTTGTGTTCTGGTCTGGTAATGTCATAAAAACAACATATCCAACAATTATTTTCTATGTAATTATATAGAAAATGTTGAGTAGTTATTAATGTACAATAGTAATCAGTTGTGGTTTAAGTGTCAATTTCCAACAAAGTTACAGAAAAACAGCACAGTAATTTTGTTTAAAACACTTTTTTAAATTACTGTTTCTTAAACATGAATGGTTTTGTGTTTAATGCTTTCACTTAAGGAGACACTGTGTGTACTTTGACCAGACTGGCTAAATCAAAGTGAAATGGCACATACTCCATTTAGCTGCCTGCCAACAGTACAAGTTGTCTAAAAGAACATAGTCAGACTCTTTAGTGCACTACTCCAAGGCAAGCATTTAGCAAAAGCATAAAGCGTTGCTATTACAGTGGATATCAGGCGATTGCCTACTAGGTCAAGGTAAACCAAATGAAAGAGTAAGCAAAGTTTTTAGAAACATTACAAAACCAAAAATTTTCTCCTTTTCAAGCCTTTAGATCAAATGTTTTTTAAGATCTTGAGAATGTAATACAGTCTGTAGATGGTATAGATGTCATCTGGCTGTAATTAAGAGCTAAAGCTCACAAGATGAAGTAATTATTGTTGTCCACTGGATGGCGCTATGACATTTCATGCATACCTACTCATATTTATCAATATTGATTCTACATTTGTGGCAAGAATTATTTGTTCAAGCCCAAAAATGCTGTTAGCTTTTATCTCACTCGTCGCTCTGTTATCTCACAGGTCTTCATCAGGAAGGTCTCTTCAGAGTCAACGGCAGCGTCCGGACAGTAGAGAACCTGCGACAGAGGTTTGATGCTGGAGAGGACGTTGACCTCCATCAGGGAGTAGATTCGTCTGCAGTAGCCAGTTTACTAAAACAGTTCTTGAGGGACCTACCTGAAGGTCTCATCCATCCCTCCATCCACAATCCTCTTGTTCAGCTCTCTCAAGGTAAGCCATCTTCAGACGGCACGTGAAATTGTTTTCACAGCTTTGTTTGGTGCTACAAAAATTGTTAATTGATAGCTTCATTGATAATACCCAAATACTAAAATATCTTTGAGTGTTTGATGTTAATAACCTGGAAGACTTTGAACAAATCCAGTGATGTATAACTGATAAGGACTCATTGTATCAACCTGATATCGTATAATCACAACTATATAATGATCCATGAATCATAATATAACTATGACATGCATTTTAAGTCATAACTTCAAAGTAGGTCAGAGGTTTAGTGTCATTAAACCTGTTAAGCCACTAATAATATGTGGGTCAAAGTTACGGTTGTTTCCATATTTAGATCATGAGTCAAGTTGATGTCCACGATACTCACAGTCCAAACCCGTGGCTGAGCATAGGAGCGCAAACGTGCACAAGATTTGTCCATAAATCTCATGCATATACACCCATCACTGCTTCTGTGTCATTTCACACCATCTGATGAGCTCCAGCAGAGACTTTGGCTTATAATCAGTATAAAATATTACATCTTTGACAAACGACCTTTCTCCGCTGGCTCGCAGCCACAAAGTGCATTAAAAGTCTGAGTTTGCAGCTGTGTCATCATTCACCGGAGATCTCAATTGATTTATGTCACTTCTATGTCAAAGAACATCAGGGTACTAATAAACAATCCAGTGTGAGGGTTTTTTAAGGACTTCCCAAAAAGGAATCTTAACACATGGATTTGGTTAGCTGCTGCTTTTTGTTTTGTCTAGATCTTCATGTCCATAGCTGTGAGTTTCCCAATCTCCTACTGTGGTATGTGTGAGACATTATATATCCTCCGCAGATGGTACATCTTAGATGTCAGAAAACAAGGATTGAAAAAACACAAGTTTGGGTCGGGAGTGTTATGTACTCGTGTGGATAGAGTTGCACAGTAATTTGTCACATTTTGCCACGTGCTGCATGTGTATTAAATCCCGCCTGCATGGAATCTTGGACGCAATGTTCTCGGTTTGAAATCGGTCCCAGGTTGTTTTGGTCTAATTTGTAAAGTCCCAGTTTGATTAGTTCAGTTTTAAGCAGCTTACAGTAAATATTAGGTGATTGCTAGTGAAATCTAGTTTACCTCTTGCTCACTATGGTTTTCTAACACCATAAGTAGCTGTCAAGCAGACATACAGTTCATGCACAATTTTGTCCCTTCACCTCTAATGGTTGTCTTGGGACTCGGGAGCGTGATGAGAAGCTATTCTCACCATGCCACTGCACACACAGACCATGGCAACAACCCTTCCCCGACTTCCTACAGTTATTCGGAGTCAGCTTTATTCACTTCCCTTTACCATTCACCCCAAAATCAATGTTTGTTTTTTCTACTTCCAGTTATTATTTTTATATTTTTTTAATAGAAACTGTATAATTCTCTTTTTTAAACTTTTTTTTCTGTTTTATATTGCAAGACACAATAATAGACAGTGAGACCAAATGAAACCCAGTATTTGTCCCAGTATTAACCCAAGTCTCCCAGTAACACTAGTCACCAGCAGAAACCCTGTGTTTATTATAGTGTTTGTCTGTTGTTCTCACAGAATGCAATGAAGATGACTTCTGTAAAGACGTACCTGAGCTCCTGCACAAGCTACCTGAAATTCACTACACTCTCCTGCAGTACCTATGTCACTTCCTGTCCCAGGTAGAGCAGGAACATGCCTTTAACCGCATGACCGCCACCAACCTGGCCACCGTGTTTGGACCCAATGTTTTCCGGTGAGTCACAGTCACACACAACTTGTACCCTTACTCTTAGCTGCACACACACATCATTGCCGGTAACTTGCCGTGTATGTTATGTGGTCTGGGTGTCATGTTCTTTGTCTGTCCATGTCTGATTGGCTGTCTGTATAATGCTGATTGCCCAGCTCTCAGGTTTCTAACGCACGCTTGCATGACCGTAACCAACCCCGCAGTGCTGGTGCATACTTGAAATGCACTTGCAATGATAAATTATAGTAATGATGTTAAACATGTAGATTTTATTACCCCCTATTAATAGATGGGCTGCATGGAGTACTACATAGAGAAAATGAATTAGTTTATTTATGTGATCTGTGTCTAAAATCTGATAAATGATCATTCTGTCAGTAATAAAGCCTGTTTTGACTGTGTTTATGGCTAGCTGTCATAGATTTCAACTCCAATAGAGGGGGCCAAAATCAAGCTGGTGCTCTTTAGCCCATGCGAGCATTAGCACACATATCTCTTGCATGCTTTCTGTGATCATAAATTACTAGGTTGTTATTTTCAGGCTCAGAAACACTTAGGCTGATTATGCACAAGTGAATAGCTCGGGGGAATACAGGCCCCATCTGCCTTTACAGCACATAACATACATACAGCAAATTCTTGTTTACCTCTGTACATCGTTTCTAAACGAGCACCTTATTTCCATTTCTATGTGATATACTTTCATTTACATTCCTGCGTTTTGTCAGATGCTGTGAATTCACGAATACACATTAATGTATTATGATAAATGAAAACAAATTAATTAAAAAGATAGTTAATCTATAAACATGATGACAAAATTAAGACCTGGGTGAACTATCCCTTTAACCTACTCAACATTAGTGAGTTATTAATGTTGCTTTTTGAAGTGGTCTCATAAGTACGTTTACAGCTGCCCGATGACAGATGAATAACCCCATCTCTATTAATACATCAACCATCCAGTTCCAGGGAATCCCGGACACCTCAGCATGTGTGTTTGACAGCTCAGCATGAGTAAATATGTGGCGATTGTAACTTTAGCTCATCGAGGTAGAAGTGACAAAACCGTTGCCTGTTATAGGCACATACCTCTCCCGGTTCTCTGAACAGCATGTTCTCTTTGTCACAAATAATTAAACCACAAATACAGCTGTCAGGAATGCACTCCTTGACCCTTTACAGTAGCAGCATTTACTGTACATTTTATGACTCTTTATCACAAGATAAGCCCCACACACTTTAATTGTTTTATATTGTTTGTCGTTTATGTTTAAGTTTACAACAGCTCTAAATGTTACGTACACCCAGTAAAGTCCAGAAATGTTTTGTTTCCCTACTGTCAAAATGAGATCTGTTTGCTCTGGTGTGTTTATTTCATGTAAGGGTATAATGTTGTTTTGTTGTGTTTTTGATTTACTTATCACCGGCAAGAGCTGGAAAAGGGCTCACATTTTTCTGGATATCATGACACGATTATTTTTTTACTTAGTGACTGCACATCCCTATTACATTTGCACTGTTTTCTATAAATACACTCTTTGTGTTTTCCCCACAGTGTGTCATCTGGTTTTGATGGTATACAGGAACAAAATATTTGTAATAACATTATGGCCAAGCTGATCCAGAACTACAGCACCATCTTCTTGTCTGTGTCCGAGAGAAGTCAAAGCCAAGAAGAATGTTCAAACATCATTGTTGTCAAAGTAAGTGTTGACATTACACTTTAGTCCTGTCGGTGTGACGAACTACTACTCCACCTACCTTCTGTTGACAGTCTTCTCGATGTTTTGTCTTCTCTATTATGAGCAAATCATAACAAACATGTAGTGCTTTACAACAGATCCGGAATAACCTTTGACCCAGGACATGTAATAAAAATCAATAATCAAACTATTAATATCAAAAACCAAAGCAAAGCATCCTAAACAGTCCAAAACCTGCAACTATTCTGCTTCTCCTATTCTGCTTTTGTTTCGCTTGCACCTGCTATCCAAAATCTCAAGACATCTTTATTCTTATATTTTTCTTACATCCACCATCAACAGGCTTAACATTTAGTTTCAGAAGTCACGTGCAGTGCAGTCACATGCATGGACGTTTTGTTAATGTGTTAAGTTGAAACATGGGAAGTCTCTGAATGTATTGTTCTGTTCCCAGGAGGCCAACACAAACACTGAAAACTCAGGAATGTCACCTTACTCTCCTCTTCCAAAGGCACGTGCTCCAAAGATGATGAAGGTATCAGTGAAGCATGTGACAGAGACAGTACAGGTGTGTTTCCACAATCATATGCACTTTTAAGTGTACAGAGTGAACCACGCAACATTCAGAAACGCCTACAATCCAACAACACTAAGCCACAGGTCATAAGACTCAGCTTATAGTGTGAGCCGCATGATATTAAGTGACTCGATGCCATTTTTTTAAAGAAGAGTTAGAACCATTTGGATTATTTCTTGTGTTTATTACATCACAACATTCTCCATAGTCTTAATGTAGCAAAGAAGGGGGCTCGTTCTGGATTCAAAACTCTCCGTATACACTTTGGATCAGATTCTTGTGACCTCAATTCCAGTTAAAGCCCCCAGTTTGTGATGTATTTGTCTTTCCGAAGTAGTATTATAGTTACACCCCTGGGGATAACACAGAAGGTGTTATTGTGGACTGCAGGATGTGTTTGCTTATGTGCTGAGTTAACAACTTAAAATAAAGAACAACATTTTCAGTATCTTGTACCATGCTCGTATTTTAATAAATGCTAAATTTACAGACGCTTTGAAGTCATAGTTAGGTCGGTCAAAATCAACATCGCTTCTTCATGTATCGATTTTCTCTATTGTCGGTTATTGCGGTGTAGTGAACAGTTGAGTTTAACCTAATTGAACACTAAAGTGATGACAAAATGGTTTCCATGGCGGCGATCATGCGTACGTGCTCAGAACCGTAGAGCCCAGTGTTTGTATGTCTGCTGGAGATGGGCTCGGTCTCATGTTTGTGTATTTTCTTTCTGTAAACCAGCGTGAACCTCTTAAATGACTGCCATGACGTTTTCATAACAATAATATTTTTTCTGTACATTAGACAGTGATTGTTTAAAATCAATCTTAGCCTCTGTGTGCGTTAACCTCTGATCCTGAATGTACACAATTTTTTTAGCAAATTAGGCAGCTGAAATTTTATTGAATTGTCTATGAAATGAAACTGTTTACCAAAAACTGGTTGTTTTGTTAGGAGACACAGTGTAATCCAGTTGAAAAAAGAACTCTCCAGGAGAAAGACCGCCAAGTCCAGAAAACCCTATAGCCATGCCAAGGAAAAAGGATGTGAGATACTCCCTACATGCACTTTATTTAGGCATTAATCAAATAATTTTTATACGTATTATAAAAAAACAATTTTGGTATAGTAGGTATGAACCTTTTGTTCAGGAAACATCAATCCTTGGAGTTTGCTGGCTATTCATATTTTATTTTATGCTTTATAATAAAATTAATATTTATGAAATCATGAAATTGTGGAGCCATTATGTTACATGCTTCTGAAAATACTCCAGTTTAACACAGTTTAATCATTATCAATCTCAATAAAATACAGCACAGTAATATTAATAAACATAACAGCGTATCATCATTTATTATCAACCTTTATTCCCTTAACCAGACATTGTGGCTGCCAAGCTGGAAAAGTCATCTCATTCGTAAATGTCAAACCATCTTCCAACTTCCTGAAATATCTCAGCCGAAGAAGTCCCAACACGCATTCCGGCTAATGCAGTGTTAGCGTTGAAATCCAAAACTATTGAAAGTCCTCTGTTTAGCCAGCACCACATGTCTATGTAAACAGAGTTTGACCAGATAAGGCCTGTGGGAGAACGTTTAATCGGCAAACCGATGTCGTAAACAGGCTGTGAATTGCTGATGGAAAAAAATACATTGTGTGTTTCGTGAAAAATAAGACTTGTTTCCTACAGCGGAGACGTTTCCAATTTCATAAGGGGTCAATGAAATCATCCAGCAAAACACGTAGCGTTGGCCAAACTCGCTTACTCGGGTTACCGTACATCGTTTTGGAAAAATCAGCATTAACAAACAGAACTTTATACATGTGACATCTGTTGACATCTCTGCTCATGATATCAGGATACAGGTGTCAAACTCCGGTCCTGGAAGGTCAAAGTTCAAATCCTTACGCCCCTAAATGAGGGTTACTTTAATATCACAGGCAGGTGTGTCAGAGATGAGTGTGTTTTTATTTATTGCAGTCATGTTATTGTCACTTCAACATTTCCTTGTTTTGAAGGTGCCTTTGATATTATGATTAAATTATTGTTATGATGATATAAGTAGCCAACACACAGTAACAGCAACATGGTTTGCTTATCCATTAACCTTTATTAAAAAAGGGTCAAAGGTTAAAGCTAATTTAGAGCTTTTGAAACCTTTTTATCCTAAACTTTGCATTGGGCTGGTCTTGGAAGTCTAGAAGATATGTGAAAGAAGAAAATGTAAAAAGTTAAAAATTTGAAGGTGTCACATTTAGTTTTTATTCTTTTTTGCTATTCAACCATCATATATCATGGCTATATCTTTTAATTTGAGTTTTTCTTTGTTTACAAGTAAGTGAAGAGGATTGATTATTCAAAAGAAGGATAATCTGATAGAGCTGTGTTGAAATTAGGATAGGATGTCAACCTAAACACACAAGCAATTTCTATATCTTTAGTTTACAATGATATATCTAAACTAACTGCTTCATCATCAGGTTCCTCAAAACGCTCCAGATGAAAACATAGACTCTCCGAAGGAAAGTGAGTCGAGTCCAGACAACCCTGAACCCACACAGAGAAAAAAGAAGGTATGTGCCAACAAACAGCATGTAAAGCTTAAAAAACTCCATCAAAAACCCAAAGTGCCTTTGCGTGCCATTAGCGCTTTGACCTCTCTAAAATCAGTCTGTCCAATGCGTTTAATGTAGAACTCAATAAAACAATGATTTTTCTGTGGCATTTGCATCATTAGCACATTAACACATCAATGTCCAGCAGCTGGAATCAATAACATCCTCTTCCACTGTTAGTCTGTGATCTAAGGGACTAAATGGGTTTATGATCAATCTAATTCTCTTGCACAATTTGGTACGTGTTTAACGTGGGACATATGTTGGGATCTTGCTTGGCAAGTTGAGAATCACAACCTATATAGTTTTATAGCTATAGTTTGGGAACGATGGTGTCGTTATCGTAAAAGCGATACTGGTTTTGTTCTTTTGAAGGTCAGTTAGCAAACTCTCATAATTGGAAAAATTTCACTCTGTCGTGTTTGGCACCAAAGTGGCAATGAGTCAAGACGAATTTGATCTGGCTCTTGTGCGGGTGAGATTTTTTACCTATTCCACTTATTCAACCGGTTTTCGGCATGTACAGCCTTTAGCAGTTAGCAAGGTAAGAGAAATGTCATTTATGTTTATTTATACCTAGGCAATAGTTTCTACTTTTGTCCCTTGATGTCTTTCTTTGTACCTCGCTCTTTAGTTCAGCTGTTCTTTTATCTTTCAGGTGAAGAAAGTAAAGAATGACAATGTGCCGAAACCGTTTCCTCAACCGACTCCATCCGGGGTTCCTGTCTCCAGGCCTTGGCCCCATCTTCCGGACAGATGCTCAGGTTCTGGACCTCAGTTTTCTCTGCACGCTTTTGATAAGCGTTGATGGAGTGAATCTGACCACTCATGCTTCAAGCCCAAACAAATCTACAGAGATCTTTAACAGGTTAGTGTGAACTGTATAGAAATAGTACTAAAAGCTTTTTAAGCTTTTATCTCCGTGAACTATGTCTGAAGGGCTTTCAACTTTTATTTTATTTTATTAATATATACATCTAGTTTAAAAAACATCCATACAGTACCAAATTATTCATTATTGATGTACATTTATTGTACATTGTACATTATATTTATATTAATTTTAACCTTGGTATTGAGTCTTAAACATATAAGAGTCTAAAAGTATTAATGTAGAGCAACAAAACAATTTCATATCTGTGAGAAAAATCTTTACAGTTTGCAAATAAAGTCACGTGAAATGTTATCTTATCATTATGTTATACTATGCCTGTGTCGGCAAGGAAATTATTAATTATGCTGCATATCTTTATGACAGGGCTAAAGAAATGTTAAACATTTCTTATCATTGTCCCAAAATTCAATTCACACAATGATCCAGTGAAATCCTAGGGGTCAGGGGTCAGTTGTGAAGACTTTCACAATGCTCTTTAATGCATATCTAAGCTGCCACTGTGCAGTCGCTTGTTTCCCTTTCTGTTGTTTAGTGCTAGTTCATAGATCATAGTGTTGGAGTGGGTAGATATAAAGCTAATCACACTATGATGTCAACTAGATTTCCATGTTTTTATCAACATTAATCCTTCAAAAACATTTTAAAACCAGACAATTGTGTTTTTAAAAAACAAAAAACTGCTTTTCTATAATTAAACAAACAAATAAAAGAATGTATTCTATGTTTGCAGATGAATTTAACATTTTATTATCTCATTTTCCATTTCTGTGAATATGTGTTGTGTACTGACAGACAAGGGAAGCTAATAACTAATGGGTTTAGATGAGTTTATGGCTCTGACAGTTTATTAGTTAACTAATGAAATATCCATGATAGTGAGCAATCATGTTAACTCGAGTACTAAAAACAACAATAAAAGATTTGCTGTTGCAAAGTCGATTGGTTATTATCAATGGCAGAATCGTTGGAGGAGTGTGACGTTTGTGCTATTATCTGCAAGGTACAAATTTATTGATGTTGTTGTCAAATAGCTTGTTATCGGCACATTTTTTTGGACATGTTTTGCATTGCTGATTTGCACAGTGCCTTTAGTAAATATCGTGATAAATGCAATATAGACAGCACATGCAAAAAATGACACCGTCTCAGTCCTTGTCTATTTGTTTTTTGATTACTAAAGCACTATAATTCTCAGTAATAATGCATTGAAAAATGGAATAAAATATAAAAGGACATGGCTGTAAAGTAGTTGGAATTTCTTTCTTGAAATATTACTTTAGCCCTATGAAGACACTAATAGAAAAGAAACTGTATGTTAATTTTATTTAAATTGTGTAATACAGTAATAGAGTAATAAAGTGTCTAATTACTTTATGTACAGTTTTGCATGTCAAAAGCACCTTAATAATCTCAGATACTTGTTCTTCAGACAGGATAAAACTTGCTGATTGCGCTTGACTAAAAATAGTTGCCTACATAGACACAGGAAGATATAGGAATGTTGATAATACAATCAATATTAGTCTGTACCCGACACACTCATGTAGCTGTCTAGGGTAACGGTCTGTTCACACCAAGAACAGCTGTATTAGCGTTTATGTTATGTTTATGTTATGTTTTAGATACGTTTGCTCTGTGAATGGATTTTGACACACTTCCTTTTAAAGTCAACGTAAAATCTAAATTTCTAAGAGAGATTTCATGAAAGTGTATGGGAGTTCAGATGGTCTGTTTGTCTCATTTTCTATACATATATTCAGAGCTTGCGTCTTCTAGTGGGCCTGCTATGTGACAGCCGGCAAATACGCTCATGAATAAGATTGGAATTTCCATGGCTGCGTCTCACCTTTGTGCTAAATATTAGCAGGATTACAGCATACCCCTGTTACCGCCGTAGAGTTACCAGCACAGATCCAAGTATGTGTTTAGTGAAACCTTTTTACTGAAATCTTTTTTAGTTAGGAATTCATAAATAATAATTTATCAGTTCACATTTTACTTATCTATGCAATTGGCATGCATATTCATTTGTATTCAAACCCATGACTGTGATCTCCGGCTTTACCAATTGAGCTGCAGGAACAAGACTTGTACATCCGTAGATGAATGTACTGCTTTAACACGTAACATCATAGCATAACAATTACAGTATTCCTCCATGTAGTCAAGTGGTACTTTTCCATTATGTCTTAATGCACAAAGGTTTAAAAGGCCTTGTTGTTTGCTCGGAGAGGTCGTGGCTGAGCAGGATTTCCGTTTTGTAATTCATGACGGCAGTCATTACTTTAATACCCTCATCAGACTGTTAAACTCTGCTTAGGAACTCCAGTGAAGTGGAAAACTATTTGCCTTTTACTCTGATATTCTCTAAGAAAAGTTACGAAATACTGGTTAATGTGCATGTGGTAGCCTAATTCTCAATAGACTTTACAATGCGACAGCAGATGCTTCTTGCTACTGTATGACAACAGTTGAAAAGCACACCAGCATGTACACAATCACTTGCACAAATGCTGGAATTCAGTTTAGAAAGTCATGTGATTATTGTTTTCTTTTTTTATTTCAAAGCCACATGAACTTTGTTCATATTTTTACGATTCCTGTAAGAACAGGACCTAAATCATGTTGCAATTCATTGTAGTCAGCGCTCAGATGATTTATTTCCGTTCTAAAACACACACTCACAACTAAAACGGCCCTCATGGCAGTGTTGCACGTACTTGAATGAACATAGCGGTTATTATGGGTCATTGTTATATTAGCCTTTTTTTGCAAATCCCAAGCTTTCTTGGAGATGTAAATTGTTTTGTTCACAATCGCAAAAATAATTCCCAGCAATTGGAAATCTGTGGAACATCCACTACTTTGTTTTGTTGACTGAACCTGTAACATGCAGAGCGGATACGTTTCGCTCGAGCTTGTAGTAATTGCTGGAGACGAGCCAAACAAAAGCTCTGAACTGTGGTGCGAGGTGCACATTGTTCACTAGACAAAAGACACTCTGAGACACTCGGACCATGTGCTCCAAAAAACTGTTTTGTGTCCTCTGGCAAACACTATGTATGTTTAGACTGTTCTGCTTGATGATCTTGTTTTTATTTGTTTTCTATTACAGCGCCCAAGAAGATGACAGACCAATATCTCCTTTCTTTATTGGGTAGGACCAAATCTCAATTCTTGTGGTTTTTCTATTCAAAGCATTTATATATATTTATATTATATATAATATATAATATATATATATATATATATATATATATATATATATATATATATATATATACACACACACACACACACACACACACACACACACATACATATATATAATATATACTTATATTATATATATAATATATATTATTTATATAATATTAGTATATATTAATAATATAATTATTTATATATATGAGAGTTTGACACTTGAAGATATCTGGTTTAATTCAGTCTGAGTGTGATAGATCTGGTTAAGAACTGATGAAACCAAACTGCTCGCTTGCTGTATGTGTTGACTCATTACACACAGTCGGCACACGTCGCCTCCCGCACCATAGCAACTGCCCCTTCACACGTTTCTCATGTTTACACCATGACATAGTTTACTCAATCCAGCCCTCGCTCAGCGGACGCTCTCTTACTGTGACACAAGCGCTCTGATTGTGGATGTGGGTGGAATCAGACCAGATAAACTTAGTCAACTTTAACTAAAAGATCAGGAATACATATAAGCATTCATCTTCAACATAAATGTTTTTTTACATAGTAGGGTTGATTTGTTTGAAATTACTTTAGCTTTGAGTAAGATTTTTTTTTTAGAGATGATTGAGCAAATTGCTGTGTTTATTGTTTTTAAGTGTTTGATTCATTACAGATTCATTACAGTTATTCGTTGACATTCTTTGTTGTCTTTTCTGGAACCTTTAACCTTTGGTTAACCTTTAGTTAAGTGTCTGAATGTTTGTTCACTTGGCATTAGTTCAGAGAAAGTGAAGCTGTCGTTTTAGCCTGCGTAATAAAGCTCTCACCAGCTGCCCTGCTGTTGTTATTTTTGTTCTGGAGTTTTCCTTTGTTTTCTGCCGCTACATAGCTGATAAACAATAAAAATAAGTTCTGCAGCTTTGTATTTTGTTAACATTTAAGGACTTTATTTATCTGTTTGTTTAATATTGTATGGAAATGTATTTGTTATGAGGCACACATAAAATACACTATTCAACAAGGGATGTTTTTGTTTGATGTTTTTCATTCTTTTAATATGCACATCTTTACTGTTAGCTTGTGTCCTCTGTTAGCATTGTTAGCTCGCTTCCTTCATGTTTTACCCAACACTGTGGACTAGATTTAGGAGTTGATAGTACGGAAAGAATGACAATAGCAGTCGTCCGTAATTATCAAGTCTAATACCCCCACCGCCACCGAAGATCTGGACTAAAGTTTTAAAGCCAGGCTCACATCTTGGAGCGTGTCCTACGGCCATCCCGTTATGCAAGAAAAAGTCATCAAATCATCTTTAGGACCCGTCTCAATGGACAACTGTTCACTAGACTATTCTGGGGAACAGTTCATGCCCTATTGGATTACATCTAATGAATCATTCCTCTTGATACAGGAGTTCAATGCTGAGAAAATAGTTCTGTCCTCTGTGTTCTTGCTCATGATGTTGAAATAGAGTCAGCTGTGCATGGTTAACTGGCAATGACCCTGACGACAGAGCTGTTGTGTCTGAAGTCACGGCCTGTTTCCGGATCCAAAAGATAATGTTGCTATTTATTACTGCCCAGTCACTTTCTGGCATTCCCTTTCCAGTTCTTGAGTGTTTGGATTTGGTTTTTTACAGCCAATCGTATTTGCTTTTCGGATTTGGGTGGGTGGATCAACCAGTAAAAGATTTTGAGGATTAAAACAAAGTATGCTGGGAACAGTGCAAAGTTTCAAGAACCTCATTGTTTTTTATCAAAGAAAAAGAAATAGTGTTTCTAAAATTATATTGAAAGTAAAATAGTTGACTCAGTGCAAGATGTTTTTTGAATATATTTTTTGCTCAATTGTCTATTATCACTACCCCAACACTGAACATTATCCTGCTGTAAAACATGATTTAAGCACCTTAGCAACACCCTGGCAACCATATACAAGTTAGCATCATGGTGGAGAGCTTTGCATGTACAAGAACCATTCATTATCAACTAGAAATCTAGTTGTGGATATTCTTTGATATATTCTCTGTCTTTAGCCCACAGATTTCGTCTAGTCACAGCAGACCTGAGTTAACACAGTAAGTTGTTACTATATTAATGAATTCAACTCGTATTAAATAAAAAAAATTCAAATAACTGGTTGTATTAATCTGAATAGACAGAAGATTACCATTAATTATGCATTTAAAGCTAACATGGTTTTCTCCTTGTTCAGCTTTCTGGAGAAGACTATTCGCTCAGCGGTCGAGCAGCATCTCTTCAACGTGCACATGCACACAGGTCAAGGGTCAGATGGCACAGAGTCGTCCGGCCACCGTTCATCTCCAGTGACCACGGCACGAGAAAGGCGGCGACATCAGCGGGAACGGGAGGGCAACGAGAGCTTTAGGTAAGAACGGGTTACTCTGGAAATACTACAGCTATTCTTACAGCTGTTATCTTATTCAGGCAAAGTATCGTCCTTTTATCAAGCAATCATAATGATGTAAAATTTTCTTTGTTGCTTAAGATATTAACCTGCAGTTTAGCCCCTAATTTACACCTTTGATACCAACCCGTTTAGCAACTCCACCAATAGTTGATGGATTTTGGAAATCTCCGGCCTTTTTTCACAGCTCCACTTGGATGAGTTAAAAAATATCAAGAGAAAAACCCATCGACCTCAAATGATGATTCTTTTAAAATGCGTAAATGTCCAATATATTGGTTAATATAGTAATTTTAACATTTTTAGTCTTGAGTTTTATGTAATTCTCCAAGCCAATCTCACAGCAGTCTGACAAATCCTGTTGATACAAACCGCATGTGACTGAAAACATTAGATTAGTGGCTTAACAGTGCTGTTAAATGACACACTGATCCAATCTGAGGTGATATGAGACAGGTGTACATAAACCTCTGTACATCAGTCTGACCTGTTCACGACTGCTCTGGGTTTATATGCTTTGAGGTAAAGGCCAAGCACAGAAAATCTGCTGTGTCATTTTCAGGGTCGAAGGCGATAAAGAGAACGTCCCGTCTCCGAGCGCGAGGGTCACCGAGGCGAGCGAGAGGCATCTGGTGCCTGAACCTAAAAGGAACAGGAAACCCAAACACAGTCTCACATTGACGGAGGTCTCTGACAACCAGGACGACCCTGCTGTAAGTTTGTCTTTTTTCTGACAGTTTTATCTTCATGGCCTTCTCTTTGTTTTTTTCTGGAAACAAGCAGGTGGTTAGCATTGTTCATATTTGAGTAGACAAATCTCGTAGACTTGGATTTAATAGAGGGAGCTGAGAGATATTGTCCCTGACAAATGGAGAATCTGTGAAACAGCCCAACATCGTCTTCAGAAACAACAATCAGTGTGGAAGTGTCCCTGAACTGTTTTTTTAAACTGTGATAGCAATGGCCAACTATCCTCAAGTCTTTCACGTAGCTGTTGTTGTCAGAAAGCACATGCTGCTGCTTTATGGATTGTTCGAGGTAAATTGCAGGGCATGTTTTTATAGGAGTTAAGTGTTTTGATGAGGACCTTACTACGATGTGTGCGTGTCTCAGCAGATGTAACCACAGTGTTCAAAGTCTACGCTGGTGGACCACAATGACGTCCATTAAACCCCATTACAGATTGCAATGTCTCATTTTGTATGTTTGTTTTCTTGGCTTTTAAAAAAGCTAATTTTAAAATGGCTTTCATTCACTGTTTTATTTTAAAAAAGGTTCTTTTTGTATTGCCATTGGGACTAATGTTTTTGGTGCCGGTTTTACTTGAAAAGATTATTTTCTGTTTTGTTATGCTATTGTTAACCAGTTTAAGGTGTATGTGTTTGTTTTCTAGCAGATGGAATGTAAAGGGACATCTGCGGCATATAGTAGAAATGCTCCAGAAATCACAGCATCAACGCGTTACAGGTATTTTAACAATAAGGGATCACTTAGTAACACTATAAAAACAAGTTTCAGAACAGAATGTCTAAAACATTTAAATATGATCCATTGGCACAATAACTAATGATAATACTAAAAAATATTTTAAATAAGTAGCCACAGTAGCTGTGGTTTAGTTTTCACTTTACCATTAAAATAAAAATAGGAATCCAGCATGTTTGTAAAACAAATAATATTTTATTTAAATGTGACACTCTGAGTATTTCCATTAGGTTGCTAATAAATATTTTTGTCTTTCAGGAAAGACCATCAAAAGGAAAATTACCAGGTATGTTTAGTTGTGTAATGTTGTGTAATGCTCTTTCATATTTTGTCACGTTTCTCGCATACTTTTGCTTGTTCCTGCTTTGTATCTTGGGTTTCATTTGAGAACGTTTCACAGCGACTTTTTTAATATTTAGTCATGATGTGCTCCTTTGATAACAAGCTCTTGTTTGTTTTAAAGAAAATGTTGACATACAGCATACTTGAGGTGCTCATTACTGATAAAAAGCCACCTGTAGGAGTCATTCATCTAAACAAATGTATGTGAATCGTGTGACTTTCATTTTACCAACATCATTCTTGGTTTGGTTAAGGTGTTTGGATAAGGGCTGATTTGATCAGTGTTGATGTTGACATGCGTATTTAGATCTTTGGAGCTATAACCTACATTCCACATCATTTGAATAGATAAACATCTGATATGTATCCAAGTTGTCTGTTGGATATACATTCTGGATTTGGTGGACCATCACCTACCCTAAACCCCTGCTGTCGTTCCATCTGTTATCGGGCACAGTGTGATGTCATCCTTCCAACAGACCAGAAACATTCTGTGTTAGTGGTCTACCTGCATGTGTTTAGAGCTAAGCAAGGGTTGATATACACTGCGTATGTTAAACGTATTTAGGCATTTAGCAGAAGATTTTATCCAAAGCGACTTGTGAAGTGAGAGGAACAATGAAGTAATTAATTAAGAGAAAATAAAATAAGATACATAGTTTATCAGTTGTTAGAGACATACCTGCCAGAAGAGAGAAAAAAATCAAGCATTTTTTGCAGTTTTTTGAATAATAGAGGCTGATTGTATCTGTAGTTGATCGGACAGTTTGTGCACTTTAGAAATTGAAAGTGTGTCATTGCATTAGATAACAAAATGTATAAAAATTATTAAACAAATTTTCCATTGTTTTATCATTTAAACCTAACAAACTGTTTACTGTATGAAATCTTTTGCTTTATGTGTTATAGTGCTGTGTTAAAAAAACATGCAAGTTGGTTGTATTAACATTAATGAATACTTTATTTAACATGAACTTACAATAATCAATGCTTTTTGAGCATTTATTACTTTTCATAATTTTTTTAATTATTAATGTTCATGTTAATTTTAGTGTTTACTAATACAATGTTACAATTCAAATGTATATCTGATAACATTAGGTAATGCACAAGGAACTAACGTGAACATTGTATTTGCATTAACAAACATTAACAAAGATCAATAAATGCTTAAAAACTATATTGCTCATTGTTAGTTAAGGTTAGCTAATGCATTTACTAATGTTAACAAATACAACCTTTGTATAAAGGGTTACCAATATTTTTATCTAATGGAATGATGCACATACAGTACAGTAGCCTTTCCTAATGTAGTAAAATTATATGTTTTGTTAAGGCGCGTTATGTTTATCTGTCATGGTGACGTCACATACTGGACGTGAGTCGCATGTCATGCTTGAGAGCTGCTTCTTAATACGGTCGAACAGTCAGAACATGTTGTACCCAGTTGTGTCACATATGCACAATGCATTGTGGGAAAAGTGTTTCCCGGCTCTTTGATGCTGGCTGCTGATTACAGACGGTTTTCGTGAATGTGTTAAAAGCCACAATCCACTGCGCCTTAGCAGAGCTTTACTTTAGCTTTATCTTTAACTCTAACTCAAACTAAAAGCCTTACTTACACAAATGGTTATAATCAATAATATAAACACTCTTTTTTTTTGTAGTTTTTAGTTTTGAATTTGATAAAAATGGATAATCTGGCATGGTTAGAAGTTAAAAAGAAAATATAGAAAACCATTAGTCTATCAATAATAAATATAGTAGAATAATATTTAAAACCATAACAATTTCAATTTGATTCAATCATGAGTAAGAATGTGACGATGATGATATAAAGATCATTAATCAAACTGTTTACTTTTGATGGCCTTTGATTGAAAGATTTGATATGTTTCTGGGCCAAGCATCATGTGAAGGGTGTAAATCTGCTGAAGTCTGTTGATCTAAGTCAAATGACTACAATTGCTTGGCTTATCAGATCTTAACTTGTTTACGTCATGGTTCCACCGTAAGCCTGTGGGTGTTAAATATACATTAGGATTCTGTGCATACATTACTGTAAGCATGTCCTTAGTGGTCTCTGATGTACAAACAGCTGTTAAATTCCTGGATTTGATCAGTTTTTCTTAAGTCATGCTTTAGCTGAAATATGAGTGTTAAATGAGACTTATTGTGAATAAAAATTACAGGTAAATCTAACATTTTTGGGAAAATGAATGAATTCAGTGAGAGTATTTAGTAAACTTAAAGTGTAAAAATGTGTTTTAAGCCGTTTTTATTAGTGTAATCTGGCCTTTCTTTTGATGTTGTGCTCTTTTTCATGTTAGTTTCTATTAGGATTATTTCAGTGCCAAAGTAGATCATAACATACAGGATTATGGGAAGTCTAGGTGTCAGTTTCTCATTCCACGACTGTATGCCGTCTCCTTATCTCCTATGCTGGTAATAAATGCCACGGCTCTTGGCAAGGGAATTGTACACAAACCAGTCAATCGTACATTACAAAGTCTCTTTTCCCTTATTTGGATCCTTGAAATATCAAACAAACATTTATAGTGCATGATAAGAGACCCTATCACCGTTGACAAAAATCACCAGCCCACGAATAGCACGTCTGCAATGACACAAGTGTTTTTTAAATCCAGTTGCATTAGCTGTAATGACAGTTAAAACTCATGCGGTCAGACTGCATGGATAATAGCAGGACTTTTGTCATACTCTCAGTAATGTAGGGCGTTTAGGGGGGTGGAAGAAACCTCCCCTGGTTTGATCTGGTCTATAAATAAACTCTGTCCCACGCCTGAGTGCCGGAAGTGTCCAAGTTGTCCAATTTGACATCTGCACCCTTCACGATTGGGACAAATAAGTGGGCAAAATAAAAGCACACAGGGCATTGCTAAAATAATAATTTGAAGCTGCATTCTTAATTTTTACAGGCGATCTCAATACCAGAAGGAATAACTGTCTGCGTGCTCGCTGTGTTCCCTCTCTGTTCTTCTTGCCCCTCCCCTCCCCTCTCTCTCTCTCTCTCTCTCTCTCTCTCTCTCTCTCTCTCTCTCTCTCTCTCTCTCTCTCTCTCTCTCTCTCTCTCTCTCTCTCTCTCTCTCTCTCTCTCTCTCTCTCTCTCTCTCTCTCTCTCTCTCTCTCTCATGCTCGGCTGGTTTCTCAGCTACTGAGACAAACAGCTGCAGAGAGGCGGGGGTAGAAAAAAATAAATAAAAAACAAACCACACCCACCTTGAAAAAAACAGGGTGGCTTTTACAGCCAATCAGCAGGCAGGGGTTTGTCCTGTAGCTCCGCCCCCTGCATCCTCCCAGCCTGTAAGTAGACAGGGGCAGGCGCAGGCAGGGTATTGCTCAACTTAAGAAGCGCACAGCCCCCACTCGGGTGTAGTTTGGTGTTTATCCTGCATTCTCTCCCCTGCTATAGACGCCTGCCATGAAGATCCAAGAGGCTCTCTGTGGCGCAGAGCCGTGCGACGATGTGCCGCGCCTGGACTTGTCTGCTCTGACGGAGGACAACAGCTGGACGGGTCAGTTTTTTTTACATTTCTTTCTCACTTTGTATTTCCCTGTCTCTCGCTCACATTCTGCACATGGGCGGCTGCTGCGAGCCTGGCTCGCCCCCAGCGTGTCCTCATGCTTGTGCAGAAGTAGATCTTATTAAGTCACTTTACAGAAAGGAAGGGGATTAGGGCTGTGTGTTTTCCACTTCGTGTTATGCATACTGCTTTACGGTTGGCCTGGAGAGATTATTGCAGTGCAACAGCTTGGTGCTGTTATGATGTTTAATGCATTTTTTGTGTGCATGGTTGATGAACGTGTAAATAGTGGTTAGGTCGTGTTTGCTGGAGCCACAGCCTGGTGTCTCTTTAACCCCTTGAGAAGTGTTGATTCGGATTCACATGAGATTTGTCGGGTTTGATCTGGATCTGTTTGTGGTTTCTGCACGTTGTCTTTCTCAACTTCCTTTTGGCCATGAACCTGTGTTTGTAAACACAAAAAGTATCAAATCAAATCTTAGATTTATTTTCATTTAGTTTATTTATTATATTTTTGTAGATTCTTATTAAATATAAAATATTAAATGTGAATTAAATATTAAACACATTTCGTTAAATATTAATGAAATAAAATATTAAATAATCTAAACAAACTTTGTTGAACAGATTCACAAGATATACAGATATATCTGCCACTTCTCTGTAAGTCTTTTAAGTATTTTTTATTATCCAGACTTTGCATTTGTTTAGGTTGATGGAATAGGGCAAGCCTAGCAACAAGCAGCCCTTTCGGCTCGTGGACGACAGTATAGTCATAGCAACAGAGGACTGAAACAGGAGGAGGTGAAATTCAGAAGTGTGAGAGCTGTTGCTACGTGCACGTCGCTCCTGAGCTTTAAACTTGTCACGGATATCCACAACACGCTCTTATCCTTTTCCTGTTTCTTCAGCATGTGCTAACCATAGACGTGCACAAACACATACAGACACACCCCTTTTTGCCATGACCTTGAAAGTGAAAAAATTGTAAAAATTCGAGCTACACCGTAACCGCAGTTGCTCTGTTTGGAGGGTTGCCATGCTGAGTCACAGTTGCCCTTTAATATAATATAGTGGTAAATGTCTTGGTCACAGACTTGGAGATGCTGTTTTTCTGTGTAGCACACTTGCTCCATAGCGCCCTCTAGTGAGCAGTTATAACTATTGACATAGTTAGTGTGACAAGGAGAATGTCAAAACACAGCCATACAATTTTAAATGGTGACATTCCTGAGAGTGTTTAGGATATTGCTTGAGTTTTGTTTAAAGAGGTGTGACAAGCTGTGTGGATGGATGATGATTATATTTTAGCTGTGGTTGTCAAACCTCACTTTGTGTTCAACAAATGTAGCATATGTTTCTTTAAATACATTTCTTTAAATAGTTTTGCAAAAGTATGCATTGTGAAAAGTGCTATACGAATAAACGTATTCAAAGCTGCAAGTAGTAACTTTTTTTAGTTAAAAATAATTTGAGCTAGTACATAAAAAAATCAGTTTTCAAATCCATATCCTTGCATTCGCCATGATTTGAAGTAAGCATTATAATAATGATTAATAAGTTAGGCTGTTGATTACAATTAATTTTGCAGTAAATATCAGTTGGGTGTCATTTGAAATTGCAGGTTACTTTATTTACCTAAAAGGATATTTTACCCAAAAATAAAAATTCTGTCATCATTTATTCACCCTCAAGTCATTTAAATCCTGTATATGACTTTTTCTTTAGTGTAACAAAAAAGAAGATAGAAAGTAATACAGGTTTGGAGTGACAGAAGAGGGAATAAATAATGAAAGAATTTTTGGGTGAACTATCCCTTTAAATTGTTTTAAACAGAGATGGAGTCAAAAGTTACAAATTGCGGCTTTAAAATTGAATAGATGTAAGTAAATTTCATAGTGTGTGTTAGTCATCCACTACATATCCCAGTAATTATGTTTGTCATGTGAACCTAATTCCCGATAATATAATCACACATAATATGATCTGTTTTGGTACAGTGTGTGCTGTGAAACGCTCTGTACTATTACAGTTGTATACCCATGAAGTTGTTTTATCACAAATAAAATGGTTTAAATAGAAAGTTCATGTGACTCTGGAATACAAAAACAAGTTAAAAACAAGCCGTATCTCCAGCATATGGGAGTGTATGTGTATATGCGCTTGGCACAGTAAAGTAACATTGAGCTGTCAGACCTTTGTCCCAGTGCGACCGGTGCCAAAACACCTTGTGCCGAGCCATGTGGTGATGTGATTGATCCACGATCTAAACCGACGTAATCTATCTCTCCGTCGCTCACGACACACCATTTTCTAAGGCTCTTCTCAGACTAGACCTCTGTTTTTCTGTTTCTACAGATTCTCATTTCTTTACCGCCCCGTTCCTTGACTTTAAAAGCCTTTTCCAGCAGATTTACAATGAGGGTAAGGGCTGAGATCTTTTGTTAAAAACAACATGATAACCAACAGTCTCATCTCTCAGTGACCTTTAAACGCTGCATGGAAATCCCATAAACACGCCAAACTGGCATGTGCCCACCCCGCATCTAACCTCTCGCAGCAATGTATGACTTTATTTATGTTCGCAATAATCTCATACCCTGGGACTTTCATTTAGATGTGTTCTTCCCGCTCAACAAAATGGGCCCTGAAGCGCTGGGAATGATTGTAACAGAATTGTTTGCATTTTGAAAAGCATGCTGGGATGTTTGTGTGAATAAATGCGTATGCATGTATTTCAGAGATGCACTTGATCCACACAATTTATAACATGCATAAAGTAGTTTAGTGTTCCTTGTATTGTTAGTAAATTGATAAAAAAGGTCACCACACACTTTGTTTTATTGCTTGTCCTTATGTGCACTGGTGTGAGCAAACATTATAAGAGTTACTATAAGACGTTTGTACCTGTACTCCAGTGCTGTAAACATGGAAATATCAACTTTATCAGATCAGATAAGATCGAATTTTTTATATATGCATGCCAAGTTTCACAGGCCAATTTGGATTCATTTTTTACCGCCACATTCCTTGACATACATCATTAAATGTGACCTTATGTTTAGGTCACAAACGAAAGTTTGATAGCATCGCTATAGTAAATAAACAGAAAAGTCACCATGTCCTAACACTGATGTTTACTTAACATTTGGCACTGTTTGATACTGTACTTGGTCTTTAAGGGGAACTTAGTCACCGGTATATTATAAATGTAGAATATACAAATAAAAAGTACACATGTATTGTGTGTTTAACAAAGGCGATCGTGACCATTTTCTACTTCTGTCCACAAATGAACCAAATATCGGTATCGGCAAAGCTCAAAAACCTAAAAATAGGAAATCAACCTGGTTAAAGTTTTGGTTATGACTGTATATTAATACAGATTGAAATGATCTCGTGGACGTCCTGTTGCCTGTTTGGTGTGATTTAAACATTTGTCTGAGACCTTCTTTCTAATTTCGTATGTAGTCGTCAACTCGCGTGTATTAATGTACGTTAACAGATCCAGTTCCTGCCTACTCATCATGGCATAGAGAAAGTATGGACTGCGAGGAAGCTCATCTCTCACCGCCCGCCGGCGGAAAGCTGATTCGCCAGCTCCTGGAGGAGGACAGCGACCCCATGGTCTCGCCGCGGTTTTACGCTTACGGTGACAGCCAGCAATATCTGGACGACACGGAGGTTCCGCCATCTCCGCCCAATGCCCACTCCTTTATCAGGTACAAATGAGTAAAATATTTTTAGTGTGAAAAATAAAATGCATTTTTTAAATTGAAATCTTATTTTGCAACATATTTTATAATGAAATCTTATTTTGCAACATATTTTATATTTAGTAGGAGGAGGAGCTCTTCGTTAGGTTCCTGCGATGATGATCGGGAAGAGCTCACCTCGGCACAGCTTTCAAAGCGGATCCACGTCCTCAAAAAGAAGATCCGCAGATTTGAGGAAAGGTTTGAGGAGGAACGCAAGTACAGGGTGAGCCAGAAATGCTTCAAATGATAACAAAACAAGATGGATGGTCCGTTAAAAATGTATTAAGTGTAGCGTTTCTCCACAGCCTTCACACGGCGATAAAGCCGGCAATCCGGAGGTCCTGCGATGGATGAATGAACTTGCCAAGCTGCGTAAAGACTTAAAAGGTACGAATTTAAATCCTCTGAAAGACATTGTAACTATGTTAATCTGTCCCTTACTATATTTTGTTCATCGAAAAGCAACTAAATGTCTTAAATGTAATGTATCAGTAGCTGATTAAAGATTTCTTTAAAAATGGCTCTGGCTTTCCATCACAGATCACAAGTTGTTAAAGTCAGAGGAGGATTTGACGCCTCTTCCCCGGCAGCGCAGTAACACTCTTCCCAAGAGTTTCGGGTCACAGCTGGAGAAGAAAACCCCCGAGACCAAAGCCCCCAAACCCGCTGTGGAAAGTACACTGGAGACCTGTCATGAACAAGCTGCAGGAGAAACGCACGGAGGCGGGCCGACCAGAAGAAATAAAAGTGAGTTTAGATCTTCTTTTTTTATTTTACATTTTAGTACATTTTTATTTTATTAATTTTAGGTGTTTTATAAATAAAAACAACATTAACATTTTTCAATCATTTTTTTTGTTATTGTTATATGTATATTGTTATCTTGAGTTTTATATTTCCATTAAGATATAGTTTGTCATAATTAGATTAGAATTGAACTATGAAATATTAAAGGAATAGTAAAATAACCACTTGTGGAAAGGTGACAGTTAACATGGTGATTACAAAATATTTTGCTCAAACAATTCCGATTGTCAATAGACTTTAAAACTGAGCACACTTGTTATTTGACCGATGTCACCATTAATGCCAGATATCACCCTACATGTCTGATATTTTGGTCTTTATGTATTAAACGTATACTGTAATGTCTCTTCAGGATATGACCCGTGAGCAGATCGCAGCAGAGAAGGTCGCTCTTCAGAAAGCTCTTCTGTATTACGAGAGTATCCACGGAAGACCTGTAAGTTTGACAATTCGAGAAAAGTCCTCAAGTAGAAAAAACACAACTGCAGTGATGTAACTTCCTCTTCGTCACTTTCTTTAAAAGGTCACCAAGAATGAAAGACAGGTCATGAAGTCACTTTACGACCGGTACCGTCTCGTGAAACAGATCCTGTGTCGAGCGTCAACCATTCCAGTCATTGTAAGTTCTGTTGTATCCGTTTCCTTCCTTCATCCTGAATAATTCACTTAAAGGCTCGCTAGCCATTACTTAAACTTCATTCTTCAACTAAACCCTATACGGTATTAGTGGATGAAATGGCATTAGCAGTCGCACAATATGTGCATTTAGCTGCAGTTGATGATGGGGTTTGTTAGCGCCGCTAAGCCTGTTTTTAACAAAAGCTCAAGATTGGTCATATCCTGTAGATGGATATTTGCAATAGCATTTCTTATAATTCCTTTCTAAAAGCATTTCTCAGAACAGGAAGCAGTTTAATAGGATTTTTTTTGTGGTAGTACATATAAATACATTCAAATATGACTTTTTAATGATTTATGCAACAAAATGTGTATGTTTCTTATTGCCCCCTCTCAAAGAAAACCTGGTTTAAAAGAGTACAATCAGCTTCTACACATATAAACATACGCCTGAAACGTGGTTGAAGCCAATATAAAAAGCCCTGCAGCGATTATTAAGAGTTGGGTTGATCTGAGAGTTGTAACTTGATTATTAACACCCATCACAGGGCTCGCCCTCCAGCAAGCGCAGAGGTCCCCTGCTGCAGCCCATAATCGAGGGTGTACCAGCCCTGTTCTTCAGCGACACTAAGGTGAAGAGAGCTGTTAACTCTCAACCAATCAGTTATACGGCTGACCCCATCCTTACCAAACCACCCCAACCCGGTTTCCTCAATTAACCGAATCATGAACGCAGCCTGTTGATTCTTGTGTGACCTGTTGGATACCCACAGCAAATCAGTAACCGCATGGGCACATATTGGAAGTTGCTTTTGGTTGTACTAACACAGCGGCTAATTCGCAGTGGTTTCTGTGTGCGACTGTGTTGATTTTGGGAACGTCTACGTTGATGCTTTAAACACGGTGGAGTTAAGCTGGATGTGAACTAACATCACCATCTGCTCTTTTTCAGGAGGAGGAAGAGGGCTCGGACGACGATAACGACAGCAGGACGCAGTTCACGGTCACCGTTAAGCCGGAGCTGAGCATGCTGGGATTGCTCGACCAGCTGGACGAGGACACAGACGGCTTTATCTCGCCTGTTGATGAACTATCACCGTCTAAGAACACCATGGATATGAGACTGTCTAATTTACATGCTGCTACTATGTAAGTGCTACTAAAATTGCTTCACCTTTTGAATTCGAGTGAAATCATTACATTTGTCCTATATATTTGCAACATTTTCAATCAAATCTGTGGATTGTGTAGTGCATGAGCACCCGTACAGACTTGCATTCATATGTAATGTGGATGAACTGTGTTTGACTCCAAAACGTGCTATAAGAATTGTTGAGTAATAGGGAGCAAACAGTCATTGTTTTCATTGTCACCGTAGTGTGCAGAAAGAATCTAAAACTTTCTACCCAAACACACAGGCAGGAACTGGTGGAGCAGCTTCAGGAAGCACGTGAGGAGAAAAAAAGAATCCGCCAGAACCTTCGAGAGTTTGAGGAGCAGTTCTTCAAGCAGAACGGCAGGTAAAGCCAAACCTTCAACGTCTCAAGACTTCTTCAATTTTTGTTAGCTCGACTCACAAATAATAAAACAAATAATCTCAAACCCATTTGTTGTTTCCATAGAAATGTGCAGAAGGAAGATCGCTCACCATTGGCTGGCGAATACAACGAATACAAGCACATAAAAGCCAAACTTAGGCTTCTAGAGGTGCTTATAAGTAAAAGAGACTCCTCCAAATTCATCTAGTGCTCAAACCAGCACTTCACTAGCCAAACACGGACCAGAAATTGCTATCAGAAGCATGACAGCATGTACAGTGACAATCTCATTTGATTTATAGCTATATTACAGGCATGTTTGGATGTCAGTACAGCCTGTTTCACCAACAGTAGATCTGCAGTGGTGTTTGTTCCTCTGCGCAACGAAAAAGACTTTTGGTTTCTGCTTCGGTGAATAAAGATTGCTACAAGATTTTCGGTTTTGAAGCCCAGATGAATGTTTGTGTTATATTATGCGACAAATCTTAATATTGCTGTAATATAGTTTCCTTAATCAGACAGAAGCTTTGAAGAACAATAATTGTGTCTTAAATAGTCTATGTAAATACTTTGAAAAACATTGAAGGCGACGAGAGACGTTTGGAAGGAAGGTTCTCTGTATATTTTTACTGACCTGGTGCCATATTTCCTGCAAATAGTTTTATTTTCAAAATTATTGTTTCTGAGAAAATGCATCGTTTGAACCCGTTCATAATCATTTTGACACTGATGCTGTAAACCATCAACTAAGCTAGAATGAACATGCAATGAGTTGAAGAAAAAAGTGGATTTAAAAACATTATCATGCTATAATGGTAAAGAAACTCACAAACTGTGGTACTAATAAGCAAATACAAATGAGTTCATTTGTATCATTAAATAATCCCCAGTTTCTAACTGGTCTTGACATTTTCACTGTTTAACAGTGATGTGGGTTAATAAAATCCCCTTTAGAAGAGTATGCGTGTGTAGTTACGGCTTGACAAAAGGCCGTACGTGCAGTTTATTCTTGGTAGATGTAGATCCAAACCGAGTAAGCTCGTAACCCTTTTCTCTTATTCTCCAGATTGGAAGCTTGTAGTGTGATCTTTATTTTTACAGAACGTAATAACACTGATGGATATAAATGAATACTGCGTGTACATTTTAGTACATGATTGTATTTGTATTTTGTACATATGAAATAAAACTATTTTTTCTGACCTTTTGTTTTGTATTAATTTCACTTCCTGTGATATTTCAAGTATTATCTGATTTGTGAAACAAGTGCAACATGGTGAGGCGAAATTATAATTTTATTGTTCTGGAAAAAAATAGATCAAACGATATATTCCATTTGAAAGCTATAAAAGTAAATAAACTTTACTGAAATAACAAATGCATCAGTAGCCACTAAGAAGCCCTTGTTCGCATACGTTGACAGAAAGGAACACGTTGGATAGAAACACTTCTGTGTGACTTTCCATCATACGACAAACACATCTCATGCAGCTAGATGCAAAACTCCAAAGACCACAGTAAACACATCACTGAGGTCCTTTACAAACAGGTTTCATTCTCTGTGTCATAATAAACCAAGAACAAGCAAAGATCAAACCAACAGCCACACAGAAAGACAATGTTTACAGAAATGTCAAACAAAACTGACGGATTAAATGTAAAAATAGCGCAACTGTACTGGACTATTCACATTTGTTGGATTAAAATGCAATTAAAATCCCATTATTAGCACGCTTATGTCAACCAGTAGTTATTGCTGATTTCACTTCCCAAACCAAAACAATCTATGAAAAACCGCACATTCTGTCCTTACCCAATGAATGCATTAGATTTTTTAAAAAGCAGCGTTTCACCTGGACATGGCACAGCATGCCCGTCAATAATAAGAGACATTTTGCATTGATTCACTAATGTACCGCAAAGAAAAAACTGTAAGAATGGATTTACATAACCTGTCCAATTTATGCACAAACCGACAAAGTTAAGGTAAGAACAAATGGGATTATTAAAACCCTTGAGTATTTTGGATTTAAAACTGTTCATCTGGTGTTGTGTGCTGATGGGTTTCCATTCTGTTTCCTGTCTTGATCTCAAACGAGCGCCCAAGACAAAGGTGAATTTGTTTCCAGAAGTCAAAATAACTTGACTAAATTGGTTTAGACAACAAAGCAAACCTGACTCGAAAACATCAAATATATTTAAAAATATATATAAAGAAAGTGAAATATTTATTTTGCCGAGTACACCATCCTAATCGTCATTTATTATTTAAAAAATAGAAACTTTGATAACCCCCCTCCCTCCAAACAAAGTGAAAGCAAACTGTGCACATAAACGTAACCGAATCAGCGAGACACTCTGTAAAAATAGGAAAATAACAGTTTTACTTGTATTATATTCAGTTTGTGCTCATCTGCGGTAAATACAAGAGCAGCATTTATTTATTAAGGATTAAAGTGCAGTTCCAGCATATGGCAAGCGATCAAGGATGACCTCCAGACCGTCGCAGCTCGTCCCCCAGTCCAGTTCAGACCAGACTGAATCCCTCGTACTGTTCCACGGCCTGCGTGAGCCGGTGACGCAGAGTCTCTTTGGTCCGGTAGCAGGGCATATCCAGCATATTATAGCAGGTGTGAGCCACGGGCAGGTAGTGCTCTTCAGCGGCGGTCGACTGGATGACTATACGGAGACTAGACATGCCGTGGATGGGTATGCGGTCACTGCCGGTCAGGAACACTGGGGGAAGACAAAGAGAACAGATTCAGAGTTGGTTTGTGAAGAGTAAAGACTAAACATACCAGACAATCAATATCACAAGCATTTAAACATATTTCGTCTCTTAATTATTGCAATAATACAGTGTAGTTTATATTTGATTTATTTTTCATAATTACATCATTTGTATATATCAACTCTAGGTATGTACTGCTGCTTGTGAAACTGTGAAAAGCGCCACAGTACATTGTACTTACATAAGAACTGCTTTTTTTTCTCTAGTGGAAACTCATGAAACACCTCCCAAAACATTCGGACCGTTGGGTGGGAAGCAGAGAACTCGCCCTTGTATGTGGCATTCTGAGAATAAAACAATTTTTTCTTTAACAAGGTTTTTAAACACTCACCAATAAGAATCAAAGTTTAGGAAAACTGGTTGTCATTTGTTTGTTTGTTTTCAACCAATCACAACTTTTGTTTAGAAGGTGCTTCAAACAAACACTTTTAAAGTTAAACCTCGACTCACCTTTTCCATCTCCTCCCAGTTGTAGTTGTTATTGCCGACCACCATGGCCATGAGTTCGGAGGGCTGGAAGAGAGAGAGAATCTCTCCCCCGCAGACCTTGAGGAAACCGCTGGAGAAGGCAGAATACTGCTCCTGTACCGAGTCATTAAACACGTACTGCAGATACGCCTGAACAAACTCCTTCCTGAAAAACAAACAAACACACAAATATACATACATTATTTTAATTGTAAGGTATTAACATCTTAGTAGCATTTGAATTTAATTTGAATGTAAATAAATCATTGTATTACAGATTTGAAGATGCATTGAAGTACATGACCAAAAGTATTTGGAGAGCCCTATTCAAATCTTGACACAACTGCACACAATGGCTTTCTAGGGAAATGCTTCCAAAATCCTAAAATCATGTCTGAATGAAAAACATGAAACTTGCAAATCCCAGTTGCAACATCTAGTTAAAATCCTTCCCAGAAAAATGTAAGCCGCTATAGCAGCAAAGAGACGGGATAAAACCCATGGGTTTAAAATGATCTTTACATTTATTTAGCCATGCAGTGTTTATTAAGACCTTTCACACAATATAGTTACTAACCGTAAACAGGGTTATACTTACCGTGGCAAATGTAATCCAGTGCACATATTCATATTCACACAAACACACAGATTAAATAAAGCATGTGAATTAAGACGGACCAGGACAAACACCTGTAATCTCAGATCAGATGGCAAAGTCAGGCTGGCTGGAGAACATGATCTCTGTGTGTGGCTTTACTTAGGGTTAGGGATTTTGGGTGAAACGTTGAGAATGTGTTGATCTAATGCTAGTATGTGGCATTGGCACATGCAAATCACACAAACACATTCAAACACTTCTGAAGTACAACTAAGTTTTTTGTCTCATCTGTTTCTGCAGCCTCTGATATTTTGTAATTCCATCCCCTTCCATGCACTCCACACACGCACACGTGCGAGCAGTGAAATATGGGTGAAAGGGACATCATGACATCTCTTTCAAGTTCAAGTTCAAGTTTATTTGTATAGCGCTGTAACAACGTAGCACTGTTTCAAAGCAGCTTTACAGCAGAATAAACAGAATGACAAGCAGGGAAATATAAAAGCTAATTTAATAACTAATATCTAATATCAGCTCAGTCTCCTAGTGAGCACTCCAACACGGCGACGGTGGCAAGGAACCCAAACTCCAGCTGTTGACTCAAAGAAACACACACACACACACACAATACAGCAGAGAAACGCACCTGTTTGTTTTGTCCACAACGATCGTCTTTCCTCCCTGCACCAGCTCTTTAACCTCCGTTATCCCATAATACTCTCTTGTAATCTGTGGAAACAGTTTTGGAACATTCTATGGAAGAAATCTAAATTACATTTTCAATCACAACAAGTCAGAAGCACATGTCTGGAGAAGTGTTGAATTCATACACTTGTACGTACAAATTTATACACTTGGCTAATACTCAACTTTAAACTTTTTATTGTTTAATTTTGCTCAATATTGTTTACAATATCATTCATAAAATAATTTTTAAAATAATTTAAATACAAATAATAATTAAAAAATTAAATAAGTAAATAAAATAAGTAGAATATAAAAATAATATTTCAATAAAAGATCTTTTAAAAACAAAAATTGAAATAAAAAATAATTTAATTGTAAAAAATAATAATTAAAAAAAAAATTAAATTAGATAGATAGATAGACAGATTTACACAATTTTACGAAATTTTGTAAATGCTTTACATGTTCATAACTATCAAAATCTTTATGAGATACAAAATATCTCATAAAGAAGTTAAAAGTGATATTTTTCCAGTTTTGGTAACTTACTGTAAAGTTCAGACAGAAGGTCTCCTCAACATCACCCTCAAAGTCCAGCAACTGCTGAAGACTCCTGCAGAGGATTTAAAGGAAACATTGTGTGTTACTTTGTGTTTTGCAGAAGAAATTAAGTCATATAAGTTTGAAACACTGTGAGTAAAATATGACAGAAAGTTCTACTACTCAATTCGACTACTTAAATGTACTTTTTCATGATGCCAGACATTATCATCATCTCTTTAAACCTCTTGAGTCATGGACATTAATTGTCTGTCTCATGTGTAATCACAGCTGAGAGCTCACCAGCTGCAGGATATAAAACCAAAGCCCAGGATTACCAGCACAGGGACACGTCACTCACATCATCTCCTACTAATAACAAATGACAGATTTTTCCCGTGACATTATAAACCAGATATATAATCCAGGATAGGTTTGTAGTGCCCTTATGAAATAATCCGCAATTCTCTCATAATTTATTTCCTCATGCCATCCCAGCTGTATATCACTTCCTTTTCTTTAGTTAAATACAAATAAAGTATTTTTATAAAAAAATATATAATTTACTTTATATACATATATAGGTGACAAAAAGAAATTCAAACGACTCCAGTGGGTTAGTAAATGTCTGGTGAAGGGAAATGAAACATTTGTTAAGGATTTCTTGTCTCTGCACATTTCTAATTAACCATTTTAAAATCTTCCAGTAAGTAGTAATTGCCAAAACTTGGAAAAGAAATCTGCTTTAATAAGGTAAAGTTGAACTATATGAACTATAAAGAACAGCCTTTCTTTGGCTGCCACCAAAAGAAAACACGATTACAGACTTGAACTGGCCATCAAATGTGCTTTCGATTCTCTCCGTCTGCAACCAATTAGCGGCTCACAAACCCAGACACTTCAAAAAAGCTTTTTGGGTGGCTTTTAATTAACGTTACATAAAAACAACTTGTTTATGTAATGCCGAGGCAAAGGGCACAAAATGGAGATGAAACCGTTTAAAAAGGTTCCTCTTGACTAGTCTGTGCAGCCTGTTTATAACGTCGATTTCCCAGTAAAGCCTCAGGGGTCAGAGAAACTCGATTGATTTCATTTAACAAGGTCTGTGATATTGTGCTTCATAGTGTCTGAATGTGGGAGGTCTGGCTGATTCGATTAGGAAACGAGGAGCTAACAAGATACACGTTTAGATACAGACTGTTTCTAAAGCAAAGAAAGATCTTCCTCAAAGCCTTACAAGCTTTTCTGATTGAACATGGCTTTTTCATGGGTTTGATTCTTATGAAATGCACATACTGATAAAAATGTAAACCCTAAATGCATAGACGCATTATTACACATATTGCGATACAAAAAATGCTTAAATTGTATTGTAGAGATTTGGAGATTGTTTTACGATATGTCTGTTTAATTGTATTGATTGAGCTGCCAATTTTTTGTATTTCTATTTTTTAATAATTTTTTAATTTTATATTTTTTTAAATTCTGTTTTATTTTTTCCAGATCAATTAAACATTTTAATTAATCGCATACAGAAGGTTTGATAAAACCTTGGATGTTGTCAGTTCTTTAACAAAATAACAAATGTTATGTTTGGAAAAAATCATTTGTATTTTAGCTTTATTTTTTTTATACTGTGTTTAAAATTTAATTTCGTGATACCATCATAATTGTTTATCTCACTGTATCGTATGGTGAGATGAGTGTATTGTTTTACTCAGGCAACACATTTGGCAACACAATTGCTGGGTTTCGAATCCATGACCTTGGCGCTGCTGGCACCATTATCTACCAGATGACCTAAATGACAACGACAACTATCAGGTGATAGCAGCATTGTATATTTACCTGCCCTCTGTAGGAGAAAGTTCTTTCAGGTCGTCAAGCGTCGATAAAACATTCAGAAGCTTCTTATAGAGCACCAGAGGAAAGTGAAGGTCCACCACAGTAGAGTTATAGATGGCCAGACCACAAATAATCCCAATCAAGTGGAACCAATTGTGCTCCACAAAACACTGTAATGTAAATAAATCATATCATCAAGTATCTTTTATTCAAAAGCATTTTACATCAGAATCCACTCGCAAAACATTCACTTTTCTCAGTTTACTTTAACTTTCTCTTTTCTATTTATCTGCCGATCGGAAAACCCATATGAAATTGCATCACATCTGACATTTTGTAAACATCACGCCATAAAGCAATCCAGCAGAATAATCAGGTTTACAGTAAAAACAGCTGAGCTGGACTAAATGTTTTTAAAAACCCCGGCTACATAATATTATCTGTTTATAGTCTCGATTCACGTTGACGTTAGTAATAGGTCATACAAACTATCTGTATCAAAGAATGAATCATTGTTTTTCAAAGATGATCTGTATCATCTAATAACTGTAATAATGTTAACCAGCGGCTAAAATCACTGCATGCATCAGATGCGGATGTGAAAACTGAAGCCTAACAACTCACTTTATCAGAGAACCAGAGCAGATTGGAGTCCAAGTACTGTGTGAACATGCCGTAGATCGGATCCATCAGCTCTTTCAGGAGGAGCAAGAAGAATTCTTTGGTGACTCCACCGGCGTCTACTGCTTCTTCTCCATCAAAGATAACCTGTAACCATAAATGACAGCTTTCAAAAATCACAAGCTCCAATCTGATTGGTCAGCTTCTTTCTGGAGTTTGTTTATAAGGGACCAGCTGTTACACTGATCAGAACAAACCTTGAGCGGTTTCTTCAGGTCGATGTCATTGTAGACGGTGAGCTCCCGCAGAGCGTCGCTGACTAAGTGGTTCCTGCGTACGTGGAGCACAAGAAAAGGGTTCCTGGCCAGCAGAGGTTCCATGGTCAACAGCATGAAGACGTTGTGCAAGTTAGCGCCGCTTACCGCCATCTAAACAATCACAAATCAAAACTCAATGACTAATGGAGAGGGTCATTGTTTTTGTAGTATACTTCTTAAAGTTGACAAACTGTTAGTATTTAGGCTAAACGATAAATGACCTCATTTCCTGTTTAGAAGTTTGTACAAGATTATAATAAAAATCATGATTTTTTTCTTGCTGTAATGGGTATTTACACACAAAAAAGCCTTGCAATGTGTCCTACCCAAACATCCTCTTTTTATAGGAAAGTGAAAACCACTTTGTTTATGATAACTGTCACTGCATATAATGAGTATACACATGAAAATGCACTATCCAAACTAAACTAAAATGTAAAGTTTTTACATTTTATACTTTTATTTTTAACTTATTTTTAAAAATAACAATAACATTATATTTTATTAATTTGTCTTACTTTTTTTGTTTTGAAAATTTTTCAAATATTTATTCTTGAGTCTTAGACCTCTCCATCAATATACAGTTTGTCATGACTTCATTAATAAAGTACGAGACCAAATCAGAATGTAACCCAGGTTGATTTTTATTACCTGCATCTGGAGCTCAGCATCTGTCTGCAGTACGGTTGTCTTGGCTTTAGCGTTCAATAAGAACGGATAGGCACATAATGTGACAGAACTCTGGGAAACAAGATGCACATGATCAAACAGAGACCATCACGACTGTGAGAACAAGCTAAAATTAAAGCACGTACCTGCACGGAGGGTATCGCATTTTCTGTAAGAGAAAAATAATCACGCGTTACTGTTGCGCTTAAAATCATTTGTACTTCTCAGTTTCCGATAAGTATACGTACGATATCGGTTTTACGCAGAAACCATTTGAGGTAGTCTTCCTGGATGTCTACCAGGCTGGTGATGTCAGGGATGTAGAAGTGGTTGTACTCCACACGATGGGCTTTCAGGTTGACCTATGGCAAAATGACAATTTAGCATTTAATAATGCATTAAAAAACAATGTACTGAGTAAAGTATGACTTATGAAATACCTTGTGCAGTTTCTCCAGCAGTCGTAACGCTGCGCTGATGTAGCTCTCCAGAAACACGGGCATCAGGAGCGCTCGACCACCAGCCAACAAAAACACCACGATGCTTTTATACATCTCCACTAACCTGGAGAACACGTCACAATCCACCAGAGACCACCAGTTATCTAAGATGGAAAGACAAGGTCAAAGATAAAGACGACTTTGATGGCATTGCTAAGCAGCAGGACGGGGAGATGATGTCATACCGAGCACTTTGCTGGGGTTGGCGTCCAGTCGGAGAATAGCCATGGCGAGAGGGATGGTGAGTGAGATGTAGTTTTTGGAATCCTGGAGCGCGGGACATTCAGACAGGATCAGGTAGATCCTCATGGCCTCCACGTCAGGAGGAGAGCAGGGCAGCTGAGGAATCAATAAACTCTCGAAGCTCTTAGTAACCTTGAAGAACACATTTCAGAGAAATACCTCAATATTTTTGTTACAGTATATGAATATGATGATATGTCATATAAAATGCTAGACTATTTCTTTCAAATAAAAAATTGCTGGTATATCTTTAAAAATTACACATCATTTTTTCAGAAGTGTGGTCTTGCTATGAGTAAAATAGCTGTCCGGAGGTGTTGCAAACATGGCCATGACAAGTGCACAGACTTCTCTAAAGGGACTTGAAGGGAAAGCTTGTTGGTTGTTTGTGTTGGTTGGTTAAGTACATGATTGCTAGTTTGAATCTGATCTGTGTGGACATTGAAACATACAGACCTGCTCCAGGAGTCTTGAGAAGGCTGGTTTCATGAGGGTCTCAAACAGCAGTCTGACTGCATTAAAGTCAATTCCTGGGACTTTAGGATTGGTTTTGAAATGACAGTCGTCACTGTTATGGAAACAGAAGACACTGGTTTGAATCTGTAAAGCCATAAAACCTTTGAAGTTTAATACAACTGAAACAATCACCTATTAAGTGAACAGTCGACCCAAAAAATGTTTTTATGTCACATCTAAAAGTAAATGAATTTTGAACTATTTCAAGCAAGCAAACAGAGCACTGGGTCTTATGTCTTATCTGTGTTTCTGAAGGGATAAAGAAGGATCACACTCTGGGCGTCAATACAAATCTTCATGTGCGTAAGTCTGGAGCTGATCTCTACGCCATAGGCCGATGAGACACAACAACACGCACGCTCTCATGTGAGCATATGAGTCTGGGCCAACATGTATAAAACATGCCAAGGCGAGAGGGATGATATATAATCAGCCCCCTCCTGTTCACATACATTACTAGATCTTAAGAGATTATAACCAAAGACTGATTCCATAACAGTTCATTCAAAAGAGTTATGGTTTTATATTGAACTTGGATTTCATTGTTAGGGTTTAATCCAATAAAATTTAAATTTGATTTAATTGATCTGGTTCATTTGAATTTAACTCAATTGTATTCCATTATTTAATTAGATCCAAACTGATCTGATCCCATTTAATTTGATCATGAAGCCAGACGTGTGCTCAGCAGAATTTTAACAAAATCTTCAAAATGCCATATTGCATCAAAGACTCGACCTCCCGCCCCATAATACACAACTGTGAACGCTAGCAAAACCAGTTGCCACTTATGTAATCAGATAATCTCTTGAAATGTCTTTGGCGGCGGCATAGATTACAGCAGCGCAAGATAAAAGCACTGAATTAGGGAGAAGACGTCTTGTTAAGGAAACACAACCATCTAGTCAAGGCTCTGCTTTGCTGGTGTCTACACAGAATTAACATTAATCTGTGGACTACATGACGAGTTTATTTCTTGTTTAAACAGGAATGTAAGTCATGAAGATCTAAACTGCTCACCTTTGGTCCAAGAAGCTGGCATTCCAACATGCGGTCGAGGACAACAGGACTATGATGTCACTAGATGGGAGGGGTCAACAGATAGTAAGTATAGCAAAAGCCAATGCACCTTAAAACACATATTATGTCACTTAATTTTTTGCATTGGAACTGCACTAATGTTCATTTAACGTTGTAAGATGATACAATGTTGAAACATTTGCTAAGCTTTCACTGCATATCAAACATGACGAACTCACTTTGTGATGCTTGAATCACTGTTGTCATGGAGTTTCATCCTCCAGCTGTCCAGACTCTCTGAATTAATCAGCGCAATGCTCTTGGTTGTATTTATAATGCGAAAATCCTCCGGACAACACACGCTCTGTGCAAACACACAAAACACACACTATATAACAACGCACCTTATTTCCTAATTGCTCTGAACAGTAACTAAACAAGAAATAAAATGAAACATCAGTCTTATTTGTCATGCATGTCCATGACACAGAGGTTGCAGCGCCCCCATGTGGACAGCAGTGTGTACTAACCTCCCTTGCTTAAAAACTCATCACAGATAACTCAATAATGTGAGCAGGAACTGTGTATAAACACGGCTAATTCCCCTAAGGAACACAGCGATTTGCATAAACGTATTAAAACACTGTACCGCCAGCTGTGTTGGTAATATTACTGTGAAAAATGGCAGCATTACCTCCTTGTTAGTCAACAAAAGGAAATTGTGATCGCCCCCGCTGTGAATTTTACTGATGGTGAAGCGCTCTCCTTCTGTACAGAGAGAAGAAGTTAAGATTATTTTGCAGTTACGTAACAACTAATTATTTATTTGTACTCAGTTATTCTTCAAGCAATAAGGTTTTATTCAATACTGTCATCCATCATTGTAATCATTTCTCATAGTGACCCGGCTGTCATACAGTATGCACGTACTTGTGTGTGTCTTTCCAGTGCACAGGGGTGGGATGTTGCAGACAGGAAGTGGGCTCTTGGAGTTTCCTCTTATGCCGGTGCCCAGCTGCCCTTGAGTGTTGCAGCCGAACGCGTACAGCAGACCTGTGGAGGGCACGAAGGCCAGGGTGTGGTGCCTGTGACACATACACAGACATGCTGTAAAACTTTATTTCTTTTGAGAGAGATATAGATACACATATAGGGACATATAGATATATAGATATGGAGGGATGGGTAAACAGATCTTACCGTCCACAGGTGATCTGAGACACTTCCGTGCCCATGAGCTCCATCACCCTCCGGGGAAGAGGTTCATTATGTGTGGAGTCGTGACCCAGCTGTCCTCTTGAACCGTTTCCAAATGTGAACAGACCTCCTTCCTAAAGCAAAAATATCACACACTCCAATTCAGCATTGAATTAACATCAGACACACTTTTAAGTATGGAAAATACTTATCAAGCTTTCATACGACAACATCATCACCTTAGTTAATGCAGCCGTATGTTCCTCTCCACAGCTGATGTAGACGACTTTCTGTGACCTCAGGAACTTAATGTGGCAGGGAACAGACCGATCTATGAGATCACACACAGGTGATATGGTGACAGGTGTCTGTTATACAGTCATGCTACAGTTAACATAAAATTCAAGTTCTTTAAAAGTGTGTTAGCAGCTCAGCGTCTGTGTTTTACCTAGCTCATCATTGAGCCCCAGCTGTCCAGCGCTGTTCTTCCCCCAGCCGAACACAGCTCCAGAGAGAGACAGGGCGAAGCTGTGATCTCCTCCAGCGCTGATCTGAGCCAGAGGAATCCCACCCAGAGACTTGAGCGGCTGCGGGGACAAAGTGCTCGGCTCTCCCTTCCCTAAACCCAGCTGACCGCTGGAGTTCTCGCCCCACACGAACACCTGACCATCTGAGGAGAACCGGACCACAATTCATTTGATTGACTTTACGATACTGATATAACGAAGAAACCTGTTCTTACCTTTTGAAAGTGCTATACAATGCTGGTTGCCACACATTACTTGTGAGATTCGATGCTCACACAACTTTTTAATCAACCTGAAAACAAGAATTTGTCAAATTTAATTAAGCAAAGTTTAACTACAATTGACTATAAAGCACTAACTTTGTGCTCGAAAAGGTTTTACAGATTTGTAAGACAGTATAATGTTATACCGGGGCACGCGGACCGCCTCCTCAGATGTACCCAAACCGAGCTGCCCTTCTTTCCCAGATCCCCAGGCAAACACCTGTCCCTGTTCATTCACAGCCAGAGAGTAAGTCTGACCACACGACACTCCAGATATCTTCTGAGCATCCAGAGATCCAACCAGCTCTACGAGAAACAAACACAAAGGAGGTCACATGAAACATGAAACTCTACAATAAGTGATTTGTGGCATGTTTGTTTTTGTGCCAGGGGAAATTTCTTTAGTTTAACATACCAAATAAACCACATCTATCATTTTTTTATCAAAATTATTGTTTAAAGGAAAGAGAAGCAAAAAAATCCCCTTTGCCATGTGAGAATGTAAAACAAAGACCTGTTCAAACAAAACACCATTGAAAGATACTTTATTTTTTGCTTTCGTTCTCCAAAACAAAAACGAGGTATTCCAAAGAACATTTTCCACAACACACCAACACACAGACATAGAAAAGAGCCTCCTACTTGGTAAATGTTATTCGATGACACTCATTAACATTAACCTGCTGCTTGAAACAGTTTTCTGGATCAGCAACCCTGAACTGAGGTTTAACAGTGCATGCTGGGTAGAGTTTGCCTGTCATCACTGTTAATGCAATATATAACATTAATAACATAAGCAAGCATTATTTTACAGGACAGTCCAGGTCACATGACATGACTGTGTCATTGCTGGCAAGAAACACAGGTTACACAACACGACAATGGCAAATCAGATTTTGAGTTTAGATGTTAACATGGAACATTGTTTCTGAATGAATACAACTGTTGCATAGTTGAAAAGTCACATAAAACTTGAAACAGATGCAGCTACATTTCTAATAAGTTTACTATGAAGACAATGATCCTCATTCACAAAGAAATTTGTAAAAATGTACATTTTATTTGTTTACCCTTGCAAAAATTAACCACAGTTTAACTAAAGTAAAACATTTTATTATGCGTTTTATTTGTTGATTGCATGTCAGTTTTACATGAAATTCTGCACCACAATGATGATAGGTAGTTGCTAAGCTGTTTCCACGACTTTTTTGCTGTTGCTAGGGTGTTGTTTAAAGAGCGCAAGTCAACAGATTGAACATTTCTACCTGGTCTTGATCCTCCTTTATCATGGCCCAGCTGACCATAGCTGTTAGATCCACACGTGTACACGCTCCCATCATGCAGCAGGAAGACCGAGTGGTGGCTTCCACACGCCACTTCTTTAAGACCCCTCCCGTCAAACACGCAACAGCTCCTCGGCTCAACAACAAGCACCTCCGAAGTACCGATTCCCAGCTGACCCCAAGCGCTGCTTCCCCAACACAGCATCATGATTCACACATATGAGACACACAGATGGAATGATCCGGAATAAGGAAGAGCTCTTAGGATGGACAGCTTTGGCCTCTCCGTCTGGAGACGACAAACCTGGAATATAACAAACAGACTGACATGAAACAGTTTTATATTGAAAGAAGCAAATGACTGAAAGGGAAGGGAGATGGACACACCCTTTTCTTTCTTTTATTCTTTGGAACTTTAATATTTCATAGTTGAATTCTAATCTAATCATGACAAACTATATACTGATGAAAAGAAAAAAACAATAAACATCAAATGCATAAAAAATGTTAATGACAGGTTAAATAAAATAATCAGTTTGTCTATTATATTTTACAAACAACAGTGAATTTAAAAAAATGAATGAACCATTATGCTGTTTACCATTAATACCATTACAAAATTCCTTTACCTACTGTCTTTTGGGTTTTTTCCAAGTAGGATTTTCCCAGTTTTCTATTGGTTCCCACCCACGAGATAACATCCCACCCACAGAATTCAACACATTACCAGTAGAGACCCACAGAGACCATAGTTTCCATTAAAACCAATACAATTCCCATTCTACCCATGGTTTCACCCAGAAACAGGGTTTTACTACAAGTTTTACTAAAAGGTTTTACTAGAAATAAAAGCCAAAACTAGTTATTATAGTTAAATCATGATTAATTTTCGCCTGTCAGTTAACAGTACAGTATGTGGGTCTGATCTGTCTGATGATGAGCTCGGCCTGTAGAACCAAGACTGACATATTACACTCCCATAATTTCTCAATAATCTACATCAAGCCTAACATTACATAATACAGACATTATCTCATCCGATCAGACTGACATTTCTGAAATAAACGCAGATCCTCGATCATAATATTCAGAAGAATGATGCACAAACTGGCACACATCGCACTGACAGTCACGCAAACAGTGTCTACGACATGTCAAAAATAAGCACGTATTTATATCGGTCGTATAAAATAAATAGTGTTACCTGGTTAAATGCATGTCGTCTCCTGTGTATTTTGATCGTGTATTGGTGAAATGGTTTCAGTTTAACGGTACTGATAAAAACAAGGAAGTTACGATTCAGATTATGGCGTCACTAATCACGTGACTCCTGTCAATCTGCACTGACGCGGCTGGCCGATAGAGGGCGACAGAGTCTTTCTCTTTTTATGCGTTTTGCGTTGTTTAGGATATGAAATGGAAAAGTAAACATTTTTGTTGTTAAATTATTTATAATTGAATTTATAATTAATTTTATAACATATGTACACTTTTATGTTAAAGATATAATAAAGAAAATAGTCTGATATCATCAGTTAACACACGTAAGTTTTGTTATCAACATGGGTTGATGACAAAATATCAAAATGTAATTTTTTTATTGGTTGCATTTTTAATTGGCAAAAATATGTAACAAACTGGAAAAGCAAAAGTGCACTTTGAAAAAATATCATATCTTACGATTAAAACATGTATAATTTATAACTTCATAAATATAATTTGTCCCGAAGATTATTGACTTTAGAATTAGTTACCCAGAATTGCACAAAAACATAACTTTACACAAGACGTCAGGTTGCAAAATAAAACAAAAACAAAAAAGTTTGCACAATCAAATAAGAGGAATGAAAATGGAAATCTGCTGTTTATCTTATTCCCTCTTATTTCTTAAAAATAAAATAGCAACATTTGATGAACAACTTGAAGATCTGAATAAAGACCAGAAACTAAAACAAACCCATTAACAAATAAATTAAACCAAATGTTCAAGTCTAAATAATTCATTAGGAAATATAGTAAGTGTACTTTTACAGAGGACCACAGCTGAAATCACAACTTCTTATTCCTCCCAGAAACCCCTCTTGTGATTAAGGGCTTCAATGAGTTTCTCCTTAAGGATGGTTTTGCTCTGATACACAGGAAGTTCTAACAGGGCGTGGCAGGTCAGGGCCTGTGGTAGATGATCCTGAGTAGAGTTGAACAGAACTCTCACTCTCATCCTGACCTCACTCATTCCCAGAATGGGAACTCGCTCGAACCCAGTCAAGAACACTGAGGAATGAAAACATTTTAGTTATTTCTTGGTGATTTTAAGATATTTTGCTTGATGTGCTATTGCTAAATGAATATCACAATAACTCCAAGAACAGCTATAGATATAGAAATATATATTAGAACTACAACAGATATCTGGTCTAATGTATCCCATGAGCTCCACAGTAATTACTACACAATGCTTTGTAAAACTAGCAACTAGTTAACTTACATAGGAAGGCCTTCTTTTCGTTTGATGTCAGTTCGTCAAACACCTGCCAAAATGAGATGATGGTTGGATGCTCAGCATGAAACAATCCTTCATATCTGGTGTTCTGTTGATCACAACATATATGTGGGTCATTTTCTACAAACTGTGCCAGATGTCTAAATTTGTATTTAAACACAAATCCAATTTTCAAATAATTTAGCATGAATTAAAATAAAATTTTTCATGTTTTCTTATTGTATAGTTTTATAATGATTTATGCATAATTTTTATCTCAATACATTATGATGTGACATTTGTCCCTTTACAAAATAAAATGAGGGAATACATTTTTTTAAATTCTATGTAAAAGGAATGTATGTTTTTTTGCCTAGCCCAAAAGTATTATTATGTTGGCTAACGTCTTAACCTCAGACAAGATAATTATTCAAGATAATTTTATTAAGTGTGGACCTGTTTAAGTATGTCCCAGTCATAGTCTTCATTGCCCACCAGCACTCCTCTCATCTCCTCAGGTTCAAACATCTTCACCAAGTCGCTGTCGCACCCTTTGAAAAAGCCTCTCCTGAATTCATCAAACACTTCCTCCACTGACTTATTTAGGGCATAATCCACATACTTGTCCAAAAATTCAGCTCTGTTGAAACATTTTAACACAATTTTTTAAATGTGCTTGATTGAAAAGATGTGTTTACATTTGATGTATTAAAAGACTGACCTGTTGAAATTTGTGACACTTTTTCCTGGATGTCCAGGATCTAATTCCACATCTGTTCCATCCCACGTTATCTTAAATTTAAAAAACAAAGGTGAATTTTTGTCTTGTAGTAACTTTCTATTTACAATAATGTGCTTAAAAGGTGGTAGCAAGATTTCTGCAACCAACCGTGAAGTTCATGTCCAGTTCCTCAACATCATCGCTGTACTCCAGAACATACTCCAAACTCCTGAGAACATTGTGTTTAAGACATTGTTATTTAAAACACTGTTGCTATGAGTGCAAATATATCTAAAAGAGAATCAGGATCACGTGCAAACACTTACTTGCCGATAACTGGGCTGAAATCCTTCAGGTCTTTAAGAGACAGTTCGACACCAAGAAGTTTCTTAAACAAGGCTAATGGAAATGGCAGGTGCACCACACAACTGTTGCTGAAGGCCAAACCACACAAAATCCCAAACAGAAAATACTTCTCCTTCTGCACACTCGGCTGGGGAAAACAAAAGTAAACAGTGACACACAATGTAACATTTAAGTGTCTTTAAAAACAAGCTAAAAACAAGCTAAAAACATAGTAAGTGTCAGGTTGGTAACCTTTAAAAATGTGCTTCCCTACCGTTGTCGGGAACCAGATCATAGTTTTGTTGTCATTGTAAATAAAAAACTGAGAGTTTGGTTCAAGCAACTCCTTCATCAATTTGAGGAAAAAGTCCCTTTTGTTGACATCTGATTGAAATGCAACATCATCCCTGTAAGAGACCTAAAATAGAGATTTACATTTTATACATTTGGCAGACAAACGTTCATCCAAAGTTTGTTCCTTGGGAATCAAACCCATGATTTTAATGACCTTATCTTATTATTTTTTATGCTTAAATATGTCTTCAGATTTGACACTAGATGAACAAAGTCTATCAATATTTTCTGTATTGTTCAGAATGTTCAATTTATTTTTTATTTATATATTTTTTATATATTAATTATATATTTGATACATTTTGTTTATATTGTATTCATTTTTATTTAGATTTTGTATTTATATACATTTTTTTTTTTTTTTTAATAAATGTTCTTCATAATTTTTTATTTTTGTTGCATCAATCATTTTTCCAATTCTGATTATGATGCATTAAGCATTTGGTAAGAAAGAAAATAATCCTGTTTTACCCTTAGCCATCCTCTGAACTGTTGGTCTGTGGCTGTTTTTAGCTGACTGAAGCAATCTTCCAGAAGTGCTGTGCGTCTTAATATCAGATCAAAACAACTCTGCAAATAAAGCATTTCATTAAAGATTTTATTAAAGCATTATTTAACCTGTTTTTTATTTAACTGCTCCACAGGAGAAACACTTTATTTCCTTATTCACTTTAATATTTCATGGTTGAATTCTAATCATGACAATTTATATTATTGAAACACAAGAATACATATTTGACAAATTTCCAAAATAATGAACATCAACTAAAAATATCAATTAATAAAAAATAAAAAAAAAGGTTAAACATTTTTTTAATTAAAAAGAATAATTTTTTATTCTTTATAATAAAATTTTGCACTTATAGCAATAATTTTTTTTTTTAAATATCAAACATTTAACAATTTGTAGTTTTTGCAGTTAACTGGTGACAGTTAACAGGTGACGGTTAACAGGTTAAAAAAGAACATGTGCTAAAAAACGTAGAGTAAGTCATATTTACCGTCCGTATTCTGTTTTTCAAAAACCTGCATTTGGCTTCCAGGTTAAAGATGCATGGAAATGATTTAAGCATGTTCAAAGTGTGCTGTAAAAAGCAAATTAGTAACATTATGCAGTTTAATGTGAAATATGCATAGGCCTTTATAGAGATGGAGAGAAGTACTACTTACGTCATAGTACTTTTTCAGTTCTTGCAATAACTTGAAGTTGACAGTTTGCAGCTGTTTATGTGTAAGAAAAAGCAACTTTGATTGACAACAGTGCCGGTTACTGGTTCTCTTCCAGAATTCACAGACTGCTAGATTTATTCACTAACCAAGACACCGATATTGTGAATTTTCATTGTTCAAAATAAGGAAAAAAATAACACTGCCTTTTTTTCACTGGCATAGTTGCTAAAATATATTAAAATAATCTTTGTGAAAAAATTTATTTTTTGTTTCTCACCATCTCAAGTAGAAAATTAATCTCATGAATGATAAAATTACTCTTTGTAATATCACTTCGGCCACTGCAGCAGACCTTCACAAGAGAAAAACAAATGTTTACTGTACTGTATATTAAACAACATTTGGTCATGTTATCTTTTAAAATAATTTGTAATGAAGGCACCTTATAAACCATCTGCAGGACCTGCACAGATTTCTGCAGGCGGTCCAGTTTGTCCCAGTTCATTTGGTCAACTGTAATCCCGCCAATTAATTTAGCAGATTCTTCTTGAAACAGATTCACCAGGCCTTCGAGACAGTGATTAGGCAATCTGGACCAGTAATTTTCTAACAACCGGAGAAAAGAATTTTAGGCAAACAAACAAGAAAAAGCAATGTTAAGGATGAATTATAGACCCACCTAACACTTTAAGAGTGTCAGTGTTCAGCTGAAGGATTTTGGAGGCGAGGGCTTCAAGGAGATCAGCTCTGTGCTCTTTCTTGCAAACTCTGATGAGCTCAGGGACGAGAAGATAAACTCTCAGAGCTTCAACACTAGCTGGACTGGAGTTTAGAGAGGGCAACAGTTTATCCCCAACCGCCTTCACAACCTGTATTAAAGTTTTAGATAAATGAATATAAAATATTAAAAAATAAAAGTTAAAGAATATACAGGGATGAGTACAACTTCTTAGTTAACTTCTTTTTCGAAAAACACAGTCAAACACAGTATATGTGCAGTAAAGCAAATAAATTGATTGTATCAAATAGTTTTGAAAAGAAAAAGTGTTAAAGAACACATTCATTAAATAATGTAAAATGCAGTTAAATTTTTATTTACTTATATAGTTTGAATTACTGCTGCACAATGACATGCTATTTATTTTTTATTTGTTCTGAAATGGAAACTAACAATTAGTTTTGATCTCAAATACAGTATATTTGCATAAAAGCTTCGTAAAAAAGCACCATTGCTTGTATTAATCAAGACAATTCCCTGAAACACATCTTTTATTGTTAAATATTATAATTTATTAATTTAATTAATAATAAATTAATAATTATAAATAAAATATTTTTATATTCCATATATTTTATTTTTAATATTTAAATAATGTTCCATTTGTCATTACCATTGACATCACCCTTTCATTCACTGATAATTTTGCAAAATATTTTTTGACAAGGTTGAAGTCTAAGCCACACAGCTGCACAGAAGTCTGATAATGTTCATCAGCACTGCAAAGACAAAAAAAACAGTAAAAATGTGATAACATCACATTGTAAAACAGTCTCGAAAAAGGGATCAAAAAAGAGAAGATGATACAGATGCTACCTTGTTGTGAGAAAACTTCCATTCAAAGAGGCAGCAGATGAGAAAACTCTGTTTATTTTTCTGCAAATAAAAACAAATCAAAACCATGCTTTTAATCATATTATACTCATAGAAATAATGCATATAACATTGCATGCAATCAATATTAGGCTATCACAAGATCTGCATGTTCAAGATGGATTTTTATTGGCTGTTTGTGCTTTTATCATCTGTGCTTTGTGTTTTAAAATGTGCTTTTTGTGTTTTTTCTGCATTCAAGCTGTAAACTCACTTCCTTATCACTTTCCATGACTTTGAACACACCCACTGGTCAATCATTTTGTCATCTAATGTCACAATTCCTGTGCTTTGGTTGTGCTTCAGATTTGTTGACTCATTCCCAGGTTGCTAAAAACAGAAAAAAAATACACAGTGCAGCAATTATTTAATTGTTAATATTCTAAATATTTTGAATGAAAAGTGTCTGGCTTACCATGAAAAACAGGACAAAGGAATGGTTCTCTCCAGCAATGATCTTTCCAATTGCATATTTATCATTAAATTCTGTATTCAAATATTCAGTTAGAGTTATTTTTTGTCATTAATCTAAAAATCTAAAAATATTAATAAAATAGAATCTTATATTTTTATAATTACCAGTTGGCAGGTTTACAGGTGACGGCACACACTGGTTGATCATTTGTCCATTTCCCAGCTGCCCTTGCTCCCCACATCCAAATGAGTAGATCAGCTTTGATGATTCAACTAACACAAGCGTGTGATGTCTTAAAAGAATTTTTGAGTTATCATTATGATAATTATTACTACAACAATAATGCAAAGGTTAAACATTGCTAAAAAAATAGTCCAGTTTACCTCCCACATGAGACCTGTGACACTTTCGAGCCCCACAATTCAGCAAGGACTCGTGGAAGATGTTCGTCTTTAAATGAGTTGTGACCAAGTTGACCAAAAGCTCCTGATCCAAATGTGAACACAGTGCCTCCCTGATAATACAACCATATTCATTTGAACACTTTTATTCTTCACTATAAAAATTTATTAACATTACAAATCCAATAAAGTATCTTTAGTATAATTGAAATTTTATTCATTTAGCAGCTATTAGGGTTACAAGGTATCCCTTTAAAATAGATTTTTTTACGACAATTTTAACATATTCTATTATAGTACAACATGATGTATATAAAATAACAGGCTGTAAAAGAACCTTTGACAATGTTGCAGTGTGTTTCCCTCCACAAGAGATGAACTGAGTTTTCTTCCCATTCAGGCCTTTTACAACAGTGGGCACATATCTGTCTGTAATCACGTAACAGTAAGATCATCACTTCCAATTACTTTACAGTATACACACATGCTGAAGTAGATACCTGTTGTGTCACCCACACCCAGCTGTCCAGAGCTGTTCTTCCCCCATCCAAACATGACACCAGAAAGAGACAACACAAAACTGTGATCTCCTCCAGCGCTGATCTGAGCCAGTGGAACCCCATCCAGACACTTTAAATGTTCAGGAGTCTCAGATTTAGATATTCCTTCTCTCAGTCCCAGCTGACCATGAGAGTTATCACCCCAGACAAACACCTGACCATCTGAGGGACAGAAAAATAAAGCCTGTAAATCTATCACTATCATCTCGAAAAGTAAATTTATGGAATTTACTGTTGAAAACGGTTGAAGGAATGGCTTGAGTACCCTGAGTTAGTGCCAATGAATGCTGGTCTCCACATGAGATCTGAATCACCTGTCTGTTTGCCAGGATTACAGGGGAAATATACCTGCAGAAAAAGATAGATAGCCTGTCATAGATTATGCAACTGTGTTGGTGTTAGGAGACATTAAATTATCGAGAATCAAATACCGAGAATTGATATTCGTAAAAACTTTTCCTCCATGAGTTAGAAGAACAGCACCAGATTCTCCACAGATTATTGATCTAAATTTGCCTTTTAGATCTAGAGCTTCTGAAATATAAACATACAAATTAAAAGCATTAAACGACACAATGTGTCATTAACACTATTGATGCGTATATATATTTTAACCATGGTGTCAAAGTAAGTTAAATCTAGTTTCGTCAAGCCTACAATGAAAGTGTTGATAACAATTATTTCAAATGTTAACATACTTAGTTTGCCATCATGTCCATTGGGTTCGTCGCGCAACTTCATGGTCGAAACTTTGTCATTCCTGATGAATCCAACCAAACATCTTCCTGCTGACATGTCCTGTATTTCAGATTTTGGACGCACGCAGCGTACATCATTATTCGCATGTTGTACTCTGTCAGGTATCAAACCGAATCCCTCTCGGACCCGCGCTCCCCAATAACACAACATCACCGCACAGCTGATGGACGAAGCCTTCAGTGTCACACAGCAATGAACAAAACACTACACACTGAACCTGTCTAAACGAAGCATTGCGAAATGAGTTTATTTTGCGATTTCCCACAAAACGAAAGTAAATTTCCGCGTTTGTAACTGAGAGTGAATGAGCGATAGGTGCGCCCTTCCTTTAGTCGAAAAGGAAAACAAAACTCATGCAATGAATTCATTTACATCATGAGTCATTTGTATTACCAATGCATTTTAATGTCATATTTTATGCAAATCCCGTATTGTCTGTGTTAGTGGTGCAGTGGTAAGAGATGCTGGTTGGAAGTTTAAATGTCACTGGTTCAAACCCAGCAAGAGCTGCTCTTTTTCTCCCCTCATGGAACAAAAGGGAATATTATTTAACCATTCAGCTGCCACAGTGAGTTCTCCCTGATATATTATGGCCACGATTTGGAGATTGTTGTCGGAAATCATCATTGTCAGCATTGTAAATTCAAGACATTTATGAACTTGATATCCTGGAGAACACAGGGGGAACCATATCTGACAGTGAAATTTCAGCTGTCAGATAGTGTTCTCCCTGATATATTATGGCCACGATTTGGAGATTGTTGTCGGAAATCATCAGAAACTTATTTTGGTGTAAAAAGTCAGCATTTTAAATTCAAGACATTTATGAACTTGATATCCTGGAGAACACAGGGGGAACCATATCTGACAGTAAAATTTCAGCTGTCAGATAGTGTTCCACCTAAAAATGTGTTGATATGAGGCTATGACAAAATGTGGCATGAATGCTGTGGTGGTGTAGTGGTTAAAGCTGTTAATTATAAGTTTTGAAGGTTACTGGTTCAAACCCAGCGTGAGTTGCTTTCTTCCCTCATGGAACAAAGGGCCCAATTGGCCCAAAGTTTATGGCCAGCTTTAAAGAATGCTGTCTGAAAGTTTTAAAAACCACTTATTTTGGAGAAAAAAAGTCAGCAGTGTAAATTTCAAACGTGTGAACTTGTTAATTGGAACACAGGTAAAAAGGAGGCAATAAGAACTTAAAGAAAGGTAAAAAAGTATTTTTTATTTCACTAAAAGCAAACATACTAATATAATACAATTGAACATGTATAGCACTCACATGGTGTTTATTTATAAAAAATGTAAGTAGAGCTAAACATGTTTTCCTCACACACTCTGAAAAATAACAGTTCTTAAAAAGGTTCTATAAAGATCTTTATTATTAAAAAGCTTTGTGTTGCAGATGTAGAGCAGATGATTTCTTCTTTGTAGTGGTAAAAGGATGTCTGACCTGTTTGTGACTGAAAGAAGCTCAGTTAATTTATTTATGCATTTGACAGGGGCTTTTATCCAAAGTGACTTTCAGTGCTTTTGAGAAATACATTTTATCAATTGGTGTGTTTCCTCAGAATCAAAACCACCTTTTAACTGCTAATGCAATGCTATCTATCAATTAGATCAACAAGTTTTTAAAATTTCATAAGATACAAAAGGCAGCTTTAAGCCTACAGTTGACTACTTTTATTTTGAGTTTTGTTGCATGTCGACCTTCTCATCCCCGTCCAAAAACCTCACAAAAGCTGATAGCATGTTTTAGCTTGTTACGAAGTGTGTCGATATCACTGTATTTGGGTAGATGTAATGTGCCAAAACATGTCTGTGCTACAGGAAAACGATCATCTGAATCAGGACTGTTGATCATCACAATCTTCAGAGTCAGCTTTGAGAGACCTCCAGCTGGTGCACGTTCTGTTCCATACAAGAAAACTAAAGGAAAATGTATAATGTGACGAAGGCACACGTTAAATGCACAAAATAACTTTAAATAAAATAACTAAAACTGTGTCTGTAATGATAAAGACATGTTCTTTTAGAATGTAACTTACCTAGAAATTTCTTCTTGTTTTCTTCAGACAACTGGAAGAAAACAGTCCAGAAGTTCTTGATCAGCTCATCATCGGGAGAACAGTGTTGGTAGGTAGCACACTAAAATAAAGCCCAAAAGTACACTAAATATACATAGAACTTGACATGCTTATTAATTTTTTTTTTACTTTGATCTTCATATACCTTCTGAAGGTCTTCCCACTCATATACAGGAGAACCATGGAAACATTCTCTGAGTTCTTCAGGGTGGAACATTCTCCAGGCGTTGACCGGACAGCCTTTAGAAAAACCTAGCAAAAACTGCTCGAACTGATTCTTCACTGACTTGTTGAAAATGAAGTCCACATACAAATCCACATACTTCTGTCTGCACAGAAATAAAAAAACACAATACAGTAGTGTAGCTCAATTGATAAGAGGATGGAGTTGGGAACACCAAGGTCATTGGTTTGATCCTAGGATTGCACATACTCATAAAATATGTATAGCATAATGTACTTTAAGTCCCATTGGATAAAAGCGTCTGCCAAACGTGTAAACGCACCTAAAGCCCATATATAACATATTACTATTTTTACTGTCTTGAACTAATATGGATGATTAATGGAACACTAACATCAGAAGGAGATTAGCTTTCATACCGATTAATTTTTGTTACTGGAATCTGAGCTCCATTTGGAATGAGCTCCTGACCTTTGACCTGAAAGATATAAACAATGTTACTAATACTAATATTTATCCAATCAGCAGCAATCAAAACACAAACATAAGACAGAATTACTGTGAAATCCAAAAAAAGCAGCTCCACCACTTCCTCTTCCTCCTCAAGAAGATTCTTCAAACTTCTGATTTGGGGTTAAAAAACAAAACAAATATAACAAAAGATAAACTTGCTTTGAAATGCTTTTGAAACTTACATTGATGATATTTAAAAATGATGAGTTTTGAGGTTGTGAAGTAATAATATAACGCTGTTATATTGTAAAAACTTTTAATATAAAATATTAAAACCTTGCTTCTACAGGGGATATTTCCTCTAGATCATTTAGACTAACGCTCTGGTCCAGTAGTTTCTTGAACAACGCCAGTGGGAAGTCAATGTTCATGTAACAATAGTTGAACAGCGCCAGTCCACAGACAATGCCAAGATAGTAAAAATCTTTTTTGCATGTGTGCTGAAAAGACACAAGTGTTATAGTACAGTATGTATCAGACGACTAGAATAAACTTGACATTCAGTTGTTACATTTACTAGAAAGCCTTCTTCATACATTCTAATACTATTCAAAGAATAAGGAACACATTTATTTGACATGAATACACACCTCAGGGTTCAGCCACACCAACGAAGTCTCACAAACTTCCAGCACCTTTTTCTCCCATGTCAGGAATGATTGTGAAAGCGAGGAGAAGAGCTCTGCAGAAAGCCCTCCCTCATCTATCCCATTCTCACCGACAAACTTCACCTGTGTAAGAGACATTGCTATTATAAATGCAGGACAAAATATGACCAACTCAACTATGACAGACTCTACTACCTTCAGTGGATGGTGAAATGAGTGTTTGTCTTCCCTAAGATACCGAAGAGTGTCCTTAAGCATCGTCTGCCTGTTTATGTATAAAGTGCTGCCTCTTACAAACAGCGCAAAGTCATTCAGGTCTAGAGGTCTCTTGGTGAGTGGGTTCTGTGAATACTAAGAGAATAAAATTAAGTTAGCGTTAAAAAAGTGCATTTACTTTATTCAATTATTAGGACTTATGCAAATGTATAATGTAAGATTATTTTTAGGATACTAAATATTGTCTCCTAATATTTGTAAGTCGCTTTGGATAAAAGTGTCAGCTAAATGCCTAAATGTAAATGTAAATTTTTGACTTACATCAAAAATTCTCACTTTAGATACAGTGTCAGCCACAAAAGGAAAATTGACCAACATTTGAATAATTTTCTGAAAAAAAAATTCATGGTAGTTACATAAGATGTTAATAATATATATCTTCATATTAAATGAAAAATATATCACAAGAATGTTGTTGAAATGTGTATATTCATTTTTCATGTGTTACCCACAACATAGTGGTCTTTTAATTCCAGAACTTTAGTGTCACCACACAAAAAAGAAAATGGCAGAACTTCAAATGTGGTTTGCAGCTATTAAAGTAGAAAAAAAGTAAGAAAGTTTATTTGGTTTTCTTCAAAGTTTGTGAGATGAAATAGATTTTTGTTTTGGTTCTCACCATATCTAGGAGATCACTGATCTCGTGAATGATAAAATCTCTGCTTTTGTTGTCATTACAGGTCCTGCAACAGACCTTCGTAACAAAAACATGAAAATCACTAAACAAAAAGCAAGAGTTAATCCAAAAAAGATGTTAAAATTTCCTCCTAAATTTTTAGTTTTAGGTGAACTATTACTTTATGATGTGTTATGATTGCAAATTTTATGTTGTCATGTGTAAAGGCACCTTATAGACCATCTGGAAAACCTGCAAAAGTTTCCTCAGGCGCATCGGCTCATCCTGATTCATTTCTCCTAAACAAATCTCACCGATCAACTCAGAAGATGAATTGCGAAATAACTTCACCAAGTTTTTGAGACAATCATCAGGGAGTTTGGACCAGTAATATTCTAAAAAAAATAATAATAATAATAATAATAACAAAAAAATAGTAGTACTATTTATAGTAGTACTATTTTTTATATAAATTTATTTTGTATAGTTGTTTTATACTTATATTTGATTTTCATTTCTTTTTAATAATTGTACCTAACACTTTAAGAGTGTCAGTGTTCAGCTGAAGAACTTTGGAGGTGAGGGCTTCAAGGAGATCAGCTCTGTGCTCTTTCTTGCAAACTCTGATGAGTTCAGGGACGAGAAGATAAACTCTCAGAGCTTCAACACTAGCTGGACTTGAGTTTAGAGAGGGCAACAGTTTATCCCCAACCATCTTAACAACCTGTATTATAAAAATGAAAGATACCAATAGGAGTTGTCTTATTCATCTTGTGACCTTTCATTTGTATTTAACCCAGAATATTTCTTCAATTGCATTAGTTATTGTAACATGCAATAAATATAAAGATTATTACCTTGGACATCACCTGTTTGTTTTCTGATAATTTTGCAAATGATTTTTTAACCATGTCAAAATCCACACCACAAAGCTCTGCATTAGTCTGATAGTGTTCATCACAACTACAAAGACAAAGATTTATATAAAAATGTGAAACAAAATCATAATTGTCTACCTGACATTTGTAAAAGGAATACACATCTAGCTGGTTCTGAGGTACCTTCTTTTGAGAAAACTTCCATTTAAAGATGCCGCAGATGAGAAAACCCTGTATATTTTACTGTACACAAAACAAAACAATGCTTTAAAATCATATTATATTCATAGGAATAAATACAATATAACATCAGTACAATATTAGGCCACTGTGTGTACAGTTTTGTAGTGATGTGAGATGTACTATAATATACCATAATAAAACTCACTTATCACATTCAGACACCCATTGGTCAATCTTTCTTTCATCTAATGTCAAAATCTCTCTGCTTGGTTTGGTCTCGGGGTTTGATGATTTATTCTCAAGTTCCTTAACAATACAAACAAAAATAAAAACATTACTAATGAGAGTTATCTAATTCTTTTTATCTAAATCTTTTATCTAATTATCTCAATTACCTTGAAAAACAGGACAAAGGAATGTTTCTCCCCAGCAATGAGTTTTCCAATTGCATGTTCATCATTAAACTCTGTATTCAAATATTTATTAGAGAAATTATCAGACATATAAAAATACATATAAAACAGACTCTATTAATAAAAGTAGGTTTGTAATTACCAGTTGGCAGGTTTACAGGTGACGGCACACACTGGTTGATCATTTGTCCATTTCCCAGCTGCCCTTGCTCCCCACATCCAAATGAGTAGATCAGCTTTGATGATTCAACTAACACAAGCGTGTGATGTCTTAATACAAAAAATGTAAAACCATTGAAATTAAACCATACATGGCACAAACAGTATGCTCTGTTTGTAATGTCCAAATGTAGAGAGGATTGCTAAATAAAAGTGTGATGGTTGTGTTATGGCTAAACATTGCTCTTAAACACTGTGTTGCTGTTCTGCATGCTGATTGGTCTAAAATGTTGTTTAAGCAGTCTAGTTTACCTCCCACATGAGACCTGTGACACTTTAGAGTCCCAAAATTCAGCAAGGACTCGTGGAAGATGTTCGTCTTTAAATGAGTTGTGCCCAAGTTGACCAAAAGCTCCTGATCCAAATGTGAACACAGTGCCTCCCTGATAATACAATCATATTTATTAACTTTATTCTTTGCTCTAAAAAATATTTTAACAACTTACTAGAGCATCTTTAGTATTATAAGTGTGATATATGTGTGATTTAAAATAACAGGCTGTAAAAGAACCTTTGACAATGTTGCAGTGTGTTTCCCTCCACAAGAGATGAACTGAGTTTTCTTCCCATTCAGGCCTTTTACAAGAGTGGGCACATATCTGTCTGTAATCACGTAACAGTAAGATCATCACTTCCAATTACTTTACATAATTGAAACTAACGTCACTGAGTAAAAAAGTGCAGACAGATTCATTAAATAAATATGAGAAACATTTCACAGCAACATCATTGAAGATACCTGTTGTGTCACCCACGCCCAGCTGTCCAGAGCTGTTCTTCCCCCATCCAAACACGACACCAGAAAGAGACAACACAAAACTGTGATCTCCTCCAGCGCTGATCTGAGCCAGTGGAACCCCATCCAGACATTGAACGCGTTGAGGAGTCTCAGATCTAGATATTCTTTCCCTCAGTCCCAGCTGACCATGAGAGTTATCACCCCAGACAAACACCTGACCATCTGAGGGACAGAAGAGCAACTCTGCAGACACAATCATCTGTCTGGCTATCTATTCATGAAAGGTATTGAAGGAATGGCTGTGAGTACCCTGGGTTAGTGCCATCGAATGTTGGTCTCCACATGAGATCTGAATCACCTGTCTGTATTCCAGACCTCGGAGTGGGCTGTGGGGACAAACCAGTTTAATTTTAATTATTCAGAGATCACCAATATAGTAAATATACATATTGTTTGTTAGGTTGGTACAATATTTTTGTACTGTACCTACTGTTACAAGAAGCATCGCACATCTGGTAACACCCACCACAATGAAAATATCAATAAAAATAATTTTTTTTATTAAGGATACAGCGTATGTGCATATACATAAATTGGCTTTTAAATAATAACCTACTCTATAGTGCAAAATATTGACTAGTTACACTTAAAATGTGACAACTAGCCCCATTCTCCTCTACCACCTGCTATTGTCATAATTAATAAAAATGCGAAAGAAATAGGTGTAATGAAGTTTTCACATACCTGCACTTTGTGGATTTGTCCATAATAATAACTTTCCCTCCATGTGCAAGCAGAACTGCACCAGCCCCCCCACAGACAATCGATGTGATGTCATCATTCTGTAGCTCTATAGGTTCTGAGTAAATGAAATATATTTATATTAGGTAAACATCTGATTGAGCATTTGAAGCTCCAGCCCCAATCTCTTCAGGTTTGTAAAATGAATTCATTCAGTACGCTAGGTGGCGGCATTCAGCTTTAAACTCGATAATCCACCACTCCAGTAAAACCAAAGAAGGGTAGAGACGTTCAAGTTAAAACAATGGTGAATTCAAATGTGTGCAAATTAAAATGCTGAATTTTCCGGCAGTAAGCGCGTTTTTTTAGTCACATTAACATTAATATAGTGGCTTTGTTATTACTGTGAAAGAGTAGGAGGTGGAGGAAGTGACCAGTACTGTATAAGGTAATATATACCCATATAACCTACTGCTGTTCCGTACCAAAATCTGATAAAAGGTTCAATTGTTTTGTTATGTTAAAGAACAAAAGGTAAAAGAGGGCACATTTACTTGTCATTGTCGTTGATCTGAAATAAGAGCAGCCCAGATATTACTGCATGGCTTCGGTTCGTAGCACATTTGTCTTAACTGTATTATATTGTTTTTATTTAATTGTTTAAAATAATGTATATAGTTTATTAATATAGGAAGAAATTTTAAAGCAGATATAGTTCCAGCAATAATGAAATAAAGTTGATCATACTTAGTTTGTCATTATTACCATTGGGTTCCTCGTGCACTCTCAGCACCGAAACTTTCCCATTCCGGATGAATCCAGCAAAACATCTTCCCGCCGACATGTCGTGAATTGCAGATTTTGGACACACGCAGCGTACATCATTATTCACATGTTGTACTCTGTCAGGCTGTATCAAACCGAATCCCTCTCGGACCCGCGCTCCCCAATAACACAACATCTTCACATCTGATGTACAGTACGTTTCACAAAAAGAAACGAACCTGAAAGTTATACTGCTTTCCAGGCAACTCGGATTTAGGATTTTCCCCTCGACCCCGGAAATAACGTCTGGATTTGGAACCATTAAAGAACTTAGTGACATTAAACCATTGTGTTACTGATAATTTACCATTAAACACTAAAACTCCTTAGTATTGAAAGAGCGCTGTTCTAGACACTATTTTCGGGTTGAGGTGGGAAATATCATACATCCGAGATGTCTGGGTACTGCTGTGTTCAGCGTAAACGAAACTTTTGTGATTTCTCTTAAAACGAAAGTAATTCGTAATGCACAAATTGTAGGTTTTTTGTATTGTTTTATATATGAGGACAATTTGTGTAATATTTAAAAAACGTCACCGGATGACGCTTGCCTTAAAGTGAAATGGAAAACGAAACCAAAACTGACGCCAAGGTAGTTTGTCTTACTCCAATGTGTTGTTTTATTTTTACTTAAGGTCAGTATACATATAAAGATGATACAATTACAGACAAATATTATACATTGGAATATAGCACGTTGTGACATTATGTGAAAACACATATTTATAAAGTAAAATAAAATAAAGTAAAGTAACATGGTTTTACCCTTCAACCATAGGTGGTTTATATTGCACATACATTTAGCTAATTGCACATACACAGCCCCTGTACAGTACATTTAAATCTCCACTTCATGATGCACAACATATAATTGACAATATATATTCTTGGATTATCTTATTTTAATACCGGTGACTATGAGGGAATTTCATCCCCGTCCAAAAACCTCACAAAAGCTGATGGCATGTATGAGCTTATTACGAAGCTTGTCAATATTGCTGTAGTTTGGAAGATGTAATGTGCCAAAGCAGGTCTGGGCTTCAGGGAAACGATCATCTGAATCAGGACTGTTGAACATCACAATCTTCAGAGTCAGCTTTGAGAGACCTCCAGGTGGTGCACGGTCCGTTCCATACAAGAAAACTGAGGGACAAATGTTTAGTATGATGATATGCATGTATATCAATAATACAAAATACAATAAAAGTGCAGATACATAATAGAAGTTGTTTTTTTTATTACTTGAAGACAGAACTTACAGAGAAATTTCTTCCTCTGCTCCTCAGGGAGCTGAAAGAAAACAGCCCAGAAATTCTTGATCAGCTCATCAGAGGGAGAACAGCCTTCGTATGTAGCACCCTGAATTAGTAAAAGAATGTCAAGTACACTAAAATACTTGCATTTAAAAAGAATTGGATCCGCTTATGAGAGACTTTTACCTTCTGAATGTCTTCCCACTTATATACAGGAGAACCATAGAAAAGTTCTCTGAGTTCTTCAGGCTGGAACATTTTCCAGGCGTTGACCGGACAACCTTCGAAAAAACCTTCTGAGAACTGCTCAAACTGATTCCTCACAGACTTGTTGAAAATAAAGTCCACATACAAATCCACATACTTCTTCCTGCATAGAGGTAAAAAAAAAAAAGGTTAAGAAATTGTGTTTTTTATTTACAATAATGCAATAATGACTTTAACATCATCCAAAACATCAATGGCATCTACAGCCTGAAAATAATAATAATAATAAAAGTTATTTCTACCTGTTAATTTTAGTCACTGGAGTTTGAGCTCCATTTGGCATGAGCTCATGGCCTCTGACCTAAAGGGTTAAACAATGCGACATAACACAAAAAAGACATTTTTGTTTGGTCTTTGACAAAATGCACGAAAGTTATTCCATCATAAATGCTACAAAATAGTATAATATGGTGTGAAGTGTGAAACAGGAAACATTTTTACCATAAAATCCAGGTAGAGCGCATCTACTACTTCTTCGTCTACCTCCAGAACATTTTTCACATTTCTAATATAAAACAAAAAACATGCTATTCTACATTCAAACTTGCTATGTCATGGTTTGACAAATACATCGCTTTACATATGTATCTGTATCTATTTTGTCATAATTCAGAAGTACACAGGCATATAGTGAACCCAAAGCTATAAGACACTGAATGCCACAAACCTACAGAACAACTTTAACTTCTTAGTGGTAAAAATGGCTTCTAAGTTGTAAAAATATGTTTCAATATTAAGTCATATGTTTACCTGGCCTCCACTGGTGTCAGTTCCTCTAGATCACTCAGAGTGGGACTCTGGTGGAGTAGCTTTTTAAATAATGCCAGTGGAAAATTGATGTTTATTAAATGGTGGTTGTACAATGCCATTCCACAGACAACCCCAAGATAATAAAAATCGGTGACATCACGAATCTGAAATAAAAACGTGAAAGTATTGATCTGAACGGAGATCAAACGAGCATTATAGTATAGTGTGTGCATATAAATAGGAAACATTTGCTATATGTATATGTATATTGTATGTATATGTTGTTTAATGAATGATGATACAGTGAATTGTGATTGTGAAAGAATTGTGGCATAGCAGTACATACAACAGGATTGAACCAAACCAGTTGAGAATCCTTATAGACTTTAAGTGGCTTTCTCCCCCATGTGATAAAAGCCTCTGAAAGGAGAGAGAAGAACTCGGCAGATATTCCCCGATAATCTACCCCATTCTCTCCTGTAAACGCAACCTGTAAATACGACATCTGGTTTAAAAAGGTTTAAAATGCTGGAGGAAATCAGATCAGATGTCAAACATCTCTAGAATAGTGATTTTTTTCTGTTTTGTATAATACAATTAATTACAACAGAACAACATTAAATTATAATGACATATTTAACATTTATATATTCTGCAGATGCTTTTATAACATTACAAAATGTGATTTCAGAACAATAATATTTGCATATATAATACATATATATAGTATGAGTAAATAAACCTGCAATGGCTGTGAAAATGTGTGGATGCCTTCTCTCAGATATTTCAGTGTGTTCTGCAGCAATGACTTTCTATTTATGTGCAGCATATTAGTAGGATACACTTCAGGTACATCTGTATATGTCCGGATGACAGCATCCTGTAAGTACTTAAAAAAGTCAAATGAAATTATGTTAGCCCTAAAATGTGTGTCTTTTCAAAGTTAAATTAAGTTAATTTTTTTTTTTTTTACAAAAATCCCTGTTTTTGTTGACTTACAACAAAAATTCCCTGTTTAGTTGCAGTGTCGGCCACAAAACTGAAAGGGACCAACTTTTCAATATTTTTCTGACCGACATTTCTTTCCTGAAAAACAAAGAAACATATAAGACTTCACACTGTTTTAAACATATGAAAGATAATAGCAGAGATTCGACAAAAATGGTCTTACATATTTAAGAAGGTCTGCAACTTCAGTGATACAAAACTGTCTTTCCATTAATGTGCATTTTCTTTGCCTGTTAACCTGCATCAACAAAAAATAAAATGAGCATAGTTTACAATATAGTGTCTGCTTAGAGATACTAAAATCCCAAAACATTTACCAAAAACAGTTTCTTCAGAACAGAAAGAATGGTGATCAGTGATTCCCAGTGGTCACAATGTTGTGTTGCCATTTGTGTTATGAGCTTGACAGATTCTGAATGGAAGATTTTCACAAACGTCCTGAAGTATGAATATGGCATTCTTGTCCATAGGCTTTCTGTGGAGATTTTAACATGTAATAAACAGCTTGATTTGCATTTGTATATTATAAATAATATATACATTTACATTATAACTTTATGCCTATTTAGAATTGATGTTTTACCCAGTCCATCACATGGAAACAGTTTACCAATGGCCTTAGCCAAATCTACAGCCAGTTGCGTTCCTTGATTTTCTTTTTGGAGGACTCTGAGGAGTTCAGGCAGGATAAGGTAAACTCTCAGAGCTTCTGCGCTGTCCGGACAGACGCTCAGAGATGGAAGCAGTTTTCCCACCACTGTGTGCTGTACCTGAGGTAAGGTATGACATTTTGTTAGTGTGTTATTGGAATCTAAATTGCAGAACGAATACAACAACTAAGACTGTGGGTGCATTCAGCAACAGTTTAATCTGATTCAGCAACTTTTTAGAGAATAAAGAATTACAGCGTTTACCTCTAACAGGACTTTAGTCTTTTTAGCAATCTTCTCAAAAGCAAGACGGGCCAGTGAAAGATCCAGACCGGAATATTCCATTGATGTCAGAAAATGTTTGTCACAACTGATGATCCATAGCCACATTTAAGATAAAAAGAATGGAAATTTAAAATGAATGATTGCTTATTTTAAAAAAAGGCTGGAAAAATTGCCAAGTACCTTTTGTCAATAAAACTCCCATTAACACATGATGGCGAGGAAAATATCCTTTCGATTTCCCTAGAAAAAAGCCATTTATGAGCATATTATCATAAAATCTAACATAAGGGAACAATAGTTTCATAACTTGATGACACTCCCACCTTTTGATCTGTCTGTATGCATTTGTGTCACATTCCTTTAGCCACCTGTCAATCATTTGGTCATCTACTTTTGGACACGCATCTGATTTCACACTTGTGTAATGGTTCTAGAAAGATAAATAGATTAAGTATGAAACTGTGCATGCAGATGGGTAAAAACAGGTTGATGCTAAAAATGTTTAATTGCTTTACCTCTTCATGACAAAATGGGGCAAAAGATACGTCTCCACCAGCCACTACTCTCTTTACTTTTAATGCAGGGTTATGGTCTAATGGATAGCAAACACACATTCAAACAAAATAGTGGAAAACAAAAAAAGAAACACTGTCTTGCTATTATCTAATACCAGTTGTATTTTTTCACCTGCTGGCAGGCGGACGGGTAAGGGCACAGACTGGTTAACTGTTGTTCCATTTCCTAGCTGCCCTCGCTCTCCGCATCCAAATGAGTAGATCACATTTAATGATTCAGATAATGCTAGAGTATGGTGCCTTTAAAAACATGTCATTTACAATTATTCCCTCATTAGCACAAGCCCTGTAATCATTTTAAATCTGACTGTCTGACACGTGAAAAAACATCCCTGCTGAACAGCTTCAGCCAGCCTACTGTAAATTGGACTGAAATAAGTGCTATGAATTGAAACCCACCCTCCACATGCGACCTGAGACACCTTTGTCCCTATAAGTTCAGCGACCAGTCGAGGGTGATACTCGTTCCTTAGTGAACCATGTCCAAGCTGTCCACAGCTACCTAATCCAAATGTAAACATAACTCCAGCCTGAAAATAACAAAACAAAACACATGATGTAAGAACATATCAGTGTGTACAAAAACAACACACAGTTAAAACATAAAGTGATCAAATGGTTACCATAATATACATATTTAGGCACCCATTTCACTTAACTGACCTTTGTCAGAACAGCAGTATGTTCTTCCCCACAGGAGATAAAGATTGTTTTCTTCAAATTCAGGCTCTTGACACAAGTTGGAGTGTATCTATCTGTGGCAACATCAACATCATCAGTATTTATGTTTTTACTTCAGTCAAATATATTCTTAACAAGACAACCATAATAAGTACCGATCTTGTCTCCCAGGCCGAGCTGTCCGGCGCTGTTCTTCCCCCAGCCGAACACTGCCCCTGAGATGGACAGGGCAAAGCTGTGGTCTCCTCCAGCACTAATCTGAACTACAGGAATCTCACACAGAGATTTGAGTGGTCGAGGGTTGCGGCATTCTTCATCTTCTAAACCCAGCTGACCATGACTGTTTACACCCCACACCAACACCTGACCGTCTGAAAAGGGAAACGTACACTCAACTGACTTGTTAGAAGCTAACAAAACAATTATGAGAGTAAAAAAATAAGAACTTATGAGACAATAAGTAATGTGGATACCACAAATAATTGCGATGGAATGTTGGTTTCCACATGCCACCTGTGTAACCCTTCTTTCACAGAGAATTTTGAAGAGCCTACAAAAAATATTTTATATTTATATAAAATATTTATATTATATTTTTTATTAATACCTATATAGAGATGTGTGTGTACAGGTTTCTATACATTATTTCTGTACACTGCATACACCAAATGTCAACACAATGATGTTAAAATTGTGGGTCACTGCAATGCTTATTAAACATACTAAAACGATGCTTTTTGGACAATGTAAAAATGTAATACTAAAAAGTATATAATTATTTCATATAAAAATATTTTTTATTATTATTATTATTATACAGACGCACCTGCATGAATTCCATCTCTCCATTAATAGAATCTCTCCGTCAGATTTGAGCAGGAGCGCACGAGCCGTTCCACACTTCATCAGTTTAATCTTGTCTTTCTTTAAGTTAAAATCTAAATAAACAATGAAGATTTTAAATACATAAAGCTAAAATAAAACACTACACACATTTGTAAGAGATAATATCTTACTTTGAATCACAGCTTTGTCGTGTCCGTCATACTGAAGGACCGCGATGTTTCCATCTGTACCGATGTATCCGAGACATTGCTGGATCGTTGACTTTAAACGCAAGATCTTTTTCACAGAATAATCCTGTGTTGTGCTCTCCGTCACTGCCACATCAAATCCATTTCCACTACCTGTCCCCCAGTAATACAGCATTTTCGGTTACTGAATACGTCTAAAGGCTTTAAATTGCCATTCTGTGATGCCAAGTTTTCTCCCTGGTGTTATTACTTCAAGCACAATCGCAACTTAAGCAATTTCTCTAAAAACGAAAGTGAACCAATTCGTTCTTCGTTAAAATAGTTGAAGAGAAAACTAGAATGACTGACGTCATGTAAAATACTAATTTTGTGTAGGCCTATTCATTCATTAGCCTATGTTCATTTATAATGTTGTAGTAATTTGATTGCCTGAATTAATCAAAGAAATATAAATATTTCAGTGTAACTAAAAACAACACACGTATGCCTCAGTTATATATATATGTATATGATGAGGTTGACAGAAATATATAGTCAGTGTGTAAAAAATCGTATCCTGAAATCAAAACACATAAAACATTTTGTATTTGGTTTGTACATGCTTCGTTGTTTACACCGAGAAGGGGCTAAGTGTTCATTGGTTTAAATCAGCGTCAATCACATACGTCTGACCAATCAGTGAACGGTAAACGGATCTGGTCGAAAGGAATCTGATTGGTTCATAGCGTTGGTATTTTCGTCCTGAGGCGGTCGTTACTGTTGTGTTGTGCCGCTCAAACGAATCGATACGAAGATTGTCCGTCAAAAATGCATGTATTAATCCTTTAGGTCAAACACAAAACAAGTAACGCACATCACTGCTATATAAACTAAAGGTAAGTAACAAATATAAAGGTTTAGCTAAAACAGTTTTACACTATTTATATTTGCTGTGGCGGGTGTTTGTGTGCTAGCAGCGGGTGCGCTGAAGGACACAGCTCGAGGGGTTTTCTTCATTTTCGCTGATGTTTAATAATAATGTATACAATTTAATAGCTTATAATAGGATCAACATCTGTTTTTGCTAGTGCGTGTTGACAGAATTTCAGAACATGGTAATAACGAGCGGTTTAAATGTATTGCTAGCACGCAGTTACGTAAGCGGGACGTTGCGTGATGTTTATTTTACATTTGTTCATAGTAACTTGATTTATTTTAGCGTTTGACTGTTTTTTATTTGAGTTACTCTTATTTTTAATAGTTAATCTCGTTTTAAAACGCAGGTTTTATGTGAATTATGTCATAAATCTATTATGAATTAAGTAGGGGGTGGGGCACGTATATGTGTGATGTAGTTTTTGAAGAACTCCGGTGGGAGGGGCAGTAAACATACTGTACCCTTTAAACAAAGATCGTCTTAAAATCTAAAGCTATTCCAACCTAGACAGTGTTTTGGGCCTGGTTTATGCATATGTCTGTAATGTTGTTAATAAATGATAGTGGGAGGGGCAGAGAACTCTCTGTTTAGCCTTAAAACAACTTGTTTGCTTGGTTTTGACACATAAACAAAGATACGTGCTTCATGTCACATACTGTGGAAATAACAAGCCTCAGGGGGAATTATTCATTTGTTGTTTTTCTCATTGCTTTTCAGAGAACCCCTGCTTAAGACTGTAATCTCCCTGCTTGTCTGCATTCTGCACTGAATTTTTACATCTAGAAGGACATTTAAAGGGCATTCCCCTCTCTTTTTCCCATTCTGTTTGTGGACCACCAGCCAACGAGCATGTCAGTGGCTCTTCTTGTGCGATACGCCACACTCGGTGGGTCTCGTGCGTGCTGCAGGGCTGCCCTCGGTCTGACCGGCGCTCATCAGGAAGACCCGAGACGAACTCTACACAGTCCATCATCCGTCCGATCCAGCAACTCTCGCTTCGATCCAGACAGCAGTGGTCGTCCGACTACCTGGGACTCATTTGGGATCTGGGACAACCGTATCGACGAGCCCATTTTACTCCCGTCAAGTATCCGGTATGGGAAACCCATTCCCAAAGTCAGCTTGTCCAAGGTGGGCTCCGCCTCGCTGATCGGCCAGAGGAAAGAGAACGAAGACCGATACCAGCTGTCTCATATGACGGACAACATTATGTACTTTGCAGTGTTTGATGGGCATGGCGGGGCTGCGGCTGCTGAATTTTGCAACAAGCATATGGAACAGTATATTAAGTAAGGATCAGTCCAGCAAAATCTTTCTTACTATCGTGTATCATGTGCTTTGTCAGAAACCACCACAAACATCCTGCCATGACGGTGCTCACGTAGGTCTGTTTGGTGACGCAATGCAAGCTGTGTGTTTACTGTAATGAGGCAAATTCTTGGAGTACTTGGATAAAGCACAAAAGCCTATAATCATTTCAATAGATTTAGAGATGCAGAGTATTTGATGTTTATGTCCATACTCCAGAGAAAACACAACTGAATGTTTCTGATCATTTTGGTGGTTGTATTTCAGAAATATTGCGGAAAAGGAGGACAACTTGGAGTTAGTTTTAACCAAAGCTTTTCTTGAGGTGGACAAAGCATTAGCAAGACACCTTCACTTCAGTGCAGATGGTAGGTCCTGTTTCATTTTCTACGTATACTAAAATATTTCTCAGTATCTTCATTGTTGTTTGGAAAGTCTTAGTTGCTTTATAAATATTGCTTTGATGCTTTAGTGTAAATGGAAAGAAGCCAAGGAAATGTTTGTAAACATAACCTTGAAACATGAACCATTTACAAAAAAATGACATCTGACACAAAGATGATTTTCTTGTGATGTTCACAAGCATCTCTTTGGCTCTGTAAATTGTGCTCATTTTAACTTAGATAGCACTTACATGCATGTATATAGTAGGGGTGGGAAAAATTGATTCACTGATTGATCATGATTCTTAATTCTGAATTGATTTACAAAGAAAAATGAAGTGCCTTGTACAGCATAGCTTGAAAGGTTTAATCAGATATAAGATATATTTTGAAATGGTGTGTTTACACTGTAGTGTTAGTGTAAATAAACATCCACTTCAGATATATTTTCCAGCCAAGGACAAAGAGACTGAACAAACTTCAGTCTAAAAATAAAACCAACCAATGATTCATGTCATAACCATGAATGCATTTTAAATGAAAGTAAAAATCTGTAAAAATGCCTCTTAGTACAGCACTGGCTTCTGCTTGCTGTTGCAAAATAATAAAGAATAATTTCTAATAGCATCATGTGAAAACAGAGTCATTCCCACCCCTAGTATATATCATTTACACATATTTTAGACTAAGCTTTTCTCATTTGTCTTGAAGATTGCTTTTTTGTTTCATGTGTTATGCTAAGGTTAATAAATGCTGTTGTGACAGATGAAGTAAGGTTATGACAGGTGCATCTTCCTTATGTAGTGTGTGGCCCGCTAGCGTGGCCTGCTGCGTGACATGTCCAATCTTGCCCTGTGTGTGTGCGTGTTATATCCACAACAGCCTCGGACCCAGCTAACCCCCAAAAGAGCTGCAGGTCTGCGGTACCTTTATGGAGTCCGGAGGGCTAGATTGCTCCAGCGGGTCCTTGCGTGGACTTCTGGAAGGTTCCTCAACTTTCTCTCTCTCTCGTTCTCTTTCTTATCTCTTGTTTACTCTGCTCCTCCCTCTGTACTTGTGTTGGTTGCTGGAGAAACACAATTGGCTAGTTGTTCTGTTAGCTTGTGTCCTGTGTACGGATAACATAGGCTTATTTATCAGTGGGATGAAATTCTCAATCAAGAATTGCTTTTGTGTATTTGTTTTGCTTTTTACTAGGCTAAGCGTAACGTTTTGCCTAGGCAGTGTTGTTTACTCTTTTAATATGTAATGTTACAATGTCTCTTAGTCAAAAACACAATGCGAATTGCTTACCATGACTGCTTTGATGTATCATCTTCTTTAAAAACTCAATGTTTTGTTTCGTATTTATCGGGCACTTGCTTCCAAGAATCAATAAGCACTTATATATACTTGTTGCATATATTTGCACAGTACTTTGTGTGATCAGTGTATCAGAACAGGACAAAATATAATAGGAAGTGGTAAATAACTGTAAATGCTAGTAAATTAAAGTTGCTGTGTGTGATATATTAATGTACTTATAGAAGCGGAAAACTGTGTGTTGTGTGACAGTTTTACAATAATACAGAGTTTAACCACACTACTTCCATCTCTGGTGTGTTACAGCGTCTCTGTTGAGTGCAGGCACTACGGCCACAGTGGCCCTGCTGAGAGACGGGATCGAGCTGGTGGTGGGCAGCGTGGGGGACAGCCGTGCCATGCTGTGCCGCAAAGGCAAGGCCGTCAAGCTCACTGTGGACCACACGCCCGACAGAAAGGACGAGAAGGAGAGGTGAGATTGTCCCGTTTAGCAAAATGAGCAATTATGAGAACGCTTCATCTAATCATTTGTTTGTTTTTGTAGGATACGTAAAAGTGGAGGTATTATAACGTGGAACAGTCTGGGTCAACCGCACGTCAACGGAAGGCTGGCCATGACGCGCAGCATTGGCGATTTCGACCTTAAAACTGCAGGAGTCATCGCTGAACCAGAAACCAAAAGGATTTCGGTGAGTGAAGCTGGTTTTTACACACACATATTTATAGCAAGTAAATACATATTCATGTGTTAATGTACACGCTTGTGTTTCAGTTACATCACGTGCACGACTCTTTCCTGGCCCTCACTACCGATGGCGTTAACTTTATCATGAACAGTCAGGAGATCTGTGATGTCATTAACCAGTGTCACGACCCTAAAGAGGCAGCGCAGCGAATCTCTGAGCAGGTGAGACGACTGATCTTATACCACTATGTGATTTGATATGGGAGATTAACAATACACTTGAATCAATTTTAACATTAAAAAAGTTTAATAATTTTAATAATGTCTGTTATATGTGAAATTGTGTCCTTTTCTCTTTTTATTTCAGTGGAATAAGTGAAATGTAATGTTGAAAACGTTTTTGTCTCTCAGGCTCTTCAGTACGGATCTGAAGACAACAGTACTGTCATGGTTGTGCCGTTTGGTTCTTGGGGCAGACACAAGAGCTCAGACGTCAGCTTCTCATTTAGCCGCAGTTTCGTCTCCAGCGGCCGATTTGCCTAAAAGAAAGTTAATGAGTGACAGACAAATCTGACGTCTTAATCACCGACCGATGTGCAATATTCCATAATCCGTACATTGAGGGACACCTCAAAAAAGACAACCTAGAACATTTTAGATCAATAACTACGTCTCAAGACCATGTCTCAAACGTTTATGGCTTTTGAGTGTAAATTGTCCTGAACTCATCAGAATGATTCTGAAAAAAACATTGTAATAATGTTCAAAACACAGCTGGAAAACGTTTTCTCGTGCTTCACGCATTTGCACATTCTCAGTTATTCCTTCCAGTTTCTCGTTCCAGAACTGCTTCATTGTAAAGCTTTAAAGTTCTAGTTCTGGTGACACATTACAGTAGATAACTCTAATGTGAATGTGATGTCGGTACTGTAAATGTAGTACTGTAAATAGTTTGCCTTAGTCCTCATCGTGAAACGCACATCAATTCTCCATAATGGTATCTTGTTGTAGTTGCATAATAGGAATTTTAAGCACTTTGAAATTTTGGGAGGTTCAATCGTCTGCTTTTGTAGTTACATGACACAAGCACATTTAAACATCGGTCCACTGCTCTTTATTGACTCTTGACTTTATTGATGCATATTCATTAGTCCATACTGAGTTGACAGCTGTTTATTCCTTGTGCAAGAACGCAACTAAAAATGTTTGTGTTGTGTTTGTAGTATACATATACAGCTTTACTGCTTTATTGTTATAAACTACAGATCTAGCATTGCTAGATTTTAAGTTTGAGTAAAGTCATTTGCAACTTGAGGACAATTTCACAAACTAGCTGAATTTTCTGTGCCTTTTTCATAACAGCCCGTTCTTATTTGATTTGCATGTAGTTCTGCTAAGGGAATGTAACTCGAACTGTGACTTGATGAAAATTGTTTAGTGTTACTAGACAAACCTCATCAAGTTTTTTTGTTCAAATTATTTCCCCTACAATGCAAAGATTAAGTACAGATGTTTGCTTTATGTTATTTATATAATGTGAACGACAGACAGCTAACTTTATGTGTACAATTGTATAAATGCTATATTTAAATATTTCTTTACTCGTACGTTTTCGAGTAGAAGTATTTCATTTTATTTTTGCTAACGTGATCGTTGTAATTGCGGACATTCCGCTTTAAGCGTAAATCTTTTAATGGACAATGCTTCTTTGATAATCTCTAACATTCAGTGAGTTATTTATATATCTGGAGCCATACACATGTGACCTCATCATCTGAATTCAGGATTGCAAAAACATGTTATTCTTTATAACACTTCTTGCTGTGTGATTTGGAACCCATTGCATTTCATTGACAACATTTCATCTCATTTTATTCTTTTTAACCTGATTTCTTTTGTTGCTCCTCTTCTTTACAGTCCAATACCACATCCAGTGGTGTCGTTTTTCTTCCTGTATATTGCTCTTCAGTCTAAATATACAATTTCTCTTTTACTGTTAATATGTATTATATACAGTGTTAATGTAACATTGTTTAAATGTCTAAAATATATTTCCTCTACACATGGCCCTAACCTTGCTTTATTAATATGCAGTCTATTTCCTAAAATTGTCAAGTGTCATCTGTGAATAAAGTTGGTTTTAAAACACTTCTGTTTGTTAAAGAGTCATTTTATGAAGAGGTCATAGCTGTGCTTTATCATGAATAAAACGCAGATATAGACCAATCAGAATCAAGTACTGGCACTAACCATTTTATTAAGCAACATCGACTTTTTAAGTTATGTTCATGCGCAAATGTTTATTTTGTTCTGTTTGTAACATGAACAAATTACACTTATTTGAGTTATTTATTTGCAGTTTTCTATTCTTAGAATTTGTCAAGTCCATCTATAAAAAGAAACAGAACCAGACCATTGTAATTAACAATTGCATTATAGACTTGCTACAGTTAGAACTGTAATACTGAAAAGTTAAGCCTGATGCCTGTCAAGAAATCCCTCCCTCTGCTCCATATAAGATCTCCACAGCACAGATGAATTACACACAGACTTTGGCTTTCTTTATCTGATATTCCATTTGATTTCACAAACCTCAAGACATTCAGAAATTTCTTTGTAGGTAAGCATCTTTCTCTGATATTCTTACTGAAGTTATTAACTGTGCTTGCAATGATTATACAAAATCATGTTTGAGCTTATCCTGTTTTAATTTGTGTTCTGTATCAATAGACATAATGTTAATATTATAATATTTAGGGCTACAACCTCATGTATTAAGGATTATTCAGGATACTGGATATTATAGATGGTAAGATGAAAATTTGTCCAACACTGAGCTTAAAGACATCTAAAACTTAGATGTAGATATATGCTTTTATTTTTAAATGTATTTATTTTTATTATGGCTAATTTAATTTAAGTTCAAGATTTTTTTTTACGTTGTTCCAATAGCTACTATTAAACCTTTAAATAATTCCTCTGAAACAATGTAACTTTACTTACTGTAACAGCAATTAACATTTATTAATCTTATATTAAGAACACATATTGTAGGTTAATTAATTAATTTTAATTTTAAATCCCTTTGAGCTAGAAACACTTTGTGTTTCTGTTGTATATTTGTTTAAAATATATTTCTAATCATGATTATATATAATATATAAATTATCTATTACAAATATATATATATATATATATGCCTATATCTGAAAGAAATGGATCTCTCCATCGTAATAAATTTAGACAAATTAAATTTAAAACAGTTTATGTATAAATGTAATATAATCTTTCTAGTCGTTTACAAATTATTTTAGCTAAAATAACCAAAGTTCCCCTTATGTGTTTAGAGAAGAACACCTGACCACAAGATGCCTGACAATGTCGTATTTGAGAATGATGACATCATGCTGGAAACTGGCAGAAATGGGACGTCTGGGTCAAAGGGCATCAGCATGCAGCCCATCAAACAGCAACATGGAGCTATAGTCAGTTTTCACAACATCTGTTACAGAGTAGAACAGAAGAACAAATCCATCTGCAGGAGGACAACCGCTCAGAAAGAGATTCTGGTGGAACTCAAGTGAGTCAGTGTTATCAGTAATATGACATGTGAGAGAGGTCAAGTGTATAAGTGTGTTTAATGAGGATTAGAGGTTATTTGCTCTTTTAATCTGTTAAAGGATAATTCTTCACAGAGACTTGGCAACAGTCTTACAATTATCTTTTAATTACATTCTTCTAATGTCTTCAATATCGTTATCTTGTAGGTCAGCATATAACTGACAGACAGTTAATAATGATTTTTCATTTTAGATATTAGTATGTAAGAGTGTTTCCAATTCTTTTTAATTAAAAAGATTTTTTTGAAGCACATTAAGTATGTATAAGGAATCAATTTTCTTTATTTGGTTTTTGAGAACTTCGTGATTTATAAATTTAAGGTTTTGATATTCTATTATTATTAAAAGAAATCAGTATATCGATTATAAATATAATTCATTATCATAAGTGAGGTTTTTAAAATTGATCATTTTTTAGCATTAGTTTATGGATGGTTTCTATCTCTCTTAAAGGTATTAAATACCTTTGACATTTCCCACAGCAGAATGTGTAATTTCTTTGTCCCTGGACTTTCTTTCCGTAGTGTTAATTATATGATATTAAGCATGGCTTTTTGAGTCTGATCTCTTGATCTCTTGGCTTTCAAAGCACCAGGATATGGAGTTAAATGCAGTCATGTGTGATTTTGACCTACACTAATTAAAGACTTCATTGTTTTTAGTGTTTAGCAAAGGCACTCTGAATTTGTGGTATGAAGAATTATTTAGCAAGTGACATGAACGTAATCTGAAGTGTTTATCTTTTATCCAGTGGTATCATGAGACCAGGTCTAAATGCTATTTTGGGCCCAACAGGAAGTGGCAAATCTTCGTGAGTACATTTTTTACCTTAAATGCACCTTAATAAGATTTCAAAGATGCGGAAGTAAACAATTTTCTTTTCCATGTTTGACAGAAAGATGATTTCAGTCCTGACAGTTTCTCAGAGTAAAGTGGAATGAATTTGGATTTTTTTTTACTCTGACAGGTTTCTGGATGTTCTCGCAGGAAGGAAGAATCCTGGAGGTCTCGCTGGAGAAGTGCTCATCAATGGATCTCCACAGCCACCCAATTTCAAATGTCTCTCTGGTTATGTTGTCCAGGTAACACATCTGATGTGAAACTCATCATGTCATGATCCATTCTTAATAGTGTACCAGTTAACATTTTGTTAACAAAAAGTTACCTGTACGTTTACCTTTAGTTCAGAAAACAAATCTAAATAGTTTTGGTATAGATTCTTAGGTTTCCATGACCTTTGTGTGTGTGTTTAGGATGATATAGTGATGGGAACCCTAACAGTACGAGAGAATCTCAGTTTCTCAGCTGCCCTGCGTTTATCTTCTCGAGTCAGTCCAAGAGAGAAGGAGATCCGAGTGAATCATCTCATCTCAGAGCTCGGCCTCAACAAAGTCGCTGATTCAAAGGTGGAACAAACACTCGCATGTATTCTCTCTTACACATCTCATTACACTGGACATCTTTCCTGCGTCTGCGCAGGTGGGCACACAGCTGATACGAGGTATCTCGGGTGGGGAGCGGAAGAGGACCAGCATTGGAATGGAGTTGATCATAGATCCCTCTGTTCTCTTTCTGGATGAGCCAACCACGGGTCTTGATGCTAGTACAGCCCATTCTGTGCTTCTGCTGTTGAAAAGGTTTGAATGTTCTCCAAATTTAGCATGTTATCTTATTAAAATTAGCTTTTTTACCATGTTCTTCTGTTTTCAGAATGGCTGGTCAGGGTCGCACCATCATCATGTCGATTCATCAGCCACGGTATTCCATCTATCGGCTCTTTGACAGTCTCACTCTGCTGGCCAATGGCAAACAAGTCTATCATGGACCTGCGCAGGATGCTTTAGATTACTTCGCTGAGATCGGTATGCTCAGCAACATACAAATATCATTTTTTTCGAAACATTTGTTAATGCTATAATGTTTGTTTTTGTATGGTACATTAGGTTATACATGTGAGGCTCATAATAACCCAGCTGATTTCTTCCTGGATGTTATTAATGGAAGCAACACAAATGTGGACACAACAAAGATACAAAACAATGGAGGTAACTACTTTAGTATATTGTAGTTTGTTTTGGAGTCAAATATGTAGATATAGTTGTTATGTAAAACGCAAATATTACAGGGTTTAGTAAACAAATATTTAGTGTACAATACACCAGTAAAAACACACACTTTATATAATACACATTTTCCCCCTAATCAGTCGTCTGTGTCCGAATTTTGTCCTGCAGTTTCAAAATTGTTTTATCAACATGCTATAAAATGTAGCTCTTTATAATGCTTGTGAAAGGTACTTGAATAATTATAACCTGCATCATGATCTGTGATGTCATTGACAGATGTCCAGTATGAAGTTGCTCTCATCAGTCAGCAGGGTATTGAAAATCTGCTAGTGGACAAGTACAAAACTTGCAGATATGCACGAGGCATTAAAGCAGAGCTGGACCACATCATCCGGTCCAAAGACAACAAGAACATCAGATCCGAGTGTCACTCCATCACTTACAACAGCTCGTTCCTCCAGCAGCTCCGATGGGTGTTATGGAGAACCTTCTGGAACCTAATGCTGAACCCACAGACCTCTGTAGCACAGGTACCACTGGGATTTTAGACTGATGTTTGAAAGATTTGTTGACCGTATATCTACATTATAAAAAGCTCTTTTTTATTGTAAAAAATACATTAATTACATGACAAAAAATGTAGCATAAAACATATAATTGTATGTAACTTGTAACAAATATAGGAGGAAGGTCATTATAAATATAATATTGCCAAATGTAAAGTCACACAGGGAATTATGGATTTGTTTTTTGCCTTAAAAAAAAAGCATAATTTTTACTTTATTTTACTGTAAAAGTACATGTAATTTTTGTATTTATTTGTATTTACAATAAAGTGAAATGTAATTTCTTGTCAAACCTATTACAGTTTTTTAACAAGTTTTTATTGTAGCATTTTTCCAGTTAAATTACAAACTTTTTTTACTCTCTTGTGATCAATTCTTGAAAAGCTAAATCTACCACGTAAACACATCCTCCACCATTCCGCTCCAGATCTCCCTCAGGAAAGATTTTTCAGAGATCCAACAAGCTCATTAACCACCAAATGCCATCAGAAGAGACCTCACTTTAAACATTACTCACAGCCGACTGCTTCCAGAAACCTTTGAGGTCAAAGCTAAGAGGATTTCTTGACTGTTGTGACTGTGGTTTTGTCCCCTTAGTAAAGGATCTGAAGGTATATGACACAGTGCACGACTAATGTCTTGCAAGCATTGGCGTCACCTGACTGAAGTTAAATGGTGTCTTGACATAAAGGGTTAAAGGTTAGAAGGAAAACATTCTGATTCTGTTGTTTTTCTCAGTTGGTGGTCACAACACTCATGGCTGTAATTGTTGGTGCCATCTTTTATGAAGTCAAAGATGACCAAAGTGGCATACAGAACAGGTAAAGAAACTGTATGACATACTGTAAGAATAAAAAACAACTTTTATTAAAGTATGATTATACATATTTTCCCTTTTGCTTTGTGATTCAATGTCATCATTCAGGTGAAATTTATACTTTTGTCTTTTCAGGTTTGGTGTTTTGTTTTTTATTACAACCAATCAGTGCTTTAGCACGCTCTCCGCTGCCGAGCTCTTCATCACAGAACGCAAACTGTTTATGTATGTATTTCAACATCTGTTTGCCACTTCATCTTTAACATCGATGGATGCAGATATTTTTAAGTTTAAAATTCTGGATGATTACTAGCTGTTTGTGTGATAATAATCTTCTCTTTTTCAGTCATGAATACACGAGCGGATACTATAGGGTGTCTGTCTACTTCCTGTCTAAAATCCTGTCTGACATCATCACTCAGCGCACAATCCCATCCATACTCTTCACCTGTGTTGTTTATTTCATGATTGGTATGTGTATCATAAATTACACCCTACTGATACAGTTCATACTGATCTTCTTGAATCTTTTTAGGAATAAATGTAAAATACTGTACAGTTACTTTACAGCTGCAAATGACTTGCAAATGACAAAACCTGCTTAATCTGTCTTTTTGTTGTAGGGTTAAAACCCACGGCGGTCGCTTTTTTTAACTTTATGTTGACGGTGATCCTGGTGGCTTGTACGGCCGCAGCCATGGCCATGGCAATATCAGCCGACCAATCAGTGGTGGCGGTAGCCAACATCTTCATGACCATCAGCTTCATCTTCATGATGGTACGCTTGCAAAATCAGAAATGAAAACACTGCGATCAGTAATTTTTCAATATTGTATAGTAATTCTGGCCTATATTGTGCTTCTAACTTTAATCTTCTGGGTCTGTAGATCTTCTCTGGTCTTCTGGTTAACCTGAACAGTATCATGGACTGGCTGGCCTGGTTGAAGTATCTCAGCATCCCTCGCTATGGGCTTGAGGTTACTACATTTTTTCCTGTGATATGAATGTCATCTACGTGTACAAAAATCTGACTAAAGATTTTGAATGATTGATTAAACTAAATACTGTCTCTTTAAGATGTCTGAGGTTTGTTATGTAATTCATTTGCACAGGCGTTGGAAATAAATGAGTTTGTGGGGCTTAAGTTTTGTGGAAATGTCTCAGTTGTGCCCTCCTCAGTTACCCTGCTGACCAATAGCAGCAGCCCTGTTGCTGACATCATCATGTATGTAAACAAAGTTTTATAACCAATTGTTATAAACAAAGTTTTTTTCTGGAAATAGACTGTAATATCTAACTCTGCCTGATGTGTTCTGTATTTCTTATTTTACAGGTGCACAGGAGAGCAGCATCTAAAATTTCAAGGCATCGATTACTCAACCTGGGGTCTATGGCAGAATCACATTGCTCTTACAATCATGACCCTGATCTTTCTCTGTATTGCTTATATCAAGCTCAGATTCATTAGGAAATTCTCGTAAACAATCTCGTAAACAATAAATCAGAAAATATATGCAGTCATCTTCTAAGGGTCTCACAACCCAAAAATCTCAAATTAAACCTACTTGTAAAAATGCTGATGTATTGTCTTCAAAGTTTTAATTTGAGCTATAATAGTTACTATACATTATTACAATAATATTGTTTTGATGACAATCTTAGAGAACCCTTTATTAGACAAAATCATGTTGCTAAAGGGTTTAAAACAAGTCCGTTTCAGAGATTTCACTTACAAATGTGACCTATATTTTCTTCAAGTCATTCAAAATTTTATGCACTGCCAATTTTACAAATTACTCAGACATTTCCAAATTTCAAAGAGCAGGTGGTTGGTGATACGTGCAGGGTCCTGGTACCGGTCGTCTCATGAGAATCCATATAATTGGTGTGGCTTAATCCAAAGCCAGAAACATCAATGAGAAGATTACTAAATCCTGTTTCTGTGCCATGAGCACACATTTCAGTCTTCGCTGTGAAAGCTAAATCCATCAACAAAAGCCAGCAAACTCTGTGGATAACAGCTAAACAATATTTCTTTATTGTAGAACATTAGTGGTGTCTTAAAAAAATAATTTGGAAACATGTTTTTGTGAACTACTCTTTTAATGCTGTGTTGTGTTAGTTAAGATGGGAATGAAAAGATACATGCTTTGATAACAAATAATAAGATTATTATGGGTTTGAATTTTATTTTATTGCAAATGATTGTGACATTACACTGTAAATAGTGCATATTGTGCAAAAATACTATTCAAAATATACTAATAAATTTTTATTGAGATTAAAAAGTGAAGTGTGTCATTCCCATGCCACTTGTAACTACAATGCAACTGCAGTTTGTTTGTATGAATGGACAAAACCGGACAGAAATAATGTTACCGGTCCTACTTGAACCTGGTTTAAGAAGGATTCGAACCGCTATCAGATGAACGTAGGAATTGGGCGCTCTAATATTCTAGTTATTGCTGTTAGTGGCATCAAGATGACACACTTTACCTTCACAAAACTGTTAAAAGCTTTGCTTTAAGAGACAAATAATACACATGGATATCCCATGAAATCAGAAGCACTCCAAATTGAAGTTTGTTTTTAAGATGCAAAAAATTATTAAACACTCATTATTAAAGATTAAGAAGTATGCATATTACAGACAAAACATAATAAAACATGCCAAACTGTATTTAAAGTGAAAAAAAAAAAGAATTACAAAATATGCAAAGCAAACCATACAGTATGTAGTGAAATTAAAGACAGTTGCTAAAAATTAATTTAAAAAAGTGTCTTCATTTAGGAAAGGCCATGTATGGCCATCTTCATTTGTTTAAATAGTGACATTAATATGTCAATCATAAAATTTTATCAAATGTTTCATGCACTTCTTCTGTTTAGTACTGAAAGATATTGTTCCTTACTATACTGTACATACAGTATACAAACCACACTATGCAGTCAATCATAATGCAGTATAAAATTATAATATTCAATTTGTTACAGTGGTCCTTTTCAAAGTAGAAATAAGAAAAGACTGATGTTTTTTGTATTATGGATGTGTTGCTTTAGTATGTTGTGTATGTATATAAATAAAATCTGCTGCAAAAACAGCGAGAGCTTAATGTTGCATCCATTACATAAAAAGAAAAGATAAATTGTAAAACAACAGTAAAATGTACCTTTATTTTAAAATGAATTGTACCTAGTGTAGCGAACTAAATGTAAGCCTTTGACTTTTTTACAACGCATTATAATCAGATAATATGTTTAATATACAGTGATGTGAAGCAAGATTTTTTCGGAGCATGATGCTGCAGAAATACAATCAAAGCAATTATCATTGCATTTGTGGCTGGTTATTAGAATAAGATTAACATAGCTTTAATAACTCAAATTAGCTTTATAAGAACATTTGCAAATATTCCTTCATTAAGTAACAAGTAACTGTGTGGCAGATTTTTCTTCCTTGCTGTTTAATGATAAAGGCTTCAATTTCTCTTTCTATTTGCATTATAAAGCACAGACTGGCCACAGACAAAAAGCCCCAATTAACTTTAATATAAAGAAACCTAAAAAAATAGCTTTTGTGCAGCACTATTTAATTCCATAGCTTTGTGGGGCCTGTGGCAGGACGGCTGGTCGTGCAATTTTGTTTCTAGCTTGTTTGATTTGAAGTTTTTGATGACTAAATGCACTGCAAAGTTTGTGATTTATATACAGTCAAAACTCCTCACATATGGCCTATACCATTGGTTGCACCATCCGGACCCTCAGTGGACAGCGATGAAGATGGGCGGGAACTGCGTGGGCGGAGCTGAGCAGCCAGAACAGTGGGTGTGGCCTGGCGGTGGCTAACCTGTGATATTGCGTCATCAGACTCCCATCGTGCCAGTTCTTCTCTCACCAGTTTGTCCATCTGTTCTCGGTGCAGCTCTGGATCTCTGCCCATCCTCTCGTCCTGAGTGCACAGAGGTACATTTTAGTTACGGGAAAAATTATGCGCTCTTGTTAGTTCTATTCAAATTAGTTTTATTACCTCCGTAACTGTGTTCCATGAATCCAGTATCCGTCCGAGGACATCTCTCCTTTTCATTTTTGCTCTCTCCATGACTTCTAACTTCACAATAACAGCATCAATCTTCGACACGATGCTGCCGATCGAATGTTCCATGCGGTCTACTCGGCGGACAAGCCTGATTGGCGGCAGCAAACATACAGTTATTATATTTAAAAATCAAACATTCGTTTTTTAAAAACATTTTCAACACTTTATTGTGATATTTACACTTGGAATTCCTCGTATGACACGCCTCCTGAGCTGCTGCCACGGCGACGGGAGCTGTGTCCGCTGTCCTCATCGTCATCCTCCTCCGAGTCGTCCTGGCTACGGGAGAAGCTCCGCCCACTCTCGGGTCTGGGCAGTGAACTGTGCTCCAGATCCAAGTCCTCCTGACGTGTGTTTAAAAGATACTAAGCATCTGTTTCAGGTGCGTGTTTGTGTTGCTTCATTTTTTGAAGCTGTTCTACGTTTACTCACTCTTTCTTTCTCCAGATCATCTCTCATCTGCTGGTGTTCATGTTCCGTAAGCTCCTGATCTCCATCAAGGTCATATTTAGCAAAGATAGCTTCAATCTCAGCGTCTGAATGGCCCTTTCTGTGTATGAGCACATGCAAAACATTTAAAGCACTTCCAAAAAAACCTAGAAACTTCCATCATTTTCTAAGTAATATTTCTCACCCTCTCAGATCTTGCCGGAGCTCATCAAAGCTGAGTTTTCCCCCAGTCTGGTGCGAGCCATCTGGTATGTCATTGACGGCTATCTTTTTCAGCTTGAGTTTCACCATCGCTCTGTTATAGCCCTGAAACACAAAAATTAAACATGAATATTCTTCAAACCATACAGATCTTACCATAGAGTTTTATTCTCCTCATACCTTTTTAATAAGGTCTGTAATCTCCATCTCTGATCTCTGCTGGGCCATATCAGACTTCACTTCAGAGTATGTGTCATTGATGATGGCCAAGAACATATTCTGAATTTAAGAAAATAAATGGTATGAATATTTAATATTATGTGGATATGGATGTATAGTCATGCTTCTTCTGTTTTGTTTACCAATAGAATCATAAAGATGAAGAACACAAAGGTGGTGAAGTAAATGGGTCCCAAAATGCTGTCAACCTTCTCGATCTCTGAGAAGTCGAAATCGCCCAGAATGATCCGGAACTGAGTGAATCTGTGTCAACAGAGCACAATGAATCAGAAAATGAAAAACAATTGTATTATTTTTTATAAATAAACAACATTTTTACTCAATCTACAATATTATATATTTAAATATTTGCTTGTATAACAAAACAAAAATAACAACAAAAAAACTTGAAATTTTATGTCACATTGCTGATTGTTTTTGAAGTTCTGCAAAAAGTTTATTTAGATGCCTTCAAACTCACATGCAGGCCTGAAACGTGCTGAAGTCATCCACTTGCGTCCCAAACACTAAATATGCCAGCTGGGCGTAAGCCAGAAACACGATGAAGAACATGATAGAGAAGCCCATGAGGTCCTTAGCGCAGCGTGACATGGTGGTGGACAGCTGATTCATGGTCTTATTAAAATTAATAAATTTAAAAAGCTGTGGAAATAAGCAAGATTTAATTGTTTGTCAATCAAAACAAAGATGTTAAAGGTTCTGCATGTCTATTTCTTTAAATAGGACCTTACCTTGACCCACGAGAGGAAGACAATAACAGCGGCCAGGTTGTTAAAGTTCACCTGAAGGCGAGCCAGGGGCTCGAAATTTGGGTACGTGTTGTGGTTCTCCAGCAGGAAGTGAAGTCTGCGACTGACCGCTGATGTTCTGCAGATGTTCATAATTATGGCTGGAACACTAAGCTGTGACGAGGATGTATAAATTGTTAAGAAACAAACGTATCATACTCAAGCTTTAGAAAAACGCAGTTGTTCGTTCATCACATATCATCATCAAGCAATATTCGTGGTGGGCATCTGAGTCAATATGACAAAACTTGACGTGTGAACGTTATACTTCTGCCTACCGCAACAATAAGAACATCAAGACAGTTCCACAGGCTCTTGAAGTAGCGTAAACGATGCAGACGGATCTCCAGAATTTCCTCCACCAGGTAATATATTACAAAGAGACAGAAGGCCACTTCGCACATTCCCACGAAGTAATCCCAGCTGGAAACGTACCGGATTAGACGCACAGTTTGGAACTGCCAGGAGGTCACAGTGCCCCCTGTGGCCGGGAACTCTACAAGCATCCTGTAGCCAAAAATCACTTTTGATTATTATTAAGGCAAAGAATTTTAAAATCGAATTTTGATATTAGAAGCATCAAGTAGTCATAAAATACTCATAAAAAAGACGAAAATAGAAATAAATTGTATTGTAACAATCTTAAGGTTAATTAAAACTTATGCACTTGAATCCATTACCTGACAATACAGAACAGGTTAACGTTGCCATTATATATAGAGAAGTCCAGGAACACTGCTCTGGAGCCACGATCCAACCAGAGGTTGTTTTTTAGCTCCTGCAGCTGATTGGCCGAGTTCTCTCGAGTACGTGACAGATCCTGGTAGTAACCTCCACCGCCATAGGTCGACACTTGGCCCCAATAACTGCTCTCACTACTCTCTGTTGAGAACAGCCAACTAAAACACAAACATCATGATAAACCTTACAAACCGTAAATCACCCATCAAACAAAAATAAGCCACAGGATAAGCCACATACGCTGTGCCATTTTTTAACCCAAATGGTGCCTTGTCCTCATTGGCTGGAGAATAAACGCTGTAGCAGTCATACACCTCGTCCCGTAGGTCTTTGTGGACAGAACAGGATTCGTTGCGTACTCGTAGCTGTCGAAGACGCGGAACACCCAGCAGGAGGTTCTCGTAGTAGATCAGACTCTGATTTTCTGGAAGGCTCTTGTTGTTGTACCAGAACTCCCAGTACATGCCGTTAAGAAAAGGCCCTTCTGTGAACTACACACAATTTATGTTTAGCACAACTAAGCATTTTCTTAGTATAAAAAAATCTATGTAAATGCCAATGGAAAAATTACCTTCCAGAAGTCCTCCATTGTTGAAAGAGTCTTGAAGGTTGTCGGTTCTCCATTTGTTATTGGTGTATCCAAGAAGAGTTGTGACATGACTTTGGTGTAATAATACATGTTGGTGCTCACCATTCCATATGTTACTGAAGAACAAACAAAAATTTTATAACCAAAAAACGTTAGTCTGCAACTTTAGGATCCTTTAGCACAGAAGAAAGTTAAATAAATAAATAAAAATTTACTTTAAAAATGTGTTACTTTGTATGTTATTACTGTATAATTTATCTATTGCATTTTAATATTATTATTTATCAAATATAGTGCACTTTTTAAAATACATGTATTTAATATTTTGGCTGAATACTAGTGTGGTCAAGAAGAAAACAGCTTTTCAAAAAATGGAAAATCAAAATTCAAATGTTATAATTTCAAACTTACAGATACAGATGGTGAGCAGAAAGAGTATGTAGGTGATCATCTCTCTGAGAACAGTCTTCAGATACATCTCTCTGTTACTGTTACTTTCACCCAAAAGACGAGTGTCCCACAATACTGAATCATAAAAATAAATGTTATTTTCCATTAACACACCTTTTTTGAACTACTTTTATCAAACTAAAGACATTCCATTGACTCTAACAATTCTTAAATCAAGTTTTTCACAATTATTTTGAATTATTACTATAAAAAATGTCATTGACAAATTGCACTAAGCCATCAATTTAAAGCTCTAAATATATATATATATATATATATATATATATATATATATATATATATAAAACATTATGTAATGTTTGAACCAGTTGTTTTGGAAACCACAATCCACTTTTTGGAGTTTCAGACTTGAATCATATTTGCATAAAGGTATACCTTTATTAATTTTATATTTTATATTAAATTTCATGATATGGGATTAGAACCTACGACCTTTCTGTTGCAATGCATTACAGATCTGCTGAAAAACATAACGTTTAGCGATGGATGAAAACATTACGTAATCTCTTTATGAACCATTCATCTTTTGAAGAAAGATTGTCACAAAATTTGACCTCTCAATAACACTCCTTTAACCTCATTTCATCATTCACATGTATTGGTTATATAAAATCCCAGCAAATCTTGTACCCCTCATTTTTTGCAGTATCCTCTTGCCACAGCTGCGATGTTCGTCCTGTGCTGGTGGAGTTGGATACAGTCCTCTGTTTATTCTCGCACTGATGCCGGAGAAGCTCCGGGCCCCGCTGCTGCTGCTGCTCCTGCTCGAGGCCGTGGACACAGACCTCCGGCCCGGGCTCGCCGGGGGCCAGTCTGCCTCCATCATCCCCTCCTCCGGCTCGAACCCCGGGTTGTCCCGGCTCCACGCCTGCCTGGAGCTGGATGTAGGTGGAGACGGGGTGTCATCGGGCACCCCTAGGCCCACTTCTTCATGGTGCATTTTTTCCATCTCAATCCCTTCATATGGCGGTGATGGTGCGGCGGATGCTGCCGGGCTCTGCGGTGCTTGAGGTCGGACGCGACTGGAGCTCATTGTGCAATTTAAAACAACTTTATATACAGAAAATCTTTCATTTTATAGTCATTATATAACGCTGGTTGATGTAAAGATTGTGGCGCAAAAAATGTCGCAAAAACCCCTCAAAACTTTAGTTTAGAAAGTATCGAAAGTTGATTTTAATTAAAGTGAAAATTAGTCGGGTCTTTTATTTAGCTGTTTAAGACTTGGCGATATTCCGATGTTTTCCAATAAAAATAAGCGAGAAATTCCGGTCTAAAAAACTCTACACAACCTCAATAACGGTAAAAGTCGTCGTCCAAAAGTACCGACGGTAACTTAAACCCGCATCTTTTACTGTAAAATAGTGTTGGGAATCCTCAATCCAGTTTGTGAAAATGTTGAAAAGAAGTTTTTCAGTCCACACTCAGCCATCTTGTTCCCAGTTGTTCCCTTAAAAGCCAGACTAGAGGAATCCAGTTACACTGACATCAACCTCTGGAAACTTCAACAACATTGCCCTATTTAGTGCAGCCCCTCCCGATCACCGCTGCACTTTCACGAAGACTCACAAAAACACACGCTCGAAGAAAAATAAGAAAAAAACAAGTCTGTAGATCACTTAAATCCCTTTAAATTAGTTTGTAAAATGGTAAACCGCAGTAATGCAATGTTACATTTGGCATGAGCATTACAAAAAGGGTTTTATAATGATGATACTTGTCCAGCAATCAAAAAGTGACAACTGAGTCTGTAACGATTTCGAAAAATTAAAACTGCAAACATGTTCAATCTGTTGTTTTGGGCATGTGTGCTGCTAAGCAACAGGGTACCGCCCCCTCTTCAGGGTTGGATACGTTTGAGTGACATGTCCATGAACCAATCAAAGCATGACGCCGTACATTTTTTTTATAACCATTTACACAGTATTAAACATCGTTTGATTTGCACGTTTAATATACAATAAATTAAATATACAACAATACAGTAAATGTGTACAATAATAGATAATCTACGACGATAGCTATATGCTGTATTATCAAGGCACAGACCTAATAGGAAAAATTACTTTAAATTACACTGTATTATTTATTAAAGTTCCATCATGCAATTTACATTTACATTTACATGTAGGCCTTTAGCTGATGCTTTTATCCAAAGCGACTTACAAATATTAGGAGACAATGTAATTCAATGCAAATACTTGGTCTATCGAAAGTAAAATAATATAATGTAAGGGACTCTCCCTATGATCCCCCCAAGATGGCAATACAGAGCACACGCGTTATTTTTTCCCACTCGTATTTTTACAGGCCTCCACCTCTTGGTCGGCACTGTTTGTTGTGGTAGCGACGGATAAATAATCGACACCTAAATTGTCCAATAACATTCTACTACGAAGTTCCTTGCACGAATTCTATTGGCTAGTAGACAGAGGTTCGACACGAAGGAGGCGGGGATTGTCGGAATACGGGTGGGCTGGCATTACTTCCTGTACCGCATCGGCGGAACCCCCTGCGCTTCCTGCTGGATCTCCACACACTCATACAGCACCCGGTTTCAATAAAAATAACTCTTGCTAGCTTATTTTACATTTGTTATCCGTTTATTTACTAACGGTGAGATTAGCATCTCAGAATATCTTAAATGGAGACGTCTGGTACATCGAACAAGAAGCAGAAACTAAGTAATGCACACGAGAGCTGGGTATGTAGTCGTTTAGCTGTACATTGAAATATTGTTTTGCTGATGTTGAACATTTACGGTTATATACAGTTATGCATTCGCTATTTTTGTGCATGTTTACGTTACATTTAGAATAATGTTCAATGGTAATTTGGAGGTGCTTAGCTGTCATAAATGCATAAAAAAACGTGTATAATTATGTGCATACGATTAAATCTGTCTCAAAACGTAACGCGGACGTCATATGCACTTGCAGAATGAATGTTATCATATACAACCAGCTGCTGTAAATGTGTTTACTGCACTCTTCACAGGGAATGCAAAGAGCCACTAATGTGACCTATCAGGCTCATCATGTGAGCAGAAATAAGCGTGGACAGGTCGTGGGGACCAGAGGAGGCTTTAGAGGATGCACTGTGTGGCTCACAGGTACGTCCTATCTTATGAAATAAAAGGTCTTGATGACAAAATGTACTGCACCAAAATGATCTCTTAGATCTATTGTACCAACCTTTACAGTGATGTCAGGCTGTAGCACTATGTTATTTGATGTGTCATATTCATGGTATTTACCACATTTTTAATAAATAATAATGCCATAGCGTAATTTATTTTTAGGGCTGCAGGATTAATTGTATTTTGATAATGATTTATGCCTCCTTAATTGAGAATAATAATTGCTATATTGTTTAAATAGCAAAAGTTATTGATCAAATTTTGAGCAAAATTATTAGTAACATCTCACTTTTGCATTGCTAGGTTTGTCTGGCGCAGGGAAGACGACAGTCAGCATGGCCCTCGAGGAGTACCTGGTGTGTCACGGCATCCCCTGCTACACGATGGATGGTGATAACATCAGACAGGGTCTCAATAAGAACCTGGGCTTCAGCCCTGAAGACCGTGAGGAGAACATTCGGCGTATCGCAGAGGTGGCCAAACTGTTCGCTGACGCTGGCCTTGTGTGCATCGCCAGCTTTATTTCCCCATACAGCAGGGTAAGGAATGTATAAAACTGAATCAATGTGTGTATGAGAGAATCGACTGATTTATTATGGCTTATTGAATTAGATTTATTATTTACTCTTTTCCAGGACCGTCTGAATGCTAGAAAGATCCATGAATCTGCCGGCCTGCCGTTCTTTGAGGTGTTTGTAGATGCTCCTCTGGACGTGTGTGAGCAGAGAGATGTCAAAGGCCTCTATAAGAGGGCTAGAGCTGGGGAAATCAGAGGTACCTGTATGATGTCATCTTACATCTTCATCAGTACATCAATCATACATGACACAAACCCATGACCTTGGTGTTGCTAGCAGCATGCTCAATTGAACTAGATGGGTTACAAACCCTTTTTGATCCTGATGTCCTCAGGATTCACAGGAATAGACTCGGAGTATGAGAAGCCAGAGGCTCCAGAACTGGTGCTGAAGACGGATTCGTGCAGTGTGAACGAGTGTATCCAGCAGCTCCTGGATCTTCTGCAGGAGAGGGTACATTTACTTGTTTTACAATTACATTACATTACATTACAAAATACAGAACTGGACATTAGCAGGGCAAAATAAATTCAGAAACTTTTATGTTAAAAAGTAGTTTTATTTTTCACTGACAGACCTAATCCATTTTTTAATTAACAAACAAAAGTTTCAATTAATGCTTGAATGGTGTCAATTCAAGTCTTTAATGTTTAGGAAATAAGTCTGTTGTTTGTAAAAATTTCAGTTTCATTTCTTTTTAGAAAATATGTGGGACCGTAAACATGATGATTAAACATCTTACTTTTATTGTAGGACATTGTACCTGTGGATGCGTCCTATGAGGTAAAAGAGCTCTATGTGTCGGAGAACAAGCTGGACTTGGCCAAAGCCGACGCAGAGACTCTTCCAGCAATGGAGATCACAAAGGTAAAGCCCAGCAGACAAAGCACAGCTGCTCACCTATGTGGACACACACTGCAGTTATAGATCTATTTTTAGTTTGTTTGTTTTTAACTGTTGCTATATATAATTTTTTTATTGAAATATGCTTGTGGGGGTTTAGGTGGACATGCAGTGGGTCCAGGTGCTTGCCGAAGGTTGGGCCACTCCTCTGAACGGTTTCATGAGAGAGAGAGAGTTCCTTCAGTGTCTTCATTTCAACTGTCTGCTGGATGGTAAGAGCTCATCTAAACTTACAGCTGCTTTATGATCTTGTCTTGATCACTAAACACACATGATGACAGGCTTTTGAATGGCACATATTAAATTAATGTGTTTTTGTGGATGTAACACTAGAGGGCGATGTTTAACAGTGTAATGGTCTTTGCTGGATCTTCTTTTAGACACTATTATATTACGCTGACTGACATACAGTGCTTTTCAAAAGCATCTAGACCCTTTTCATGTTTCTGCTTTTTTGTATTACAAACATATATATTGAATCATTGTTTTGAGAATTTATCGAAAATGAGTATAGAGAAAGTGGCCACATTTTAACTAAATTTGTTGGCTGGATGAACCAAAAATGAACAATATTTCTACAGCATTTTTATTTGGCATTAATCTAATTTTACTGTTTGCACAATCAAACATTGTATCTGTTAACACTAGTTAATGCACAATGAATTAACAAGAACAAACAACAATTGTAATTATATTAACGAACATTAACTGTGTTCGTTAATAAGTGCTGTAAAAAAGTATACTGTTCACATTAGTCAACACATTAAATAATATATTAATGAATAGAACCTTATTGTAGGAAAGTGTTACAAATAATGCAATTCTTTTTTTTTGCACTTTGATATTAATAATATAATAATAATAATAAGTTTTATTTATATAGCGCCTTTCCAGGGCTCCAGGATGCTTTACAAAGTACAATTATCAAGGCAATACAAGTAGACAATGATGAAAAAACAATAGTGGACAGGAAAGGATACAGAAGAATAGAGTCAAATACATGTAAGAACAGGACTTAAGAGACATAACATACCATTCAGAGAACAATTAGTTAATTAAGCATAACACTCAATCCATCAAATTGGAGGTATAACATTCAGAGAACAAGTGAGTTTTGAGTAATGATTTAAATTCAGAGATGTTATTAACACCATGTTATTAACACCACAACATTCTTTTTGATATTGTCAAAAAGAAATTAAGGACCAACAAGACTCTAACATAAACTGGTGGATTGACCTCTGACATCAGGTAGTGTAAGAAGGTTTCCAGGAACCTAATGTTCTAGTTCTAGTATATGTTATATTTCCACCACAGTATTTGGGTAAAGACAAGAGAACCTCCCGTGAGAGAGCCACTTACCAGAAAATAAATTTAATCAAATGTAGAACACAAAACAGCGAGGGACTGTAAGTGGAATTTAAATGTTGGATTAGTGGTAAAAATAAAAGAGCTCTTATAAATTTAATGAAGCCTGAGGTTTTGTTCCTAATATGCTCTCAAAGCAGTTTGGGTTTTTAAAAAACATAACCATCCAAAATAACAAGCCGGTACCTTTTTGATTACAAATACTACAAATGTGCAAAGTGCTTTTTACAACTTAATGTGGCCCTAACATTTATAGAGCTGTGTAATTACAGCAATTTCCCACATCAAGTGTACGTTTCCAAAATGTGTCAGTTTAGTTTTATGGCCCGCTGTGTGTTGTGTTGCCTAGTTTTTTATTTTTTGTTAAAGATATCCACACACACACACACATCTATTAAGATGAAAAATGTAAATTTATAGACATTTAATTTTGAATATGGCAGAAATAATGACATAATTTGGTGATCATATATTACATCATCAGTTTCATTAGACTCAGTTACAGTATATCACACCTTGTGTTATTGTTTCGATCTTTCCAATGAGCCTGATTTTTGGATCACATTGATGTCTCGTCCACAGATTAAGTAAACTTATTTGTGTGGGCCCATGTGTGTCGCTGCCTGACGCTGGTTTAATTTGAAATGGGGTGAAATGGGATGCTTCATGGCTTTGTCTTATGGAAACCAGCTGCTTTTTCTATGATGTGTGTGTGTTTCATCCTGTAAATGGATTTTTAAAGCATGCCGCTCATATTGCTTTAATCAAGGTGTAGGACCCAATGAATCTGCCAAGCATATTGGCCTCTTACTTTCCTAGAAAACTCACCACTTTCACATTCTCCTTTCAAATAAAGCCCCACGGCCAATTCGTCTCGTACCCCCCTCCACAGATCCGTAACCGTACCCACGGTTCCCCTGTAGGCCTTTTGAAAAGCTGCCGATTGTTTAGAGCATTGGTGTGGCTGATGTATTTGGTGTGTATGTGACTTTTGACCTCTTCTCGTAGGTGGGGTTATTAACCTGTCGGTGCCGGTGGTCCTGCCCGTTTCAAGTGCAGATAAGGAGCGGCTGGACGGCTGCACCGCGTTTGCGCTGGCCTACGGCAGCCGGCGGGTCGCTATCCTGCGCAACCCGGAGTTCTACGAGCATCGCAAAGAGGAGCGTTGTGCTCGGCAGTGGGGAACAACCTGCAAAGATCACCCGTACATTAAGGTCAGGACAGATCTGGACAAAACGACGCAGTCGACAAAACAACCATTCAGAGCATATTTCATATTTGATTTACAGCTAATATGTTGGCCAATAAGATTTAGGATGGCTGGGCATTCCAAATATCCTGTCGCTTGTTGTTTGCACAGAAACGTTTATTGCCTCTTTGCACCGTGTGTTTTTAAGACACGTTGTGATGTGTGTTGCATTACCTTTGTCAACTTATGTAAGATGTTGGATAGGATTAACATCTGCCTGTATCGAGTTTTGGTCGTCATCTTCCTTCCTTTCTGACTCACAAACCACCTGGAAATTCCCGATTATTAAGGCGACTTGAATGAGAGCACTGTTTAGATTACATACATGTTAATACGAGGGCAGAATTGCAGTGATTCAGCAGCATCACTTTTCATCTGTCTGGATGGCTGGGTGCCTCTGTCAGATGGTTCGAGAAACTTTGGATCGCTGTCGGTAACCCTACAATATATTGGTGTGTAACTCGTCCTGCACCATTTAGTCTGTAAACATGAATGAGAGCTCAGATGACGAGGCCTGTTGAGAAGGTGCACTATAACAGTATTTCACTTGTCTGATGAGAATACTTTTATAGACATATTTTGAAAGAAATTAAGGAATTAAATAAAGCTTTGTCTTTCAGAATACCTTAGAACCAGAAATGTAAAAATCCGCCTCGCATCTGCAATTGTGTTTTAAAGGAAAGATTTTCCTGCTTTTTTACTTTTTGAGAAGGTAAGGATAACATTCAGAACATCTGATCCTGGTGTGGTGTGGTTGCCAAGTTTTCCTCCTTGGACAGCACTCTGACAATAGACAGAACCATACTGTCTTAGCAACTCTCTCGCTCTCTCTCTCTCTCTCTCTCTCGTTCTATGTCTCTCTCTCTCACCCCAGTTGTCTTACTCTCTTTTGCTCTCACCCATAAGTCTCTCTTTTCACATCCAGGTCTCTCACTTTTTCCATGTGTCTCACTTTCTCTCATCCCCAGGTCCCTCTTTCACATCAAGGCCTCTGTTTCTCACTCTCTCTTTTACATCTGGGTCTCTTTCTTTCACACCCAGTTCTCTTGCTCTCTTTCTTTTACACCCAAGTCTCTCGCTTTCTCTCTCTCACACCCAGGTCTCTCGCTCTATTTCTCTCTAACACACCCAGGTCTCTCACTTCCTCTCTTTAACTCCCTCACTGTCTCTTTTTCACCCTCAGGTATCTCTCTTACTCCAGGTGTGTCAGCGTGTGTCTCGCTGTCACACCCAGGTCTCTCGCTCTCTCTCTTTACATGAGTCTCTATATCATTTACACTTGTGTCTCTCTCTCTCTTTTACCTCTAGGTCTCTCGCTCTCCCTAAGTGTCTCACTGTCTCTTTCTCACCCTCAGCTCTTACTCTCACACCCAGGTCTCTCTCTTTCACACCTATGTTTCTCTCTCCCTTCTTCACCCTCAGCTCTCTCTCTCTCTCTCTCTCTCTCTCTCTCTCTCTCTCTCTCTCTCTCTCTCTCTCTCTCTCTCTCTCTCTCTCTCTCTCTCTCTCTCTCTCTCTCTCTCTCTCTCTCTCTCTCTTTCTTTTCCAATCGCCGCTTTAGTAATTTCTTTATTTCTTGATCTCCTTCGTTTCACACGTGTTTTAGTTGGATTTCTCTGCTTGCGTTTTATTCAAACAGTGTTTAGTCAGGTTGCGCTTTCCTCCCCTCCTCTCTTTTACCTTCCTCTTACAAATCTCACAGAGTAAATACTGCACAATTGTTTCCATCTGTAAGTACGGCTTGTGGGCTTAGGTGGACTTTAATGGCTCCAGCTCTCTCTAATGGGCGCCAGCGCAGAGTCTTCGGACTGTGGAATGATTCTGTCTGTCTGCCTGTCTCTGATCAAAACTAAATCTTTCCCTAGAATTGGTACAGCTGTAAAAATGAAAGAAAGTACTTTCAATTTGACTTTAATGTATTTGACTTCCTTTTTTCAGCTGAAGACAAAAGAATCATTTTGTATTAAAATGTCGTCTTGTTATCTTATTATATGGGACTCAAAATGTTGCAGACTCCAGTGGGTTGATAAATGTCTTCTTATGTGAAACGACACGATTGTGAGAGTTGTGAGCTTATTGTTTATTTTGACTGTCAGCTGATTCAGCGTTGTAAATTTGGATGTGTAAGATGTTAACCAGGCCTGTACAATAAGCACATCATCATTCTTTTGCATGATTGAAAGGTGAAGCGATGCAAACTTTCCTCCAGCAGTGCTTAATTATTTTCTATTACTATTAATCGAGTGGATTTTATTTTATAGATGTGATCCAGTGCCAGCACATATAGATCGCCATAAATTATACAATGTCCGCTACTGTTGCCGTACCGTGGCCAACAACAGCCAGCTGCGCATGCATTCGGTCTTTAAATGCAAAAGCAGCACATGAAGCGTTTTATTGACATTCAGAGCTTTCAAAGCTCTCCAAGTCTGCCTAATATGACCATGTACATGCACATAAAACTCTTAAGCCACCAACGCTGCTGTCAATTCAGTTCAATAGATGAAAGTCAGAGAGGCCGGGAGACGCCTCGGGTCTGCCGTGAGCCGCGGTGTTGTTACCGTACCATGCTGCTTTTTAACCTCGGCCAAGGCAGCGGCTCGACGAAAGCCAGCGAGGAACTCCCGAAGGCGGAATGTTGATAAAAGCAGAGGAGATGTTGATACGATAGATGCACATCTGGAGGGTTTCAAAGTGCTTTTTAGAAATTAAGCTCATCAGTTGGAGACGGTGGTGCCCGAAATTTGGGAATGATGAAATGCTTGTATCCAAGAAATGTGTGTAAAGTCGTATACGCTTTCTTTCTCATGCCTCATAGGCAAAAAAGAAAGTGCAAATGTGTATAAAACTATTATGGGAATGAGATTATCTGTTGATATTCATGGAGGTCTGATGGTGTTTCTGGTTTCAGATGGTGATGGAGAGTGGAGACTGGCTGGTAGGAGGAGATCTGCAGGTTCTGGACCGGATCTACTGGAACGACGGACTGGATAGTTACAGGCTCACCCCAACTGAACTTAAGCAGAAGTTTAAGGAGATGAACGCAGGTATGAACCAGAGCTGTGTGTAAAAAAATTGCTGCTTTTGACAAACTGTATCATCATTTTATTTGCTTAAAACTTTGAAAGTATTACTTAAAGATCACTGTAATGTATTTGTCTTTTTCAGATGCCATCTTTGCCTTCCAGCTGCGTAACCCGGTGCACAACGGCCACGCGCTCCTCATGCAGGACACCCAGCGGCGTCTCATTGAGCGTGGCTACCGCCGGCCTGTGCTGCTGCTGCACCCGCTGGGCGGCTGGACAAAAGACGACGACGTGCCTCTCGCCTGGCGCATGAAACAGCACGCTGCCGTGCTGGAGGACGGGCTGCTCGACCCAAACTCCACCATAGTGGCCATCTTCCCATCCCCAATGATGTACGCCGGGCCCACAGAGGTCAGTGTGAAAGTAGATTGAAATAAAATATGATAAAAAATATGAAATCCAGGAAATTATAATTATGCTGTAAAGTTTGATATGCAGTACTCAGATTTTAATTCAGATAGTGAAATTATTTTTATTGGAACCGTATTATATTATTCTGAACTATATTATTCCTAAACATTGATTTCAATTTTTGGCATGGCAATATGCAGTCAATATTAAAGAATATACAGTCATATTTTTACAGAATGTTCTTTACATGATGTAGAACAATTTTATATAGATCAAATTCCTTATGCCATGTTGCATACTTATGTATTGCATAACACATGCTGTATTTTCGAGCGTTTCTAAAGAAGCTCAGCCAAATGGGCCTTGCGGCGAGAACGATAATTAAAGCAGCGTTTGAAGAAAGTCAATGAACTGTCGAATGGAAAGTTAGCGGTGAAGAAACTAGCGCTGGGGCGCATTCCTTTGTAAGCTGTTGGTGGTATAATTCATGGCTGATTCGTTTCACCTAACCCATGCTGGGGGCTAAAAGAGAGGGTCTTGTTTTGTGGGCATCACATCTTGAGACTGCCCTTGTATCTTCTAAACAAATCCAAATTGTTTAAAGATCAGTGGCGTCTCTCTACAGTCCATAGGTACGCACAAATCGATAGCTTTCTTGGTGATGGAAATCATTGCTGGTGTAATGTTCCACAGCTATTTTGACGTCTGTTGTTCTTTAATCATGTGGCGGGTGGCATTAAAAATTTATTGGGAGCAGACGGACTCCGTAAGACTAAAGCAGCCTGCAGGAAGGAGTCGCTCGCCTCATTGAGTTATGAGGAGGAAGCGGAGGATATGCTGACTCCACACAAAACAATTAGCCCGGCTGGTACGGGCCAGTTGTAATCATGGGTCCAATTTCATATACACTGCCATCAAAGAGATGTTTTTATTCATCTCATGATGCTTATTGACAGTTAAATGGTCACAGTGATTATTCTTGTATTTAACTCTGCATGCATGTCATTGATGACATTGACATCCACATTATTCTTTTTTTTCACTTTTCAATTTCTAGCCAGGGAATAAAGGAATACTTGGCTCAAAAATGAAAAATCTGTCATCATTTAGTCTTATTTATTGAAAAGTGAATTGCATTTGAACTGTTTCTAACAGGTGCAATGGCACTGCAGGGCCCGGATGGTGGCCGGGGCCAACTTTTACATAGTGGGCCGTGACCCGGCAGGAATGCCTCACCCGGACACGGGTAAAGACCTCTATGAGCCCTCCCACGGAGCCAAAGTCCTCACCATGGCCCCTGGCCTTATTTCTCTGGAGATTGTGCCTTTCAAAGTGGCGGCTTACAACAAGGTCAAGAAGGCTATGGACTTTTATGACCCCAAAAAGTAAGTTATTCTCTTTCTTGTATTTGTTTTTATTTTATTTCATTACAAACTGTAACCAAACTATTGGTGTCTTTGAGCAGATGGGCAAGTGGTATAAAAGACAATAAAAATCAACATTGTATATGTGAACATTTGTTTGTAACTTTAAACATTTGTTTGTGGTCTTCTATACATGTTGAAACAATGTTTAACTCTTGAGTGAAATGTCCATGTCAGACGTTTTTGATTTTTAAGTATGATGCCAAGAACAACAGGAAGTGTTTTGTTGTTTTGTGCTTAAACCAAATCTTTTCAGTTCTTTGAAGTCACATAGAAATGGAGATGTGCCAGTGTTCCTCTGGCTGTGTATAAATCCTGCGGAAGATGATTAACGAAACTCGCTGCGTCTCGGCTTGCAATTAATAGTGCCCTCCGCTATCAAGTTAACAGGCTTTTCATCAGCCGCCCCTAATGAAGACCATGCAACATGTCAACACTCAGTAAAACTGACAGAAAGAATGACAAAGACTTCTAGCGTCTCTGTGCAAATGTGCATACAAACCACCAAAATCAGAGTGCCAGTTTAGCTTACAAGTAAAATGCGAGATGTTGAGAACTTAAACAGTTAGTCGTGCATATCACTCCACAATCTGAAGACAAGGAACAGCCTAGCAACTGTCTAGTGATGCTCTAGCAACCACCCAAAAGTGCAAAGCCATGCGAAAGTGGGAGGAACAGACCGAAATCTTAAGAGATCCTAAATCTCTTTTGCATGCATATTTAAACTTGACATGCCTTGATCTGTTATGAAACAGTTTTGCGTGTTGCATAATTGATCTCAAATCTTGTGTGACTTGTCTTTGCTTTTATTGTATAGAAAAAAGCGCAGTGAACTTTCTTATAAAATCTCCTTTTGTGTCCCACGATGGGGTTTGCAAAGATATTGGGGTGAATAAATAATGACCCAATTTTTATTTTCTGGCTGTCTAGCTGTTTCTCATCTTACACTTATGCTCTCATTATATTCCCGTAATGAAAATGTTACTCACCTAGATAGGTAAAGTCAAGCACCGTTGTGACAGCGGGGGGAAACGAGGGCAGGGGGCGGCAGCCTCACACCCCGTCTGAGTTTCAAAGGGTCTCGCTTGGCGCCTTAGTAAATTTATGGCACTCCGTCTGCTCCTTGAGCAGGGCGTTGGGCCTGGCCAGAATGGAGACAAATATGGATGCTGAGCCTAATTGCCAGCCATTCCCCTTTAAGTATTCCTCTAAAATGTCTCGAATCAGTCCAAGCTGTTTCTCATTTAAACGCGTATTAACTGTTCTCTGTGGAGTTGGAGTTTATGTGTCCTACCCCTTCACCCCATTGAAGTAACTGCCAGGTGGAATGGTGATAATATTCTGTAAACAAAAATCATTTGTGCGTTCGTCCAAACGTATAACTAGTAGTATATATAGGCAAAATTTTTATATTTGCTTGTCTGTGATGACTAGTGCCTGGATGTTGCTGTGTGGTTGCCAAGGAGTTCTGGATGGTTGCTAGGGAGATGCTAGCAAGATGGCTGATGACTGTTTATCATTTTTCACTGTTTATCAAGTCTTGTGAGAGCATATAAAAGACTGAAGGTAAAGTTTATCATAATGTAAATATGGAAAATTAAATGTTTTATTAGTGAGTTATGAGCCTGAAATCCTTGGAATATATATATATATATATATATATATTTTTTTTTTTTTTGATAAAAAAAGGCTCTTTGATATTCTGGTCCTTATGTATGGTTTGGGTCTTTCTTTTAATCTACAGTCAATTTAGTTTTTCGTTATTTTTTTAGTTATTTGTTTTTCGAGTTAATGATAATCCACTACATAATAAAATGTACAGATACACATATTCTATGTCCGCAATATGTTTAGTAGTTCAGGACGTGGTGTACAAACTTACAACAGACACGTAAACAACTTTGTAAAGTTTTTCTTCCTCGTACATCAGTATATTGAAATGTTTAACATTTTTCAGCATTCCACATTATAAGCTCATATAAAGCGTTTTGCTCGTGCCACCACAAAATAACACAGCGTTTCACGGGCATGATTACCACCAGGAATGCGCAGCACAACAGCGCACGTTTATAAAGGCATCAAACTGAACGAGTGTTGTTTTAACGTCTGCGTCTTAATTGAAGAACAACTAATCCTTAACAAATAAACTCTGTGCGAAGGAGCCACTCAGGATTGTATTTAGACTAGCGGTTGCGTTTTATTCGTCAGTTGGAGACTAATTAGCTCTGTTTATCAGACGTTTCGCACACTGTTTATTTTTGAAGCATTTGTTTAAATGAAAACGTGTAGCAGGGAATTTTGGATTTAATGGCATGGGCTTGTCGTTTACATTTCTGTTTCTTGTGTTTTTATTTTTTGCACTAGAAGTATTTACCTCCTCTCCTTTGCACCGTAGAAAACAGCCTTCAAGGCATTAAGATTTTATGTAGTTTCAAGAGCCACTTGAGAGAACATATTTTATCATAGAGGTCTTTCAGAATATAATACATCGTTCCCGAACAAAGGGCTAGTGTACAGCACCTGGTTATTTTCTCTGACGCAAGCTCCAAGATCGTGTTTCTTTTTATTTTCTTATCACGTCGGGTACCACGCTGTCCCTTTTCTCGCACATATTAAAATCCCTCTGCTAATTCGAGTGCTTGTCGTCTCGTTTTACCCAGCCACCAGGACTATGACTTCATCTCAGGAACCCGCATGAGGAGGATGGCTCGGGAAGGCCAGAACCCTCCGGAAGGCTTCATGGCGCCCAAAGCCTGGTCTGTTCTCAAGGAGTATTACCAGTCTATAGAGAAGGCCTAAGCTGTTTTGCAGGTGTGTAGACGGGGTCGGAAACATTTCTGTTACAGTGGGAGAAAAAAGGAGGAGATGAAGATGAAAAACAAAACACACAATAGGGGAACACTGGGACCACCCGATGGACTTTTCTAACAGTTTTGGATGCATGTCGTTTCTCATAAAATTGCTTTTAGTTTCATGGCTCTTATGAGAGTCTTATGAGAGCTTTTTTATATGTTATGTTTGAAAAAATAGTAGTAGTTAACTTTGTGAAAGGTACATTGTATGTCTGTTATTCTGTTATAACTGAGAAAATGAATCTGTTTAGTGGTCATGTTATTTCTATTTCTGTGTTTCCTACAGTCCCCATAATCCCTGTTGCTATTGGATAAAAGGTGACTGAATTTACAAATTGCCCTACTTGCCTTAATGATGTGATTTTATCTAAATTGTTGCATTAAAGGAATATTTTACTCAAAAATGTTCACTTTAATCATTTATTCACCATCATGTCATTCAAAACCTGTATATCACTTTCTTTTGTAGAAAATAAAACCCAAAAGAAGATATCTTGAGAAACGTGTCTGTAGTTTTGTGTTTATAATATAGTCAAGCAGGGGCAGTCTTGTTAGATTACCTACAGTCTTCTGCAAAGGAAAGAAAGTCATACAGGTTTGAAATGACATGACGGTGAATAAATGATGAAAAAAATGTACATTTGGGGTGACCTATACCTATAAAGGAATGTTCTGGATCAGTACAGTTTATTTGCAACATGTACAGTGTATTGTCAAAAACTAAATAGAAACATTTAGTTTGATTACAGTGAAGCGCCTAATGTGAAATACATTACAATTAATACACTTTTTTCCAATATTTAATGTGTAGGGATGCAAGTTTTTTATAGAAAAATTAAGGTTCATTTAAGTGAAAATAACTATAAATTATTCTCTTTGTGATTTAAATAGATTTTATAACTTCACAATTTTTGCTTTTAAACCATGTCCACTGTTTTTTTACTGTAACCATTAAACAGGTATTGAATCCATAACATTTCTTTAAGCTAAAATCTTTGGCAGAATGTGACTGTATGAATTGGTTGGTTATGGCCTCCCCTCCCTCGGGGGTTATTTGTTGTATAATATCATAAAAAAACATTGTTTTATTAAGGAATCTTGAAAAATGTGTGCAGTATATTGTTCTTCAATGCGAGCGTTTCAGGAACTCGCTGTCTAAAAGATCAAACAAATATGTAAATTGTCCCCACTAAAGTCACTGGCGTAACTAAAATATCAGTTTCAATAGTGCGTAACATTTCTAACCATTGTTTTGATATGTGGTGTTTTGTTAAACGGTTCTTTAGCTCTGTTTTTCATATAGGTACAATCTGAATATTATTTATTTGGACTTTCTTGTGGTTGTTGTATCATGTAGATGGTCACGATTTCATATTTATTTTGAACAGTATTGTCCTTTTAACTTCAGTGTCTCTAATAAACCATTCCATCAAAACAGGAAAGAAAATCTAATAAACCACTTTGAATTAAATCTCATAATTAAAACGACATGATTTCATGCACATTGCACATCAAAGATGTAAAAAAATCTCTGAATCACTTTACAATCTGGATTGTATTTCTCATATTGTAAGTTTTCCTAGTTTACCAAACCGGAGCAGTGCCACGCGCAGACGCCACGCAGGGTCGACTAAGCGTACGTGCTGAAACCCAGCTGGTCTCCAGATGCAGTAGCTCTCCTGTGAACGTGGAACACCTTTGGTTAATCCTAACCCTTTCAGGAATTAACGTGCCTTCTCTTTTGATTCCAGCATGAAGATGAAATGTCCAAATGTGCCAGCGGTCATGTTTTTCTCCTGTCGTATCTGCCAGATCTTGTTGGATCGTCGTGGAATGAGGCTTTCAAAATGAATGAGTAGCACTTTTATAAGAATTGACTTGAGTTTGCTGGAGTATATCATTATGTTATTTTCTAGATTAAGAGTAGAGTTTACCCAAAATGAAAATCTTTCATCATTTATTTGCCCTGTCATTCCAAACCTGTATGACTTTTATTTTGCTGCGGAATACAAAAACAGATATTTTGAAGAACGTTGGTAGACAAACAACATTGTATGAACACAAAAACCACTAAGACATTTCTCAAAATATCTCTGTTTGGGTTTGACAGAAGAACAACATGAGGGTGAATTAGTAATGACATTTTTTGGGGGGTGAACTGTCTCTTTAAGTCATTAGAAGGTAGACAAAGATGTTTGAGCATTTAAAGTATTTAAGGAAAAAGATGGTTATTTGTAGTTTATTTATATGTATTTTTCTATGTTTCTGCTGGCCACTATACTTGCGTGCTCTGAGCAAGATCTTTTAACACTGACTTTATTAATATTGACATGCAGGGAAGCTTTTCTCCGTAGCACCTGGTTCTTGTCTTTGGCACTGTGAAGTCAGATCCTCGGTCCATTTGACCTTCGCTCCACTGCTACAAATGAAAACCATCATAAAGTAAATGTACATATAACAAGTCATCCGGAAATCATTACAATCAGATAAAGATGAATTGTGGAAGTGGCTTTGAAAGGTGATACGGAGCAATTGTTGTGGTACTATTGTTTACTGTCGTTGATTGATGGATTTAGCAGGACATTGGTTTGTCTCAAAGGACACAGACTCATTATTTCACCCATAAAGCCATTATGTACAGAGGTCCTGTCCTCAAATGTGAGTGAATGTTACCTTTGCTAGTTCAATAGTATTTTCCAGACACAAGGTATAAACTGGATCCATTCGTTTTTTTTTTTAAAGCAACAGGCACAATTGTCAGTTTTCTACATGAAAATTGTACACGCTCGCCTTTAAAATGTTACTTTTCATCTGTCCCAGAAGTCTTCTTGACTGTATCTAATGATTAAAAGAGTACTTCTCAATAACTCATATGCAGTACAAGCTCCGTGACTAATTAGTGTTGCCAGTCCATCATGTGACATCATCAGCCGTACCGGTAGATTAAACTCTTAGATGAACCCCAGACACATTTTCTCTTCCATTTCCCCTGCATCTGCTTTTACTTCTGCTCAAAGCTTTCCATGACAAAAATCTGCCTCATGTAAAAGGACAATGTACTGGTACGCATATGCAGACCCATTTCCCATTTTCCTTGTATTAAATGCTTTATGCTATACATATTGCATGAAAAATATACCTGGTAAAACTTTGAGTTTAGTGTTTTGTTCAGTGGTAGTAGTTTGTGGACCGTCCCTAACTGGGTTTAAAGAAACAACCCGTTTGATTACCAGACTAAATCTTTTACAACTACACCACTGTACTTTTTTATTAATTATTAGTTATTTAAAACGTTATGCTTTACATGCATGACGTAACTGCAATGTTTGTCGACTGGTTGTATGATTCTCATATGGTTGATTCCAGCGTTACGGATGTAACATTTGCAGTCAAAACCTAAAATATAAATTTTAAGAGAACGCATTTATTACGAATATAACCATCTGTTTTTATTTCCATTAAGCTCTGTTGATGTAGTCCGGACATCAGAAAAATATCAGTCTATACACATATTTTCTATTTAAATTAGAGGAAAATAAACATGCGTCACATATGTGATAATAAAGTTTTTGAGGGGCAACATACAAATAACCTTTTATAAAAAGTCTGAATTCTGAAACCAGCACTTTACCTGACTATGAAAACTAAGATGGTTTAAACATAAAAAACTTTAAACTTGAAAGAGACCAATGGTAAGGTTGACATTTTCATGAAATTGCCCATTCATCTTTTTTCCTGCAATGTCTGATACTTGAGATGTCACAAACATTTATGATTTTCGATGATTACTAATCCTTTGCTCTTTAATCTGCTTTGATCCGGTTTGACTAAAGATATTAAAATGTGAGGTAGAGGGCATTACCTCAGATGTCAGGGGTTTGATATAAAGAGATCACATGGATAGAAGGATATCATACATCAAATGCTACAGGCTGGCATGTTCACATCAAAGAGACGCATCTGTTTCATGACATGACGAGAACTCAAGACGTAGTATTCCAGACCCACAAAGCGGCGATGACAATCAACCCCTCCTTCCCTCCACATCTTGTCCTCACTCACCGTCTGAGTGTCTTCACATGATGGCAACGCTCCAACTTTATACCACCTACCTAGGTGAGTAAAAGTGGTCCTTCAACCCAACTTTAAATAGTTATCAATGTTTAGTTTTTACTTGTTGGTGTGTTTAACCTGTTGGTGTTTTTGTCCTTTTGAGTGTTTTAAAGTTGGTGTCAGCTCTGATCTGATTGGCTGCTGCAGAGATTCCACCAATGGGGGTTCAGAAGATTTCATCATGGTCATGAAATTTACGAATCTCTTTGCTGCTACAATTGCTTTCCCCCTCAGGCAAGTGTGCAGAACAAACTAGCAATAGCAGCAAAATCAATCAGTTGTGTTGATGTCTCAGCATAGTCAACGTAGTCAAGTAGATGACGGAGGTAGAGTTGATGCTATCTGATCTATTTGATTCTGATTTATACTTTTAAAGTTGTAATGGTGAACTAATAAAAATTTGGCATTCACCCACCAGCCACATATTCAAATGCAATGACTTGTGCGTCAGAGTTTCATGAATGAGATGTGATATGACACTGTGAACTTTTTATCTCTTCTTCCTCAATCAGTACACAGATATTATCTAAAAGCAGAAGGGTGGCGAGCGCTAATCTCTGTTTATTTCTTCGTCACTAGCGGATACAGACCACCCTTGAGGGGGACACCTGACCTTTCCAAATAAACACACGTGCGGTACAGGCCAACAAACACTTTCTTGCTGTTTACCGAAATGCAGTGAATTTAAGCCTTAAGTTTTATTTCTGATGCATTTATGAAGGGTTGTTTTATGATATCTCATAGGCAGCTAAGCGGTTTCTCACGGCATCGGGTCATAAATGAACACAATCTGATGATGTACGACCACACTTGCGTTTGCATTCAAATGAAAGATTCTATCATGGCGGAATGCAAACTGAGCGAGGACATAAACAATGTGCTCATCGTGTAAATAGCCCTCAGCGTTTATTTTTACCCTTTTCTAAAGCCCCGGTGAACAATATCTCACCTTCAGGAAGTCACAGATAACTTTATGAAGTGGCCCGTTCTCATAATGAATAACTAATAAAGGAAACAGAAGCGTGTACTTACATCTGCTTGGCCCCTTGCCACGTGGTTTTACTAGTAACGCATAGCGGTTGTGTTTCAGCCAAGGTTTGCTGGCTGAGCACCTGGTTGGCAGTCTCGATTTCCCATATATCATCTGCAACGACGCTATTCGATGCCGCGATTGTATTTGTCTTGGACATTGTTCTAGCTTTGATCATGAGCAGCTGTAATTATTTGGCCTTGTAGTTTCCACAGGAGACAGTCGGTGGAATGAGAGAAGCCAGCGCTCGAGTGTGTGTGTGTGTGTGAACACAATCGCCAAACAGAGCGGGCACAGTGCAGAACTTAAACAGAGGATAAATAGCCCAATTAAATGCCTCCTTTATGGTTTTCATCAACAATACGCTCGGCTGGTATTGTGCAACACTCTTTAAGTGTTGTGAATGAAGGCGGATGCATAAATGAGTCAGATGAAATTGAAGCAGGGAGCTCTCCTTCCCCCCTCCCCTCTCCAATCTTTCATCTTCAAGTCCCGAAACAAAAATAAACACATGCATTAAACCTGAGAGGTGAATGAGAGGGAATTGTTCATTTATAGATTCCGGAAAACAGGAGCAATCGTGGAAGAAAACAAGGGCGATTCATTAAACTCCAAAAACCGCACATTAGACACCGCCACAAGCCGACTATTGTAGGCAACAAACAATGGAGTCTTTTGTACACAATTTATTTTGTCTGTGTACTGAACATATTGTCTGTGACCTTTTGAATGGCATTTCAGAGCCACATACACTTGCACAGCATTGAAAAATTGTCAGTGTTGTTCATACATTTTGTAATAAACTACTATTATAACTAACCATTATTAAATTCGTAATAATTAAATAATTTACTGTGACTTGATTAATTGATTCATTAGGTTTTTTAACGAAGCAAACTGCTTATTTGCTTGTTTTTTTCTCTGCCTGTTTTGACTTGTGATCATCATTTCTGCCTTAATATTTCAGGACAAAAAAAACTTTATTACTATTCAGATTTTTTCCTTTTCTCTTTGTTTCAAGAGTTACCAAGGAATTGACTTTTTGACTGATTTGGTAGACGACAGGCCACCCTGAAGTTCAGGTAATCCAGGAGTTCCCTCGAGAGTTCACAGCAGTCCACTTCGATTTCTCCATCGTCAGAGCCAAATCGAAATATGGACTTTCTCTCAAGTTTAGTGAATTATAAGTAACATCACATGTTTCCATTTCTATTGTCCAGAAATTTCAGCAGAGCACAGATCACAATTAATCAGTCAGAGTTGAGCATTGTTACTGGCTCTTGGTTTAATTCTCAACTAGTTTTTAGTATATCTCAAAGATTAAATTAGCATTGACTGCAGAGAAGACAACTGTAGCTCTCGCTTTTATGGAGGAGGTGGTGGTCGTGTTGACATTTTATTTTTTTTTGGTTTCATGTTAACCAGCCGAGAGATGAGATTCACTCCTGTCTTCAGTAGCTTGGATAAGAGCATTGATGGCAGTATTCATGTGCTCTTTTGATTTTTCTTGTCGTATTATATTATTTTATTAAATGCAATTTCTCTTTGACCACAGGCACTTTGCTTGATTTTTGAGGACGAAATTTCCACCTAAGTAGTCAAGATCTCTGGCTTACGTGAATGTGACATAAACATTTCCAGTATGCATGATGCACTGAGGCTCACCTGTTTCCTAGAGGTAGACAATAACATTTGCACAACAATAACATTAACAATCTGCATCATAATTTTAAAGCATTATGTTTTTTGGGACAGGGCAATTAAATGGTCTTTGAGTCCTCCATTTGTGATGTAATCACTGAAACTTCTCAGTGGACATTGCTGCCCTTGGTAAGTGTTTTATTATTATATTATTATTATACCAGAAGTTCATTATTTATGTGAGAACACTTCAGCATCACAGACTCTATCCCCTCGTGTGTATTTGTGGCTGTAGTTTCCATCTCTGCTCATTTACACCTAATCATTTATCAGTGTGAAAACCAGGCGATGTGGAGGTGCAGATGGAACGTATTACAAGCGTATATTCACGACATACGGCTCGCTAATGCTCCTCAGAATGACAGCGGCCTTTCGCCATGCATATGGCTTAGATTTGCAAAGCTTGAAGTTAACAGATTTCTATCTTCTGTGTAGTTTATTTTTCTTTAAAAGTTTTATTTGGTTTTCATGTCAGCTGCTTTCCAGTTTTCCTGGTACAATTCCAGGACAATTCTGACAAATTCTGCACGTTTGGACTGGCAGGGAAAACTGGAAGGCTTGGTGAATCCACAGCAAAAAAGTTGAACAGTACATAATATGTACAAATCTACAGTTTAATCAAATCTATCAGATGATATAATTCCCCTACTGAACATTAAGAATTTGGTATAATAAGCGACTGGCGTACTATCAATGTAAAACCCATAACAGAATGGAAGTCTGGAATCTTGCCATTGTACATTGTGTGTTAATGCCTTGAGGAAGTGACTGGTAAAGAGACTTTCAGAGTAGCTTGGGTTAGATTATGGTATTGTAGAGTTCTGTGAGGCCCTTTGAACTTCAAATAAAGATTTGTTTCCTCTCTATTCAGACAAATTACATTTGATCTTGTGAGTGTGCCTTTCTTTTAAAATCTCTTTTAACTCGCCTATTGAGTGAGAAAAGGCAAAGTGACTTTCTGAGTCTAGGTGAACAGACGAAACCATATCGGGTTAATAAACATACAAAGGCACAGCTGTTTTAGTGAGAGAATTTTTACTTGTTACACTCTCTCTCTCTCTCTCTCTCTCTCTCTCTCTCTCTCTCTCTCTCTCTCTCTCTCTCTCTCTCTCTCTCTCTCTCTCTCTCTCTCTCTCTCTCTCTCTCTCTCTCTCTCTCTCTCTCTCTCTCTCTCTCTCTCTCTCTCTCTCTCTCTCTCTCTCTCTCTCTCTCTCTCTCTCTCTCTCTCTCTCTCTCTCTCTCTCTCTCTCTCTCTCTCTCTCTCTCTGTCTCGGTCTCGGTCTCGGTCTCTGTCTCGGTCTCTCTCTCTCTGTCTCTCTCTCCTCTCTCTCTCTCTCTCTCTCGGTCTCTCTCTCTCTTTGCTACAAATCAAATTTCCATACTCCGAAACATTTTATTATTTTAAACCATGATATTTTGTGTGTGTGTGTGTGTGTGTGTGTGTGTACCCATTTAACAATATTTTGGGGACAAATTTTTACCCCAAAGTAAGCGAAACCTGTCAATCCAAGCAAAACCTCCGTTTGGGGGCATCCTTATTTGTAAAACAGTTTTAAAATATAGTAAATAGTTTTTTTTCAAAACTATAAAAATTGCAAAAAGTTTATTAGGGTTAGGTTTAGTTTCTTAATAACATAAGTAAACAAATGTGTGTGTCCTAAAGATCTCAATACATTGTTAATGCTAATGTGCTGTTTTACTAGATACCACATTTGCTTTTAATTTCATGTTTGGATCCCTCTCAAGGGTCAGATCAGAGATTATGGTCTTCCACACATACCGAAGCCAAACTTCATTAGACACTGTGTATTTATGTTCCAGTGTTTATTAAATGGTGGTTTGAATGTTTTTATCATTGAGCGCTTGCTCATCACTCTTGCTGCCCAGAACTAAGAAGTTAGAGTCCAAGAATGAGAATGATGGATGTTGATAAGCCCCTGTAACATCGCTAGGAATATCTTCACGCTCATTTAAACCCAAACTATTCCGCTCGCTGCAAACATTCACTAATCCGCTGAGTCGCTCTTGAGCGAATGCTTATTTAAGATGCTTGTGGTGTGGCAAAATATGGAACTGTTCATTTTAAACGTTGCCCACAATTCTTCCTTACACCAGGAAGGTCTTCTGGAATCAATTGTCACTTCGCTAGTGTGTCAGCACGCTTAAAAACTTGTCTCTAAATAACAAGAAAATGTCACCCACAGCCGACATAGTAGCTGACCAACATAAGCATCCAAACCAAAATAGTATCTTAACAATGACTGACTGACTCGCCACTCAATCATGCAGTCAATCATTCTACAGAAGCGTTTAACATCGTCTTGTTATGCCAGTCGTAAACAATAGCGTTGGTCTAAATGAACTCCAAGATGCCCACTATGTCTACATCTCAAGCGCAGGGACAATGAACCATTGTGCGGCAGTTATTCAATCCATCGCAGCTTGCGAGCTCTGACAGTGAGTGATCGCATAAAAATGATGTCACTGGAAATGCTTGTAAGCCAAGTACAAAGAAGCACCTTAGATACAGATCTGTGGCCAGAGGAAGCTGGTAACAAAAGTCACAGATGCATTGATTTGACAGAATAAGGCAATTTCTCTCCCTAAAAAAAGCCATGTGGGCTGTTAGGGAATGTTTACATTAGACTGATATATCAAAAGGGACAAAACGAACAAAAATGGAAAACAAAATTGGTACAGACAAGGCAAGAATGTGATGGCAAATGTCAACATAAGGTATTAAAACAGCATGTGATAACCATGCCCACATTGAGCAGAAGGGGACGCGTGTTGTTCTACACATGTCTTAGCCCTTGCACGCTTGTTTGTTTGTAATTTAATTATGCGCTCAGCTACCATTAAGAACGGGCAAGATACGTGTGTCTGATCTCCTTTTAAAGATCTGTCTACAATTAAAACCCTATTCTTTACAAACGCTGTCAAGAATGTCAGTCGCCATAATTATTTAGCGATAATTACACTCAAGTATGTTGTGTTCGCTGCAGACTATTGCATTTTAGCTTGCTATTAACATACCAACACGATAGCATTATTCTGCTTTATGGTTGGCTGATTTAGTGGAATATTTCGAGAAATCACAGTTTATCATGAAAGCGGTTTGTGGTATAATGGTTGTAGTTTTTCATAAATCTTAGCAGACAAACAGGCCCCAAGCTGCAATTTTGTTATAAACATTTGACTTCTCTTCGTCTACAATCCATCAATCTTGTCTTCATAATCTTTAAACAATCTTTTAAAAATCTTTAAATTAATTTTTAAAACAAATTTTCTTTTTAGCTGATGTCATCTACAGCCATACCAGCGAACATTCCTTAAAAACTCTCTCAAAGTTATCAGAAATGTTCTTGCATTAATCGTATAATAGATTTTCATTAATGTTTTATTTTATTGTTATCGCTATGAAAATATTTGAACTATTTTAACTTCGGTATAAATCTTTACTTTTAATATGTTAATGAAACATTTGAATACATTTAGAAATAACGTTTTTGTAGCTTAATGGGAATGTTAGCAAGACATTTTATTAGAACATTTTTTTGTAACTGGATATTTTATGCCACAATAGTTATTGTAGTAATGCAATGCAATGTTTGGTTAATGTTATAATAATAATTTCAAACAATAATACGCTAATACTAATGCACTAAAGCAAATTTGTGACCCTGCCTGTGAAAACCCAGCTAAAGTTATTTTTTGTGATTTACTGTTTTCTACATAATATCATCCTGCATAATGTAAAAAACATTCTGTGAAAATATAACCTTGATGTCTTTAATATTGAGTAATGACACGTCAAAGATTGAAATCATAGTGATATTTATAGGTTTATACTTATCTCATAATTTGTTTTTGCATGGTTTTCACAGACAGGGTCACGTACTGGCATTTATAAGACATCGCTCAAAAGTTGTTTTTAAGTGTGAAAAACATACTGCCTACATCTTTTAATGAATCATTTAATGAAAGCTTCTTCAACAGCTCCTACTGTTACAAACATACCGTCGCTGCTTTAATAAATGCAGTGCTGAAATAAACCCAGGAAACTGGGGAAAAACCCATGGAATCAAGTTCTTCTGGGATAACTCATAGATTACTTCTCAATATCTGCTCTTATAAGTGACTTAGGTTTCAATGAATCTTTAGAGCCTGAGGGATGGTTGTATTAGGCCAGATCAGGCGTCCCTGGACTGAGTCAGGAACTACGCATTTAAGCCTTTGATTTACCAGAAACGTCTCTTCATGTGGTTAACGCTTCACTAAAGAGCCATCGCTGTTATCAATTAACAAATCTGAGTCATTAAGTTAAAGTCAAGAAGCCGCATTCATGCGCTGGCCGCTGCTTGACTCCGAGGGAATAAGTGTAATCCATCTTCCGGCGACTGTGAAGACGCTGGAGGACTGGTTATCAGATGGGACAGCTTAGCTTTTCATCCTGACCCATCATTCCATTCCAAATGACACCACCAAAATTTCTTGGAATTCAGGGATCTTGAGGAACAAGCCCTCTGAAGCGAGTCTAATGAGGAGAGAATGTGCGTGTTGTTTCTCATGTGAAGTAAAAACAAAACAGTACTGTAATGCACACATAAAAATATAAAAATATTTTTAAAAATCTTAATTGTACAAATACATTTGCAGGCTTAACATTTGTAAGGTTAAATTGAAACAAAAAGAATGCATAAATTACCCCCCCAAAAGAAATTCTGTCATTTATTCACCCTCATGTCATTCAAAAACCTGTATATGACTCTTTTTTTCTGTGGAAGACAAATGAGAAAATCTGTCTCAGGGGTTTTGTGTCTATACAATAGAAGTTAATTGGGTCAATGTTGTTAGATTTTTCAAAAATGTTTTTCAAAATATCTTCTTTTGTGTAGAAATAAAATCATACATTTTAAATGACATGAGGTTGAGTAAATCAAACTTTTTATTTTTTGGTAAATTATCCCTTTAATACGGCTTTTGTAATCCCACTAAGGTACACAAATTCCTATAAACAAACATTATTTGTAATGTGAATAATAATTTTTGTCTAGTTCAATCACTTAATCTTTTGTTTACGGATGTAAATCGTGGGTTTCATTTTTCCACAGTTTCACTGTTGGCAAAAGTTAAAACGCTTCTTTTGCATATCTGTCCATCTGGCCATGACTCTTTATCAGAACTTTGTGGATAATTGATTCACGGAAATAAAACACGTCAAAAAACCACACACCTGCTTTTCATTATTTGTCAAAAATAAATTAGGGAAACATCGTGGTTTGGGAAAAACCTAATACATAAGTCAGTTACAAAACTGCAGACAAATAAATGAAGTAGATATTTACAAATTCTTGGAATTATGATTCTGTTGAACAACGCACTGATTTGAGGCTTGCAATGTTGTAATTGTATAGGCACCTGTTTCATACATCTAAGATGGAAACTATGCGCTGATAAACATTTCCATCAGTAGTAAGCAACATTACTAAGCGTCGTCAAGTACTTCATTAGTCATCTGGCGAGCTTGTCGACATATGTTTTTGTGACTCAACATCAGTATGAATATTCTCACAGAGAATGAGCACCAATATGTTAGAAATAAAATGATCACATTTGGGGTGGTGTGGCTTAGTAGTTGAAGATTGTGTAAACCCAAAAGTTCATAAGGTATTACCATCGATGGCACAGCACCACCCGGTTACTAAAGTGTCAACTTTAGGGCAAAAGCCCTAATAGGTTACAGGTTAAAATTAATAGGTGAAATCAAACTTTCATGCTCATTATTTCAAAATGTAATTTTTAGACTTCAGCCTGGTTTTAACAGACAGGGTCAGTTCTCTACTACAGTATTTGTATGTGCAAATATCCAAACATATGCAAATGTTGACCTACAGTGTGTTTATGTTGAACTACTATGAACGCATGTGGTCGCTGATTTGACGCAAAGGACATAGTAAATTTTGACATATGATGTAACCAAAGTAATCAGATAAGGCACGCTTCACTGACAGATAAGTGGAGTAATGTTTCTCTAATATACCTCCTGCGGGCATAATTTCAACTGGAGTCGGTCCAGACGTGACTCAGATTTACTGCTGCATTGATAGAAGATATTACCACATTGAAGTTGGCACCGATTTTGTGTATACAGCCCGTGACATTTGAAATGACTTAGGAACTTCTGAACCACCAAATTTGAATAAAATTAAAAGAAAAACAACAACAGCTGACGTCTGCTGTAAATTTGTCTCCGCTTATTGCATTGGAGATGGTTTGAGCAGATAAAACCTTTGGACTTTAATGCGGCCCGTGTGCACAAAAGCATTACATCGTAGCGATCAAAGCAGGAATACCACAGTGATGACAGAATTTCAGAACACCACCCAGAGTTCTTCATCAGCCTCCTCAGAGACTTTATATTTGCTTTTCCACTTTTCATTCTCGCTTCACTTTTATGCCCCGTATTTTCCACAACTCGGGCTAAATCTTACAGTGAGTTTTTGTTGATGCCGCTGCATTAGCTGCCAAAACTTCATTCCTATGATTTCATCATCATAAAGCATATGCGTTACACAGCATAATATTACTGTAATACTGCCCACGTAGTTTCATATTCCCCTGACATATTTGATTTATTATGGCAGTCTCATTTACAGTCATTTCTGCCTCCAGGATTCATGATGCATAGGTGATGCTTACATGCATATGTGTCATATGTGTGCTGTTTAAAATAAAATGTGAAGCTCGTAATACATCGTTTTGGATAAAAGCATTGGCCAAATAGATGAATAGAAATATATATTGTTTGCTTATTTTATATCAGTCTTTATATGATACGCCAATGATTAAATACGGCTATGTAGATCATAATAATGATTTAGCTCTTTTGACAAATGTTCCCAAAATATACAAGCAATTCACTGAAAATTTTCACAAAAGTGTAGATCACACAACACTGTAAGCGAAAAAAGGAAATGTAATTGCAAAATGTAAATTCACAGACTGTTTAGATACACTGCTGGGTTATTTTTAATTGTTGGGTCAAGAAGGGACAAAGTTTTTTACCTAAACATTGGCTGAAACTACACTCTTAAAAATAAAGATGCTTTGTGATACCATAAAAGAGTCATTTCTGGCTGTATGGTTTCTTAAAGAGCCTTTAACATCCAGAGAAACTTTCCGATTCACAAAACAGAAAAAGGTGGAAAATGATCTTTAGACTAAAATTAATCTTTTAAGAACCTTTAAGCGAAAGGTTCTTTGGGCACCTTTATTTCCTTTTTTTGTCCCAGGCATGGGTTGACGATTTTTAGAATAGATAGATAGATAGATAGATAGATAGATAGATAGATAGATAGATAGATAGATAGATAGATAGATTGTATAAGTCAGTGTAAGTCTAGTGAGATGGTTTCCTGTTAGTGTGTGTGAACAGGGGCGCACGCAGATCAGTTTCATCTTTTGTCAATACAGAATGGGGGCGGAGGAAACAAATCGTATAAAAAGACGCTATCCCACATCATGAAACGCCAGGCTGCTTCACAAACACACACATACACACACGGGCTGGATTTAACTCGTGTTCATCTCATCTCATCCCTTCTCTCTGCGCGCATTTCTATTGATTTTTGGGTCCAGCATCCTGAAGGTCAAAGTTTTTTTTACCTTTGCACGTCTTTTTGCAAGCATTTTGTCTAATTTTAAAGTTTTTTCCAACTGATTTAAGAGCGTTTTATGGACACTTTAGAGAGGATTTTATGCTTTTTTAAGCCTAAGTGTGGCAGAGTAGTATAAGAAGACGACACTCTCGCGTTTGAAGTCAAAGAAAAGTCAGTCTCTGTAAGGATGCTCAGCGTTACGCGGAGTCGGTGCGGTTGGATGTTGACGCTGGTGATCGCATTGATGCGGATGGGAGACGCGACCGAGGCGCAGGGCAACGCCATCAAATCACTGGAGCCGCTGAACGCGAACCGCACGAGCGCGTCATACAGCGCGATCCCGAGGAAAGACAACATGCGCGCTCAGGTAAAAACCTTTCTTTTCTCATGTAGGTCACTTTTTAGCGGTGTTTGTAAATGCACAGTAGGAAACTACCAAATCAGTTTATCTTTCGTAACGGTAGTCTCAGTCATAATGTATGAGATTATCGTCAAAATGTGAAAGAAGCTTTCAGAGACTTTAATATAAAATGTCATTTCAGGTACCATACCATAAAGGGACAGTTTAACCACAATAAAGATGCTGTCATCATTTATTAACCCTCATGTCATTCAAAATCTTTATTTGTTCTGTAAAACACAAATGAAGATTTTTGACAAATATCGTTTTGTGTCCATGCAATGAAAGGAAATAGGGGCCAATGTTGTTTGGTTATCAATGTTCTTCAGATATCTGCTTTCTTGTTCTGGAGGCAAAGAAAAGTCATAAAGGTTTAAAATGACATGAGGGTGAATAAATGCTGTGTAAAGTGTAAAGAGAATTTCCCTATTAAAACCCGACTAAATGGTTTGTTTTGACACTTTGATTTGAATTGTACATCATCATTACGTGTCAAATGTAGACCTCTATTCCTATCAAGTGCCAGGTAAAACCTCAATAAACATTTTTATGTGGCTTATTAACTGATAGATGTTTCAGGGTTCAAACATTTCTGTCAGAAAATAATAAAGTTACCTAGTGGATTATGCAAGTATAGTTTTCAGAAATGAAAGAGATAGGATAGTAATTCAGGAGTCGTATGTCTACTCAGGAAAGCTGCGGGTGTTTCGGGTGTAACCCCTCAACGTGTGTAAATCACACAATACTGTTACCGTCCAATGAAAAAGCTTTGTGTTGCATTGGGTTTGGTCTTGGTTATATCTCTCAGTGCGTCCATAAAAACACAGACGTTGGCTTAATTAAGAGCAGACATAATTTATCGGAAGATTCGATGCGAAATGGGAGGTAATGTGAGAACATTTTTCCATCTCACTTCCTCTTCGGAGTGGGAAGACCTCCAAGTTCCCCGGCAGACCCTCATTTAAGCAATTGCTCCCCACTTTGCCATCTCCATAAACGCGAGGCTGGATGATCAGACCGCAGCCATACATGTGGAAACCACTACAATCCAATATTAGTTAAATGTCATGCTACATTTAGCTGCTTATCCAAATGTAGATTGCTAGCAGAGCGAGCGTTGTCTCATTTTGCAGATGTTGCAGATAAGTACTAAATTGTGGACAGATCCCAGTTTTCTGTACTTGGGAAAGATAACCATTCTTTGCATCTCTGAATCTAAGTTGAATCAAATTTTGTAAGTTAATGAAAGATAACAATGGTAATTTTATAGGTTATTTTTCATTTAGAAAATTGTAACCTGCAATTCATAGTCCCTTAGATCTAAAAAAGAAACTTGGATTTGGGCGTATATGGAGTCATACATATGGCTACGTTTGTGATGCTAGAGCTGATTGTTCATGGTGTCTTTGAGCCAAGAGTCACACCCGACATAACCACAAGTTCACATCTCATCATGTACATTATCACAACGGTTTACAGTGTTAGTTGATTCATATTTATTGGCACTACAAGTAAATAGCGAACTATCTAACCTAAATATATCCTAAGTGGAAACTGGCAAACGCAATGAAATTCTTGCAATCGCTTTCTGACACACTGAAGAATGCTTCCATTTTTACATGTCACCGCACAGCTGTCTGAATGTTTCCTCCCAAGACCCCTAACTCTCTAACTCTCAGAAATATGGTGGAGATTATAACACAAGCTCCCAATAAATCCCCCGCACTGGCGCGCTACCAAGCGCTGCAAATTAGGCAGGCAAAAGAAGTGGCCACCCAGATTCATACATCCGTCCTCTAATAGAAGAGAACAAGAATAGATTTGGTGTTTCTTGCTATGCTAAATCTGGCCATCGGCCATTGTGTTAGAGTTTTATTAGTAGTTACAACTTAATTTAAAAGTGTCTGAGATTCCTGACAATTAAACTCATGTCAGATGTCGGCCTTCCGCTTGTTCTGTTTTTATTTACATATCCGCCACTAACAAAAAACTGAAATCAATTACATCAAATAAGCGGAATAATTGTTCATGAGGTCCGGGGCTGTAAATAGTGGTTTCCATTTGCGGGCGACCCAAAGGAGGATATTGCCATTGGCTGGGTGTGCTCACCGTGTTTTAACCTCGCCAATGGAGGGGAAGAGTCTAATATTCGGCCTAAACGAGAGCTGTTTCACATCAGCGTAGCAGCTTTGGTCCTCTTATTTAATTTGACTCTGAGGTTCTGTTAACGAGAAGAACCGGGGCGGTGGATTGTTTGGTCTGGATTGTAAACTGGCGAGGTGACTCGCCCATTCTGCTCTCTCTGAGGTTAAGTGACTGTTTAGTGATGCTAACAAGCTGAGAGAGTGAAATAAAACAGGCCAAGGTGTGGCGGCTAACCGGGCTAATTAGCTTTAATTCCTATATAGGAGGAAAAGAAAGTTTTGGAGACTTTATAAGATTTCTTACCACATTTACCACCACCAGGTCGTAATGTCGCATCTCTGAAGCATTCCTGGGATTCCGAAGCGGTGACGGTTAACCGCTTAGACGTGTTCAGTGAACATTGTTTTGTTTCTAATTAGCAGTAACCAATCAAAGTTATGTCAAATTTATAGGATTTATAGCACTACAATGTTGGAATCACCAGTAGAAAACTGTAAAAAAATATATATATATATATGGCAATGATATTTTTAAAAATACCTAAACTACCTCGAATTAAAAATGATTAAAAAAATGATTTCAAAAAATTAAAATAACTCAAATAAATAAAAACTGTACTTGTACATGCACTTACATATGTATGCTCAATATGTGCAGTGACGGTTATCAGGTTAAAAATCTGATTGAAAATATAAATATAAATCAATATAGTTTATGAGGTAACCACTTTTTCTATCATTATTTGTGGTAAAGTGACAGAATAAGAATGATAATGTGTCATTTTATTACACTAGCACTAAAAGTGAAAATGTGAGAAGTGAAATAAATATGTAACTGGCCAATTTTCATTTTTTACTTAATTTCCTCAAAATGTAATTTTATTTATATTAAAGTGGAACCTTTCAGGCGGACTTTATTTGTGACCAATCGCTAAATTTATTGTCATAACTAATAATATTCTTCATATTTCTGTCAACTGTGGTGTTGCTTCAGATAAGTCGTGAGTGTTGGTGAGATGGAAGAGACTTCCTGTGCGATCTGATACCCATAGGGCTGTGCCCTTTGAGGGTGGATAAGGTTTGTTTGTTCAGTGACATAGTTTATTTTACTCTTGAAAACCTTCTCAATTCACTAACGCCATTCATGGTGTCGGATGTCAGCTTTGCTTTTGCAAGGTCAAGTTAAGCCGGCCCCGGGGCCCAGGAGGAACATGTGTGTAAGACACGGGCTTAATGTGTGAAAACCATTATCAGAATTTAATAGTTTGTCGTACAGATATACTAAGACTAGGATCAAATTAAGTCTTACCATTGTAATGTGGGTAACCGCAGTTTGAAAATGAAACAAACTGGAAAAGAAAATGATTTTTCTTTCTTTTGTGAAATATCATGTATGGCAGTTATCTCAAAACACACATGATAAAGTGTGTTCCTTTTGGGCCAGTTTAGAAATCTTTCAACGAGCCGTATAACTGCTGAAGTATTACATGCTGATCTCTTGCTACTTACAAGATAAGAATTGACGTCGTTTGGGTATTACCTGATGTAAATCAGGTTTTATTTAAAGGATGAGGGAATATACAGATAGGGAGATTTCAAAGGCATGGCACGTTTAGTCTTCAAAGTCAAGCTTTTGAGAGCGCTGGCGCGAGGGCTTCCCTCATCGCCGTCTGTCTCTGAGCTTATCATCGGGCTGCTTATCTCATACATGAATGTTTGAGAGCAATAAAAACATGGTGTGAAATCAGTGAGGTACGAGGATCAACGAGTCGTATCCAAGCGTTGGCCGGGTCATTAAAATCCTGGTGTGATGACACTGACAGATTATGTGGAGATGTGGTTATATGCCTATGCCATATAAATGATTCTAATACTTTGTGATTGTCTCATGCAGTTTGTAACCTTTAGAGGAACGTTTTTATTGCTTAAAAGTTATTCCTTTAAAGGTATAAATGGAGACTTTATTAGGATCTCAGAAGAAATAAAAACAGTTGACATAAGTAAGATTATAAATGAGATTATTTGGTCTTAAAGAGATTTAATAAGAAATGTATGAATTTATAATTTAAAATCTAGAATTCTGATGGCCAATCTGGCAAATCTGACAACAGTAATGACATTGTGGAGATCTCTGTTGAGAATATACCTGCAAAATTACTGTAAATATTTAAGCAAAAGTCTTCATTTATTCATCTTGATTTCTTGAAGATACAGCTGACATATCCAAAAGACGTCTTTCAGGGTTTGGTATGTCTTGCATGAAAAAGAGAATACATGATTGCAATTTATTTATTATTTGAAAATATGAATTTTATACTGTGATGGACTGGCTGGATGGAAAAAATGAATTTTAGAAACAATTAAAAAACATCTTGTCTGTAATTTGTTATGTGTTACTATTTACATGCACACCAAAACCATCTATATATACAGCAGAAACAAACATTTTGGTAACATCATGAATAATCGACCGTTACTGGTGTGAAAGATTTAGGATTGTTAGGATTTTAGGATCACAACTGTCTGTTTTACACTACACATTCATTCACAAATGTAACACACTCAGTAACCCGCTAATGATGCAGCGAATGAGCGGTGAATTTTAAGGTCACTGACTTTTTAGTATTTAAAATTTTTATGAGCTTCATTTGTTCCTGATTTCTCTTGTGAATGTATTATTGGTGGTTTGGCCCGATTTCATCATGTGTTTTCAATGTAACGAACTCTGTTACATGCAAGACAGGAAGATCGCTTTAAGCTCTGTTGATCTACAAAGCGCATACATTTCAGAATCATTTCTTCAAATGTTATTAGATATAGAGATACTCTTCTTTTGTCAGGACACATGTTTTGCGTTTGATGTTGTTGGATGATGTAAGCTGTTTTCTCTTAGTTAATCTTTATTAACTGGTTGCTGTGCTAGAGATTGATATAGCGTGTAAACAGGCACGGTTTTACCTTACAGTACATCAAGGGTAATTAAACTCAGAATTAAGAGAATTCAATTAAAGTCTACACTTTTAGTAGACCTCTGCAACTAGATGTAAGCCAGAGGTCTAACCTGGTTAGATATCAAGGGTTTGCTTATAAAAAGGACATGATTGACATTTAATTACAACCAACATATTAAAAGCCTGGGTCATTTTTATGTTGTGCTATTTTTAAGTTTTAAGAACTTTTTGTTATACATTTTTTAAGATCCTAAAACTTTATCCTGCTTGTTATTAAGGCACAAAGCTCTTTAGTAATAAAAATGATAATCTCATTGAAAAAGTCTTTTAAACACTTAAACAGTCTTACAGTCTTAAATCTTTAAATCAACACATGAAGTCAGCTTTACAATATCATCTTCACCATCAAAATACTTTTGAACAGTTGGAATAAGTATCAATAACTCGTCAAGGTTTTCCTTCAGAAAAAGCTTGGCTTCTCCTTGAGATATCCAGCCTGTCATCATTGTTTTGTGGGTGGAATGTTAACAAAGGAGGTCAAGATGAAGGTTGACATGTGAGAACCGACTTGGCAGTTTTCATTACAACCTCAGCAGTGGATCTGGACTAGAACTTAAGACTTGATTTATGATGATGAGGGTCCGTCAGTTCTATCTCTAGTATGCTGAAGACACTGTTTGGTTTGGCTGTAACGTCTGAGCATGTATCCAAGGTTGATTTTATAGCCATAGAGAAATAATTGACTAACTCATCCATTTGTTAGATCAGCTGTCACTTACAATTTAAGGGTCACACATATAATGATTGAAAAGTGGCAGGACTTTTGCTTCATTTCTCTTTTTGAACATATCACGTTTCTGCATGTTAGATCCCTTTAAAAGATTTATAAATAACTCAAAAATCTGGCCAACTCAAAAAGTTATATATAAGAATATTGTTGTAAGTGGCTGATTATAATTCAGTTTTTAAACAGATTTACAAGAACAAACATCCTTTTTCCAAAAATATGGTTGGTGACAGGGAGACAAGTGATGGTGGTTACTAGAGATTCAAAGCTGGAATAATCAGATTCAAAGATAGGATGAAAATAGTTTTCCAACATTTTCTGTGGTGTAAATGGCATTCATCTTGTGTTACAAGAGTTGTGACTTGTTGTGGACCCTAAAAGTGTGAAGTCATATTGAAACATACAGTATTCACATGTTTTTCTCTTTTTTGTAATAACAAATATACTGTATAAGCAATATCTTAACATTTTTAATAGCTTTGTTTTTATTTTTACATCTAGAAAATAATACACAGAACTTTGCAAAAGTCTTTGGCTTGTTAGAATCTTCATCAAAAAGTGTTTTTGAGATTTATATTTTTTTATAAGAAATTTAAGATGTTTTTTTTAAGATTTGTATATATTGTATAAGTACATCTTTTGCTTTAGGGTGTCAGTAGGAAATAGCAAATTATGACATTACCTTTGAAAACATATTCACTTAACAGCATTTTTTCACAAAGTGCCTAAAATGTTTCTCAGTTCTGCAGTTTAAGAGACGTAGGAGATGTTGCCACTGATCGTGTGAATATTATAGGTTGTCTCAGTTTTTTTAATCTCTTCATGTCATACAAAAATTTCACTTGTTTATTAAAAAAATAAATGATAAACAATATTTTAAAATCTATAGTGATATTTAGGCAGTACTGTATAATGAAAGTTAATGTTTAGTGCCAATAAGAATTTATGTCTTTAAAGAGGTTTAGGTGGAAGTGGGCAGAACCTGATCTGTTTCTGTTCTCATTGTGTTTTCAGGGTTATCCGTGCAGCAGTGATCAGGAATGCATGGTGGGGAGTTACTGCCACAGTCCGCAACACGCCCCGTCACGCTGTCTCACCTGCCGCAGGAGGAAGAAGCGTTGCCACAGAGACGGCATGTGTTGTCCTGGCAACCGCTGCAGTAACTGTATGTACCTGATTGAGTCGTTTTCCATTACATGTTTTCAAGCTAACTTCATCAAAAGTATACAGTTAGGTAAAATTCTGTACTTATCTTTAGATATCTGTATCCCGGTTTCGGAGAGCGCCCTGTCCTCGCATAAATCATCCTTGAATGAGGATAACAAGCTTTCTGTCAAAGACAAAAGCTGGAGGAGGAATGGAAAAGCCCATGCCAAGATCTCTCTTAAAGGTGAGGAACTGCCAATATCACATTCTGCAAACCCGAACCAGAAGCTAAATTTTGACAAGGATTATGTAAAGATACCATCTATTAACATTTCACCTTTAACCTAAAGGTCACGAGGGCGACCCTTGCCTGCGATCTTCCGACTGCTCTGAGGGTCACTGCTGCGCCCGCCACTTCTGGACGAAAATCTGCAAGCCGGTGCTGCGTCAGGGCGAAGTGTGCACGAAGCAACGCAAGAAAGGCTCGCACGGCCTGGAGATCTTTCAGCGCTGCGACTGCGCCAAGGGCCTCGCCTGCAAGGTGTGGAAGGACGCCACTTCCTTCTCCAGATCCAGGCTGCACGTCTGCCAGAGGATCTGAGACGCGACGCCCCTGCTAACAAGCTGCACCTTGGGGCCCCGCGTCCCGCTGGGGAGGGAACCGGCGACGGCTCCTTTTCCCAGGATTGACTCGGCTGTGATTAAGACTGAAAGGCATATGGACGTGTGCCAGGACGGGGTCAGTTTGGGAAGGGTACAAACTGACGGATGCTCACATGGACGAAATTATTTGCTGCATATGTTTCACTGTAGCGAGGTAAATTGATCTACAAGCCATATTTATCACTGATGTCTTCGGTACAGGCTCAACTGTTGAGTGAATTCGTCCCAGATCTTTGATTTGTGTGTCGTTTGCCTTCATTTTTCATCTTTTTTCTATTAAGAATATAACCACTGTTTCTCGCAGAAAAATAACACCTATTGACTGTTGCAAATTGTATGGGATTTAAATTAAGACGGATGCAAAATGACCTTTAGTGGTGAAATTATCATCAGCCATCAAAATAAAATGAACCAAACACATATTTTACTGGCTTTACAGACAGTATATGAAGTTATCTTTGTACTACATTAGAAAAATGTTGGTTGTAATATGTTGGTGAATGTGGATGAACAGAGAGCAGTTTTCATTTTCTTAATCCCAGACATCTGCCCTTCTTAAAGTGCACTTTGAGATTGCTTGTATAAAAAAAAGATCATATATGTATATAGAACTCGAAAAGAAGAAAGTTTTAAAATTAGTTCCATACTATCACTTCACATTTGCCTGAAAAATAGGATTGTTAGTTCAGATTTAGTCAATAGTCATAGCGGATTTATTCGATCATCAATCCCGAGACGATTGTTATTATCACGGGAAGTTGTTTACAATACGAGTGGTGAATGTTTTGCGAATCGTGACGTTACGAATCAGTCAAAGGCCGTGCTTTTGTTCTTTAAAATGATATTTTTTCTCTTGCGATCCACACCACCTTTCAGCTCACTTAAAAAAAATACTCATAAGCTCTTATATTGTAAATAACATGCAAATATTTCAAAGTGTATTTAAAAAGCAGTTGTATATCATGTATATATTGGAAAAGAAAGGAACCCTAAAGACATGAAACATTTTTGTTTTACTTCAACATTTGTCATAGCAGAGTGAAATCATCAACCTTTATGTTTTTACGGCTTTTACCATTAAATTATTTTCAGAACGTGTTTCACAATACTTCCAGAGCTCATATTGTGTATTTGTTTAAGTGTCCGTTCTCTTGGGTTACTCATGACTTTGTTTCCATGTTGTAACTGTGCTGTTTTGATTCTGTCTTGATTGTGTATTTACAGTGATTTACACAGATTAAAGAATGTATTTTGTATTACAAAGATTTGGCTGTGTATACTTTTATTTTGAAAGAAACCATTCGCTTAATGCAGCGTTGTGTGCAAATGTGTGTCGGAAACTTTAGACTTTTCATTTTATCTGAAAAAAGCTTAATGGTGAGCTTTCATGCTTTAGTGCGATTATCTGTCAACAAAAATGAGGTTTTCGATTCTTATACCTTGATTCCAATCATGCTTAAAACCCACCAAAATAGCCATCATTATCATCACTAACCCACTAAAACTTCAATAACAGTCTTAACTAGCAAACTGTGCCAAGACGAAAATGTTTTTCACTGTGATTACGCCATAACAGAGTTGAAATATCAAGCTTGACAAGACCAATTTAAGTGTAACTTTAATGAAATACTAAAGACGACAGTCTAAAGCATGTGGTTTAAAGCTTTGTTCGCTCTGTGCTTCATCTGTCAGTCAGCATTACGATGAAATGATAATGAATGACATTAAAATATTTAGAAGAAGAACAAAGACAATGTTTCTTTTGCAAAACGCTTCAAAATCTGTATCGTGTTAATTAGGACACAGATTTCCTCAATAGTTTTCAAAACTAAACGGTCTGTCTGTGACTTTATCTGATATTCATTAGCTTATACAGTTCAGGGTTATATCTTGAAAATATACAACTTAAATGCATTTTCTTTCAACCTCAATGGCTGTTTAAACGGTCGTCTTTAAGGCATTTATAAAACTGTGTTTAGGGTAGACTACGAGTAGATGAAAAATCTAAAATGTCTAAGGCTGTTAATATGACAAATCAAAGTTTGAGCAGAATTCTCTCTGACTGCAAAACACGACTTGTCCTTCTGTGACTTTAATTTGACGCTGTTCTTCATAGAGCAAACATTTACAAATGTTTGATTTATTTATTATTTACATACCTTATCGCATGGAAAGGTCTGTGTTACCCGCTTCATAAACAAAAGCGTGGATTTGTTTATGACATGACTGATGCAATTGTATGTACAAACGTTACGTTAAAATAAATAAAATTAAACAGTAACAGGAGTAGTTGATTATCAATAATGGGTGATTTTTGACATGCGGGATTGTTTTACTTGAACAACATCATTTTCTAACAAGGTTTATCTTTTACCAGACCTTTAGAAAAATGCTTGGGTCATGCTCTGCTGTTTACTCATCGCTCATAGAAGGATTGAGATCTAAACTTGATTTTAATATTGTTTAAACCATCTTTTAAAATTTTGATATTATCACAATAACACCAGTTTCTGTAATTCAAACAGGATGGATTGCATCTAATCCCACAAAATATTGCTAAAGTTTGTGTTGTTTACCAAGAAAATGGATTCCAATTTTCCAAAACTGTTCTAAAAATGATTTCTAAACAACATAACATAAAAACATAAAAACATAAACTCTACTCTCATAAAACTTACTCTTTATCAGTAAAAGTGAAACAATGAAAAGGCTCGTGCATAAGTTAATAAAAATGCACTTTTGGTTTTTTGAACAATTAGTGTTGTGAAATGAACATCACATCTACAGTATGATCAAAAAATCTTCAGTGATTATTTTGACAAAAAAATAATCTCTCAATCTCCAACAATTACATTAAGCAATTCAACAACTACGGCACTTTGGATCTATCATCAGCTGAATGATTTGATTGTTTTCATTGGATCTGTTCAAAAAGACATTTTCCACATTTGTTCCTCTTTAACACCTTTTGGCTGCAGACAAAGGTAAATGAAAGAAAGCCCTTGCAAATTCTTGCACATCTTGTAAAGTTTGTTTTTTAAACAGGTCAATTGTATTGTCCAAAAGAAAATTGGTCATGGAGATCTAAGGGCTAGTAAAATCATTTCTGAGCAGTACTTTTACAGACCTTTAGTGGCCATATAAAATAATTTTTTCAATCTTTTGGACAGTCTGTAATAATTATGAAACACTAGCCCTTCAGCTCATGGTCAACCGAGTCATGCATTCCCCTTCATTGTCCAAACATTTGTGCAATGCCTCGCATGTGTTTCTAATCTCACGTCTTTAGCATTGGGTGGGCTTTCGGTACCAAGGTAAGCATTGTTCTCTGCTTTTTATCTATCGGTTTGGATTTATGAAAAGACCAGCGAGTTAGAAACCCCCAGAAAAGGGGCACTGAACCTCACATGTAACGCAGACCAAAGCTCCTTTATGACAAGCGAAGCTGAATTGTGTGAGAATTTAAGACCGCTCGGCCACCCACAAGCTTTCAGCGGCAACCGTAATCTGGAAATTGGTTTAAAGTGACGTCTGCGGCCCAATGCTGGTCGCTCCGCTGAGACATGTGTCATCGTAATCCAACACAGTTGTTAGCGTTGGCCCTCTGTGTGACTGTGTATTTGCCAGTAGGATTTAATGCAGTGTTGATTGATGGAGGGTCTGGTGGTGTGCCTGTGATTGCACTTTCCTAGTCATCGTATGTGGAGTAAAGAAAGTCAAAGCCACGCAAACAGCAGGATGGCAGATGAGAATCCACCAATAATGGGAAAATTTGTCTTTCAGATAAATATTTGGGATATATAAGAAAGATTTAAATAATGTTTTAATGTTTAAATTCTGAAAAGGTGGTAACTTGCAGGACAGTCACAAGACTAGACTATTTGTTCCATTGACTTCCATTAAAGGAATACTTCACCCAAAAATAAAAATTATGTCATCAGTTTTTCACCCTCATGTCATTCAAACCCTTTTTTGTGAAACACAAAATAAGATATTTTGCAAAATGCTGGTGACCGGCACCCATTGACTTCCATTGTACTTTGTCTCCATACTGTGAAAGTGAATGGGTGCCGGTAATCAGCGTTTTGCAAAATATCTTCTTCTGTGTTCTGCTGAAGAAAGAAAGTCATACAGGTTTGACATGAAATGAGGGTGTTTTATTTTTGGGTGAACTATCCCTTTAACATGCTGTAGAAACACAAAGACAGATACTGTACAAACATATTTAGAGATCCTTAAATGATCTTGTATATAAAAAACATATAAAGGTTACAAATTCGGTAGACAGACAGACAGGTGGACAGATATCAGGTGGCCTGTCATCAGGTGGTATAACTGTGACCTTGCTAAACCATCATTTCATCCTCCAGAGTTTAACGGATGACTCAAAGTTTCCATTACTCGCTGCTCTTTCTACTCTTGACATAAACCATTTTTCTTGCGAATTGTAAATCATTTCAATCAGGCCAAACGTACCACATGCGCCGAGGCCAAGAAACGGGTCATAATTGTTTTAGAGTTTATCCAAACATACTACAATATGCCAGTCCTTTATTCCTGGATCTCGTCCTGCTGAAACAATCACTCGGTAAGCTCTCTGCTCATAACTCCACACCGCGCTTAAACCATCAGACGACTACATTACAGACCTTCCAAGAACTCGTGTACCTGTCACGACCCAGTCGTGCACTTTATTAATTAAGAGGCAAAAACCTTACAATTGGGAGGATTTTTAATCTGTCATCGTTAGATTAAGCACATCATCGGGTTTACAGTGTTCAAACCGCTGGCTGGGAATCTTTATTTTTTTTGCAAAGATTTACCCTTGGATCTAGGTTTAGGTATTGCTGTCGTATTTGACAGCATCCTCACTTTTGAAGTGAAATTTAAATAAGCAAGAAAAATGAGATGTCACAGATATTATCTCAATTTATGATTCTACGGGATCTGCATTAAAGGAAGATGTCCAAACACAACGGATTGAGTCTGACAGATAATGTTGTAAACAGTGAAGGAATGTCATGTGCATCACAGAAGTTTGACTTTGAACTCGATGTGTTTGATCAGTAGGTCACTACATACTCCAAACTCCCACTGCCTTTGTCCAATATTTAGTCAATATTTCTTTGATTTATTCAATCAGTTTGTAAAACTTCCCTTTATTATGTCTTTGGCAGAAACATACTGTAATTTGTGTATGATGAGTGCTATTTATAGCATTTAAGCATCTCCTCAATGAAAATAATCAATTTTCAATACTTTAATCATCATTAACTCGTTTTACTCAAGGGAAGATGCACTGATTTTTAACTGCTTTTCATTTTCATCATGAAACACCTGTGTCAGTCTGGTGTCGTTCCCAAGGCCAACATTTTGGGTTGTATACGATTCTGTTATTGAAACACATTGACACGAATTGGTCAGCAGGCCTGCAATAAACGGTTAGCAGGTCACAGGGTCTGAAAATGTGTTTAACAATTTCATATAAAATTTTTATAAAGCTGTAAAGTAAATCCATCAAACAATGACAGTGATGTTCATTTGTGGTTCCTCAAGTAACCATTTAGTCAAATGTTTCTCTTAATTTGTTAGTCTAAAGAACCTGTATCCACTACAAAAACCTTTCTCTGGATGTTAAAGGTCCTTTATGAAACCATAAAAATGGTTCTTCAATGGCATCGCGAAGCACCTTTTTTTAAGAGTAGTACTGCATCAAACCAAAACTAAAAACCAAATCAACAAAACTGGCAAGATTTCCATTGATTAGTCAATCAGAGTTGTTGAAAAGTAGATTCAGGTTTTTAGTCCTTCACTGACTCCCAACAAACAATAAAAAAATTAAATGTGTGCGATATCTCAATCTATGTTTGTGACAGATCGGCATAAAAAAGCTCACACATGTGGCTTTGTAGACAGACATGTCCTAACGCATCTGATTGAAGCTGACATATAATGTTAAAAACAGCAGAAGAATGTCATGTGCATCACAGAAATCTGTTGATTTGTTTTTAGTTATTTACTTTAAACTGTCCACCCCAGGTTTGCTCAACAGATTATTCTCCAAACCTAGACCGACCTTATCCATTTTGAATTTAGTAATTTTTTTCTTGAATTTATTGAATGTGACTCCACTAGTTTCCAATGCGCCGACTTTATCTCTTCATATGAAAGCAACAACTGACTATAGTTAATCCGGATCATATATAACGCTGCAGTTTTATCAGTATAGAAGATACAGCGCTTGTTTTTTTATAGCTTTATTTTACGGTACCCTGCTTTGATGAAGCACACAATGTTTAATTTCAAAGCCACAGATGTCTGCGAAAGCACAATACGCATCTGGGAAAAGAGATTAGGGAACTGTGCTTTATCTCATATTGAAATCTCAAAGGGATCTGCTTTGAAATCCATGAATTTTAATATGCCAAAAAGTCACACACAAAGATGGCCATAACCAATATTCAATATTTTAATTACGATCATATTTTACTCGAGAGAAAACAGATGAGCTTAAGAAACGATTTATTCGTTAAGTATCTGACTTAAGGGAATATTTCTGCTTATTGTCAATTTAATGACTGCGAACAACATCTGTGACATGCTGTTTACTTCAGAAAATCATTTGACTCGTTGCTTAGCTTATAAACAACAACGGATTTATAAACAGATATATCGTGTTTCCGCTAAAGCAGTTACAAAAATTATCTAAATGATTATTTCAGCTGCAAGCTGTTAAATTTTTTTGTTTTGAAGTGGGACTACTTTTTTAAGGCGGATGGACTTTACTAATGTAATTCCTGTGGGTGGATGTAAACATGTAAACATCCTAATTTCTTTACAGAAAGTGATTTAACGTACGTTTACATTTTTGCTGGTCATGACAAAAGTCGAAAGGTTAACCAACACAAGTAATGTTTAGTAAGATAATCTAAGATCGTAGTATAGTGAATTTATGTTAAATAGGTTTCCAGGTTTTTTTGCAAAAATAAAGCGGAATTTTCTTTGACCATTAGCTTTCATAGATCAAATTCACTTAAAGGTAAAATTTTCCAGATTTGGATTTTTCCACCCTGTCACAGTTCAGAAACTGCTTCATTGTCTTACTGGCAAGTGAAGAAGCGTTTTGGCTCTCAGCACATTCTGTCAGTTCCGATACTGACAGACTAATTTTACTGAGGAAGTGCAGTTTTTGAAGCAAGGTCTCTTTAGATGTCTGCATGCAAAACTGCACGAAAACAGTTAAGCAAAACCACATTTCAAGCACATCAATACACAGAAGTCAAAAGAGCAGAGATCTGTACAGATCCTTACAGACCCTGTACAAACATTTGTTTACAATATTTCTATTTTGGGTGAAACCTGGCAACCTGGTACCTTTCCTTAATAGGATATATTCAAGGTAAAAGGGGATATTCATTAAAAACCCAAAAATGTTTGGACCTATAAGAAAGTAGCCAGTTAATTGAAGGGGTTAAAATGTGCAATTTGGTTACAATTAGGACAACATTTTTTTCAGTGTTAAAAGATCTTCTCCTGAGTCCGAACACAACTTGTAGGCCTATCTCATGAACGTTAAATCTACATGTCATGACAGTTATGGGGATCAGAAACTGTTTTCTGTTGAGGGTAATCTGGAGCACATTTGAGGTTAAGTGTTTGCACAGCATCTGAGATCCCCAGCAGTGAGAATCCATGTTGAACTCTTCTCTCTTTAACTGTCAGTGTTAGAAAACCTTCATCAGCATCCAGCAGCAGCAGTTGGGGGATTTATGCATGTTAGTGTTTCACAAGTCCTGGTGTGACACGAAAATATCTGTCATCAATATTCCAATAAAAACCTCCGCCAGCCATTTGTCAGTTCAATAAACATCAGCAAAAAGTCGTGTTCCAAGTCATGGGTTTTGTCAAGTGGGTGATGTTGAAATTTTAATGATCGCTCATCAAAGGAATAATAGGGTATGAGTGACAGGTTTCTGAAGGATAATTAATTAATCTAATGTCTGCACTGCACCACATCACACACAATACATCTGCTTTAAACATTAACACACACATAACAACATGTGCACATTTTGAAAAATCAATATTACGGGATAAAAACGTTTCAAAGAAACTACATTATGAGAAATCAACATTACTGGAAATCAATGCTGAAAGATAAATATCCTGAAATATCCATATTTACAAGAAATCAACATTACGAGAAATCAACATTAATGATATTAGCGATATTAATATTAAAAAATTCAATATTATGTTAGAAGAACATTATGAGAAATCAACGTAATCATGGGTCAGCGTTACGATAAATCAATGTTACGATATTGTAACTCTATATTGAAATACAGAATTTTCATTACTTTATTTTTATTAACTTTAGCATAATTAGTCTTATAGTTGTATTTTTTATAATATTTTAGTTTATTATTAGTTTGTATATTATAGTGATTATATAAAAACGATTTCTATTATTACTAAAGATAAACTAAATATCAGTTTTTATAGAATTTGAATTTAAGGTGAGATCAAAGCAAAAAACAAAACACACTTCAGTTTTAATGAACTAATTGATTCATATAATTAATTTTTTTCATAATAACCTTTTACATTTACATCCTGAACGTAAGTATTAACTGCAGCCTCAGCCGCCACCACAAATCCATTTGTCAAACGAGACAATACGATATCCTGTTGTATTGTGCACCTTTCAACAGCTAAGAACCACGACACTGCCACTCCTACTCCCAGGAGGGGTCCTCAAATCCCCTCGTCCCATCTACATCCACTGTTATCTCTCATCTCCAAAAGACCTCTTTGTCCAGATATCTCACATTGGCAGTTTAACTGGATAGGCCTTATTGAGTACTTGTGGGTGGCAAAGGCTAAAATTTCTCCCCTGTCCAAATACAGAAAGAAGCCAAACAATTAACGGGGGCCCTCAGTGAATCAACGTTCTCCCAACGTTCTCCCAACGCTTCCAGCAGACAATGGAACCCGAGGTGGAATGTCACGGACAACATTCAGCACAAAGCCAGCAGTCTCTGTTTGTAATCAACCCAAAGGCAAAACCACATGCTGAGCTCTGGTTGGGAGACATGCAAGCTCATACTTGAATTTTATTTATGGGCTGGGTTTCACCGTGTTTGCCAGGGGCCACTTCAGCACATGTAGACCTAATTGAGTCAAAATCGTTGTTTTATGCATAAGCCGTCTGCCATTTCTATAATGGTCACGCACTCCGGTCTAAGGCGTGGTGTGAAAGCGGAACCGGGGTCCAAGAGTGGCATGTAAGTTCCAGGGGCCGTTACTTCATCTGGCACAGCCGTGTATCGCTGAAAGACTGTGAATGGGTGGCTGGAAGGACGGAAGGCTCCCTTCTCGCTGTCAACACGCTTGTTCGGGAGTGGCGCTACATGTTTTTGTTATTGGGTTGCGGCTGATCAGACATTACACAGAGAGGTGTTTAGGGCATCGCTATTTTCCAAGTTCCGCTGGCGAATCAACGATCGACCACCCCAGCGCTGACCACCTTTAAGAACGCATGTCCAGAACAGCTAATAGCGCTCGGCAGATTATTCACAGAACATTCTCGGATAATGAAAAAAATCTGGTGTGAGGTCTTAATTACGGCATTTGATCAATTGTTGTGTAGGATTGGACTTTAAATGTGTGTGTGCTTGAAACCTATTACCACAAAATGTGTTGTGTTATGTGTTTGGTTAACAACTAGTGCAATAAAAAGCATTTATTAATGGTGTTTAATATCATACTTCAAGATTCAAAGTCATTTCAATTTTGGCACATACACCTGCTACAGATATGATATGCAGCTTGTTTTAGGAAAAGTTCACCCAAATATGAAAATTCTCTTAACATTTATTCACCTTCATGCCATTCCTGATGTATATGACTTACTTTCTTCAGTTGAACACAAACAATTTCTTCTTACATGGGAGAGATATACACATACTAGATATACATTATAACACTGATAACATTGAATCTCATTAGTCTTTGGTGACTAGTTGTCATATGGTAATCCATCGTATATATTGGCACTAAATATAGATGATTAAAATCAAACATTTTGGATCATGTAAGAAGAAAAAGATAGTGGCTGATAGTGTGGAAGCATCAAATTACTGTACACATTAGTGTGCAAAATACTAAGAATGACACAAATGTCCAATCAGAATCAATGTTTTAAACACAAATTTCAAATTATTTCCCATAATTGATAGCATAATCTACAGTAGAATAAGAATTCGTATGAATTTGCACGATGTCATTTAAATGTTTTCTTACGAGTGTTTTTTTCTCATTTGTTCATTTGGTTTTGCTAATTAGGCTTTCATTATAAGATCAGGTTGATTATTCCAGAGAGTGCTATAAAAATGGAATATATCAATGCTTAAGTTGCTAAAAATGTCATTACTAAATTGTTGAAATGCCTTCAGTTCTTGCTACATTTTGTTGCATGTTTTAATCAGGGGTAATTCAGCAGCTTCACCTACAAAACACGATTAGCATTCTACAAGAGAAAGTAAGCCATCTCTTCCTCTCCTGTGGCAGACGGGCTTCTCGTGGGAGAGATCCTCTATCAGTTTTCAGCAGGCTCGGCCGTGCTCATCAGGGACCCGTGTCAAAGAATGACCTGGAAATGCACGTTTCATATGACCACCATTCGGAAGTGGAGCTGTGAGGAGTTCTATTATGTGCTCAACATCTCCCACGTCCACTTCTGACACACATACACTTACACACAGACAGGAAAAGAAAGATGAAGGAGAGAGAGAGAGAAGGCAGCAAATTAAAGGGAGGGAGGAATATACCCCACCCTGCTCGCTTCACACGAGTGATCCTGGTGCCTAAAAACATCACGTCTCTTTAAGCGAGCAGACTGCATTGTTATCATTGACTGACTCGTACCGTTTCTTTTCTCCTTCGCTTCCTATAGGACTATTTTTTTCCCTCTCTTTTTCACTCGCTGCCCTTTTTGTTTTGTTTTTACAAACAACAAAAGGAACGCCATGGTTTCATCAAGGCGGGAGACGTCCTTCCTCTGGCGGTTAAAAAGAGGAGCCATCCCCACCCCCCCACACCCCACCGTATGAATGGGAAGATCACACAAATTGGGCGGCTCCCACCGGATAACTTTACCTGGGTCTCCTCTCTCTCTCTCTCTCTCTCGCACCGCCACACCCCCTCCCCCCACAATCCCATCATTCATGAGTCGCGCGTTGGGAAAGATCTTGAACGTCTAGCCCGATGCCCATGCAGATTTATATCGCAGAGATGAGCTCATCTGGGCGAGAACACACTCTGTACTTTGTTTGATTTCATACGAGACGTTTGGCAGTAGCCATTATTAAGTCCGAAGCACCTGTACGGCTGCCGTACAAACAGTCTGAAAAATGATGAAGCAGGTTGTTTAGCGACAAAGTAAGAAGAATAACTCTTGAAAAAAATGTCTTGCTAACCGAAAACACAGCTGTCTACTCTTTCTTCACAAGTGGAGTGTGCGGTCGAGCAGATCATAAATTGTATAGCGTTTAGTTTTGGCTTGTCAACCCTATTCATCTCAGCATTAAAGTAGTGAAAGAGCCCTGCTCTTTTGTTAACCCCGATTCAGCTTAGTGTAGGTCACTTGCGCTTCTGTTACCAATCATTCAGCCCACACAAAGGCAAATTCAAAATATTGAGTATGTATTGTGAGAACTCTGTCTGTGCCAAGCTAGTACGTCATTATCTCGACGGCCCCGTTTCACAAACCCAAGAGATGACTTCCCACAATCTCATTATTATCTCCTAGACAGCAAAGTCATTATGGAGAGCAAATAGAAATGTTTGTTCAAGTCTCCTGCATGTTTCTGAGATCTGAAAATGTCTTCACAAAAGTTTTAGAGGAGATCACAACAATGCCAAAAACTGAGCTCAAATTCGCCAAGTCTACGATCAAAAGTCAATATTAAAGATTTGTACCAAAAAATGTATTCAATTCATCCAAAAACATATGATCTGAGGTATAAAATCGACATTAATTTCATACATTACAGCTGATTACTCAATAATTGTATTGCAATCTATAATGGTCTCATTTGTGTTGTTCAAAGCCATTTCAGAAAGAAAACTAAAAGTTGTTACTTATAGTTGAAACACAGCTGAGAACTCTTTAAATCTTCTTATGAACTACAAACGAACAGCAAAACTCACTCAAAATTAATTTCTCATATTATTGCCTCATAGGAGACATTAGTTTTTTATAGCATCCACCTTCAAACAATAACATCTTTCCTTGTAAAATATTACAGAGAGTATATTTATATTAAAACTATGCAACATTTCATTTGTACAGACTAGCCCCCTTATGTCCTTATATTAAACAGGCTGTTTCACACAAAAAAAATTTTTTATAAAAGACTTGCATATTAATAAGAACGGTGTTCATGAAATGACTTTTGTTCGTATTGGATAGAATTCAAGTTGTGTTTCACACAAAGTCTATTTTTGTATTTTTTCTTCAGCTAGTAGCTGCCGAGAGCTTACTTTCACAAAGGATCACAGTCATGCATTACAACGGTTGGATTGTGGGGCTTTGGATGAATTTCTAACGTTGCAGAGAAAATACACATATACAGTGTGAATGTGAAGCAAATATTTTGTAAATGGTGTTAAATTATTTTGACTGTGAGAAATACATGAACTCTGTTACTTTAGTGTTGAATTAAAAAACATCCTCTTTGTCACCTCACATACCTCTGGGTGGATGTGCACCACAGTTCGGTGAACACTGGGGTACAGTATGCAAAGAAATCCTTTTAGCTTTTGTAACAAAGCCACAAGTGTTTTTACATTTTCACAGTTCATTAACTGTGAGACTGCCTTTGTTCTCTGTGAGGCGTCTGACTCTCCAGAAAACCTATCTGCCCTTTAACCTGTCCTAACCCATTTTAATTGTCTACTCCACCCCTCCAGAGACTGATGTTACAGGTCCAACCACCCCCGTCCAAAGGAAACCAGAGTCTCGGATGCATTGTCACCTCTCTAGCACAGCAGCGGCTCTGGAAATATAATGATCTGTTTATTACCGTCAGCCAAGACATAGATTTGGGTCTTACAGTTGGAGGAATGATGTATTCTTTGGCAAGTAAATCGATACTTTTCTATCAAAAAACCACCTCTGCACTGTCACTTGAAATTAACTGTAGAGTTTCTCTGCGGGAATATGGCAGAGCACTTGTTTCTATATAACTAATGGTGCCTCGCTATGTGTAAGTATCCATGGAAATTGGAAAAACAGCTTTAAAAATATACTGCACACTTAGGACATTTGCAGGGGTAAGGCCTGAAATATAAGGAGGGTCGTATGTATGTGTGTTATGTAAGGGATATTGAGGGTTTACTTTAGAAAAAAACTCAAGAAAGTGCCATTAGCAACTACACTTTAAAAACAGTTGTTTTAACCCATGAGTTTGGTAAAATATAAACAGACCCAATCATTGGTTTAAAATAACCTAGACAAAATGTCCATATCTCACCAAACCATGGGTTAAAAGTTGGGTTTGTCCACATTCACACATTCATAAACACATGAGCATGATATACAGAAGTGTTCTATGTTTTAGTTACATAAATTAATTGCAAAAACCATCTACAATATAACATACAGCTGAAATAGACACGCTAAAAACAGCATGCAAACACATTTTTACACACGCTCTTTAAAAATTCATTAAAACACAGAAAAATAAAAGCCAGAGGGTTTTACTGTAACAAAATATCATCTCTAACATCTTTTGTGTGGCAAAGCGTGAGATGCGCGAGTTTTTTTTTTAAAACTAATGGAGCTCTTAATCACAATAGTGCACCAGTTGATTAGAGTTAATGTCAAATAATATAATATTAATGGCAATCAGAAATATCTATAAATATATAGTACATACATGAATAAAAAATAGATTTTGTATCATTTTATCGTTGTTGGTATAAGGTATAAAGGTCTTAAACAAAAAACATAAACAAAAAAAAATTAAATAACGTTAATGATATTTTTTAAAATACCTTAAATAAATAAATAAAAAGTTTCTAAAAACATTCATTAAAAAAAATGTATTACTTAAATTGTAAAAAATATCAGATTGCACATACACTTGAAAATGCACTGTGTGTGCAGTGACAGTTATCAGGTTAAAACGAGATTTAATAAACAATAACAGGGAGTTTTTATAGATTCATGTACATTTCCGGCCCGCTGTTGTGAAGCTCTTTGACTGACAGTTTTAATAAACTCAGTGGGTGGCTCTGAAGCCCATACGCTTGAATCTCTCTCGGCTGTTTTAATGTTTCATCTTCACTAATACACTCAAGGTCGCTGAGAAAGTTGCTTTTAGAGCCAATTGTCTTCATCTGTTTAAAAGAAACTAGAAGTATCATGGAAGTATGAATTTAACATCAAATGCCACATCAAGGCCACATGCTGTTAATTTTGAGCTCCTAGTCAAAGAATTTTAAAAGGTTTCCCTCCACCCATACAGAAATCTGATATACAGTATGAACACATGCACATAAGACACTATATAGTACTAGGATAATGTAAATGTAAAATTTAAGTAAGACATATACAATATAATCATGTGTATGTTCAAATCACTTGTACAAAATAGTATATGTATATTCACTTCACCCAAAAAGTTCACCCCAAAAATCTTTCACAATTTTCTAAAGATTTAAAAAAAATCTTTAATAATTTACTGACTCTCATGTCATTTCAAACTTGTATGACTTTCTTTCTTTTAAGAAGATATTTTAAAGAATGTTGGTAATCAAACAACACTGGACCCCATTGACTTCCATTGTATAAACACAAAACCACTGAGACTGAGATTTCTCAAAATATCTTCTTTTGTGTTCTGCAGAAGTCATATACAGGTTTTGAATGACATGAGAGTGAATAAATGATGACAGAATATTTATTTTTGGGTGAACTATCACTCCCTTAATGTCATATGTGTTAAATATATTTGACAGCCTCCAATTTTGTATATTTTAAAACACATATTGTGCATGCATTGTGGCATATTTTTACAACTGTGAAATCCATACATGAATTATGTGTTTTGCATGCATTTCCATATATCAGATTTCTGTACGGTTGTCAGACTGCAGATTTTGGGTCGACGGTGGGTTTGGGTGATGACAGAGTCTCTAAATGACCTTTCACCTTTACTTTTATGCCAATTTCTGCTTCTCTTTCATGTGAAAAAATCTCACCCCATCTGCTTATGTAGACAGGGAGCAGGCGCGATACTTCCTGTTGCTGTTCCTCAGCGTGTCCCCAGGCTACTGTTGGACCCTGGGATAAAACTCCTCTCTGTGTGGGTCATTGTTTGATGGGAGCCACAGACTTTTGTTGTGATCCTCACAGAATGATTTTTTTGTGTTTGTATGAGAAATGACGTGACGTCCGGTCTATAAAAATCACCCGGAACAAAAAAGGCAGGTAGAGAAAGACATGAAACTACAATGCCTTCCCCGACTGCTCTTGTGTCTTTTCTTTGGCCCGTCCCTTGTGGTAATGGGACACCTGGACTATTGGAGCGCTGTGTTTATCTAAAGGTCCCTGAGGGACAGTTAAGTGTGGTTCCTTAATGGGACCCTTTTCACTGATCACAGAAGAAAAAAACACCTCTTCCATGTGAACTGTCACTCTTAGTTTGTAGCTCTTACATATAGAGCCGTACCGCAACAGAAACATACAGCTAAAGATCAAGCAGAGCATTTTTACCCTTGCATCCAAAATACACTGGATGTGTGCGTAATGACAACCAGATAAGAAGTGCTTATTCATCTTCACATAATGCCACAGCATTGGAAAAATTTCACATTTATACTTAAGAATGATATACACATTTTTAAAAATCTTGAAAAAATAAATATAAATCAATAAAAATATAAATTATTATTCTCTCTCTCTCTCTCTCTCTCTCTCTCTCTCTCTCTCTCTCTCTCTATATCCTCCTGTCATACACTGACAGGAAGACAAATTTAACATATAAGTCTAAAACGTTTTAGGGAAGTTTCTGAAAGAGCCAAACACTGCAAATACATCCACCTACAACTGCTGAGCTTCAGGTCAGTTATCTGATATGGAACATCCTCTATGATTCAGCATTGTGGAAAGTTGCAAGCCACCTGGTTTCAAAGGCAGTAACCCTTAATCCTTCGCCAACATGTGCAGCACATCATACTTCATTAAATGATTGTTTTGTATTGGAACAAAGACAAAAACAGAGTTCAACGCACAGTTCAAACAAAACAAATTAAAACAAAAAGTTGGAGACAGTTTTGATGTTAGAAAGAACATCATTGCTGATAGAGAAAAGTGTTGAAGGACTGGGTGGGGTGGAACCAGCTGTTCTGAACATCTTACATAAATTGTGGCGCAAAGTTCATATTAGAGGTCAAGTAACTAACTCCGCAATCTGTAACTTTTAAATTAAAAATACAATTTGAATAATGTCAGTTTAACATCATTTAACTTCAACCCACATGATGTTTCAAACAGAGATATAGCGGCAAAATTTACAAATCGGGGATTTAATCCAAATGCCATTCTCATTTAAAGAACCGATTATAATCTGAAGTTCCTTATCAGCGATATAGATGTTTAATGCTGTAACCAGATCTCTTGCTTCAGGCCCAGAAGATAGCATTTCTCCTATAGTTTACTCTTACATGCCAATCCACAAAGTGTTCAGGCGGCACGATGATGATGGCTTGAGGAGTGATGGACATTACAGAGGGTCACTAAATGCCAGCAGAGGTTCATAGAGGGCTAATGGAGGCCAGATGCAATGCAAAGGTCAAAGGTTATTTCCCATCTCTCTTCCCCTGTCAGTATGAATGCCGTGCATTGACACCCAGATCCAAAGATGCTTAATTTCTGTTCTAATGATCTGACTATTGTTTTTGGCATAACATGTAACGTGAGAGCAAGATTGCTCAGATCAAACAGTTTAAAGACAAAATATCTCTATGAAATACAAATAGTACATTTAAATTTCTGAAACTCAAAATCAATTATTAAAGATAGATTGGATTGGATTGGAAAAGTTTTATAAAAAAAAAATCAAAAAGTGAAATATATTGCTCAACTAATATATATACATATATATTATATATTTTGTAATATTTTGTATATATTTCTTATATATTTTTATATTTATTTCACATATAAATATTAAAATATTTATATTTATTTTAAAATATTTATTTATTTTATATATATTAAATTTACTAGTGATCCTAGATTTATAAATGTGCACATTAATTTAAATAAATGTGCATTAAGTTTGTAACAAATCAATAGTCCAGAACGCATTATTATACAATTTCGGATCTCCAAAGACTTTCCAGTACAGTTTAGCCATTTCCAAACTGTGTATTATGACAGCTAATCCATCCAAAGTTCACTTTAAGACTACATTTGTCTCAGTTTTGAATAGATCATGCTGTGAATTCCTCCATGTGGTATCTTCTGTGTGTCAAACCCTTTCATTAGAACCGGAGTCAATGGCAGACGAATCAGCACGAGGATCTCTTGAGGTTGATGTCGGTTAACCCCTAAACCCCATTGTGTGGAAAATCTCTCATCACAGCGGCTGCAATAAAAACAACCGCTACAACTCAATTCCACTTCAAAGCGCTCTTAAAACGGCCGCCAAGAATGTTACTTTTGAAAGTGAAGCGTTTACAACTTAATTCATTAGTTCACCTGTTCACACACCGTAATCCTCCAAGTCTGAAACAGCCCAATGGACTACTGAACTAACTCTTTAGACTCAACAAGCAACATTTTGGCACAAATTCAAACGGTAAAGTATTATATTATTTGTTGCTTAAACAAGTAATTTGATTTTGAAGTTGATGTTATACTTGCAGCAATCCATTACCGTAACACTGGCTTCCTTTACCAGAATCTGTTTGGGTTGCGGTAAGACTATATGAGTTTAAAAGCAGAGAAACTTCAAAAACCCAAGCTGCAGTTCATTTATATCATGTTTGGCCAGCAGGTATTATCAATTTTAACATCTTTTACCAATACATCTGGATCAGCATGTGGTCTTGATTCGGACATGTACTCTGAAGATGATAAACTGCTAAGAAAGATCCTGAAGCAGGTTCTGGACATTGTCTGAAGATCTACTGTATGCTGGGTTGAGTTTTGACATTGCGACCACCCAGTAAAATGGAATTCTAACTGTAAAGCATTGGACTTTATGGAGAATTACTTCAAAAGTAATCAAACGCTGATAAAAGGGGAATTCAGTGATAGGAAAGTGATTTGTAAGTCACCCAAAAGTCACCTCCATATTGACTCACATTGGATAGATTGCTTGGATATCGTGTCACAATACAATGCATTGTGGGATGTGATACGAAATGAAAATAAGGGTTATCATTTCTGACAGCTTTTGTATCTGAAGGGCGTTAACTAGGTTTTTAACTAGTCAAAAAAAAAAAACAAAAGAGATCTTTGTAATATTTCAATTATTTCTTCTAGACATCAACGAGATTAAATAAAGAGCAAATGGAAACCTTTGCTTTAGGCTCCTGCTTCTTAGATATTTCAGAAAAATAAATTCACCCAAATCCATATTAATTTACCTACAATCTGTATTACTTTTACTTTTACAGCTTCATACTGTTACTGCATTTTAACAATTGCCTCATTTTATTTCTCGTAAGCAATTTCAGGAGAAACATCCGAGACTAAATTGATGCTTAAATAAAACACATGAAAGAGCTTCTAAGATAATAATTATCATCCTTTCTAATTACAGAATCAGTTCAAAACACACAAATCCTAATCTGGATTTACAGGTTAAACGCTCTCATATTGAATCAACTTCATTTCAGGTTCCAGAAAACAGTGACGTGGATTTTCCACAGTTTCTCATCATCAGGATTTAATGTAATACAGCAACAGAAATCATAATGGTTCAGAACAACTATGTTTGTCTGCTTCTCTTCAAATGATCATCATTCACAGTCACAAAAAGATCAGAAAAAGCACATAGTCTCTAACAGCAAAACGACTGGTTTCCATTTCTTTTGTTGAGACTTTCCAAATGTCTGTATTCCAGATTCATCTCCAACTATATTTAAAGATACAGAGCACCAAATCTTAAATCCATTATGAGATTCCGAGAACATTCCAACGCATGATCGCCAGAAAGGTTTAGATATAAGGATATCACTTATGTTTAGTACAGTAGCCAATGTTTTCTCTGTTGTGAGCTACAAACACAACCTTAAAATGAGGAAAATAAAGTTTGTCCAAATGTCAACATATTTTTTACAATTTGTTTTATAGAGTTGACATGCTGTTACATATTATACATAAAAACCGTGAACCTTACCAGAGCAGGTGGTGAAAGAGGACCTTCAGAATGAAGGCTGGCTTTGATATTGCCTGATTAAAATAAGTGACTCAAATGGAAAGTTTATTCTTTCATCATTTATTCATCCTTATGTTATTCCAAACCTGTATGACTTTTTTATCTGTGTACCATAAAGAAAGATATTTTGAGGAATGTTGGTAACCAAACAACATTGGACCTTGACTTTCATTGTACAGACACCAAAAAAGTAATTTCTCAAAATATTTTCTTCCGCACAGAAGAAAACTCAAGGTTCTGAACAACATGAAGGTGAATCAATGATGACATTTTTTGGGGTAAAGTACCCCTTGGGACCTCCTTCTTCTGCCAGGACATGGAAAGGTTCCTTTACTCATGTGTGTGGATTTGTGTGGATTGTCTTAAACATACTTCATGACATACTTAAACATACTTTGATCTATTTTAAGTACTAAATTATAATGTGAGGACATGTTAGTGTTAGTGAATTACTTTATTTGAAAAACGACTGCCATATAAAGTTATGGCACTATATCTGGAGAATTATATTTTTCATTTGGTTAGGGGTTTCCCAAATCATAACAGACAAATTGTGGCAAATGAATCCATCACTTACGATTTGGCAGCGCAGTATTGTGGGCATTGATAATTCTCTCTTTGTTTATAGTCAAACCAGCTGCCCTGCTGGGCATAGCAAGTGTAACATAACAAAGCTGGATTTACAAGACAAACCATACTAATATCACTTACATTTATCCACATTATGATAATTAGCCACAAGCGCATTTCGAAAATGAATTTCATATGTGAAGTATATCTTCGGAAAAACCCCGGTAAGAAGGTTCAAGCGGTCTGTAAGAACATAAGACTGTAGGCCATTAGTGTACTCAAATATTTCACAAATTGTGCTCAATGATATACTGAGGTTTGTGTGGAAACCAAGAATACATCAGGCAAACCAACGGTGTGGTAATTGGCAGCAACACTAAAGCGCTGACACAAAAAAGCCTCTATGAGGGTTTGGAACCTGAAACGACAGATATAGCACTGGGTGCCACAGCTGTCCGACGGTGCCTAATTTTTGGCCATCAACCCCAAATTTGCTTCACTTCATCTGCAGGACAGTGAAGTCCTTGTTTTCCACTAATTATGGTCCTTACCTCAAAACTGTCCCAGCGGGGATTCCCTAAAACATGGACTGAAGGTATGCTAATGCTCTCCGTTATGAGCATAAGGTAAGAAATGCTTAGTGGTTGTAATGCCTAATTGGTCTTAAAGGGATAGTTCACCCAAAAATAAACAATCTGTCACTATTTACTTTTTTTTATGTTGTTCCAACCCAGTATACAGTGCTTTTAAATAAATTGGTCAAAATGACTCACCATAGTCTTCCAGAAGTGCAAGTTATTACTTTCAGCATGTCTGACACTCAATGAACCGTGAACTGTAACTGTTTAAGGCTTGTCACAACATTGCTAAATACAGAACAGAACATTCAGAACAAAGTTTTAATGCAATTATTGGCACTTTGATTTAAAGGGCATTTTGGGTATATTATTTTTGCTTTAAATGACATACATTTGCCAGATGAATAATTGTAATTTAAACTCTTAGAGAAGGTTTGTCATGATCAAAGCATGTTTGTCCAGGTGTTATAAATTTTCTTGGTGTATCCTTTATGTGATCAATGTACTTAGTACACAACAAAGCACTTATTACTTACCGTAGACACCATTAATGGTTAGGCTATGCCCTCCTGTGGTCGTCATGGCAACTCATTCGTCACATGTTGATGGAAGGTGAGATTGAGTTTTGGGATGTAATAGCAGGGCTGGAGAAAGTTGACCGAGATGCAAACAAAATAAATTAAATGAATTAAGTTGTACGACTCTCTTTTTCCAAACGAAGAAGTTCAAATCACTGGAACAAATGCATACAATGTGAATCATAAAAACGGACAATTATCAGAAAAAAGCAAGAATGAAGCCCCATGCTTTAACTTAACATCAGTAGACTGTATTAAAATGTATAAATGAGATTGAACAAATTAGCCACCTCTTAAATAGTTTTTATAAAATAGCTTAAATTGTATTGGATGCTGCATGATTCATTCATAATGATTTAAAAAGAAGATTAATCCAATCATTTAGCGTTTGGATTAGTGCAGAAATTAGTCTTTTGTTTTTAGACATTTCCTAAAACTTTTCTCTTGTTTGTTGGCTCATTCCTGGTATGCACCTTTTATTAACCTGGTATTTTTCATTAAATTATATTTTACAATTTCAAAAATATGCTGTGTTCAAGCTGCTTTTATGGAGAATTATTTTAAAGAAGTAGGTAATTTGGGTATTTTTTACCTAACCTAATTTTGATAATTTGTCATGTTAAGAAACACAATGTAATGTTTCAGATCTAGACATACCAAACATCCCAGACTAATACATACTGATGTTTGTGCTGTGGTTTTTCCAAAAAAAATGATGTCACATCCCAGAGGATGCTGCAATTGCAACTGGATTTTGTTAATTCGAGGAACAAAACACTAACAGGAAGAAAAGTCAGACAAGAAGCTGTGAATTATTTGCTAATTAAAACAATATTGCCAAAAAATGTGTTTTGTCTAGAACATTTCGATGAGAAAAAAATAAAACATTTTGAAAAACGTGAAACATATAATATTAATTCAATACACAAGTTATACTGTACGCTTTCATTTTAAATGTTTGCAGTTGAGGTCTGCTCATACAAAAGGAAGAAAATAAAATTAAAATAAACCCATATGTTCCCCTAATTGTGAACCTTGTGAATCTTTAAACAAGTTAAATATTTTAGCCAGTGTATAAAAACATGATGAGGACACAAACATGTACTGTAGTAATGACCCTGTTTAGATTTCATACAGATGTTTTAAGCTTCTGTCGGGCCTGACTGTGCCAAATCCACATAACACACAAACGCAAGCTTTTTATGTCCTGTGGTTTGTTCAAATTAGTTCAAATTAAAACACTGACCATAAAACACATTTATTGTACTGTACGTGTTGCTGTCATGCTGCTGTTTTGTGAGCAAAAGTTATCAAAATGTAGAGGTCACCGTTGTGTTGTAACATTGCTAACAGATTTCCTGAGCTTTGATGGCCGTGCTGTTGAACTATGAAACCGCATACATAACAACATTCTCAAAATGTTCCTTTCAACGACAGCCAAACATCTTGACCTCTCTCACCCTGTTGTGTTTTCTACTTATTTTTCTGTCTTTTGTTAAAGGATAAAATGATTATTTCCATGAATTGTACATTTACAGATCCTCAAGAGGCCCTTTTACATAGAAATGTAAGTCGTCAATGATTAATCGTGTGTATTTTCAACACACGTATACGCAACACACATGTACACTATTAAACTTTGAAGCACTGCCTGCAACAATTGTTCACATTCTCGTAATGAAACATGTTCGTGCTTTGATGCACTTTGTCTGCATTTACAATATGTTTCTTGAGAAAAAAGTCACTCCCAACATCTTTAAGTTTTACAGCAAATCAATTCAATACCATTATGAAAGAGGAAACTCAAACAATCGCTTGTACGACCTAAAAGTGATATGGAAAAATTGACATAACTTTAGGATATAGCCTTATTGTGGCTTGGATGTTGTCACAACAGTCAGCCACAAACAAGCACACAAATGTGCAATGAATTTGTGATCAGAGAACGTTTTATATTGAGCAACAGCATCAATTGATATTCTTGACAGATCTTCTAAAGGATTCTTTGAAGCAAGTATGCCCACCCTCTTACAATCAATATGGGTTTACATATCACGACATAAATATAAATAATAAACTTTACAGATGTAGATAACAGCTATGTCATTATGTTATTATTTATTTAAAATAAGCTAAATGCAGCTGATTTTTTAACTGGGATTGTAAAGAATATTCTAATTTCTTAGATATTATCAGATATCTGTGTTCAAAATGTATCAAAAGAATCTTAAAAATACTTAAAATATAAAAAATGTACATTATGCTTCAATGTTGTTCTTTATTTGAAACTAAAAACAAAAAATTACTGAAACACCCCCATTCAAACCTCTAGATCTAGAGAGTTGAACTTTCATTGCTCTAATGTTCCCAGTCCAAACACACATGAAAGTCCATCAGTGATGTGAAGTAAAACATTTAAAAGACCCTGAGATTAAAACAACAAACCCAGACGGATTTAGTAAACAAAAGCATTAATAAATGACTTCCTGAAGCGAGGCTGTTTTGGCCTCTTTATTAGGCCAACATCTTAATTAATACCCATCATAAAGCACAATGTGCTCTATAAAACCCAAGTAGTCATGAAACCAGTGTTCACTCGCCTTATTAGAATGCATGCGGTCATTGTGGTGTTTGTTACAAGCAGACTGCAGCAGTCATCAGTGCTTCAAGACTAACTCTTTTCCTCAGATGACCTTTCTACTTCTGTATTTCAGCATTATGGTAAAATGAAACTATGCGTCTATTGACAACACTACCAATTTTTGGAAAAAGAGAATTCTGGAATGAACATACCAAATTTCAATTAAAATGCCAAAATGTACGTTTTGAAATGATTGTTGAGCATCATTTACAGACTTAATAATATCAACAGAATAGTGTTGATAGGGATGTAAAACCTCAGTTTAACAGCACAGAGTCTGTTCAGAAGGGAACTGAAACATCTTTTGTGAACGCCGATGAGATTAATTTCAAGGAACAATAAAACTAAGCGAATTAAGCTCAGATATAAACGTTTAATTAAAGATTTAGAAGAAATAAACAAGATCCAAAATCCTGTGGATAGTTAACACGGAAAACTTTTGCTTGTTTATTTGTGAATAGAGCAGGACTCTGTTTGCACCATTTCAATCTTTTGGTACTATAATGAACCTGTTTCTATATTAGGGCTTACAATATAAGCCTTTCTGTAAGAAACAAGGGGAGTAACTGTGTGTACCTAAACACCAGTATTTGTTGGATAATCACAAATATGCATATTGCAATTAATTAGATGATGAAGTGTGTCATTACCATTCCATCTTAATATTCCTAGACTAAACTATTTGTAGGCTGATTCACCTGAAAAGTAAACATCATATCATATTAAAACATTACTGTTACTATTACTTAGAGTATCTCATCCAACCTGATTAATTAAAACACAAATTTGTTATTTATTAAACCAAATCAAGCTGTTTGCATACTGCTATTTTCCAGCATATTTGAAAACCAAGAACAACCAGGCTGAGGCAGACGACTACAAAAAAACATTGAAGCCACAGTATTTAAATAGTTTATTAATCTCATTTTCCCTTCCATCAATACAATTAAAGAGGTATAGAGGTTCAGCAATCAGCCCTTCAGTTCTTATTTGATGCTACTGTTAATCATCGTCTGAGACTTGCACACCCCTTTCCCGGCAACCTCAAAGGCAGCACCCTTAAAAGTGGCCACGCATTTATCATCAGTGCGCAGATCTGGCTGGACTTGCTCCCACACCTTCTTCTTAGGGTTCAACTCCTTGTCAGGCTCACCTACAGCGACACAATACAAGACAGCATTGATTAGTATTACCACTGCATTTTTCCCAGCACTCCTTTCTAAGAGTTGGAAAGGATTGTTAAAAAAGCCACATTTTTTCATTTTAAAATCAACATTAGTTCCCATCAGCCATTTTGTAATTTACCAATTTGAATTGGGAACAACAAATAATATATTTTTTGTGTCCACACAATGAAAGTTAATGGGGTCCAATATAAATTTTTTATTAAAATATCCTTTTTGTGTTCTACAGAAGAAAGGAAGTCAAACAGGCTTGGAATGAAATGATAAAAAATATTTTTATAACACTACTTTTGTTTATTAATTCAATACTTTGAAAAAGTAACATGGATTCTTTCCCCACCTCTACCAGCTTGATCACACAAACAATGTTTTTGTGGGTACAGTCTGTGCCTATTATTTTTAATGAGACCAGATACAGACGTGTGCAGTAAATACACAAGCAAAAACACAATTTAAACTTTCAGAAGTACAGATTACAAGGAAACACAGAACAACATTACAAGAAACAGTAAAAAAATATAAAGCAAAGAATATTAAAGTTGAGGCCCTTCATCCACTCCTGTAATTATTTACATTTATAGATCAGGCCGGTGCTTTTATATAAACTGACTTGGATTTGAACTCATGGTGTTGTTCATTCTTTTGAAGGCCCATAATCACTCCATGACTGTCTATTTTATTAAAGATTTGATGTCACGAATCTCGCAAACTTTGGCAAATCTTTCATGCTTATTGCAGTAACCAAGCAACTAAACATGTGATTAAACTAAACTAACTATGATTCTTAGCAGAATAATAAAAACCTGTATAACCTGACTCTTGGAAAAAAAAAACTTGCCAAATGAGTTTTGGAGCTGGTCATTTTGACAAACAGCTCTTGGCGTTCTTGGCGGGTAAAATACGCATTAGAGAGTTTGTGAACTGTCTGCGGGCCCTAATTTACAGTTTTATCCGAATGAAGCGTTAAATTAGACGTCTAAAATGATCTGATGATTCGAGTGTGGTCGCTTTGATAAATGTGCACAAGGCGTCCAAATGGCCTTTATGTGATGTCATTGGACTGCTGGACCATGATCTCACATTTTGATTTGGTGTAGAAATATCAAAAGGTACCTGGGAAGCCCTGGCATGAAACCCTGTCTCCGGGCACGGCTCCGCTCGGGGGATCCAGGATTTCCACCTTTTCTGGAGAGCTGGCACACATGACCATGGCTTGGGACAAGACACCTCTCATCTTGGCAGGCTTGAGGTTGCACAGGAGCACAGCCATTCGATTCTGCATCTAAAGATTGAGAAATTGTCCATAAAACTGCTTAATAGCTCTGGTCACATCATCATCTTATTTGTAAGGCTCCTGCATCCCATAATGCAAAAAACTAATGTGTTGGCGTTTTTAATACTAAGAGTTTCATGAGCTTTGCATGTGTTGCAAGCCTAACCCCATTTTAATCTTTAAAAATATATTCTATAAAAATGATTTGTTTGCTTTAATGATTTCACAGCAATAAACATCAAAGTTTAACAAACACATTTTGGAATAAATCCACACACAAAAGAATTCTTCCTAAACCAGAAAGTGTGTCATGAAAGTTTGTCATTGGTCAGCATCAATAACATTATACTTTGAAGAACAGTTGGCCTGTTTATAATAACAGAAATATGACTTGTTCTGGTCAGAATAAAAGGAAGCGGAACAAAACAGAAATAAAAAGCGGGAATAAATAAAACAAGCACTCTAAAATCACCTCATCCATTTAAAACCCAGTACAAAATGTAGACACTCAGAAGCACAAACGCATGTAATGTTAAAACAACTGTAGTTTAGTCAAAACCAGAGGGCAAACCCAGCATGATTACATGAAGGAGGGAAACAGATGCTTTTTAAGGAGGTAATTACAATTTCTGATGTACTGCTAGGAATCCCCTAAAAGCATGGTACTGGAAAATAATCCATGCAGTCTACACGGAGCAGGTTTATGGACCTGCGTGAAGCGTGGCGGTTCAGACGTTTTATATGAAACAGTAAAAGTGAAATATCCCCTTTCAGAACATTCTGACATATAACACCTAATTCACAAGAGTTGCATTCAGTTTTTCTGGCAAACAAAGATCGCTCTCAGATTTAGGTGTCGAGATTTACGACACTTAAGTTATTCAAGGATTAAAGATTATTCCAAAAGATCGTCCAGTAGGGGTGTGAACACAAGTCTGATGCTGTTAAATTATGACTGGTTTATTGAAAGACGCAATTTATCACGAAAATTCCAATTTTTGTTATGATTTATAACTGTATGTAACTATAAAATACAAAGAAGTAAATGTGAACTAGTGGAACAATTTACTCTACAGTGGATTGGTAAATTCTTTTGAGACTTTAAAGCTTAAATTATAAACAAATTTTACTAAATGACGACAGACTTCAATGTCTATTGCAGTACTTGAATTTAAGCAACTAATAACTTTTTATAACTTTAAATTTAAGCTGCAATCCATAATCATTATCTCTGTTTAAAAACAAAATTGTAGTCTTCTTTACATACTTTACTTTACATGTTTTGAATGATATTTTGTATGATATACAATATTTAGAATTTTATTGATTTGGATCTTGATATGCTTTAAACCTTAGTAAACGTAACCACAGTTTTATTATAATTTAGGAAATATTTAGATTAGTATTTATTTTTACCATATACTTATTATTGACCAATAATCGAAACTATATATAAACATTTATTAGTTTTTATATTTTAAATATGCATAAATGTGTATGTGTTTCTAAATACAAAATTACTATGTACAGTACACAGACATAAATGATGTAAATACAAACTTTATTCTGGTTGCGATTAATCGTGATTAATCATTTGACTAGCCCTAGTTAGATGGGTCATTACCTGATCGAGAGGGATGTGTTTGACCAGGCCGCTAACAACAGTTCGTGGAGCCGCTTCCCCGACATCCACCTGTTCGACGTAGAGCGCGTCAGCATCGGGATGTTTCTCGGCGCTGATGATGCGGCCCACTCGAAGATCCAACCGGGATACGTCCACTTTCGCGTCCTCCTGGGGCGGAGCAGCTGCTTTCTTCTCCTTCTTCTCACCTGGACCATAAAGAGCCAGAATAAGACTTTGACATTTGCAAATGATGGTTGTGGTCATTCGAGTAGAATGACTCATTATCTAGCACACTATAAATGTTAGTAACTCACTCAAACTGTGTATGAAATGCTATTCTAAGCATGTTGTACAAACCTCAGCACACGCTGTTTCGGACTGTGGTTGTATTACGTTTCCACTGAAAGGAAATGTGCTTTTGCTTTGTGAGGTGCGTTTTAATGCGACTCTTTGAACGTTATTTTTAACTTTGGATATTGTTCCCCAAGGACCTTTTGGGACACTTTTAAAAGTCTGGAAAGTATGTCGGCTTGTCATCTCTGTTCTGATTCCTAACCGTTCCCAAAAGTGAAAACACTTCAGCCAACATTGGGTTCGGTACACTGGTTGTTTTGTATTCAGTATGGTCTTTCAGAAACAGTCTTTCATAAATAATAAAACTTTATCAGCTGTGGGGTCAGAGGGTGACCCCACAAATTTTAAAATGGTAAAAAAAAAACACTTTCACAATGCACAAAAGTCTTGTAATTTTTATTTGAAATCTTTTTATATTAAAATCTGGTAAAACAATCATATTGTGATCATTTTGACAAGCATGTAATATCATCCACGGATGCTTCTTCTACATGTTTAACAGTGTGTGCATAAACTGCAAGGACACAATGGTGTTTGCATCCCCATCGCACAAGACCATAACGCTATTTTCATTTTATTTTGCTTAACTGTATACAGCAGTAATCTGAAGTGTAGCAGTCTAAAACGTGTCAAGATCTAAATGTAATCTTAATGAAGTACTGGCAAAAGCATAAACTACATGTGCAGAAAATCTCTCATCAACATTCATGAACACTGAGCGAAAGAATTAAACCGGCATCTGGCCCACAGTGAACTTGTTTTGCCTTAAAACTACAGCACATAAATTAAATAAAAAATAAAAGGCACTTGAGCAATCAAAGCTGAACTTGAGCAATCAGAAATGAAATTAATTTTATAATAACTAACCATGAAAGAAAATCTGATTTATTTCAAATGCTCTATTGCTTAAGGCAGGAACATGAAACATAACACCCTGCAGACAACTGCGATCTGGTTTGTTTTTAGATCTAATTTACTGCTGCCTTTTGTTCCCTGATATTTCATATTTAGCTGCTTTATCCTGTCGTATTCTACGGAAAAAATAACAGCAAGCCTGTTCAAAACGATGCAAGGGGGAGACAGTAAAAGACAGATAATTCAGCTTTGAGTGAAATATTCTCTTTCAAAGGCTTTCAATGGCTAATTAAATCCTCTTCCAGTCATAGATCATATTTAATCTGCAGTATTTGCGTAAAGTAAATAATTCCAAGTGCTATTTTCTGCACTAATTCAAAGTAAGATCTCTGGTAGCCAAGTTCTCTTGGCACATCTGGAAAGGCAAAAGTGTGCCTAGAAACTTCACACTGCAGTGATGAAAACTGTTATAAAGGACTATCCCTCAACAGATATAAACCATCTCACCACTAGATTATACATAAGAGTACCTTTTTTCTCAGACTTCATCTTTTTTGCGGCTTCGTTGTTATTGGCAGGTGAGGTTTTTGGAGCTGGGGCGGGTGCTGAAGCTGTCGGGGCAGGTGCTGGAGCTGTGGATGTTGCTTTAGACACACACTGGATGATGGGCTCGTCTGAAGGCATGGCCACATCTCTCACTGAAAGCAAACAAATCCAGAGAAAATGGTTTAATAATTACAACATAATTGATAATAATACATAATTCCATAGTTTGGATGGGTTTACTATATGTATTTGTAGATACACCTTCAAATCACTATTTCGACTATTTTATGATCGGCCGATACTGATCCTTCAAGCTTTATATAAGTGATATGACCTCTAAAGACTGCCTAATGACATTTTTCTGATAAAGTAATACCAATAAATTTTATTTATTTATATTGTTTTTATATTATTATACTATATTGTAAATAAATAAATAAATAATAAACATAATAAAAACATCAAAAAACATTTTATTTACATTCAAAGAAACAAATAAATAAGCACAAAAAAAATTGTGGAATAAGCAATTTAATACGCCTTTAAAACAGGGCTTATAAAAAACATCCATATAGACACTTAATAATCCAAAACAATGTCAAACTGAACATAATTGTAGCCATAAGGTGTAACTAAACGTCCAATATGTGACGTATGTCCTCACGTGTTTTCCATCATCAAATTGTGATCGGTTCATGCGACCAGACTAACTTATTAAGTACCAAGTGACAAAATGTGATTATCAGCCAAAACACATTTGTTAGCTGATCGACCGGATCATCACAAAACACATTTCCAAAGCGAACATTAGCCATTTAGTTGATAATAAATTAATAATGTGATAGATATTAAAGATGTTAAACAGCTTTCTGACAGTTCTGAACAGTCAGTTCTGAAGTACCTCATCACGGATGCAAGTGATTTCAACATAGACTTATGGAACTGACTCTTCATGGTTTGGCGCTGCTCCGATTCATATGTTTTAGCTGCGTAATTCAAATAAATGATGCAGAGCAGGCTCATTTCTAGACATGGTGGCAGATGGAGAAAAGGGAATCAATTTGGAGAAACAATAGTTCTTTCCAGACAGACAAAGTAGAGCATCTGCTATTACAAATGTGAACGCCAAGCAATAGCACAGGGTGGTAACTTAAACGTTTATTAAATTCCCAACCATGTTAAACCCATAACAGATGAAAGCATATGTGAGATATCTCAAATAGATTTAGTGGAATTCTAAAATTCAATTATTTCAAAGGGAGCGAATCCATTATCGATTTTGTCCTACATTACGTTTTCTCTAAGGCCAACACAGGTGGAGTTCTTTAACAACGTTTACATTCACATGCCATGCAGATGCTCTCATACCAAAGTTACATTGTGTTTAAGTTTCATTTAGCAGAGCAGGAAAGACAAAACACGTTTTACACTCTTAAGTGCCAAGAAAAAGTTGAAAGGTATGATTATAAGAATGTCTGTTATTTGTTCAAGTGAATACGCCTTTATAATACCGATCTTACAGCAAAATCTTTATTTAACCTGGATTAACCTGAGCTTAACGTGAAACTAAACTACAAAAAAACCCTTTTAAATCTGTAAAACACAATAGTAAGAATATATACGTCTTCAGGTGATATTTTACCTCCTCTGGCCTTTTCTTTCTCCAGCAGTTGTCTCTTCAGTTCTTCAATGTCTTTCTTGAGCTTGGCGTTCTCCATCATCAGTTTCTTCTCCTCTCTGATGGTCGCTTGAGAAACTGCAACATTCATAAAAGAACCACAGACACCTTCAGATAAATTCAGATCTATCATTGCTGTAATCATGCGTGTCGCCATTGTTAAATTCTGTTGCATGCGATTACTTCAACCAAAGCAGAAACAGGAGCCATTTGAGATCATGAACATCAAACTCTCAGGCTTTCCACTCACTGGCTTTCTCCTTCAGAATCTGGACCTGCTGCTTGAGGTACTCGATGATCTGGTCAGCCTCCACGGCCTTCTGTTCCAGTCTCAAGAGTGAGGGTGTGTGGCCCGACATCTTGAAAAGAGATCGCACCAGAAACCTGAGAAAACAAGCCAAGAGAAAGATCAAACGCAGAAGAAACTCTTAGTCACTCGTAAACATCTTTAAAGAAATAAAATAAGAGGACCCGCAAGGACATCCTATCCGTATTTGGGAACACACACTTGAGCATCGAGAGGGCACGACCTGTTCACATGAGATCTTTCAGATCTTTGGCACATGTAAACATGAGGTGTTTTTGGCACACTTTACACGGTTCCTTAATTTGAAATTTTTATACCGAAACGTGGCCAAGTTTCTGTCCTTATTTTTTCCATGGAAGAGAATAAGTCAGACACAAGCCAGACAACAGATCGGATGCACGCCAAACAACATGCAGAAACCTCATCAAAGCGCAAATCTTCCCGTCTAAATCGTTAGACGGCAACAAACCATGTTTGTAATCCTTACTGCAAATCTGAAAGATGGCTGTCTGTTTAACCTCGCCTCAATGATCTACAGGTCAAGTAGACCGAACCAACGAACTCCCGAACACGGAAGTGGAGGAAAACGAACCATATGTTGTTTAAGCGGGTGTGTTCCCTGGTTCACGGTTTTGTACAAATACTGAAATTGCGTCACTGTCCATTTTGTCCCACCATGCCTATTAAAGCGTTCATGATTAAGGAATCCTCTTTGGCTCCATACGAGATCAAACAATTCCCATCCAGTCAAAAGACAGCTGGCGAAGCCAAACGGACACATTACGTACTTGGCTCCAGCCCATCCCCTGCTAAAGGATCGAGGGAATTTTTACAAGGCGTAGGAAAAGAGCACAACACATCATAACACATACTGCAGGGTGGTGCTAGAAAACAACAGCTGGCTCGGGATGAAAACAAAGGGGTTCGGACGAGGAAATTAGAAACATAAAAAAGCTGGAGTTGATAATATCGTGGATCAAAGTCGCTTGTTTTTGAAGTTCTTGCAGCGCTTTATATGGGCCTGTGGTGGATGAATTTATGAGTCCCATGACAGGACTGTTTTCATTTGCATAACCCCTGAAAATAAGACCACTCCAAGAAAAAAGGTTCCGAGAAGCTCGGCCGTCACTATCTTCCCACAATGCCTTGCAGCAGCAGTCATCCTTGCCATGCGACAGTCAATAATTATGAATGTTAGCCATGCAACGAATATGAAATTCAAAACACAACAGCACTTGCAAAGGAAAGCTTAGAAACATCTGAGATTTCTTAAAGTACTAAAAATGTTTTAAATCTGACACCAAAAAGAAAAATAACAAGAGCTGCAGTTACGTGTTCGTCTCAAACAAATCATATGACAACTAGTCTTGAGACACGCAAGCATTAAGGTTATTGACATGTTGCCATACCGGAATTTTGTGCGTACTTGTTTTAATTTTAGTAAGTAAGCTCAAAATATTAAGATTTCCCACACACACACCTGTTGTTTCAGAAAACATTTATTAAGCCACTGGAGACAATTACATCACTTTTATGATGTATGGATGTGCTTTTTGGGCCTATATATTGACATAAAGTGAACGATATTTTTAATGAAAAAAAACCTTACACATTAAATACATTATACAGGCTGGTGAAAGCCGGTTGAAACTGATTTATAACCACATGCAGAAGCGACAGATTTATGCCACATATTGACATTTACAAGTTTACAACACCACTATACTTATAGTGCAGTAAATACACAAATTGCTTCATAGTCTGAAGACTATTAAGGTAAACGAAATCCAATAATCAGAATAAGATATAGCTTTAATAAGGATTCACAAGCAGATCCAGCCACAAGCAGGGCCCTTTAAACAGCTCTGAAGTCGATAGAAGATCACACACGTTACTATAAATACCTTTATGTCATCCAATACTCTTACTACAGAGACTTCACATGTCAACGCTTTGTTGACATATGTCCGTCTAACAGCTTCATAAAAGCTTTAGTGTAGTCAAAACAAAATACACATTAACGTTAATTACGTTTCAATACTCACATACAGTATATGCTTGCGCTTTCTTTTCTCTCAGACGCTCGCACGCTCGCACTCGTCCTGCCGGCGTCGCAGGGTGATGGCGTCACAAGCACGTGACGCTCAGCTGTTTACAGGCGCAGGAAGAGTGAGATATCACAAATGCATCCGTAATGGTTTTAATGTGCATCAGATGAAGGAACGATTTATTTCAGCTAAAAAGGTATGATGGTGATGATGATGCGGTTATTTTTGTTGGAGTATAAGCTTTTGTGAGTTTCAGCTATCGTTCCGGTTGCCATGCACGTACAGTATTGGATCATGTGCAATGTGCATACAGTATACATCATGTACATTATGTATTATATTGGCATCTTCGTGTGGACTTCAGCAGACTGTGATCAAATTATAATGGCGAGATAAGATCTGTGTGGCGTAGGACTTATTGTTTATACAAAAATCAAAATCCTATTACAAGTAATTGCAAAGAATGTATAAATATATATTAATATACTATTCCTACTGAGACAGACACTAAAGCAAAATACATAGAAGTAAAATCCTAATATTTGGGGTTATTGACTAAATCCATTTCTCTCTTTATAAAAATTAACCATGGTTTTGCTACAGTAACCGTAATTTGATATTTGATATTTGTAGTAAAACCATCGAAGTCACACGTTAACCATGGTCCTAGTACAATAACTATAGTTTAACCATGATATCTGTAGTAAAACTATAATCCGAATGGTAATCATCCATCATGAAACCATGGCTTTTACTATTCTACACTATACTATACTATATAATAAAATTTCTTAGGGTATGTGAAATCCTAATCTATTTCTGGAAAAAAAACATAAAAAGCTATATACTATATATTGTTTTTTTTAATAATGACATTTTTATGTGTTTAAAGATGTCATAACCATGTATTCTATAGGCAGATTTAGCATCAGATGAGTCATGCAGCCCCTGAAAGATGCTGAGCTGGGAGCATCCACCTTCTTCGCCTCTCCTCTTCCTCATGATGTGTGTGGAAGCAATGGACTTCCTCTCACCCCCAACTCCATCAAGATCCTGGGCCGCTTTCAGATTCTCAAGACTATCACCCATCCCAGACTGTGCCAGTATGTGGACATCACACGAGGGAAACATGGTATGACTTTTTAAGTTATAAAATTTCCCACCATTTATTTACAATTTACTGCCTTTATGTAACTGTTGAAGTTTACAGAAGGCAAAAAAATGATCAATCACTCACCCTAAGGATGTTTTAGACCTATATGAGTGATTTTCTTCTGTGGATCAGAGAAACAGAATTTTGATGAAAGATGAGTCGGTTGTAGTTGGTAATATTCTCTAATTCTGAAATTTCTGAAAGAAAACGTATTTTAAAATTTTATCTTTGATTTGATGTCACCATTAAAATGTGTCCATATACTTTATCTGAACAAGTCACCATTTGGTTCTGAGTCTGGTTCTGCTGCATCTGTTGCTCTTTAAAGTTTTATATTCTCTTTAATCTTTCCGATGTTTATCTCAATGGTTTATTAACATTATTCATCAACTGAATTCATCTGGGACGATGTTTCTTTTTATCTCAAGTTGCTTTATGGCTGTTTGTTCTGTATCTATCATGCTTGGGTCATCTTTGAGAACACATCACATAAAGATGGATGCTTATGCGTGTAAACAAAATTCTTTTGAAGTCCCTGATATTATTTAATTGTAATAGGACATGTTATTAAGATATAAGAACATCCTTTCATTTTTAAGAAATGCACATCAGTGTAGGTCATTATCATTTTGCTACAGGCGATAGTTGTTTCAGAGGAAATTGACTCAGTTAAGTTTAAGATGGGAAGCAAGTTTCTTATTGTTTTCTGAATGTTTGTTTTATCGTTTTAATGGACTTTTCTCAGTTGCATGTTGAACTTACTGGGACAAAATAAACCGGCATGATCAAATATAAAAAAAACCTTTAATACATTGCACAAGCAAGGCGAAGTGTGTAGTTTTTAATACTTTCTCAACAAAATATAATATAATTGTACTTTTGTGCTCTAGTTTGTAAACTGTACACCATTTGCAGTAACATGTTTCTTTTTGATGTTTTGCAGAACGGCTGATTATTGTGGCTGAGCATCATGAGAAGAGCCTGAAGGACCTTCTGAAGCAGGCAAAACCCCTCAGGTAACACCTGCACGAGCATTTGGACAGTTTTATTATGTGCTGGAATTAGCTTGTTAACACCAGTAAATTGCTTGTGACATGTAAAGGATAGACTGCTGACTCTCAATGAACCTGCTATTACTTTTAATCCAACTCATTAATTACTTTTGAGGCATTTACACTACCATTTAGTTTAGGGTCAGTTCACTGAAATGTTTTTTATTATCTTAATAACCTTTTAAATAAGTTATATATTATATATAAATGTAGAATTTACATTCTGCATTTAAATTTTAAATTAGATATAATATAGTAGTTATATGTTCATTTTTTATAACAAAACAAAACCAATTATCAAATAATGAAGACCATTTTTGCAAATTCTAGCCAAAGAGTGACGCATGTCAAAATACTGTGTGACATCATTGCTTTACTATGGTTTTAACATAGTAAGGCATGATAATTCAGAAGGTTTATTTAAGCAGTCAGATGCATACTATATCATTTACAATCCATTTAAAATCCACCAAAATCTAGTTGAGATCATGTCAAAAGACACATTGCTTGATATTTGTTGAGTTTCCTCTCATGTCAAAGCTTTGACACAGTGTCACATTCTTCACTTTTAAATAATTTTGTGTGTTATCTTTGTCCAGACAACATCTCACGATATTAGGACAATGTGTTTTGTGGATGTTATTAACCAACAAACAGCTTCTTGTTCAAATCAAAGGCCGGATAGTTTGTCATAGATGAGACTGAGCAAACTGTTTATACAATTACTGATAGCCATCAAATTATTTGCTTATTTTTAGAATTTAATATATTTGAACCACCCATTTAATAATCCACCAGGAAGATTTTTCTTCATCCAAATCTGTCAACAAACTTCTAGTCAAATATAAGTACAAACAAGGTATAAATTTTAAAATGTATGTGTATGGGGATCTGATCCAGAAACTTTACGTTGCTAACACAATGCTTTACAAACTGAAATACAGTAACTACAAGAGCTGTTCCTGTTCTGCCACCTACTGTCTAAATTAAATATTTTATTATGAATTCTTATGTCGCCCTAATTTGTTCTAATGGAATTTAATCATCACTTTCTTTGTAATGTCTACCACTGTCTTTACAATCATTCCTAAAATAACTCCTGCTTGTGATATTCCCTCACCAAGCTTTCATGTCTGGGTTCCACTAGAGATATTGAAGATCCACCTTCTATTAAAATGACAACTTTGTTTTGTCTGGTTCGATCTGAAGAGGATAAATATAACCTTTGAGGATCAGGAAAGATTAGATATGCCAGTGCACTTTGCTTGTTTGGAACTTTAGGCAAGTTAGAACTGCTTTTGAACAATCTCTGTTATCAAAATTTGAATTGAATCTACCTAGATCTTACCTAAAGAACATTTTTCCTTAGACTAATCTTTCCACAATTTTTAAGCTGAAATCCTTTTTCTAAGAATGTACAGTAGATGTTTCCATATTACTGCTCTTAAAGCGAAAGCTGATCTAAAACTAAAATGTCACATCTAAGTTCTTTCTTCTGCAGAACACAAAAGAACATATTTTAAAGAACATTAGTAGCCAAATGTCACTGGCCCTCCGTAATGTCCATTGTATGGACAAAAAATGTTTGAGACATTTCTCAAATATCTTCTTTTGTGCTCCACAGAAAAAAAGATTTTGAATGACATGTGTATGAATGACAGGATTTTCCTTTTAGGTAACATCTCTTTAAGATGTGAGGTCGACATCAAAACAACTTTAGATTGAGGAACACCTTATTCCTACACACTACAATAATTTATCTTGATCTTTTTTCTCTTAATTTATCTCAGTTTGTCACAATTTATGTCAAAGTTAAAGCACACGTTTTTGTATTTGAATTGGCAGAAAGTCGAGCTGTTAAATTTTTGCTTTGCGTGATGGACTCATCCACATATGTTTTTGTCCTGTTTCTCTCTCAGTTCAGAGAAGGTGCTAAAGATTGCCTATGAAGTGCTAGAAGGTTTGGATTTCATGAATAAACACGGGATGGTGCACCGCGCGCTGTCTCCTCACAACGTTCTCCTGGATCATCAGGTACGTGTGTTGAAATCTCTGACATGCTGTGCGACATAAGAAATACATTAGAATTGATTTGGTCTGTGTTAACTTAACCGGTTAGTGTTCATAGCTGTCTCCTCTATAATTTTTGTTGTTCAAACATTTGTTAATAAGATCCATACTGTAGTTTCAGAGTCTTTAATTCTGTCATATTTATTACCCAAGAAATTATGTTACTATTCAAGTTACATGAAGCATGACGGAATTATTAGTTTCACATTCATATCATATTGTCTTTGCTTTCAACTCACTAAAAATTAAATGTTCTTTCACAAACTCAACAGGAAAAAGTCAAGCTGGCCAAATTCGGCCTGTATCATATGACCAACCACGGAGCAGATGTTGACTTCCCCATTGGGTACGTCATTTGGCCTGTAATGTTTTCCATTTGTTTCCTGCTTTATAACATATTCCTCTAAATGAAACTCACGTGTTCTGGAGTCTACGTACCGGCGCAGATAATATCTCAGCTGGATTATAGCCAAGCAGAAAGCTTTAAATCTTGCACGCCGTCCCTTTAAGACGCATCGCAGCTCGGAACCAAAGCGTCAGCCTTTCATGGGAAAAAGATCAATGGCTCAGGCTGGGCTCTCGTAATGAAGAAAGATGAACTAATATTAGATGCATCATTGTGGTCCATCTTTGTTTTGATCAAAACCAGGTCTTGGATATCAAAGCGGCTTCCTTATGCCGAGTTATAAATAACATAGCCGAACGGCACGACCGGGGGCCCTCGTGGTCTCGGGGGGATTGCCTTAATGTCCACTTGCGATTTGAGTCTTGTAGGACAAAGGGGAGGGGAGATGGGGCATGCGTTCTGTTATTTGTCTTTTGACGGGCCACATCTGTGAGACCTTTCCAACACTCCTATCTTCTGGTTTTCTCTGTTTCTGCAGGTATCCATCTTACCTGCCTCCGGAGGTTATTGCTCAAGGCTGTTTTTATCCCAGTGACCCCTCCAACTCTGAGGCCCCGCTTCCCTCAGGGCCCAAAACAGACGTTTGGTCTCTCGGTGTGCTTCTGTTTGAACTCTGTGTGGTATGTGTGCTCAAATTTTCCTGACATGGACAGCATTATGTTTCGAAACGTTTATGGTTTCCTATCAAAATAAGATTCACGGTCATTTTTTATGACCTTGAATCTTATTTTGATAGGAAACCATAAACGTATTAATAAATATGCCTGGAAATATTTGGAAATTTCAAAATGATTTCCAGGCATATTTATTTATGATTGATAGACAAAAACACTTTAAAGGTATTTATTACTCACAGATTGCATATTTATGCATAATTGGTACACAGAGAATCTGCATAGAACAAGTAATGTACAGTATAAGATGCTGTTCTGAACATTGTATTGTCTTGATTTTGGCTCAAACATCAACTGTTTTAAAAGGATATTTCATCCAAAAAATAAAAATGATTCACCCTTATGTCACTCAAAACCTGTATATGAATTTTCACACAAAAAATATATTTTTAAAAATAGTTGTTTTGTGTCCGCATAATGGACAACGTTGTTTGATGTCAATGTTGTTTGGTAATCAACATTCTTCACAATATTTTTTGTGTTCTGCAGAAGATAGAGAAGTCATACAAGTTTTTAATGACATTAGGTTGAATAAATAACTAAAAAGAATTTGTATTTTTTATGAAAGTATCCTTTTAAGTGTCTTGATATGCACAGACAATAATGATTCTTGAATATTTACTGTTCGAAGTCACATGACTTGTGTCGTCCAACAGGGAAGGCAGATTCTACAAAACATAGACATCAGCGAGAGAATGAAATTTATCATCAACTTAGGTGAGCACACATTCATAACTTAAAAAGTTTACATTACTTATATTTACTTGATTTTATCTTGTTATGTGTTTCACTATGTTTTTACCATGGTCTTCACAGGATGTATGGATGACATAGTGACGGTTCTAGCAGAGGAACACGGGTGCTTGGACACAGTTAAGGTGAGTTTGTTACTCTTTTATCTTTGTACTTGACAAAATTGGATCTCCATATATTGTATTTTGCCAGGCAAAAATGTCCACACCCACTGTCATGGAAAATCAGTTTATCCCTGTGGTTTCATCTCAAAAGGTTTTTGCTTTGAAATATTTTCTTTGAAACCGCTGAGATAAGCTCCTCTTTCCTTCACAGCTGCTAACTCTACCCAAATGTCCTCATAAAAGTCATTTTTCCGAGCTGTCAGGTTTATAACGTGAAGGGCAGATGGCGCTAATGTTCTTGTCTGCATCCTACTAGGATCTGCCTGAAACTCTGCAATCATTATTGAGAAAATGCCTGATGTTTCTGCCATCCAAAAGGTAACGAATTCATCCATCGTGTCATTTCATCACAGAAAACACTCTCTCTCCTGCTTAATGCTTCTTCTTCATGCTGTCTTGAAAGATTTTGTCATTATTTTGTAAAATGTCTTGAGTAGGGCAATGTCTGTATCTCTTCTGAAATCTAAAGTATATTTTTTAGTAAAAACAATTTAATAATATTGTGTCGGTTTTTCATTTCTCAGACCCACTCCAGCTGAGCTTCTGAGAGATCTTGTGTTCGAGAGCATTTCCTGTCAGTATAATCCCTATCAGAGCCCTGTGCGACTGTTTTCCGCTTCTCCTCGATGTGCCCACCTGGAGCTTCCAGAGGACATCAGTGAGCTCTGTACAGGTTTGGATTGTACACCATTTTTAATGTGTATAGTTGAAACAGATGTTATATGACAACTGACAGTATAGCCAAGCGTGCTTATAGTGTAATATGTAGTGCTGATTCTGAATTCAGATTGGATGAGCTACGTCCGAAACCATCGTAAAAAGGCACTAAAGACACATGCGTGACCTTATTGCAGCAAGTTGCTGCATTATCTGGCAACCACAAACAGTTTACCGTTAAATCAACTATAGTATTCGGTGTACCAATTGTTTATTCCTATTATTAATATTAGTATATTTTATGATTTATTTATTGTATTTCTTTAAATATTTTATGCACCTAACTCTGTCTTGTGTTTGTGTAGATGATGAAAGAAATTACCTAGCAGAAAGAGCCATAGATGAGGTTTATCACCTGTGGTGTCTGGCAGGAGGAGACCTGGAGAAAGAACTGACCAATCAGGAGATTATCCTGTCAAAACCTCCAGTCTGCACCCTTCCCAGGTCAAAACTCATCTCTGATTTTCTAGCACCAGCGTTGTGACATATTCCATCAAAGTCATTGCTTTTAATGGCTGTATACATTTTGTGTCATATGTTGAATGTACTGTATGTGTTTCTAGGTTTATTTTGGAGGACGGAGAATGTTTCGGACAAGGTCGAGACCGTAGTTTCCTCCTGGATGACACAACTGTGACACTTTCTCTCTATCAACTTAAAAATGTGAGTGTGTGGTTACAGGTTGATAAATGTTTAATAAACCATCTAACAAATGGAGCATAACATGAAGTGTGCATGCTAATTAAATACTAATGCTCCTGTTTTTATTTCAGAGGTTGAAGGATGTCGCTGGAGAGACGTACTACCCGTTACTAGAGGATGAGTAAGAGAGGTTATCACTTGTTATGTATTCTGCTGTGTTTGGCAGCAGTCTGTGTCTGATTCTGAAATGTTCGATGTGTCCCGCAGGCAATCCAGTCTGCCTCAGTCTAACAGCAGTAATGAACTGTCCGCTACGGTCACCCTGCCTCTCATTATCCGAGAGAGGGACACAGAGTACCAGCTTACCCGCATTGTCCTCTTCGACAGACTGCTCAAGGTCCTACACACACACATTTTCTGACTTAAATAAATAGCAAAGTCTGATGAAATCGCCTCACATTAAAGAAACATCCTCAAAGGAAAATGATTAAAAACATGTGTTTATTTTTATTTAAAGTTGTATTTTGAGGGTTTGGTTTGAGTAACGTTCCTTCAACCTTACAAATGCACATTTTGTAACATTTTTATGGGGATATAGTCTCCCAAAAGATTTTTACCACAAACCAAGTACATGGATCCTTCTGCCATATTTGAAGTTACTAATAATTTGTGGACTAGTGGTAAGCCCACATGGGATTTTCATGGCAAACATGACTATTATTATTGTTCTTGCACAGAGTTATGGATTTGAACAAACCCCTTACACCCCAAAAATAAGTATTACACTTTTGCACAAGCAAGTAGCACATACATTTTTATCATTTCTGTTAGAGGCAAATTGTAGACTTCAGATATAGAGGCAAATTGTAGCTTTAATATAGTAAAAATGAGGTTTAACTGTACCTATTACCTGTACTGTACGCGTGCAATTAATCTGCCATTGATGTTTTTTGTTGTTCTCAGGCATACACGTACAAAAAGAACCAGATTTGGAAGGAGGCTCGGGTGGATATTCCTCCACTTCTGAGAGGTCTGGCCTGGGCAACTTTACTCGGGGTTGAGGTGAGCACAAAACCAACATTTATAAGTTGTAAACGCTCAGCAATAAATGTTTTATGTCCCCTTTAATAGGAAACAACGGAGCCATTAACTTTCTTTTGAGGAAGTGTCAATGCATTCATCAACCAAAAAGCACATCTTGCATTTTCTTTGTCATTAACATTATATCGATTCTTGTGTTTGCGTAATCGCATGATGTATGCAACCGATCAAATGCTGATGTAAATTCAATGCACATTTAGCCTGTAAGCAATAACACTTTCGCATTATAGTACTAAACATGCCGTTTTACTACAAGAATCAACCTTTATTTCCATGTGACCAGCAAAGTTTTACAGCTTTTGTATTTAGAGGAATTTTTATGTTGGTAACCAAACAACATTGGCCCGCATTGACTTTGATGTTGTATGGACACCTAACCAAGACATTTCTCAAAACATCATCTTAACATGAAAGTGAATAAATAAGATTTTTAATTTTTTATATACTCTCGCAGGGGGATATCCAATCAAAATATGACAGCATAGATAAGGACACACCCATCCCGACTGACAGACAGGTGAGATGTCTTTAATAGTCTTCGCACTGATTGGGCTTATTGACACATTGAATAATTCATTAGCCTGTTGAATAATTCACTTTGTTTACTGAATGGCTGTTTTCACCTTTAAGCCTTGTTAAGATTTGACTGTCTGCTGCTGAATATTTCAAGCGATTTGGGACCCAATGGCCCTAATGGAAACATCCACCCAGCTGCTTAGTTCATTAAAGGACATAGACTCGTCTGAAATTCGTTTTGCTTTTGTCTGTCACACAGATTGAAGTGGACATCCCACGATGCCACCAGTATGACGAACTGCTCTCGTCACCTGAGGGTCACATCAAGTTTCGTCGGGTCCTCAAGGCCTGGGTGGTGTCTCATCCTGACCTGGTCTACTGGCAAGGTGAAGTTTGGTGCTGCATGTATGCGCAGTTTCTCTTTTTGCTACTAGATGGCAGCAAAGACTCACGTTGTATTTTTATGAACATGAAGTACAAAGTTTCTTACTGCTTGAAATTAAACAGATGTGACAGAGCAGAATCTGATGTGATTTATAAATGTCTGTGTGGGCGAATCTCATGAAAGCTGTTAAGAACATCTCCACTTCAATTCAAAATTAAGAAGGAAATTAGATGTGATGTTTTACCTGATGAAAATGAGGAAACCGATCAGATTTGTCATTTGTTTTAATGTCTCATTACTGTAATTCTTCTGGATATTTGAGGGTTTTTTCCACAATAATGATTTTGAATAGATTTTTATTATTCTACATTATTTCTGAAATTACTATTATACAATGACTTGGTTATAAAGTTATTGAGTGAGATGTTTTTCCATTACAGCAATGAGAGTTAGGGATTAAAATGAAAAATATAAAAAAATCACAATGCAAAAATCACAAGAGTAAAAGTAAAAATATGCTTCATTTTCTTCAAGAAAAAATTAAATACTTTTATGTTTTGGGAGAAATTTTACCAAGACATTTTCCTGGCAGATTTACTTGTGTTTTTCTATGTGTGCATTAATAAATCAGTTGTTTTCGCTTCAGGCTTGGATTCACTCTGTGCACCTTTCCTGTACCTAAATTTCAACAATGAAGGTATGATTTCTGGCATAATATTTAAGTTAATATTCAGAAATATTCACTTGTGTTTTATATGAAGTGACTTATTAAGTCTTATTTTGTCCATCAGCTCTTGCATACGCTTGTATGTCAGCCTTCATCCCCAAATATCTATACAACTTCTTCCTTAAAGACAACTCTCATGTTATACAAGGTAAGATCAGCTTTTTGTCGCACTTGTAAAAAGCATATACATTTTAAACTCTGCAACTATTGACTAGAAAATGTCAATTTACGTCAAGGTCATGTCACATGCATCATTTTGATCATGCATGTTTTGTCTGTACATAAAAAGATTTCTCCAGCCCAACATTTGGGCATGTTTGTGGTTGAGTTCTCAGCGTTTCATTGGCAGAATTGCTTTATTTTGCTCACTGACTGAGCTTCAAGTGTTTGTCTGAGTGAAAAAGTGTTTCTGAGCCACACACAAATACATTGTTTTCCATTTTGCCAGAATATCTGACGGTCTTCTCGCAGATGATAGCGTTCCACGACCCCGAGCTTAGCAACCACCTCAATGAAATCGGATTCATACCGGATGTAAGTGTCTTCCTGCAATCAAATTCAAAGAGACCCTTGTCATATTGTATGCCATTTATTAGTTCTAAAGAGAAAAGTATGCTGTCATTTGTAATTACATTATTACAGTAAGTTACATATTACAGATTCTTTTTTACATTCTTTTTGGGAACTAATTCATCATCTACTCCCATGTCTCCTACCACACCTGTATCACTGTCGCCATATTGATAATGACCAATTACATTTTGCGCTACTCATGAGATGTAAAGAAGTAATGAAATTGCCCAATGATGCCATGTTTGGCACATTAATCTTAATTTTTTGAACAATATTTAATTTTCTGCAATGATGTGGCAGTCACACACCCTGAGATCTGAATTCAGACCAAGTTTTACCACAGACTCTCCGTAACCTTCTGGGATTCACTAGACCTTTTCTCAAACACTGACTTGGTTTCTCTCCAAGCTTATGGATAGGTCACCCCCAAAAACAAATCCAGGGAGCAAACCTTAAAATTTCACACCGACACCGAATCCGTCTGTGATTCACAGAGGTTAACCGGTGTTCAGTTCAGTCTCCAAACAGCTGTTGTTTTGGCTACATAAAGAGAATCAAAAGCAGAGAATATAATCTACTGCTGCGCTGAAGTCATTTTGAAGGCCATGATATACACTTAATCTTGCCATAAGTCCCAATGCGCTTGACGTGGACGAAAATTGCTTTCTGGTCGGTAAATCTAATGTCACCTTGGGTTTTTTTAAAGGGAGTATATTTTACAAGTTTTGATGGCATTTAATTATTTTCCCAGAAGACCGATTATAACATAAATCAGGGTTTCTTGCAACAAAAATATGTCGTATTTGACTATTTTTCACTCTCTTAGCTACATCATAAACAGGTGTAATGCCTATTTTTTCTGCATAAGTCTTAGTTTTAGTAACGTAGTTTAGACTTCATTTTTGTGGTGCATTTTGTTAGTTCTCCAGTGTAGTCAGAATAATATTTGATCTTGTCTTATCTTGTTATTATCAAGCTGTCTGTGAGGCATGTATATATCTTGGCTGATTGTAAGCTCACTTCAGTTACATATCTTCATGAGTGTTATTATATTTGGCCGGGTAAGGCCTGAAATTCACTGCAGAGTGACCTACTTTCGTGTCCTGCTTCGCGCTGGCATTCAGATGATGTTAGATAAGCTCACAATTTTGCCAAAACTAACCGAAACATCCAGAAATCCTCTTGCAGCCGTGTAATTTCTGACCTAATTCATCCTGGGAAAAATTTGTAAATGATGTCATCAAGGGTGATGTATTCTCTCATGTCACGTTGACAGACTCTTTAAAACAATGTGCGCCTGATGTCATTCAGACAGTTATCATGGGTGATTTCAGATCCCATCATGCACAGCTCCTTTTGGCTTTTTTACCGGAGTGCAGCAAGCTCGTCCACAGCAGTGCTGTCATGTTTTGGTGGGGTCGGCGTCTCTCAGACAGAGATGGAGCTCCTCTCAGCAGGGAACTGAGATGGCTAGACTGAAGGCTGTCTACCACTCGCCCTCTGATTTCTCCCTCAACACTTCTGAGGCAGAACCACCAATCATCTGCTGAAATGGATTATACATCCGACCCAGCCGCAGCAGAGCAGAACCATGGGAAAAGAGGCAGTGTTGAAACAGGTGAGAGAGAGAGAGAGAGAGAGAGAGAGAGAGAGAGAGAGAGAGAGAGAGAGGCAGACAGAGGCATGTTGCCTGTTCATTACCCTCCCACACACGTTCTCTCATTTCACAGAGGGGTGTTAAGCAAAGGCCTGAATTACAAACACAGGTTTTCTCTGATGAATTTTACAATTGCTGTGATGTTTTATTGGGAATTGACAAAAGGACCCTTGCTGTTTTTTCATATTAATTTCACTGTTGCTAATGTAAAATATAGCTTTTGTGCTAGAATAAATGTTCTCTCTTTCTTCCTTTCAGCTGTATGCAATCCCATGGTTCCTTACTATGTTCACCCGTGAGTATCAGTGTCTAGTGCTCATTTTAAAAGCTTATTTCACCTATTTCCTGTTAAAGCCACAGCTAAACCCTGTTTAGAAAAATGACAGAAATACCACGTGTAGAAAATACAGTTTCTTTTTTTTTGTCTGAATGTGAAATATGTTTTTATGACGTCTTTAATAAAGACTTTTTAAGAGATTTTGATGAGATGTTCTCTTCTTAAGACATTGCATTTCAGAAACAATAGACGCTGATGGACTGTAATTGCGTATTGTTTCATCAAACATAATGTGTAGTCACTCTCTTATGATACACATGACAACAAAAAACTGTAAAAATGCTATTGTATTCCCATGATGCTTTGCTTTCATTTAATGGTCACGCATCAGTAGACACTGTCCTTGTTTTTATTGTCTCTTTTCTCAAACAATTATAATGTGCTGAATTTCTGTTGCTTTTTTGTGCTTTAAGGCCTGTTCAGACCAAGAACAGTAACTACAAAGATTTTAAAAGTTTTAAAAAAAAGACAATAGCGGTGTCCACACCATGTCTATAAAGATAGAGAAATGACAATGTTGGGATCTCTTTTAAAATGTGTTTCTCCAGCTGATGAATGATAAAACATTGACAGCAAATCAAAATCTTTATAGGTATCATTCTTGGTGTGAACAAGCTGTTACTAAGATACAAAAGCTGCCAACTACATTTTTGTTAAGTCAGTTGTTTTCTGTTTTCCAGATGTGTTTCCACTGCACAAGATCTTTCACCTGTGGGATACTCTATTGTTGGGAAACTCATCCTTTCCATTCTGCATTGGTGTTGCTATTCTGCAACAGCTCAGAGAGCGACTGCTGGCCAATGGTTTTAATGAGTGTATCCTGCTCTTTTCAGACCTGCCCGGTAAGAGTCCGTCATATGTTCCAAAAATACTGCAAGTGTCACATTTCTATGATTAACTCCACAGTGGAATGGTTGTTATTATAAAGACTGGTTAACCATTCAATTCTTCACAAATCACTCATATACTACAGTTTTCTTGCATTTGGGTCCTTAAAGTCTGCTTACAGTGACATAACGTAACTTTTCATGACAATTGGTTTACCCAGCAAAATAATAATAAGAAAAAGGTTAAAGTCCAGACAACAACATTGTCAAAATAATCCCGGTTCAACTTTGCACAAATCTGCGAAAAACTGTGTATGATGCAATCCAGGCCTGTTGGCACTTTGTAAAGAAACACAATTTTTATAGTTTACACAAAAACAAAGTTATTTTTCAAAAACGTGCACTTTCGTTTTCGCTGTTGTCTTGTAAAACGAATGGTAAAAACACATACTTTTAAAAAATATTTTATTTGAAAAATGTCAATTTGGATTGAAACTTTGTATGTGTTTTGTAACTTACACAGAGACAGAGACATGCACTTTAAAAACACGCTTTCCAAATTTTGCATTTTCAGGACCTCAAAACATTGTCTTGTAAAAGCCGTGGTCAAAATGCATACATTTGCAAAATGTCACTTTGTAATGAAACTCTGTGAGCATTTTGGTAGTTTACACAGAGATGATATTGTTATTAATGTTGTTGTCTTGATGTCATGGTTTTACAAATGGGCACTTTAAAATTGTCTTGTAAATGAGTTTTTTGTTGTGTAAACTAAGACTTGTATGGGAAAATGACCTTTTGTTTAGCTCGAAGACAGACCAGGTACTGCTGAATGGGCTTTGATGTGTAAATGTGTGTTGATGTTTGATAATGACATAAATGACATCATTCATAACTCTTTTGGATAGAGGGCTTTGCGTTACATACTGTTTTTCTTGAGATGTCAACTTTATTGGAGTGTATGCTAGAATTATGTACATCAGGTGCATTATGGGTATTTTTCTCCCTTTTCTCATGCAGCAAAGACACACATAAATGTGTGCACGTATTATTGTTTCTGTGAGCCGAGACTTCAAAATAACAGCCGCAGAACTTGCGAGACAGCAAAGAGACGCACGCATGTCTGCTTAAGCGCACCCTTGCCTCCTCTCTGTCAAACAATGCGCTTTATTCCTCATAAGCTTCCCTCCTTGGGTGCTGGGTTGAAACTTGTTTGCGATGAGCTCAGGATAAGTTATGCGGCTTACGCCGTGGCAGCTGGCACCGTCGCGGCCTGACGCGTGCCGTTCCGCTCGGAACAGCTCCGGTTTAGCCGCCTCTGGCATCTGCTCGAAATGCTTTCCCCGAGGTGCCTGTCAGCACGGAGCAGCACGGCGTAGCTAAAGTGATGGACGATGATTGAGTCTAATGTGAGGGAATTAGCTGCAGGGAGAGTTTGATGGTGTGTACACTCGGTCACAATAAAGGGATTACGTCCCACAATAATGTGAAAAATACCCTGTTACCATGGATGTTGAAATGCACGAAACTTGTCTCTGTCTTTTAGGTGCGTAATGCACAGGTGTAAACAAAAAAGCTTGGTTTGGTAGTGAGATGCGTGCGTGTGTTTGTACCCAATAATAAGCAAAACCTGACAAATCTGAGAAGTCCTTATTTGTAAAAACATACAGTAAATGTAATTTTTTTCTAAAACATTTTTATATCAAATATAGTAAGTACGCCAACAAACCCAAACCCTGAAAATGATTGATAGTAAGACAGTCTTTTTCACATGTTCATATCGTTTAACATATGCAGCTGTGCTACAGTGTTTCTTTGTTGTTGTTTACAGAGCCCGAGGCACCTGAGACAGGTGTGTTTACTCGGGACACATCTGTCAGTTGGTGATTATTCCAAAAATACATAATTTTACTATTATTTTCATGTCCCAGTGACCCAGAAATGTAGAGTTTTTTGGTTTTGTGAGTCCTTAAATATCTTGGTAACACCAGAAAAATAAAGAGACAAAATTATATTCAGGCCTTCTTTTATAATTCATTGTCGAGGCAATTGAGGCAATATGTTCAACAGCAACCCGAGAGACAGAACAATACTCTGTCCTGTCATGATACAAATATCTAGCTGGAAGCTGAACACAAATCAGGTTTGACACAAAGAGGATATGAGTACAAATGGCTAATGAGCATTTCTCACTGACAAGCGCTGCAGAGATTATACGGGACGTTCTCTCATCATCGCTGCTCACCTGACATCACCAGAGGCTGTGATACAGGGGTTTGATCACTTACCAAAGCAAAAATGCTGTTTTCAAAACTTGTTATGCTAGGATTAAAATGGAATGGAAATCTTGAAAGGGTCTTAATAAAAAAATACATAAAATGTCCATGACTTGCACATGAAGTTTGTTCTTTAAAATGTGCAAGTCATGGACATTCTGTGTATTTTTTGTATTTCTGTACTGTTAAAGGTACAGTGATGTTTCTTGCATCCGTATCCACCAAACAAGGAATTTGTTTCAAAGCATAACATCAGCTCATCAGCTTACCGACTAGAAAAGTGACGCTGTGAAAATCCACGATCACTCTGTGTAAACCATAAGGCTCTCAGAGAATTAAGCATCTTTGAAAGTTTGGCTTTCGAAGCCGAGAGGATGGGGCTTTCTCTGCAGGTCGAGTTTTCTAGGGATTGGCATCCCTCTCTTTTCTATGAGTTTGTGACGGTACTGTAATTAACACCCCACGAGGCGGCAGCAACTGGCGGTTATGTGGCAGAAGATGCACAAACTTATATCAGAGAAGGTCACGCCAGCGATTTCTCTCACCGCATGCTGTCGAGTTCTGCCCTCGCTTCTGCCTCGGATTCCTCAATTTGCCTCGCATGCGCTACATGCGGCCTCAGCTGTTACCGGCTGTTTGGCAGCCTTCCATAACGTGGGATGGTATCTAGCATCTTGAAATTGTTTCCAACCTTTTGTCTCTAAATCACTGGTTTTAAATGGCTATTTGCCAGACATAGGGGAGCATGTGGCATTTAAGACTGTTGTATCTGAACAGATCGCTGGGTCGATACTGTTGAGTGCTTGGGTTTTCTTTTCTTTCCCTACCAAAAAGTCTTTGAAAAGCTGAGGGAGAAACTCCTTTTATAGGTAAAATATTTCTGTTCTGCTTGATGACGCTCTCTTAGTTTCTAACAGTCAAACACTCACATACACAGGTTTCTTTTATCTCATCACATTGTTTATCCCCTAGTTACGCCCTGAAACACTTACTTAAAGCTGTGGGCATCAGTATATTAACCTGTTAACTGCATGTCACTGTTCCACAGGTGGAACACTATTTCACTATTTATTTTAATATTTCATAGTTAAATTCTAATCAAATCATGACAAACTATATATTTATGGAAAGGTCTAAGACTCCAAATGTTCTCATAACAATAAACATAAACTAACAAAATTAATAAAAATGTTAGTGTTATTTTTAAAATATATTTTTAATATAAATATAGTATAGTGGAGAAATGACTTACTATCCCTGTATGTGATGATATGTAAAGTGTGTTAATGCCCTCGTTCCAACCGTTCCCGTAACATTAAGTGCATCTTTATTGCAATTTTTTGCACTGTAATCACATTCTTCTTTGCTAACGTTTACTTTGACCTACTTGTTGCTACATGACTGTAATTTTCCCCGTAAATATACTGTATGTGTCATTCTTTCATCCCGTACAAAAATGCCTTGACTTGCCACTAAGCTCTTTCTTATTTTCGCACACAGGTTGATAATTAAATAGTTGGGGTTTTCGTCTGTATGTGGTTTGTTTTGACCTGCTTTGTGTGTGCAATCACACAGGCAAACTATATTTAGTTAGACAGAGGGCCTGGGGGTACATTTTTCTGCTCAGAGAGCGTCATAAAGAGGTTTCAGGTAAATGCTATCACCTGGATCAAGGGCCGTTTCTCTTTCCCCTCTAGTGCACTGTGAATCCTGTGGGCTGTAAAATGATGGCAGTGATAAAATGCAGTCATGAGTCAGTGGGTTGTAAATGGCTCTGTCTCTCTCTTTATACTGTTTTGTGGACACTGAATGGACATACAGACATACATTTTCACTGTCAAGAGAAGTGAGGTTTCTCATGAAGGGATGAGTGGTGTTTAGCGTTGTGTTTATCCAATATGGGTTGTGATTGGACAGTATCTATCAAGAAGGTTGTCTGATTAAATGACATAATTTGATTTCAGATAAGACATTTTGAAGTTAACATTTACACTATTTTTACTCAGACGTAGATACAGCTACAGTACCAGTCAAAAGTTTAGAAACAATTGACAAAAATGTTTCTCATGATCTTAAAAATATTTTAATCTGAAGGTGTGTATTTCAATGTTTGAAATTTCTTTTGTAGACAAAAATATTAATTATTAATAATAATTTTGCCAACATTTTAATATCTTTATTAAGACAACTGAATTTTTATTTTAAAAAGTATTTTTTTATATAAATATTTAACCAAATAATAATGAAAAGCAGCCAATGAGAGTCCAGCATTGATAGCAATTGGCACACTTACAATATATATATATATATATATATTAGTTATAAATGCAGTCCTATTATTTTTCATAGTTAGATACAGTTACCAGTCAAAAGTTAACACACAATTGACAAAAATGTGTCTCATGATCTTAAAATGTTTGAAATTACTTTAGTAGACAAAAGTATAATTGTGCCAACATATTTATTTATTTATTTAGAAAACTGTAATTTTATGTAAAAAATAATATTTTAAATAAATATCACCAAAAAATAATGAAAGCAGCCAATAAGAGTCCAACACTGATAGAAATTGGTACACTTGCAAAATAATAAATGCAGTCCTTTTATTTTTCTCAATACGCACTGGTGAACTGTACTAACAGTAGTATTTTAGTGCAAAGCTTATCATGGTAAATCTTTACTGTGTAGTTGTGATTGAGTTTTGTTGGTTTCTGTGTTTTGTGTCAGCATCATGATTTAGTCTAGTGTAGATTTAATTAGAATATTCAAAACAATAGGTGTGTGGTTGATGTCTTAGCAACATTAAACATCTCATCCATCTCATTCATTTAGTTACTTATATTTACATGAATAAATACATGCCAAAAATAGCACAAATCCCTGAATTATCTCTAATGCTAAATGTTGTAAACAGTGCTAATCATCAGCTGAGGCGTAGGCTGATATTACATTTGGGTTGCGTTATCTGTCAATCCTTTTGATTCCACAGAATTCATAAGCTTCTCCAGTCTTTGCTAATGGCATGAGGAGACTTTAGCAGTCTGTCGCTCAGTGTTAACCAAACCACACCGACTATGTCATGCCTGTTGTGAATGCGGGTACAGTTTCTGTGACGAAAGCTATTGAATATGGAATGCATAGCCAGATGTGTATTTCGATTGGATGGTATTTGTTTTGGCACCATTGGGAGTGCTGTGCTGGAGGATGATGTTGTTTTATGCAACATTCATGAATTATATGAATTGTAATGTGTTCTACCTTCGTCTCCTCAGGTGTCTCTGTGACCGGAGTAAATATTTTATTTTCATTTTATCAAACATGCAGTCTTGCATTATGCCATTAAAAATATATTTTTGTTCTATGACAAAGAATTATTTAGCTTTTTTGTTATATTTTTACATGCGAGTGACCATGGCTTTGAGGTTTGGCTATGCAAAGGCTTCTAAAAATTGTAAAATGTGAATAAATTACTAGTGAACAGGTTTGGGGTTGTAAATCAGCCAATTAGTGCTGGTATTTATGGTTCACTTGATTGGCTTAAAGAAATCCGTATGCAATACTAGATGCACCCGAAATTTTTTGTTTTCAACCAAATATGAATACAAAAAAATTAGGGCAAGTAACCTTCCCCAGGGGTGATGCCAAACTGGAGGTCAAGGACACCTGGTGCACATGGGAAGACCATTCTAGGCAAAGCAAAATATGTTAAATCTTTGACGGTGGGGACGAGAATTATGATGTGTGCCTCATCACACGCAGCAGACAGGACTGCCTCGTATCTCACAGCCCATCTGTCTCGACTCACTTCAGCCCTGGATTTGGGTCGGCAGTGGGAGGGACAGAGAGGTGAATCATCTGTCAGTGTTTCTGACACACTGGCTGACTGGTACCTCCTCTCTGGTATGTTGTTTGCTTTTGCTCCTTCCCCTTCTGTGTCCGCTCCGAAACATAATGAGATGCCTCGCTCCCTACCGTCTACAGAGGCAGCTGTCTTCCAAATGCACATTCCCGGGGAAGAAGGGACTTTTTAAAAATGGCTCTGGTAATCTAAAACATTACTTTGACCTTGTGGCAACTTTATCCCTTGCCAAATTAAAATAAAAACGCATGTGGAACACTGGTTTTGTGTCAAAATGTTAAGTCACTTCTGGACCTTTTGAGGATATAATTACAGACCTTTAGTGTCAATCCAGCCTATATAATCCAGTATTCACATCACGTCCTCCGTTAAGTAATATAAAACTGTCATTCTTGGCTTGGTTTGAATAGTGGCCCAGACGTGCTAAACCACTTCATTAGTAAAACCGTTTCTTCACTAACAGAATAGCAGGTCTTAGTGAGGGAAGGATTCCCGGTTTGTTTATATCCGTGCGAATCCCCTAATTTAATCTCTGCCTTAAAGAGCACGACTCGAGAGAGATGGTTGGCCGGATATTCCCTTCTTTTCTCTGTGTTTCACAGTGAGAGTGTTGATGTTTGTGGCTGAATGAGACATTGGCAGGATGTGTAAGTGTTGAGAGCCGTCGGAAAGAAGTCACCCAAGGTTAATTGGGAAGAACTCGCCGGCTTTGCTTTGAATGTAAAGCTGCTTTTCTTATATCTCTCCACAGCACTCCAAAATACTAGCTTTACTAGTTAATAAAATAAGCTTTATTTAGATTATAGTCAAATGAAACTGTCATTGCTGGAATGATTTGTGCAAATACTGATTTCTAGATCTTATTTAATATATTATTATAATTTAGTCATCTTTGCCTTCCTAAGTGTGTATGATTTTATATTTTAGCCGAACACAATCAAAGTTAAATTAAAAGTAATAGCTTGGCTGTTCCTTGCGTTGTAATGCCGAGTTTTTAAAGCTCCATCCGTCAAAGTAATCAAAGTATGACTCTAACTGGTTAATAAATGTCTTTTAATATAAAACAATGCAATTGTGAAAGAAAATAAGTAATATTTTGAGCTTATTTTTTGGTAATTGACTGTAATAGAGGATTGTTTGAAAACTTGCTGCCTTATAAATTGCGTTGTGGCACATTTTAAAACAATGACTTGACATTGAGTTTGCATTTACATATTTGCACTGTATGAATTTTGTGCTTAAGTGTTCTGCCAAAGATCTGTAATAGAGATAAAGCCCCTGAGGTCTTTTATTACCCACCCAGATCTCTAACCACTACACCACACCCCTGCTAGCAAAATATTTCGATTAAGATTTGCTCAGTTGTTCGTACAGTCTTGCCTTGAAGTAATTAAAGATGTTTTCTGTTTTCACTCAGAGATTGACATTGAGCGCTGTGTCAGGGAATCCATCAACCTATTCTGCTGGACTCCCAAAAGCGCCACTTATCGGCAACATGCCCAGCCAGCCAAACCTGCCAATGACAGCAACGGCTTTGGGAAAGCACCTTCTTTTTACTCTTCAGAGTATCAGGACCTGCCCAAAACTGACTTGGTAAGTGTCCTCAATTGGCCTTTAACTGTCACAGCTACACTGTAAAGCGCTTTTGTGGAAATTACAAACAGAATGGTTTCTTTATTGCATTTATAAATACTTTTTATTTTTTATGTTCGTACTGGGAATGTAAAAGCACAAATGTACAGCAACCGCATAACAACACAATCACAATGAACCATAGCAACCGCCCACAATACCCAGGTGTCATGTAGGTGCCTTTTGGCATGAGCAAGAATCACTCTTAGTGTAAAATGTACAAATTTTGTTTAGTCACTTCTATGAGAATGGTCTGTACAGAACATATACATTTAAAAAGCCTTAAAAAAACAGATTGACCTTTACTACAGCAACGGCGCTGGACATCTTGCTGAGATCCTTTGGCCTTTTGCATTTAGCTTTTAAAGATTGTCTTGTGCAGTCAGAGAGTATGAAGCACGGTGCCAATTACCCACCGCTAATCAAATGATCCATAAAGGTTTGCGGTCAGAGAAGTGCAGAATGTGACCGCTGATGGTCTCGACCGCCCACAATGCTCTTCTTAATGAGATGCTTTTACTGGCTAATAAACACTCCAGCATCTGCAGGCAGCACAACTGAAACGCACGTACAAGTGCTGGAAATATTAGAGGTGGCTTTTAAAGGGAAAACCTGGGTGAACAGCAAGTCGAGTGTTGCCAAATGACTTGAAAGTATAAAGTTTGGATATTGTTGTTTAGTGCAAATAGACGGACAGAGAGAGAGATCGATAGATCTGTAGTAGATGATGGATGGATGGAGATGGATGAAGATGGATAGATACATGTAGATAGATACTGATCATTTCTGTATGTGGACTGCAGGCATCAGTTGACCTCATTTGCTTCGAACACTAGCATTTATTTGTACAGGCAAAGCCATTCTCTGCTGTCATCCGGCCGTTCTCCTGACCTGACCTTCTGATGATTTTACTTATTCTTCCTGTCTCTCCCTTTACATTATAAAACCTCTTCCGCTGACTTATACCAAAGACCAAAGGTCTTATGAATACTTCAAAAATATAATAAGCTAGTTCTTTATTCTCATTACGACAAGCTAGTTTAATTGCCTTCTGTATTAAAGGACTACTTCACCAAAATATGAAAGTTCTGTCAGAAAATGTCATTCCAAACCCAAGATTTATTTTTCTTTGTGTGGAGCACAATGTCTTGATGTCTTGTTGTGAATTTTTGAAGAATATCCTATCCACTCTTGTTCAGATATTCTTCAAAAACGTTCAAAACTTTTGTTACACAGGGGACAGTAAGTCATACGGTTTGGAAAAACATGAGAATTTGTAAAGAATAGCATGATTTTTGGATGAATTTTGAAACTTGAAATATTGTCAAAAGAAAGTTTGCAGTGTATGACATCATAAAATGTTTATTATGGTGGAAGTTAAACACTAAGTATGCTTATTTCTTAGATACATTTCTTAGATACACATTTTTAAAGCTCAATGATTTAGAGATAACCTTAAAGCTAACATACTCATACTAAAAACCAAAAACGGCGATTTTGATTTCATGGGGACTTTAAAAAGCCGACCGCACAATAAAGATGTTTGTATCGTATTTCTCTCATATTTCTCTTTTACAGAATGTTGTGTACTCATCAAATAACTGATGTAGATGCCTCTCTTGTGAGTGTTTTTCAGAGATTAAATAGCAGTGATGTAACTGGTTACAGGGCGTGTCAGAACCATTTTGAGTTGCTGTGGAGAATCTCTGCGTGATGTACCGGAGACAGACCCTTTCACCTCTTTGAGTTTGGCTTTTGTTTGCGTTTCATCAGTGTTTGCCCCCAGGCAGTGCCGAGCTTAACAAACACTCATCTATTGACCTAATCTCTCCATTCTCTCATTCTCTGAGCATGTCTGGAAATCCACTGCGTCAGGGATCTCCATTTCTCTGCAAGACTGAGAAATCTTTAATTGCAAGTTATGTGCTGAGTAGTGTGGATTTGTGATTAGAAATCTAAAAATAAATCACCCAAAAATAAATCTTTTTTATTATTTATTTATTGACCCTCATGTCGTTTACAACATTAGATTTTTTCTTCTGTGAAATGCAAAAGAAGATATTTTCAGGAGTTTTGTGTTCATACAGTAGAAGTCAATGGGGGCCAATGTTGTTTAGTTTTCATCATCATTCGTTTTTTTAAATGTATCGTTTTGAAATAATAAAATATATTTATGCAATCTAATAAAATAAAATGTAATGTGTAAACAGTGTATACTTGGACATTTAGACTTGGCCTTAGTAAGACAAATTGAGTTTCTAGCACTAAAATAATTCAGTGTCTTTTCTCCAGGGTGTTATTTATTTGTTTTTCTCATTCTTCTTCTCTCAGATCAGAATAACTCTGTGTCTAGCGGTGCACGGGTGGTAAATGCTGCGGTTAGTCCTGCAGTTGATAGTCATCTCCTGGTCATTAGAGCATGATGTGTCTGCTGAACAAGCTTTCTGTGTCCCGGCCGTTTGACAGTGCCTGTCACTAAAGCCTGACTCGCAGCCGAACCTCCTGTCACCTCAGAGAGAGTGTGTGTGTAAGACTAAAGATGAAAAATATAAATGTGAAAGAATGTGCACACAACTTACTGTACAAAGAATATGGATTTAAAAATCTCTGTTACGATGATTGATGAAGTTATTCAGCAAACAGATTCATTTGTGCTAATCTTTCTACTAATATTGTTGTCTTTAAACATTTTCTAAAAGTTGTTCATCAACTTAAACTCTCCTCATTAGTTAGACTTTATCGTCTGTGTTTGTGGGTTTAACATGCGTAAGCCAGTTTACTCAATAACAAGAATCTCAATAACTTGACACTCAATAACAAAGGACCAGACCTTCAAAGAATCATGGGTAATCCTCTTAAACATTCTTTTAAGGCTGTGTACATGCTCACCTTCGTGTTACCCTGTTAATCATTGACCGTTGGAATGATGAAGCACAAATGACCTGTTAGTGAACCAGGGTTAATGATGTGACAAGCTCTGATTGGCCAGATGGGAGGAAATGCACAGTTTTGTTTCTAGGGTGTTTTTTTTTTTTAAGTGTGGAAGTCTCACAAATGTGTCAGCGTGAATGTTTTTCAGATGTCGGATCGTCTACTCTTCAGCGCCATAGGGCATTGTCACAAAACTGAATATCCACCATTTCCACCCCTTGTCTTGTCTGATGCAACATATCGTACATCTTTTGACAACACCTGTCATGTAGATGTTAAGCTTTTCCAACAAAAGCTTGTTTTTAGGTTTATGCAACTAGTTCACTGCTTGAAGACATATGGGCATGTATGTGTTGTTTTTCTCTTTTGACTCTTTTACAGTTTTGAGACCACACTTTGAACATTTACCATTTGGTGTTCTTGCTTTTTCCAGCAAGGGTGCAGGTCATCTTAAAAGCAAGGTGCATGCTATTGAAATGTCAATGCAGATAATGAAAGGTCAAGACTCGTTTAGAGTGTCAGAAACCAGGGCGTGAGGGTCCTCCTTTTGTCGTTGACGAGAATGGCACAAGCCCTGCGGACCTAATGCATTTTAATGCCAGAATCATCAGGACATCAGCTTTTTTTCTTTTTCAAGCGCACCTCCATTGCGAAGGTGACCTCGCAGGTAATTGGCTGTGCTCTGTGGGAGGCTGGAACTCCATGACTGATTGGACTGATTTCATGGGCGGCTGAACATTGACATTTGTGAGACTGACCCCCACCTCGCTGCCCTTTCCTGAGCTCTTGTATTTGTTTCAGAAGACGTGTGGAATTCTGTGATAATGTGCGCTGTAATTCACACACCTTGAGTTCTAGGTCAGTGGGTGTCAATCGAATCTGAATGTCCAAGTATCACACTGACAGAAAGATTTTGATTACTTTTAATATTGCTGTTGTGTAATTAGATAATTCATGGTGCAGTAAGATTTCTTTCCCATTCTGCACTGCAGTAAAAACACGAAATTGTATTTGTAAAAGGTTTATATTGCAATAACAACCTGCTGGATATACAATTATTTCCACAATTTTTAGTCAATTCTTGGACATGAAATATTGATTTTAAATACAGTATTTTATTAGCTCATTTGTAACAAATACAAACCTTCCATGAGAAAAGACATTTCCTATCAACTTTACACACGGCTGTTAGCCAAAACACAAAGCTCAAACTATTTAGTTATTTGTAATAATAAATCTTAACAAATCTAAAATTATTATTATATATATATATATATATAAAATCTAATTGTTTTGTAAGTAAATTATTTTTAAGGTAAACATGACAGTACGCAGATAATACTGTGGAATGTAACAACTACAAACTGCAAACAAACAATACATCTGCAGCATTTATTCTTCATAGTTAATGTTAATTTCAGCTTTAACTAATACATTTTAAAATCAAATCATCAGTAAATGCTGTCAGAAAATATCATTCTCATCAATCATTCTCATCTATAGTGTCTGCTGCATTGGTCAATTCCTTCCTGATAAAGATCTAATGACACCCGTCTAGTTTCTAAAGTTCCATTCAGAGCCATTATAGTGCGGTTTAGTCGAGAGCAAGCTACTTTCCTTATCTGAGAATGAAGGGTCATGAATAAGAGTTACTGAAGGTTGGTGATAATATTGAATACAAATTGTCCCAAAAAAGTCTCTTTGCTCAGTCTGCTACCCCACTAATGAATGAAGATAATAGGAAAATGTCTAGACAGGTGGGTATTTGGCAGGGATGCAGGTTTGCTAATGGATTATAAGTAAACAAAAAGAACTGACAACCAAATGACCAGCTAGAGCTGATTTGGATCTTATGTGCATTATGGGCCGGGTGAATTGGAAATCAGCCATTGTACCTAGTGTGGAAGATTGATGGAAGTGGAGAAAATGTGTGTAGATCACTTATTAAAGTAACAAGTACAGATTATTATAAATGTTCTAATAATTATAGGTGGTGTGAGGCTAAGATTGTAAAAAGACTGATGGAGGAGAGTTGAACAGAGGTCAAGAAAAAACGTTTTCTTTAGACTGGGAAATTGCTGTGTGTTCAGTGAATGTACGATGATCATTTCAGACAGCTTCTTGGGTTTTTTTCACCCCGAGGAAGGACCTATGTGATCTTCAGCTGAGATGGAGGAAGATGATGATAGAAGCTCAGTGTTGTCCAGGTTGAGCTTAAAGTGATTCAGGTGGAGATGTCAGAAAGGTAAACTGAGAGTTCACAGAGGTGAAGACAGAAGACAGAAATGGTGTGATGGAGGCTAAAAATCTGATTGGGTGAGAGAAGCTGGTAGTGTGGTGTAAATAAGGAATAGTGCAAGGCTGAATGTGATTTTATACTTTAGTTACAGTATCTTTTATGTATTTTCAGTATTTTAGAAATGATGCATATATTTTTCTTAACATTTACTCTCACTTATCACTTAATTATCTCTTAATTATCTTTTAATTATAATTATTTTAATTACTACCTGCTCATCTGCCGATCTGTTTTTTGTGTCCTTCCAGAGCCGTGAGCCTCTGAAATTGAGCGAGTTGAAATCCGAGGTTTCTCCACGCATCTCTGTAGAGGACGTCATTGACCTGTGTGAGCTGAGTGGACCGGCTTTCTTTAAGACTCCTGTGAAGAGAGCCAGAACCGGAAAACCCAAGATACTAGCAGTGGACATCCGCAGTCTTGAAGAGTATCCTTTAAGTCTCCTACAAGCATTTCTTACATTCATACATTCATAATCCAAACTAGCCATTATAATGTGCAATAAGCGTATACTATGGAATTATGTATATAGGTAGTTGACAAATATATATGTAGAACAAAGCTCTTAAAATATACACGTAGGATAGAGAGAGAGAGATTTATCTTCAATGTATTTTTAGTGTCACACCATAGGACTCATTTACAGTATTTTTGTCAACTATCCATATATAGAGGAGTGCTTTTCAATTAATCAAACGTGTTTTAACTTGGCCTAACATGAAAACTAGTATGCATCAGATCAAAATTTGGTCAGTGGCCCGTAACGTGCAAACACTGCTACTTTTAATCCACTAATAATACTTATCTTTGGAGAAACCACCAACAGTGGAACATTCATTTATTGTGTTTTCAAGCAAATGCCATTTCTGGGGCTTTTCTGGAGGTCCAGTCAGGACTTGCCTTGAATGTATGATATATGAATGCATTGCATCTAACATAAAGTGTTATTGATGAATCCTAGTCATGTGATCTGCACAGATTAACACAGAAACTAGTAACTTTCACAAAGACATGTGGCGGGCTCGTTTGACTTGTGACAGCACACAGTGGTTCCCCCAAGCCACGTCTAGGCACCAGAATGTGACAGATTGGGAAACTTTTTCAATTTAGGACCCTGGGGACCAAGACACATGTTGGCACCAGATTATGATAGATGGGAATTTGTGAAATTGTGAGACCAGCTTCAACATAGTGTGGGCGAGTTTTGAACAGCCGAGCGGCATCAGGAAATCTTACAATATTGCTGTACAGTAAATTTACACAATTTAACTAAAAATGAGAATTGGCAGAGATATTGATTATGTAAAAACTAAAGTTAAACTAAAGTTAGTTTTCTTTCTGTTTCTAATAGTTACACATGTGAGAGTTATATGATTGTGTTGATTTAGCTTTGTCAGTGTTTGCATAGTAAAACCTTTCTGCTTCAGGAAAGAATATATAAATAAATGTATATATACAGTTATGTAAAAGCAAAACTGCAAAGCTGGTAGTTGGATATACTGTATATGTGTACGGTGAGTACAATACACTACAACTTGATAAGTGTTTGACTTGTATGTTAGACAAAAAAGTTTCTGTTATGGCTTTTTAAACTCATAAGACAGTTTTTCATGCCCTCTTGAGAAAGCATAAAAGGTTATTAAATGTTGCAGGAAAGTACCACCCATAGTCGTTTCTGTTCAAATATGAAGCAGGAAATATGGATCGCTGTAACTTAAGCTGTGTTAGAGGCAGTTAAGATGAGTTATTGTTCAATTACACTATGCACACAATTTTAATCTCTCTCTCTCTCTCTCTCTCTCTCTCTCTCTCTCTCTCTCTCTCTCTCTCTCTCACTCTCTCTCACACACACACTCTCTTTCTCGCATGCTCACCCACTCTCTCTTTCCTTTCCACTTGAGCATTTGAGATGCAATTCTTGCATGTTCCCATCTTGGTCATATTCAATGAATGTCCCAAACAACTGACTCTTTCTTCATCTTGTCCTGCACACACCGATCCCTCTCTTCAGCTCTGTCTGGTTTCTTTTCGTAGTGCTGCTGTGCTTTTCGGATAAAGTTGAAAAGTTTCCAAAAATCCTGTGGATCTGTTGAGAATTTGTTCTGCAAATCCTCTGAACTTTACCTGACATGCTTACAAATGCACAGCTCAAGAGCTTATGAGAGATTGCGTGCTGCTGCTTTGTCTTACCACAATAAACGTGCATCTTAATACCTCTGGGTATTCATTTAATATACACAAGAGAGCTAAACGCGGTCATGGTCTTCATTGATTTATACTGACATTCTATAAGCGATGGAGAACCACTGAATGATTTACAGAGGCATGATTGCCTGACAGTGCTTATAATGATCTTAGAAAGACTATGTACACTGCAAGAATTCTTAAAGCAGATGAGAACTATAAAGATAACTATAATGCCAACCTTACATTATTAAAATGTATCCCAACGGAAGCTTACTTTTGGATTTTATCGGCTTTTTTTGTTCATCAACTGGGAAAAAACAGATCTAAAAGTGATCCCAACAATGTTCTTCTTCTGTATTGTTGTTATTATGGTCTGGACTTTTCAATTTAAAAGGATTTTAAATGAATACTAGAGGATTTTAATACTAATACAATTTCTTAATACTAGAGTTATTGTCTTTATTAAATATTTCAATATGCAAGTATTTTTCTATATTTTGCTTTTTTGCTAGAATACGGATTAAAAATGATCGCAGGGCATAACATTTACACCTTGTAAGATTCATAATTATTAAGCAGTTAGTACCAGTTCTTAAATCCGATTGGATGGCAGACTATAATTTATTAAAAAAGGCTTGAATCATGAATTAATGTAAGAAATTAGTTCCAAAAATGAGTTTATAGGATTCCATGACATTAAACTTTTATATTAAATCAATGCCACATACTTAATCATGCTGTTATGGTTATGGGCACGGTGCGGTTATTTCCAAAAGTACAGTGTGATATTCCCTAGTTGTTTTTGTGGTTTTGTCAACATCTAATTTGTAACACAAACAATAAGGAAATTGCCCTTGATCGTACACGTGCAGCTTCAGTCGTGGTCACGTTCCGGGAAGCATCAACATTCCGTACACATCCACGTTTGGTCCGGAGGGAGAGCTGCTCCAGTGCCCAGCTCTCAGCACGCTAGCCGGATATAGATTCCGTGTCATCGTCATCCTCAGCAACATCATGAAGAACGCAACCACGGTAAAATTATTATCAGCTTGAATTTTTTTCCTCCTTTATTTAATTCATGCTGTTTATACATTAATCCTCACCCAAAACCCTTGTATTGATGTTTTTATGAGCTATTGTACAGTTTCTTCGTTTGTCTCCGTTAGTTTGCGGCTCACCTGGTGAAGGTGAATTTTCCACGCGTTTGTGTCTTGGACGGAGGAATAAACAAGATGAAGTCGACCGGCCTGTTAACAGTCCCGTCTCCACAGATATAGCAGCACATTTTTGGAAAGGTTTTAAAAACTGCCTTGTGACACATTTTACATTGTGGCAAAACAAGCTCCCAGCTAATGTTTTTAGTGGAAACCATGTCAAGAATTCCTTTAAGGCATTTTGAACTAAAGTTTGTATTTGAAAGTGAATAACAAAACTGTACACCACAGTTATTTATACCGCAGGAGAGGAACTTTTGGGACCAAATATAAAATCGTTGTTCTGATATGTTTTTGAGATTAATTTGTACAGTAATGTGTTACATTTATCAAAAGCCATTAAATTAAAAATTGACAAATTTTCTTTCTAATGTTGTATTAACAGTCATTAATAATCATATTGTTGGTGTCAGACACGCTGGCTTTATTATACTAAAAAACAGCAGGCCTGCAATTGACCACAGTATGTAAATAGTATTCTGTGGGCGAGAATGTCTTATTAATGGCCAGACTCATCTAATCTGACAGAAAGGTCACAAAAATTGCATAAAAACTGCTTTTCGCAGCATTAGCGTGCAGAAGGTTATCTCTGAATGCAAAGCAGGTTGTGAAGTGGATGGATTTATAGCGTCAGAAATGCATTCTGGCTTTCTTTCTGTCAGTCAGAGAAGTTATAGTGCTGCCTAGACACTTCATCGCTAGGAATACATTACAAATGTTGATTTCCAGCTTTTTAGGGACAGAATTTGGCACGTACTGAGTGTATACACAGTAGCTTTTTATGGACGCATCACACATCATGCAGGCATTGAGAGTTTACCCCCAAAAATGATTTATCATTTATGTTTTTCCAATCATGATTATCAATTTCTTAACATTTTAGATATTAGATCTTTAAAAACATTTTAAAATCTTTTTTTTTACTTCAGCGTTATTTGTATTAATAACATTAATGTAAAAGTTTTTAAAAAATTGAGTTAGTTTATTTTTATAAAAATGAGTCTTCTTTTATCATGATTAGATACAAATTAAATGATAAAATATTTTTAATATTAATTAATAGTAACATTAATGTCTAGTCTTCTGAAGTCATATGATAACAGATTATTTCTGCATAACATCTACTTTTGTGTCTCACACATTGAAATGTAGGATTTGGACCAACATGAGGGTGAATAAATGACTGCAGAATTTACATGTTTGGATGAGCTGTCCCTGTAAAACCCATTTGCAAACCACTGCATGCCTTTGCAGTATTGATAACATACATCAGTCTAAAGCCAAAGTCTGTTTTCAAATGGGGAATATTACTGTCTGTGTCATGATACCGAACCATAATTTTTATCTGCTTCCTCATACACAGTCAGCCCACACTGGCTTTAGGTCTCAATCCCGTGCAGCGCTGTGGGGATAAGATGGACATTAAGTGCCGCATGGCGCAGTGAAGTCAGCACAGATCAGAATCCCTGTGGAATCTTATCAGCTCCGCATTAAATCGGTGCTGCAGGAATTCACGCTTTACTGGTGCAGTGTAGGTGCACCAAAATAAAAGTTGGAACTGAAAGTATATTTCCATTCCACAGATTTGAAACAAGCCTCTAGAGGTGACTACTGCCATTACGCCGAGTGCCGAGCCAAATGCGGTTATTTTATTTTCCAATTCCCCGCGGGATCAATAAAAATGATATCATTTTGGATAACTGCTGGCTCTTGAACTGCTGTGTTTTCAACCCCTTGAAGCATAAAGGAAAACTCGTCATTCACTTTTGCTGGCCATAAAGACGAACATAAAAAGACAGTTTCCAGACAGGATTTTAAAACAAAATGGCAGAGCCATTGTTATTTTTTTTACAGGATAAAAAAACATTTTATCAGGATCAATGCTGCTTTTGTTTATTAACATTTGCTGTGGTTTGCCAAATAATTTTGTCCAAAAATACTATAAAAGTGAAGTGTTTTGTCCATTTTGTACAGTGCACTTCACATTTTAATGGTTTAATAAAACTTGACTAGGGCATTAAAAGCAAATATTGTATGAATATGACTCCCAGACATCACTTTTGGCCACTGAAAAAATAACAGCACGAAAGGTGGAAAAAATCCCATAGAAATATATTTACAGTAAGCCACCGCAACTCTCTCTCTCTCTATATGTATATATATATATATATATATAGTGTTCACCACACCAGTGGATTACAAATATTTCTATGAGCTAAATTGTTTCTATGAAAGACAAGGAAATAAAAACTCTTAATTTTCTTTATTTTACTATCAAGTACCTCATACTTTTTATTTTAAGGCATTAATAAAGTACTATATACAGTATATTATTTACATGTATTCACTGTATTACCGTGCTGCAAGATCATCCATTGTGGTGAATTTCCAAGTTATTGTCTCACATAAACAAGAAGCATACAATAAAGATTTTCTGTTCACATCATTTAATGTCTTTTTCATCTTCTGAATTTAAAACCGAGATCTTTCCTATTCAACATACTTTCTTTAAATGGTAACCATGTGATGATAATACAGAATGGCTGATACAGCCATTAATTCCAAAGAGATTACTGGTTTGTTCTTAACAATATGCATCAACAAAATAGTCAAAGTCAGATGTAATGTAAACATTATCCTGCATCACTTATACGATAAATTCACATATTAATGCACCTACAAAGCATATTTGAAATATATTTATATATACACATGTATGAATACATTTACAATAATACATCAATAAACGTTTGTCACGCAGATTACTGCTAACATGACTAATGAAGTATTTGAGCCAGACTGTACAGTTGAGGATTTTAAGGACTGATGAGGTGAGAGACGTTTTACAGTATATTTGGATGACCGTTTACAATGTTACAACCGTTCAACACCAGAAATTAAAATGGGAGACAAATCGTACATTTACAAAATAAAATTTTACAAAAATCCATCTTACGCCATATAGCTGTTGAGAAGTTTGTAGCCCTAACAAAAGAGAAGATTTATCATTGAGCCATGAATTCCCACGAGAATCTCTAATGGGTTTAACATTACTGAAAATTTGTATGTTTTGTTGTAAAATCACACAGTCATACATGTTAAGATGCTAAATAAAGACCACAGCTACATTACAGTATGACCAGAACTAAGGCTTTAAAATTCAGCCGACACATTGTGTCATTTCTGTTGAACAACAAAACATCATTATCTTTAGGTAATGTTAGGCGTAGATCTTATCTGAGGCTCATTCTGTGTTGACGTCGATTGACGTGTTTAACCTGAACATACAGAACAACCTGATTGGCTACTGGAACATGCACTTTGAAGTAACCTATGAAGGCTGGAGGAATTGTGCCCATAACAGCACCAGGAGCGTAAGAACGGCACGTCCCGCTCTGTGGAGTGTCCCTCTTCCTATAGAGTCCCAAAAAGTACAGTAAAGTCGGGGTTAAAGTCATTGTGTCTGGGGTTAAAGTCTCCTCAGGTTGTGTTCTTCCTGACAGGAACCTTTTCTGAGACTCATGTCATCTAGAGTTATTTCACCCTTACGACCTCTCCGCCGTTCACCTTTTACAATCACCTGGAATGGCAAATATTTTTTTATTTATTCATTTTGCAGTGTTTGTTCAACGAAACAAAATCGCACAAGTCAATTTATTAAAACCACAGAATTTCAAGTTTTATTTTTAAACACTTGAAATACAATATGTAATAAATAAATACACATATTGCAATCATAATAATAAAAGTAATAATAACATTAATATATTGTACACTATATAATAATATAATATTGATTTAATAATCAAATAATTAAAAAATAATAATAATAATAAATAAATGTTTACTTTATAAAAAAAATGTTTACTTACGCTTTCTAGTCCATTGCCCCAAATTGTGATCTGTGTCGATCTCCAGCCGTTTCCTCCCGTTCGACCCCAGACTGCAGGGCTGTGCTGTCGACCTTTCTGTACAAACACCTGCAGCATGCCCACGTGATGACCTGCCATCTTGTGACGGAACGCCAAACACAGGTTACCCTCGTTCCAGGGCGGAGTCAGGGGGAGAATCAGCTGAGCGCCACGCCCACCCAGTTTCTCTCCACCCTCAGAGATTGTCAAGTACCGCCCACCTGCCACACATAACATCTTAAATTCATTTCAAAATGATCATTATAATTTTTCATTTTTTAAACAATGAGGTATGAGAGGTTGTGATACTGTATATTATAAATATAGTCACAACATAAATGTTAATAAAAACAGCTATTGACCAATCAGCATCCAGGACATCCACACATTTTATGTAAAAATAACAAAACATTGGAAAAATGGGCTATACCAGAAGGGTCTTCTGCCGTCTCCCAGTGAAGATCTCCTTCTCTGCGCTGGATCCATTGACAGAGACCATGATCAAAAGAGCAGCTTAGATATCTGCCGTCTGTGAACATTACACAACTGATCAAACATTCAGTTCTGACAAAAAAAAATCGAACTTGACAGCACAAATATGGGAGAAACGTACAAAGCTCATTAAGAACACGTCCAGCTCATATTTTACCTCAAAATCAAAAGAAAGACCAAAAATCCAGATTTTTTGCTTTTTGACACCTTTTAAGAAGTTAAAATAGTAAAAAAGTACATATACATCATGGAATTATTTGTCATATAGTTTTCGATTTATACCAATGTAAAGTTAACAAATACATGTATACTGTAGATAAACAAAAATATAAATACAAATTTAAGGTGTATTACAATAGCTTTTAAACTATGAAACTTTTTAGTTTATTTTTTACAGTAGACAAATCACTTTGTTAGAATTAGAATCAGTGATGATAATAAAAGTTATAAAGAAATTCCAAACGTAAGTATCTGGATGCATTATGGTAACTATAATTTGGAAAAATACGCTTGATTTTTATAAAAATCATAATAGAACTAAATCATAATTTTTGTTGCTTTTAGCGTACAATGTGATTTGAACATGTTTTGGAAGGGTTTAGAATGTCGTACTATAAAGTTGGAAACAAAAGCATATTTTTTCCAAATGTTACTAAAGCCGAAAGCTTCAGAGACCCGATGACCACACTGCCCTTGAGCAGCACACTGAGCCGACTGTTCCTGAGAAACTGACCTTCTGAACAGCATGAGGAAAAACACTAAATGGAAAGTAACTCAAATGTGCACTATTTCTGAATGTTCCTCAGGGGTGTGTGACGTTTGCCTATTTATCTGAAGGCCAATAAAAGCACTTTATCTCAGACTATTCATCCATTTCTTCAGAATGAAATCAGAAGTGCAGATATAGTTGGTAGACCTAACAAACGTCTGTATGCTACACAGTTTAACACACATTCTGATCATTTCCATCTACGCATTTAACAGTATATTCAAGATCCTCTCACCTGGTTCGTCCTTCAGCTCTTCTTCTGTGTTCCCCAGTTCAATGTCCAGATCGATGCCAAACACATTGTTCTGCCCAGGGTTTCGTGGTACTAGAGGAAAGAAATTAAACACATTAGACCTATTCTAAAACACCAAACACTTCAATTCTTTTACTAGTGATGAAAAAATAGATTTATATTTATATAGATTTATATTCAAAGTCAATAAAGACACAAATAAACATATGTTCTTAATAATAATATATACTTTTGTAAAAATAAAAATGCTTTAAAAATGTAATAGAAGTACCATTTTTAGTTCCCCCAAAAAACAACGGTTCTTAAAAGCACTATTTCGTTTATACGTTTGTATAGTCAAAGCAAGGTTCTTCTATGGCATCATGAAGCACCTTTTAAAAAAAATAAAGACATACTATTAACTATGTCATTTTTAAATGCTCTACAACCCTGAAATCTGGTTCTTTGCAACCATGTCAAAAAATATTTATTTATTTTATTTTATTTATGTTAACAGCTAAACAATTTTAAGATGCCTGTTTTTTAAGAGGCCAATACTCGTATGCTTCGTATAAAGCCCCGAAAGGTCTCAGAGGACATGTGAGGAACAAACTAAACAAATGTTAAGGACAAGACAAGTTATCTCCTAAATCCCTTTTCCTATAACTGAAATATAGACCTGCCGGGCGATGGGTGACATTTCTCAAGCGCGAGTCTGTGTACAGCAAATATACGGCAGGATATCAGCTGGAGGGAAGTCAAGGCTGTGATTAGTCTATTGATTTCAATTATCCCTCAAGCTTTTCCTGACAGCACTATGTACATTCCTCCGCTAGAAACAATGTCCTTCCTCCAAATAAGATCAAAGCATTCAGTAAACAAACTTCACCTGAGGTCATAGCTGGTGAGCTCACGAAACTTTGATAAAGAGACATAATTATAGGTAATTCTCAGGTGTCCCTTTAAATAATTTCCTCACTGGTTTTTCATAAGTCATCGTCGTGATATTCGGTGTAAGATTTATGTCCTGAAGCTGTGCAGCCGGGGAATGTAACCTCTCAAATTGTGCATTCTGTTTTCATTATGTGTTGTCAACTGGATAAAAGGCTTCCAGATGCAATTCACCTTCCTGAAAATCCATCCACAAGATGCTAGAAATTCAGCAAAATCTCAACGTGCACGTACACAGATTTTTACTTACTATGAACATCCCCTCTTTGTTTCTGAGTGAAGTCTTTAATGTTGTTGTCGACCGGGGTGACCGCCGGTATGACAGGCCGGCGTGTCGGGATTAAAGGGATCGCCGCTGTGACCACCGGGGCTTTGGTGGTGGTTGTGGTGGGAGGCTGTCGAGTCGGGACTTTTGGTTTAGGGGTCACCAGCACGGGAGGTCTACGGGTTGGAATGAGAGGTCTGCGGGTGGTGGTGGTGGTCGGGACCTTCACAGGCGGTGTGACTTTCTTCGTCGGGGGAGTTTTGGTTGTAGTTGTAGTAGGTGAAATCCGTTTGGCCGTCACTGGTGGTCTGGATGTTGTGGTGATCCTCTTGTGGTCTGAGTCTGGGATTTTGTTGCCACCTTTGTTGTTATTGCTTGGTGTGGTTTTTCCTGGTCGTGGGGGGTCAATGATGACTTTTGGGATGGCTGAAAGGAGAACAAACAGTGTTTGCGAAATTAAAAGTGTATAGTGTATATGAATTTTTTTTTTAAAGTTTTAATAAATGTTTCAGATCTTATTGTACAAGACTGATTTACATTCAATTGTTTTCAAAATCTGTAATAAAATGTAGGAAATGCTATGGGATAATGTTAACACATACTGTAGCTAAATAATAAAATACAAAAAAACAACTCAAATACAGGTTTAGCTCCTTTTATGTTTAAAAAAGAGGAAAATTGTCATAGGAAACGACTTTGTAAAAAATAGAAATAAAGCATTGCCATGGCTTGAATATTCAGGTCGAAATTTCCCATTCACTGTTTCGTTAAAACTGAAAAGGCCATTTTCAGCTCATGTGTACAATGGATGCAAAGGAGTCATCCGTCAAATGTGACATCAATACCAGCCCTCGTGCTTCTGTCATCCTTCAGGAGAGAACGCTACAGCTCTGAATGTGAAAACGCTATCTCAGGTTTCACAGGAGCTTTGATATGTGATTCCCAAAAAGCTGTAATTCAAGCCTTTCAACACCTCTCTCACACACCTGGCTGAAGGATTCCAGAACAGATACCTGAAAACTGGTTGTCTCATTGGTTTAATGATCATTTAAAGCAGGTGCCCGAGTACACAAAACCATATTTCTGTCCACTTAACAAATAATAACAAGATTAATCAGAATGCATTGGAGCATAATGCTACACAAACTGCAGTTGTGATGTTATTCGAGACTCGTGGTATGGTTTCCTTCGTTCACAAAGATTAAACACATGCTAGCACATCAACCTACATCATTCCAGTACAGTTTTACTCTACAGTTACTCTTCAGTTTTTTACCCAGTTACTTAATAAAATTATAAACTCTATTAGAAATTATTAAAAAATACAAAAACATCTTTGCAGCATAACATTAAACAACAGAACACCATCATTAATATTTCTAATCAACTCTCTTTATAAAAAATATTTACAGTTATTGACATTCTTATATAAATACTATATATATACATATATATATGAATACAAATATTTTAATAGAAAAAAATGTATTCTGCAAATACAAAATGTAAATAATATTTAGCAATAAATATGATTTTAAAAAGTATAATTAAATTAAAAAGTATATTTATCAAAAACAAAATAATGAAATACTTAAAGTATTTACATAATACTGGAATATGCTTTTAATGGTAACAGTGATTTCTCGGTGAAGTGGTAAAGTAAAGTGGTATTAGTGTTGTTCTTTACTAGGAATTTAGATATAAAAGTACTTTTTTTTAAATGTTGGTTTGTGTTTTTTTACAGAATTATATACAGTATCATTGCTTAATTATGTTATCAGAAAAACCTAAGTGTTATCTTTAAAATGTAACTCTTTGAGGAAAGTAAACAGAATGATTTTTACTTGAAATTCAAAAATTAAATACAAATTTGCTGTACTCTACTCGATTGCAAAACCTGTATTTTTTTGGATTTCTAAGATTCTTACATTTATCGTTTCAGGTATGTTACAAAACTCATAGTAACCGCTGATGGATGACAGAGATTTTGGAGTGGATTTCAATCAGGATTCTCACTTTATGGCACTTTTGCACATTCCTCATCCTGTCCTTCAGCTCCTCCATGGTTGTACGGCGATGTGTTATGGGACGTTGTCATGTTGACAGGTGAACAATCTACCTGCGTTCAGCTTCCTGACTGAAAGCTAAAGCTTTTCATCAGGAATTTGAATCATCCATCTTCTTTTCTTTTCTGAAAAGTGCCTCAACCCCAGCCGAAGGGAAACAATCCTGAGAGGCTGTTATCACCACAATACTGGCGGTAATGGTAATGGACAGTTCACCCATGATAGAAAATTCTGTCTTCATGTACTCATCCTTATGTTGTTAACATACAACATAAGCTGCAAAACAATCACTTTGCAATGTTTTCTTTTGTGTTCCTTAAATACGAATTAAGCATATAAACTTGGAATAACACAAGGTTTTGTGTAGTAAATGATGACATCCAATTTCATTTGTGGGTGCACTGTACCTTTAAGATGTAGTGGGTTTTGCCGGACATACTAAAATAGCCTGATGCCGGCATGACCTTTCAACTTCTTGCCATTCAGTCATAATATTTAAGTAAACCCTAGGTCAAAGAGTCCTTGTCAAATATTTTGTTGCCACCCGACCCAAGCAAAGGCGACAGATTTATGAAGTGACATGTAAACAATAACCAGGCTTTAAGCTAAAGGTCTGTAGTTCCTTCAAGGTCAATCAACCTTCTGGGTCAGTTATCTACTAGAGACTTTTAATGATGACTTTGACTCTCCTGTGCTTAAAACGTGGCCACGCTAATCTGTCGTTGAGCTTTTGAAAGCATTTTTCTACACCGCCTTCGCTTTAAAACACGCCTTCAATCTGTGCACCACTTTAGAGACAGCTGCTTTTATTCTAAATAAATCAAATTCACAGATGGGGCCAATTACAGTCTTACTTGGTTGGTTCAACCTAAACTAAGTTTATGCATGGAGTGAGGTTATTTATCCAAATTAGGAATTTTACAGCAGTGATATCGCTACAGTCAGATGGGCTATGAATTTTATTTTCAATTAGCTAAAATGCATTAGGGTCATTCCCAGGAAGTGGCGGCATTTGTGCCAAAAAATTATAGGAAATCCTCTTGCATCTCGTGCCAACCACGTGCCATGCCAAACATTCTTACATTAGGTTAAATGTTGAGGGTTGATGAAGAGAGAAAAAATTGATATTAATGGGCTTGGCCGGCAGATCTTACTGCACCACATTATTTACGTTCAGTATTCATTCGCTTAAAACATCTTTAAAAAAAACTTTACTGATCGCTAAGAATCACTGGGTGACACCTACACAATATGAGTATAAAATGATTATTAAGGCTCACCAATAAATAAGTGAAGGTTTTATGCTTTAATCGAATACTGTATTAAATACTTACGTTTGCAGTCGTAGCCCACGCCTCTATAATCATCTTTACATTTGCACTTGTATGAACCGGGTGTGTTGTAGCAGGTGGCATACGGACTGCACTGATGTTGACCTGAAGCGCATTCGTTCACATCTGAAAAAAAACATGAGATCTTGATGCGATCACGAAATATCTAAAATCAATTCTGTTTAAAAAACTAGCTGTCTACAAAGACACCATCCTAATTGAGATAAGAACCTCATAAGTTACTTGTTTGGAAATAATTCACAAAGGCAGCAACTTAAATTGTTCATTCGAAACAGAGTCAAAACTATTAAAAACTGAGCTATCATATTCAAAAGCTAAATTTGGCATAAAATGTCTGTTGCTGGCAGAAACGCAAAAGTGTGTTATGCCAAAAGGAGATTTTTATCTGAGCAGTTCTTCTATAAAAACATTTATAATCTCAAGGAATCTATGAATTGGAATTAACATCATCTGTGCTCTTTCTTTTTACCTGTGCACTGATATTTCCCGTTGATGTACTGCAGGTCAAAGCCGTCATGACACTTGCAAATGTAACTTCCAAACGTGTTGATGCATTTTCGAAAGCGTGGACAAACAGCGAGACCTGTGGCACACTCGTCCACATCTGCAAAACAAGCAGATATATCCATCATCACTTATTTCTCGGTCACCTCAGGGTAAGAAGAGCCACTCCTTGTCATTCATACATTAAAAACAAAAACTATACTTCAGGTTTTTATCTTCAAAATTCAAGAATATTTTTAAGTATACTTCATCTAGTATTAGTATACTTATTAGTGTACCCTTATTAGGTGTAAACCCTTGAATATATTATTGTTAGTTAACTGAAAAAAGATGTTAAATGCTTTATTTGTAAGTCGCTTTGGATAAAAGTGTCTGCCAAGTGAATAAATATAACATAAATCTCTTTTGTTGTAAGGTTTATGACAATAACAAAAGCATGCACATTTTAGATCGACTGCACTTTATTTGGTGATCTCATTAGGTATGATGTGATTTACAGTCTCAGACAAAACTCTCGGGTATCTTTTTGTAAGATTAAATAGCATGAACTTCAGAACTTGTAAACATGACCTGGGGCACTCGTGATGCTCCGTGGGATTGAAGCAATGTCGATACATTTCGCGCGCATGTACGAACATCCATCTCTGTATCTGCCCTCTTACCCTCAGAGCAATAAAAGTCCTCTACTAAAATACCTAAACAGCTGAACATCTGTGCGCTAAACGGTAAGGTGGTCAGTCTCTTGATTGATGGAGCCCTTTAAAAAATTCCCACTGCGGTCTGCGTTCCCTTTTCATAGCCTCCAGACAAAACGAGACACTGGTCGAAAACAAAATTAAAGAGACGTATGTGTTTAACGTACTAAAGGTTAACTGACTCAATTTGTCACATTCCATTTGTGATTTACTGATCTGTGCAGTGACACGCAAGGTTATCGTCTGAAAGGATGCTTTAAAACGATGCGTAAAATGTCTGCGACTGTGAAATAGCATTAAAACAAGAATTTGAACTGTAATTATCGAATCAAAAGGAGAAAGTGGCTTGAATGTGAAGTACTGCTGTGATAGTCAAGGTTATAAAACAAGCAAACAGCAATGGCTGAAAGCAACAGTATTTCGTGACATGTTTATAAGAAGAAAGGCAGCAACAAAAAGTTTTACGTTTGATATTTAAATCATAAAATATTCAAAGGATGACCAAAAGAACAGCAAATATGTAATTCTCTTCTTACTTTCTGCTTTTGATCTGAAGGATCCCTTATTTTTTTATTTTTCCCTGAGGACTTCTTACAATGTTGATGAAGTTTTTTGCTCCAATTATAATTTAGTTGTTTTTCACCCTCTTTCTGACCCGTATGACTGCACAAATGACATACGGTCCTCAGGGCTGTGTATATTCTGTCTGGTCTAATATAGATGTTTCGACATTGCCGCGACATTTCAAAGAGGCGGAAAGTAAATGAACACCTGGCAGAAATGATGCATGTCGAAGCAACTTATGTTTTACTGGTGCGTAGTACAGGGATGTAAGCGTTTTGAGACGTTTCTGTGTGGATGAGTAACGTTTGGAAAAAAACAGAAAAAAACATTTAAATACAGATTAGTGTAAAAGCACAGAATTTTGACAGGCTCCTGGGGTAACGCTGCATTACCCATAAACACATACCCACGCAGGTCCTGCCATCTGGAGCCAGCTGTAGACCTGGAGAAGGGCATTGGCAGCGAACCTCTCCTTTCATTACTTCACATCCATACTGGCAATTTGCCATGCCGCATGTCCGGGCATCTGTACGAAAGACAAGGATACGGGGTTTAGCCATTATGATACAAACACCATATTGTCACACTTTTAAAACAGAGGAAACGTGAGGAAAATATTACCAACAGACTGTTCGTGTATAAGCAACACACAAAAAGATGGACAGCCGGTGCACCTGGTAAATATTGCAGGGCGACAGGTCAAAAAGGAAAGGCACTATTCCATATTTAGCTACATGGCCTTGAAGGAAATAGGCAGTGAAGCAGATAACCTTGCTTTATTAGATTTTGCTGTGATCTACCAGCCCTGCGGAAAAACACCATTCCTTATTTTCCACCAGTGTTGAGAGTTTAAACAACTGGCACATGAAATGAATTCAGAATGGAAAAGATGAAAGATAAATGTTTACTTTCCAAAAGTATGGAGGTATTACGACGGCTCCAAATTTTTAATACCACTATATCAGGCCAGTCAAATAATAATTGTGAAGACCACAGTTCATATACTCCCACAAGCCGACTTTTAACCAATTTTACTATTACTATTAACTACATTACAAATACTTGTGAGCAAAAAAAACCCATAACATAATAGTAAAAATAATAATATAAACTTTAACCTGATAACTGTCACTGCACATGAAAATGTATTTTAGATATACATTTTTTTTAGACATTTTTAAATCTTTTTTATTTGAGGTATTTTTATAAATAACATTAACATGATTTTTTTTATTAATGTTTTTAGTTGATGTTTTTAATGTTTGTAAGTCACTTTGGATAAAAGCGTCAGCTAAATGCCTAAATGTAAATAAATGTAAATGTTTATTGTTATGAACATTTGTCAGATATTTATTCTTGAGTCTTAAACCTTTCCATCAATATATAGTTTGTCATGATAAGGATAGAATTAGATTTAACAATGAAATAATAAAGTGTTCCACCTGTGGAACAGTTTAAACACAAAACATTTTCTTCGTTGATGTATTATTTAGGTCACACACAGGCCCAAGCAAACTCAGATGAACTTCCAGTCTCTCAAACTGTGAGATTACCACCCTGTACTTGAAAGACTCACTCATATACTGTGATTAACTGTGATTCAGTGGTGCTTGTTGAAGTGTGAGCATTGAGGAGGTGAGAAAGTTTTTATCGGAGAGGAATCGTAAACCTTGTGGAACAGCAGTTAGCGCGGGGCAAGCACAGGCAAGGTCCACCTGGCGTAGTTAGAATAGCTCTGGGCCAGCAATAAGACTTAGCCTTTGCTGGCAGGGTTGAAGTTCACAGCTTTCACATAACTGTGCGAGTCATCCTAAAGCTCTCGGGTGGGTTTAGAGAGTCACTGAGAGCACTGAGGATGATTTGTGGAGAAGGGGGACTATGCACACACATAGACATGCACACCTGTACAAACAGTATGTAAGTAAGGACCTATTAGACACGTTGGTTTTCATACTAAGATGATAATATTTTATCATACCCAATTCTAAACTTAATTGGGCAGTTTAGATTTATCCAGGATTAGTCCTTAGTTAAATTAGCACATTTAAGTAGCTTTTACAAACATGCCTTACAAAAAACATTACTGGTGTGAATCTTGAGACAAAGCACTGATATATTTTAAGATATGTCAGTGCAAGTTGTTTTCAGTCAAGACAGCTCGAACATGCATTTTAGTCTGGGACTAGGCTTAAGCTCTGTCTGGGAAACCATCACAATGGGTAGTTACCTAATTCTTTATAAAAACCTCCTAAAATTATTACATTTAAAGTAAATTCTGTTGAACTAACAAGCTTTAGATGTCTGCGCAAGCTGTTTTTACCATGTTTTACCATTTTTGTGAGAACATTTTTAAAAAATATTTTTAAATAATTTAGCACATGTTCAATTCTTAAATGTTCTTCTTAAATAGCCAAAGATGTAAAAAAAAAACTAATCAAATCTGTAAAAAAAACAATCCTGTAAATAAAATAAACCTACGAACAAAATATACCTGTATATAAAATAAAACAAACCTGTAAATAAAATAAAACAAACCTGTAAACAAAATGAACCTGTAAATAAAATACAACAAACATGTAAACAAAACAAACCTGTAAATAAAATACAACAAACATGTAAACAAAACAAACCTGTAAATAAAATACAACAAACATGTAAACAAAACAAACCTGTAAATAAAATACAACAAACATGTAAAGAAAACAAACATGTAAACAAAACTGCTGTAATATTCAGACATTTCAATGCAATTTAAAATGTATTTTCAAATCAAAATGTAACAGAACTGAATATAACATACATACACTTATTCCAGATCATTGCTGTTAGCAGATACCACACTTTCTGTTTTCCATCACTACAAAGCATTAACAGCGAATGACACCCAATGAAAAAAATGACTCACTTCCACAGCTCCCATCAGGTAGCAGCATGTATCCGTTGAGACAGTAGCATTTGTAGCTGCCGTACGTGTTCATGCACCTGTGTTTGCAGGGCCGGGGCTTCAGGCCACACTCGTTAAGATCTGCAGACAGAAAAACAAGAGGAAGGTTAGAAACTTCCTCATGTGAGAGGAGCAGCGCTTCGGCTTAAACCAGAGGTCACGTTCAAAAGGTCAATCCTCTCAAAGCGATGTCTACGGGAAAGAGGCGAAACCACGGACCACCGTGTCTGGACAGGCCCAACATGCTCTTTAACTTTCAACACTAAAACTGTTTTCCATCAGTTTGGGTTCTGATAAGATAGGTTTCATTTCATTCATCAACTATTTAACTTTTCTAGATTTTTGCAAGTGTTGAAAATATTCTACATTTTGTGACTATTGACATGTTTCAATACTTTGAACACAAACATTGCTGCCATGGAGTGAGAATTTTAGCTATAACTCGTCTTGACCAATGACGTCTTCTGTAACTTCTGATTGACACCAAACTAGTTGAGAAATCAATAATAAGGCAATAGACAATACAAAAAGCATTTCTATATTCTTTTGTAAACTTCTATATTATTAGGATATTGTATTTTTCCGTTTTATAGGTCTTTGATTTATTTATTAATTTTAATAATTGATTAATAGCTGATTGATAAATTATCATTTTAACAAAAAATTTTAAATATATAAAATTTTTATAATTAATATTAATTAAAAATGTATTGTAAATATATTGAATATATACAGTAAATTATACTTTTCTCTATTTATTATCTAGATATTTTATAATAAAATGATTCAAAAAGTCATTTTATAATAAAATAATTAATGATGATGATTGATCATTAGTGATAACTAAGCGGCACAAAGGGGAAACTTATACATTAACAAAAGAACAACTCAAATATTCTGAAGTATCTAACTAAGGGATAGATTTAATTTTTAACTCAAATCTTGTTAAAGCCACACAGTTTGGACACGCTTCACCTGCAAGCTCAACGAAACATCCCCAAGTCACACAGGACACATGGGTCATCAGCTGGGGCTATATCACTTACATCTCAGTATTGTAAGGTACACAGCCAAGTTTACAGGCCAGACACGTATCATGAAGCCCGCAGACTCATTTGCACTGGACTGAAAATAGATCCTCGGGGCTCATGAGGGTCTTCAGCGTGGCCCAGTTCTAAGAGAATGGCGCCATCTTTGCCAGTGGGTTATGCGTGGAATGCATTCTGGAGCATGGGGGTCCATGCTAGCTATATTTGACAGGTGGCTCAGATTTAAATAGATGAATGACACAGCCATAGCACTGCATTAACGGTAATTGGCACAGCGGGGAGGTCACTTGACTCGTATGATTAGCTATTGGGAGATGGACAGCTACAATAACTTTTCTGTGTCAGTCATAAAATAATGACTATTATAGCCAGAAAATGCTTTCTATAGTCCAATCAAGGACAAAATAAATCTCTCAGTTTTAAAGTTAAATATGATGATCCTAAAATGGCAAACACTTCATCAACTGATGATGAAAGCTATGTCTGAATGGTGCAACCATTTATTATTATGCTGTTTCGAGTACTCGGATAGAATTTAAATTCCCAATTAGGTGACATTTTCATGATGATTGAACACATAATGGACTAACGTTGACTTGATTTCACAGACGTTTTTCTTTTGGATATTATCTGGGTATTCGTGGCGCTTAGTTGGAATTAGAAACCGCATAATTTTTTTCAATTAAAAAATGAAAATGTGGAAACACAAAAAGGAACAGCAAAAACCTAAAATATCTGTCATAATTTCTAAATTCTTAAACCTTGATTGGGATCACAGAACCCAAAAGGGGTTTTGTGCGAAATGTTATTCTTTTGTTTAATAAAAGTGAATGGGGACTGTAGATATTAAATTAGCATAATTACATGAATAAAAAATAGCAAAAACTAAATAAAAAAATATATATTTAAAAAAAATACAAAATACATAAAATATATAATCATTTATATTAAAAAAGAAAATTATATATATAAATAGCCCATACATTTTTAAGTTATATCCAGTGGCTTAGGATGAGGAACAGAACAAGTTTAAGTTGCTATTCGTTGAAACACTGTAACATTAAATTTGGCTTGATTTGTTTTGCTGCAACATATTTGATCATCCTTTTGTGTTTCACAGGAAGTAAAATGTTAGGAGTTTATAGTAGAATGAGTATATAATGCCTTGTATTTAACTCCAGAGACTAAATGTTCAACCTGACCTCACTCACAATACCAGAAGAAATCATCTATATCATCTTTATCTATATCATCTTGCTTTTGTTCCTGGTTTACAGTATATTTCTCCCTACTGTCTACGGTTTATTCTGACATCTCATTGCTTTAAGCACTAACTCTCTGAACAGCATGTGGACAAACTGCTTTCATAAAAACATTTTGAAAAACGCTAAAGTTATTTAGCATTAACTCCTGCCACTGTCAAGAGAGGCAAAGAGAGGAATGCTGAAAACATTATAATATAATGTTGCATTCCCAGAATAGCCAGATTTTGATGGAAAATGACAAAATGTGAGGTCCAGCACCAGCCAAAAAACTTATGATACTGTATGAAATAAAGCTGAATTGTTCACTATGGTGAAGATAATAAAGAAAAGAAGAAAGTTTTGTTCGGTCCACTTGAACCCATACTGCAGATTTGCTTGGACAACGACAATCAACTGCAATGATAACATCTTGAAATGAGAGACTGGAGAGACGAAGAGGAGAAAGAAAGCAGAAGTTTAAGAGAAACAGCAGAAGATCGGCAGCCTGGCAGCCACTTGAGTGCTCACAGATGAAAGATGTTCTGCTTGAGAAGTTCAGAGGAACTGACAGACAAGATGTGTGTGTGCATCTGGTAAAAAAAAGAGCAGCGTGAACTAGCACAGCCTCTTAAAACGGCTTTGTGTGTGTGTGTTTCTGCCAGGGCATGCATGGCTTTCTCCGTGTCATTCCGGCCATGCCTGCGCTGGGGATCTGTCGGGGGTAGAGAGAGAACAGGAATGCGCTCGGCCTCGCATCATGCATGTGGGCCACATTTGGGGTGGACGCAGGCGTCGTCCAGGAAGAGGTCTTATGTGTAGATCAGAGAGGATTAGCTCACCCTCTGAGGGCACCGCCAGCGGCTGGTGGTCCATCTGAACAAAAACAGGAGGGTGACTGTGCCATATTGGGAGGCTAACGTAGCCCTGCTCTTCTTTGACATCGAGGAGAAGAGAGAGAACAGCACATAGGATAACATGTATAAACAGTTTTAAAACGCACCTTTTGCAGTCTGCACTCCTAAAGAAGAGAATTATTATACATTATACAGCAAATATGATTATTTCTGTGAATTGAAACATAATGTGATATATTTATTCATTGTGAAATTTTGGTTAATTTAATTAATTTAGTATTTGATTAGGTCAAAAGTAAAGATTCTGTGATCTTATTGGTAAATTGTTCACCCTGCCCACATTGCCCTAGTGACATCAGCTGAAAAGGAAGAGTTTATTTTATGATAAAACTAGAAACTAGAAACCAGAAACATAAATTCTTAAAAAACAAACACTGTCTTTATAATTATTCATCCTTCACCTTTGAAATGAATTTCCATTTCACCTGACATCACCAAGCCCTTTAACCTTAATCAATATCGGACAGATAAATTCCCTTTTTTCGTTGAATAGCCTGATACACTTTTGATTGACACTTTAAGAAAAGCAAAATAGGCTGTGGATGCATTGACCTAAGAATAGGGTTGATTTGGATTTTATTTTGTATTAAAAGGGAAAAACATGCTTAAATTCCTGATAATATCTAGAAGATGATGATAGGTGTTTTCGAACTGTGTTTTGGAGAAAATAAAAGGAAAATAACAAATGACAGGGTTCAACATCACCTGCATAATTACATGGTGAAGCATCATGCCTGAAAAATCCTGCCTCGTCTTCTTCTGGATCAGCTAACATTATAATTATCATTAGAAAAGCACAAGAAGAACAAACCTGAAAATAGCAAAGAGCTCCTCAAGCATTCAAATCCGTACAGTCTGATACTACATAACCTTTCTGCTTTCAAAAATATCCAGTATAGTGAACGACAGCTGTCTATGATTGATACCGGAAAATCTCTGCATTACAGAACAATACATCAGCTTAATTATATGATGACAGGTGAAAAATCCTGTATAATCCATTCAGCTGTGCTTTCCATCGCATGGAAATATCACATGGAAATGAGGTGTGTTTTTCCATAAACAAAACACATTAACCGTTATTACGCCCCTGGCTTGCTGATATTCTAGTATTTAGATGAATGATGCAAACTGCAGCTGTTGAATATGGGCTCGCGTCAGCATCGAGGAACTGCATCACAGTTTACAGATTGTGAACAAGACAGAGAAAGACATCAAAGGGGCCAAATTTTACACTTTTGTAGCATTTCAGATGTTGTTAGTCAAGGGGTTATCGCACAAAAATGGTTGAAAACAGTGAGGTTTGCTCACTGTTTATCATGTAAATAATTGCTCAACATGTTTTACAAAGTGGATGACACTACATTCAAGTCATTATTAGACATCCATTAGCCAAAACAGATTTGTCTTCTCATCTAAAACTCCACAAAGCTCGACGCTCACCGCCAGGCCTCATATAATGGATTCCTGACAGCCATGAGGAACAGCAGGTAAGCAGATTCTCATTCATCAAGACCCCCGCAGAAAATTAGCATCTTATTAAATTGATTTGATCCGCGGCGGGCCAAATGCCTCTCAGTGTCATTTCACTTCTAAATGGATTAACGCTTTAATGGCTTTATTTGCGCTGCGCGAAGATGCCCATCTGCTTAATATCATCTCCATGACAGGGATGCCACAGCGAAGAGCCACTGCAGGCGCCGACAGAACTCAGAAGATCAAAGGTGGTTAATGCTAATCACCATTTAATTGCCACATTCTCAATAAGTTGGTGACTGTGATTTAGTCTGTGTGAAATATGAGGGATTAAAAACGAAAGTAAACTTTTCAAATTGGGGGACGTTTGCATTTACATTTATGCATTTGGCATTACAGTATGTGTGTTACCTGAAAATCGATCGCATGAACTTTGCAATTGAGCAACAGAAACACTAGGGTATATACACATATTGTAATGAGAAAAATCATTTAAAAATAAAACTGTAATATCATCAAGAATTATACAATCTGTGGAAATACAACCGATTGGGCATCTTGGGTGATTTAATTTAATTTGCACGCTGATGGTTTGATAAATAAATAAAAATCAGATAAACAAAAAACACTTGAAGCTTTTGAAAACACTTCAGTAACCCCCTGCTCAAAATCAAAATGCTTGATTACTTCCGCTGATAATTTTAATACGCCACCCATGTGTTCTGTCTGTCGATACAAATAAGCCTTGACATGCCAAAATCACCTGTCATTTTCTTTAAAAACAATCTGATACGTTTAATCGCTTCTGCTATAAGAGCCTTTATAAGCTGATAGAAACATCGCCTGTTGTGAGAAATAATTTCCGCCCGGTCCAGCAGCGAGGCAGAGCGGTGCTATCAACTTGGCACGAAACCATGACGCAAAAGATTCGGTTGCACATTCCTGAGGGGATTGTTTCTCTATTCAATCCTGTCTTTTAATTACACCTTCTCTCTTTGCCTTGCAAGGGCAGAGAATCCTCAGTAAGTCCCTCAGCTCTCTCCTCTCAAATGGAAATGTGCTGTTTTAAATCAGGGGTTATCTCCGACGCCAGCGCTTCTCTGATGAGACGACTTCAGACAGAATCTAGTCCCGTGGCTCCGCTTTATTTTTAGCGCTGTGTTCTTAAAGCAGTAATTGAGATGTTATCTGTTCAAGGGAAATCTCGCTTCCTTAAGGTCTATAGAGCGGCCCTTTACTGCCAATACGTCGTTCTGCATCAAGAGGACAATAAATAAAGTTATTGACAAATCTTTGCTTTAGATTTGGCCATCAAAATGGTTAACAAAGATTGTTCGCCCAAACAAAAACTAGCCGTACTAGGTAACTAAAATAAAAAACTTTCCTCTGCAAAAATAATCAATATTAAAAATGTGAACTACAATAATAAAATAATATTAGTTTTTGTATTTTCTGATTTAATTATGAATCTTTCTCATGCCTGATACTTTTGACTAGTGTTGCCAGAGTTACAGTTTTCCCACACAACTGAGGTATTTTGAAAATGCACCCGTGTGAAAAATGACTGGGGTTTGCATTTCAAACCGTACAGCTGCTGCCAACATACTTGTTTATAGACAAAGTAGGAATGAAAATTGAGCTGATTTTTAATGTGTATTAACACCGGTAATGAATACCTGGCAACCCGACTTGTGACTATGGGTGTATTCCACCAAAAACTTAAAAACAGAGGAAAAATGCATTTCATCTGTTCCCACTCCAGCACTTACCTTGGTTGCATGTTTTTCCTGTATAACCTGGATGACACTTGCATTTGTTGGCTCCCACACATTCTCCATGTTTGCATCCGTGTTGACAAACCGCTGTGGGCAGAAAGATAATCAGTATCATTTAAAACTCCATCCGAGTGTCAATGTAACAGACATCAAAACATGGAGCATGAAACCGCCTGCAGTGTCTGCATTACGAAACATCTACCATATTGCTATTGGCAACGTGAACAAGTGTAAGTACAATTAGACCTTGAGGATATTGTGGCGAGAAATCCACAAAAACATTGTTTTGGAACACTGGCTGCCTGCATCAATAATTCATTGTTTTCCTTGGTCATTTTAATGAACTTGAGACATGCAGAGTCTACGGTCCAGCTCACTTTTGCTTTATGACTCATTACATCTCACATTTAGATTGGGAAACAGCCCAGAGCTGGAGAATGTCAAAAACTTTTAAGATCTGAGATGGGTGGAGTTGATGTAGGGTTACTCCATCTCTGCGATCATCAAAATAAACTAAAAGACAAAAGCTTCTTAATCCTAAATCTTTCCTAAAGGATTCTTGTTTTGTAGCCCTGGCAGCAATGCAGAAAACATTTATCTATCCTACACAGCATGAAGAATAGGAGTAGTGCGTCCCAAATCAAATTATGCTGAAAACATCACGCCAAAGGCTTCTTTACAGTGTATATTTTACACTAAATCTATCACCCACTGCATGACTAATTAACTTGGATCTAAAAGATCCATAACCTAATTTAAGACACTGAAGTACTGTATGTCCCAATACTGACATACTGTGGTTCTTCACATTTAAAAATAGAGTGAAATCAGGTCATCACAATGTAAAAAAAAGTGGCCTAATTTTCTATAATTACAGTATGCACTTTTTATACCTACAGTATCAGGATATTGGGAGTCCCAGTCTGGAAATTTTAGACTGGACTAGACTAAGCCGAGTTTACTGCAGAACACTGAAGCGTGGCTTATAAGCCCCAACTTGAAGTCAATTGAGACTAATTTCCATTAAAAGCTTCATTGAGTCTCCAATTATAGAAGCCTATCAGAGGTGCTAATTTTCCTCCATGTTGTCATTCTGAGAATGAGAGAGGAGCTGTGAGGGCAAAATGTGCCCATGGATCACAAGCTACTATAAATACCTGCATGCAGTTCAATTTTATTCTCATTTTCTAAAAACATAGAAATAGGGAAAGAAATGACAAAAATTATTAAATACATGGTATTATTGCAATTTTTGCAAATATACATTAGTACTACTAATATTCATTTATTACAGTTACCAAATATCCAGGTTTTATTTATAGTGGTATTATAAAATTGTGTCTGATATATACGGTCACATATAGCGGATGCAAAAAATCTACATATTCATACATGCCAATGAAAAAAAAGGTTCTCTGCTGACTAAATTCTGAATGGAAACATGAATGAATTGATGACATCATCAGTTGTGCAAATACAAAACAAGTGCAACAAGTGCAAATATTACATCTGACAATCTTGCTGCCCATTGAACTGTTGATAATATTGTACTGTATATAAACTGTACTGAATAAAAACTGTCTAAAAAAAGACACAATCACAATCACAAATGTCACCGCAAAATGTACATTTTTTTTGTTTGTGTTATAAAAATGTATCAAATATTTATTCTTGAGTCTTAGACCCTTCCATCAATATATAGTTTGTCATGATTAGATTAGAAATATTAAAGTGAATAGTGAAATAACATAAGTGTGGAAAAGTGACAGTTAACAGTTTAAACAATTGATCTGAATAATTTTCACCACAACGACTGCGTTTCTCCGATAATGCACACAGACTGAGCTTTAATACTGTATCAGCATGTTTCCTGTTCATCTCAAAATCAATTGTGCCAAATATGGATAAAGCAAAACAAGAATCCCAATTGTTCATGAAACAGCCACACATATCTGATTTCAGCATCCGAACAGTGTTCAAAACGCACAAAGGCGGAAAAGCATCAGCCCGCTGTGCCAAAATGGAGAGATAGGAATCAGCCCGTCTCATTCCACCTTATTAGACCGTGTAAGCAAATCAAGGAGCCACATTCCCCCTGTTTTTAACCTGTGATATTCACTATACGGGTTAGACGGTGAGATCAAACCCTGAAGTTAAAACACAAAAGGACAAACTAATTTGGTGGTAAAGCCCAAGCTGGCAAGGGACACACAATGAAACCGCTAGAGTTCTCTGACGTTGGGAGTTTATCCGAGCTGCTACCTTATCTACCCAACCAGACAGTTATCAATGTGATGAAATCACGGATTAATCCTGGAGGGATGCGGCACGATCACAAGCCACGGTTATATTTTTAAGTGCTGACGCATGGAGCGCTTAAGCAGGGGCTTTAAAAGGAAACCTATCCGATGCCGTCCGGTTTGGAGAAATGTCGACACTTGGAACACCACGGGCGAAGCGTGCCAAGGGAAGTACCCGTTATTGACCACATCAAACAGTACCGCTGGATTGAAAACTATGCTATGTCCTCTCCTACCCACAAGTGCTTAATCCTTCATTCTCAGCATAGCTGATGTTTCAATCATGCCCACTTATGACGCATGAGCAATACATGAAAAACATAATCGGTAAATTCTGCAGAAGTTACAGATGAGTCGGACTATGAATATAACAAGACATGGTTGACTACAATTTGGCCAAGCAAGCAAGACATGCTGCTAGATCCAATTTCTTGTTGGTAAAACATTCCTCAACTTTTTTGTCATATTTTATAGACATGGGCAGATGCATAGCAAACATTTTGAAATTTTTAGAACTCTAGCTCCAGGAACATGTCTTGCTTGAAAAATCACAATGATTTAACTGAAGTAATGTGAGCCGTGGCCCAGCTGTTGTGCTCCAGCTGTGGTGCTCTTATCTCAAAACATTTAAACCTCGCTTGCAACATTAACACCCCCAATCACTTCCTGTTTTTTCTGTTCTTGTCTCTGAATAAACATGACAAATGGGACACAAATCCCTGTAGACCACAGAAGTGAAATCCTTCATCGTTCAAATTATTGGGGAATAAACAAAACAAGTGAAAATAAACAGTAATATCCAAACATCCCGGAGCGTCCAGATATTCAAATGGGAGCTGAAGCAGGTGTGAAGTGTTCACAGGATATCAGGATATTCTCAAAGGAGCGTGTGTGTGTATGTGGTGAATATAAATAAACAGGAACTTGGAATTCAGAGGATGCGCTCTCAGAATGACGCTCAGCCAAGATGATTGCAAAGGAAATATGATGTGGTGCTAACCTTGGGGTTGGCACCTTATCCCGAATACTCTGCGGGTTAAGACGTAGAGAGCTGCAAAACAAACCGCCAGACAAAACAAAAGAAAAAAAGCTTTGTCTAAATGTGATGTAAACATTTTATGGGAGCCATGCGGATGATGGACAAGCTCTCCAAATGCAACACACACAATGTACATACAGAACACACAAACACTTTCTCTCACATCTCTCACATTACACGTGATGATGAGAAACAAATTCACTTTTTTATTATTCTTATTCTTATAATAACTCTTTTACATTAATGACAAATAATTGTTTACCAGAAATTAATTAATGCTGACTGACTTTTATTTTATAATAAAATCACTTTATTACAGTGGTTAGGTAAAAGTTTGGCACCTTAAATTTAATATGCACAATTTATACAGACATTATTAGAAATATTTTATATTATCAGCATTTGATTAGGCAGATATTGAAAACACATACCTTTGAGAGTTTTCTACTATTTATTTATATATATACAATAAAATATCAATTTATTGCATGCTACAATCTATAGAAATAATATAGAATATAAAAATAATCTCTTTATTACTTTTATACTTTAGTATCACTTTTATATTCTAGAATTCTAGATTAGATTAACTTTTTTGAACTATCAATATAGTTCACCTTTTACGGTAAGATTTAGGGTGAAAGTACATCAAAGTACATCTTTCTCTTTAAGCAACTTCATAAAAATTCACGCACAGCTTCAGATCTTGTTAACTCCAGATGATTGGGGTGTTAAGAGTGGCAAATCTAATTTCAGCTGTTTGAGGTATAAATCTAATTAAGTATGCAGCTCACGAAACAAAGGTTTACCCCTTCAGCCAGCTGTTTTGACAAAGTCAAATATTTCAGCTTCGTGTTCCAATTAATAGCCAACGACTGCAGTGCCCGGCAAAGCCTCTGACTGAAAGAACATTAGAAAAAGCATTTCACTTTCCCAGAGGACTTTGCATTCATTACGCCCTTCGCTCTCCTCGCCCTGTGTGATCACCAGCTGGCCAAAACAAACAGCAGCAATGTTATCAAAGATGTGAGATGCAGTGGTCCTTTAATCAGTAACGATGGAGACTTTAACGCCCCCTATGTAGTTTTCATTCGGTGCCAAAATTGTGGGTTTAAATAACAGAGTAAAGAACCGCGACAGTCCTGCTGTCTGTCACCGAGAGCAGATACGAAATCGGTCGGTTCAGTGCCCATCCTGCATATTTATTCACTATTTATTTATTACAGATTCCATCCATCTGTATGAACCAGGGATGTTTTCCTACTGAACTGGAAAGATAGTCAATCCTCCCCAAACATTTGTATGAGAAAAATCATTGATGCAAGAAAACAAAACAAAACCAATATGAAATGAAATAGTGTGCAAATCATTTCTTTTGGTAAAGTAGCACTATCCATCAGTGATAACCGGAGACAAAGTTTCAGGTGGAGGTGGTGGATCTGATCGTCTCGCTTGAGACCATTGTCGTGTCACTGACGTCTCAGGTGTGGCGTAAATGCAAAATACAGGTGAATAAAGTCACGTGTGAGAAGTCAGTAATCTATTAAGCCATTTTCACAATCACTCAGCCTGGGTAAATTAATGGTGCATTTCTGTGTGTGCGATTCCTATGACACCTGCAGTGTTTAGAGAAAATCTGATGACTAATGATGACGATTAATAATTATGAGCAGGCCTTGCTTGTGAATAAATTAATGATGTTGTGTTTTGTATTTGAAGCAATATAAATAAATAAAATTAAATTATAATTTTTACCATAAATATTATTATTCTATAAATATAATAATACATATAAATATAATAAATAAATATAATAGTTATAAATATTATTATAAATATTAGCATACAAAAATTTCAAAGCAAAGTAAATTATAGTGCATTCAGTCAAAGAATGTTATCATTATGTTTTCCTAAGCCTCGAACCCATGACCTTCCCATTACTAACACTATGCTCTACCAAGCTACAGGAACACAGATTTAATACTTTTTAAAATCTGGAAACAATATAAACATCAAATGCAACACTAATTTATATTTAACTAAACAATACCACTTGTATCAACCACACTTTGCCAATATCAATACCTTGCTTGGCAAATACAGAATTGACTGCGACAAAGGCAATACTCATCCACGTGTAGTGTGAAAGACATTATACACTTGTGCACACACACACGCACACACAAACACACCGCATCACTGTGAGAAAAAAATGACAAAAAAATGAAATGACAGCAATCCGCAACCGCAGAAGCGTTAGCATTGAGTTTCAAGACCGAAGCCTTTTAAAGCCAATGGGCGTGACCCCAGATAAACTGCAATTCTGTAGAAAAGAAGACAGCTGGTCTATCATGTGCACAAGCCATGCAGAGAATTTGGCATTTGTCAGACTGCCCGATACATTGCGCCGCTAATATTGTCATGCATCACGGAGTATGAATCAGCGTTAGGCAGCTTTCATTTCGCACGGTCAAACACTTGTGCGGAAGCTCAGGCTACATCAGGCTTTTTGGGTTTTGTAGCAGACATATGGCACCAGCTAAATGAAGCGTAAAACATTATTAATACGAGCACCGGAGGCACATCCTCTGATTCCATGATAACGCAATAAAATGTACTAATCCGTACTTGAAAATCATTACCTGATTAATGTGCTGTAAGATTCGAGGGGTCTCATCACTTCTAGTGTAAAATTAATGCACGTTTCTTTTTAGAGATCCCACATTAGAGATCTGATACAATTCATGCTTGCTTCAACAAAGTGCATTATGGGTAATGTGTTGACATGAAAGTACATGTAACTAGATTTTTACATTGTTTAAAGAAAGTGCTTAGGGTTGGGATTTAAAGTTTGAGTAATACGTAAAAAAATACTTCTGTGTAGGTTTTGCTCATGCAGCAGTATCAGTACGCAATTAATTCAATTATAAAACTTTTTATGGGCTCAAAACTAATTCCACAGGAATGTGGTGCTGTTGCAGCAGCTACTCATTTTACCTTTTAATTATTCCAAATGACTGAACCACATATTATTGGGTGTCATGCAGAATATCTCCAAGGCATGTAGATTACACTGAGGTATTTTTTGCAATTATCCTAGAGTTGGTTGGCATGAAATTTTGAAGCAATATTTCCCAGGATATAGCCGTGTGACCTGAACGTACCGCCTAACACTTCTATAAAAGCAGTACAAGTCACCAGAATCAGCATGTGAAGTTGTTTGCTACACTTTTAAGTGTTGTCTTTGCAAATAGAGTTTAATGAGGTTTCAAACATGGTATTTTCTCCAATGATCTGGTGACTTGCGATGCTAATGTTAAAACTGCAATCCATAACTTTTGCCTCTATATCACCATCTCAGTTCAACTTATAATCATTGTAATAAGCTTAGTGTTGTAAATCGTAATCATAAGGTAAGCAGACACCTTTTAACACAGACTTTTTATGTACTTGCCCAATAACTGATGTTTGTTTAATCCAGGTTATGGATTGCAGCTTTAAGTGTTGGTTGTAGAAGGTTATAGCACCGTGATAGTGTAAATGCCCCTTTAGCTTGCCACCCAAATAGCCTAGTTCACCCCTTTGGTTTCGGCTACTCACGCTGGCACTGCCCCCAGGAGACGCGCGTCCAACCCCAGCAGCAGTCGATGCGGCCACCGTATCGGCACAGCCCATTGGATGGGGCCATCTGCCTGGGCCACCTGTTGGGAGACAGTTTGATCAGATTTTGGCGAATCACTGCACAACAGTTAAATGGCAATTACATTGTGCACACTTTGGCAAAGAACTGCTTATCAATGGAGAGGCTGTTTGCCTGCTTTTATTACCATTAGAAATATTTTTTACAAATTGTATCCACAGAGATGCTTTCATAACTTTAAATAGTTAATTAAGGAATTGATAAGATACTGATAATACCCACTGTATATGTAACATTAGCACACAGTAAGATCATCCAGTCTCGTGTAGTGAAAATGTGGCATCTTCAAAGTTTCAGATCTCACAATGTCTCAAAGTGTGCTCAGATTTGAAGAAAGTTTGTAGTCAGTAAATTCCACAGGAATCGGCACATTTTTATCATAATCATGCATTGTTTATTATACTTTATAGTAAATATTCAAATCAATATATTCTTGTAGAAAGTAGTACATGTAGTGCATTATTTGCACCTCTTTCTTTTCTCCAAAGAAATTGCAGAAGAAATACTGAACCAAAACAAAGCTAATATTTAAAACAAATTTCATTTTTATTTATATTTTATTTGATATTAGATTTATATTTTTAATATTTTTTTTGGTGCACTTATTTTTTTATTCTAATAATCTATTATCAAAAATGTTAACCACCAAACCCCCCCGTTTTACTCGTATATACATCACAATATAGGAAATCACAACTTCAGTTTCATGGTGACTTTAAAGTTGCAATCCATAATTTTTGCCTTTATATCACCATCTTATAAAAACAAAAAATCAAATTGTTGTTTGTTTTACTCATAGTTATATATTATATCTTTACATGAGCTGAAGTCAAATGATGTCAAAATTCCTGTACAATTGTACCCGACAACCAAAAAAATCAATACTATAGCCTTATCATTGTAAGTCTGGGTGAGATGAGGAGAATGTTTTGAACACAGATTTTTTTATGTACTTGCTTAATAAATTCTCTTGAGTTCTGAAACAACAACCTATTAGTCTTCTTCAGTATGTAATCCACTATAATCTATAGTGAATTTGCCAAAGGTTTCTGCACATTTTGATAGTCAGAGGTAACTACAATTGCTGTTGTGTTCACAGTTTATCCATAGCATCAGTCTGCAGGTGATGTCTAATCTATATTCACAAAGCCTTGGTGGTAGTCAGTGACACAGGTGCTGTAGATAAGACCACCATGAGTTATCACCCCGCTGCACCACACCAGGGGCAGATGTTCTGCTGTTTTCATGTTGGATGCACAGAGCAGAGATAATGTAAGACAAACTCGACCTGAGCTGCTGTCTGTAGCTAGAGGGAAGCTTTTGGCAAGAATGATGTTTTTTTAAAGGGATACGTTACATGACCCAACAATGAGCGCGACAGATTTTTGGAAAACATTATCCGAGACTATTTAAAAGTCATTTTTCATAAAGTGGAAAAGGTGCAGCAACAAGAACAGCCGAACGTCTTTTAAATAAGAGAATTTCTTGGCAGCACACAAGGGGATTACTGATCCTTCTTCACAAGAGGCGCTCCAAATGTTTTTTGTGAAGTAAAAAAAAGCATAAAACCTTTTATGGTCTGTAAGAATAAGCGAAAGGGAATGAACACGGGTCATATGACGTAAGGTAATTAGATCATGTGTTAAAAAAATGCGAAACCTAAAATTAAACTTAACTCGCTTGGCTACCTTAGCATGGAAAGAGAAAACAAGACAGAAAGGGTGATCACAATGGAAAAACAGAGAAAGCGACCACTGTTACACAATAGATTTCATCTTTAAAAAGTTTTTTCATTTCTTGTATGCAATAAGATTTTGTCCTATACACAAAATGCAGCGTTTCTCACTGAATTGCCCTTCCTAAGTGTGCAAATGTTGTGCATGTAACCAAAAGAAAATGATTGCAGATTTTGGGCACATACTGCATCATTCCCTCGAGTAACCTCGATGCGCAAGGCAGTGAAAATGCTAATGTGGCCACCACGGCAGTCACTCACTACAGTAAGAAAGCCTGATGGTAAGCAATAAGTGAGAACGACAGGCTGGGGAAAAATGTTTGTGTCTGCAGGCCGGCAGAGAACTCCTCAAGAGCTCTAGAGACACGGCACACATGCAAACGTGATTGTGTTTGACTCCTGGCTGTCACTCCTCTACACCTCACCTGTAACATGCATTCATTCACATATGCGCACGCAGGACACGAAAAGAAAAATGTGTGTGAGTGCATCACCCACCGAGAAACTGGCAATCTGTGCTTATGGGAGGTAACGAGACTGTCACAACAAATCTCTCGTCCACCCGAGAGAGCATCTCTTCTCACCTTGTTAAAGATGCAGCTATTATGCAGTTTCAACTCAATCTCGGATTAAAGTATTACACAAACAACAAATATCTTCCTTATGCAACTCCATCTCGCCTGCTCAAATGAGCCAGCCGGGTCACGAAATTAGAGGTGCTATTGTTTTTTGGTACATTAAAGGACGAAAAGTCATGAAAAATTCATGTAATTCAAGTTTCCATTTGTCGGCAAGTAGTCTGTCGCTATTCATGTGGTCCCGAGGTGCGTCTGCGTTGGCAAAAGTATATGAATTATGACATCCGGAGGTGCTCGGGTAAAATGCGTACGGGGGGGTATAATTACAGCCCTTCACATTCCTCTGCCACCTCCACAGACTGGCACACAATTAGACATGCATCTTTGAAACAGGCGCTTGAGAGGCGGCCTGTCTTCATTCACTTAAGTCTCAATATAGAAACTCTGCTTGTGCATGTCATGCAAAGTTTATTCTTTTCATCCATTACTGTTTCTATTTGTTTCAACATGCACAGTAAAATTAATGCTTCTCTTCTTTGGGCCACCAAATGTTTGTTTTAGGGCATCTTAAGACTGTAGTGATCGACCAGTTTGTTTTCCAGTGACGGTTTGTAATATAATGTGGCTGATGGGGTAGGGATTCAGGAAATGGTTCCATTAATCAGTTCCGGTAATTGTTCCCATCTGCATGGTGATGGTGTCAAAGTGGTTGTCATGACGATAAGCATGCAATTTTATTTTCTATTGGCAGCCCTCACCGGTGGTCTAGTCGCTATGATTCAGTGCTCACACCGCCACGGCCCAGGTACAATTGGTTTTCCTGTAACTTAAATAGTAAGGCATTAGATTAACAGGTGTAAATGTTGTAGGTTTGATAGTTCTGATAAAACATACTTTTACTCTAAATACACTGTAAGCTGCTTCTGCCAAATGCATAAAGTACCATATAAATGCCCCTTTACAAACATGACAAACAAACCAAATGTCAGATTCTGATAAGTTAACCTCAGAATTTGCAGGGGATTTCTGTTGAAATCTGAAATAACCTCATAATTAGATCACAGGGTTCTGGGGATAGTGAATTCAATAAGAAGAGTTTTATAAACACTATCCATACTACCTTTAAAATTACTTTTATCTATCTATACAGATATATAGTTGGTTATATTTTTCTTGTTTTTGTTTACCAACCTTTATGTTTACTATGTATTCTTTTCACAAACATAAAGGTCAAAGGGCTTAGTTTTAATATCCAAACACACACGTGGGTGCCTACTGTTATTAAACAGTGCACATAAATAGTCCAAAAACAATATGTTTATTAATCAGATTGGCTAATATTTACAGTAGGTCCAATAATAAAATACATTACTGTAAAATGGGCTACAACTACAGTATCCTGGTAAAGACTTAGGACATAGCTGTTGAGGGGTAAATCTAGTTGAAGAAACCCAATCACAGACCTAGTGACCCTGAGGCAATTCAGATGGTGAAATCAAATAAAAGTTTTACCACTAAGATATACTCAAAGTACAGCTTGGGATGCATGAAGTATTTTTCTATCCCTGTGAGTCACCAAAAGGATTCAACAATCTTCACGTTAGAAGAATTCACAATGATGGGACATTTTAACATGCTGTGTTTGTTTGTTTATAATTGATAACACTTGTTATCATGTCACCAGATGATAAGTTTGTGGTTTAGCTGAGAGTCACATCCCTCAGGTATGGCACAAGCCATTACATATCAGCTTAACGGCCCCTGCCAAAGGCCTGAAAATAATAAATGGACCTCTCGCGGTGTGCTCTTGTGCTATATTCTCTATGAATTTAGATCGGGGCAGCGAAGCAGGTTTATAAGCAAGGCAAATTGGCAAATAATGGCCCTGGTGACAAGCTTCCTCCATCACTGCTAAAATTAATAACGCACGCCAGCAGGTTAATGTACGCGTTCATTACGTTGGGCAGCTCTTGCTCCTGAAATGCCAACACAAGCCGTGCCCAAAGAAAAGAGATCAATATTACATCTGTGATAAATGAGATATAATAATGCATTAACCTGCTTGTGATACTGAATATGAGATAGCATGAAGTTACATTATGAAAATACATAATAAATTGCAGTATTGTGCATAACTGAGCATGGTTACACAACTACAGATGACAAACTAATAGCATTGGTTATTCATTATATCTTTGGAAAGCTGAAGACTGGAAATATTTGACCAAAAGCCTGTTGTTAATGTTTCCATGTATGTGTATTGATGTGTTAGCAAAACCACATAACTGTGTTCTTTTCTCTAGGCAACTGGCAATGATAAATGAAAAGAAAACATGTGAAAAAACATAGCCAAGTTGAGTTTTAGTGCAAAACATCCTTACGCCAGTGAATACATTTTCAGTAATTTGGAAGGACAGCTATTTGTCATCATGCCAAGGGACAAAATGCTTCCCTACAGAGCAGAAGATAAAAGATGCCCTAAAGATAACTGCTGAAGTGGCATTCATACTGTATAGACATCCATGTCTGGGTGGTCTTTGTCTCAGAAGAACACGCTATGGGAACTAGCGTAAGTTAATTTTCTGTTTGATTAAGCAACGAGAGACAAGGGGACACATTTCACCTTCGAGCAAAGTATGCTTATGACTTGATAGTCTTTTGTCCTTACTAATTAAGCAATGCATAGTTAAATTACCTAAGTATACTCCTAAAAAGTAAGGTTCCAGAAAGGTTCTTGGTTGGGCTGTATGGCTCCGTAAAGAACCTTCAAAAAAATTCTGCGTCATATTTCATGTTTTTTAAAATTTGATATACATTAATCAGTGGTCAGTTAAATGGCGCATCTAAGCGTTATACTTATTGCTTGCTTATTGTTAATTTTCCGTCAAAACCAATATATTAAACAATCTGTTTATATTTTACTAAACCCCGGTTTAATATGGTCCAGACATAAAAAATATCCGCCTATGCACCAGTTATCTATTCTAAATATACATGCATTATAAATGTGACAATAAATGGAGAAATAGTTATTTTATGGGCCCATTTATAACAAATATGGACTGTGAAGAATAATTCTGATAACAGAACTTTATCTGACAATGAAAAAGCATGCTTTAAACATAAAAACTGCTTGAAAAACTTTGAGAGAGACCTCACATGAGTATTTAAACCACCAGATATTGACATCTGAGCTTTCAGTATGATAAAAGCCTTTGGTAAAAACGTTAGCAAGTTTGCATACTTTGCAAACTTGTACATAAAGCGACGCGTCACAATAATTTGACATGACGTCGGCTCAGTTATATCTTGCTTTAAAATAAGTTACATAGGATGAGAGGACCGTGACACCCCTCTAATAATGGCCCTAAGGTGCGCGAAGTTAATTTCAAGCACGGACATTTGATCCCCTTTAATCTCAATGAAGCTTTAAGCAGATTTGAATCTTTGGCACGTTTCTGCTCACCGCATATTTCACATGTCATGTCGGGACACGAAAAAACCGGGAACGCGTGCGCTGATCGCGAAGAAAAACGATTATATCCTACACACTTTACAAATCAAACTGCTATTGTAAAATATATTGATATATATCTATTCAAAACATACTGAGACTATTCAAATAAAATGTCACAGTGATGAACATATTTCTTTGTAAATCATTCTTTAAATGCATCAGCAGACAGACAAAAGTTCACAAGTTCACTTTGCTGACAACATAGTAACACAACACGAACTTTAAGAGGGTCCTAAATTTAACTAATCACAAGTCCTTCCGAGAATTAACCAATGGTTTAACTAAAGCAACTAGTTTTTTTATTTTATTTGTAGGAAAACCACAGCAACCACAAATTTACCATGGTCTCATTATTGGAACCACAGTTTAACCATGACATTTATAATAAAACTTTAAGGTAAAGCTAACATAGTTACTACACTTTCAATATTAATAATATAACTATGGTTTTATGTTGTTTGTTTAAAACGTATTGGTTTATATACCTGTTACGCTTTCAGAAACAAGCAAAATACATCAAGTAAAATACATGTCCATTAACGCATTAAAACCAAACCCCTCACAATTTTATTCCCAATGACAAACTGATATAATCATCATCCTCATCTCACCTGCCATCGAAGTCAGCGCTTACTCCGAACCAGCAGGTCCAAATCACCGCGAACTTTATTATCCACATTTCCACGCTCATATGCTGCAGTATATCCAAACGTCTCCGGAGGTCTCCAGTGTTGTTATAGATATGATGGCTAGATCCGACAATACTGAAGTCTTCACGGCGAGTCCAGCAGAACACATTAAGCTGCTCTTCTGTGAGAGAGATACGCGGTACCTCTGTCTGTGGTGCGCTCCTCCAGTAGAGTGACCCGTGCCGCGCTTCGTGCGCGCGCGCGCTCTCTCTCTCTCTCTCTCTCTCTCTCTCTCTCCACACCCTCAGAACGAGCTCTACACCCAATAAGGAGACTTAAACGCACACGGCACTGTTATTGTACATTAAAAAAGACATAGCACACATGATATCTCTAAGAAATAACATGTTAACAACATGGTATATGTGTTACTGAACATACATACTGAAGTACATTTTCAAATTACATTTCAACAGCAAAATTCACCATCATTTTATTTAAGCAAAAGTGTAGTAACCATGTTTGTTTGCATATTGCTTACCATCTGTATAACCAAAGTTTATGCTAGTACTAATACAAATATCATGTTTCAACTATGGTTATTAATAGATTTAATTTATTTTAATTAATTAAAAGATGTAAAGTGTGGGAAACAGTATTTCACAGAACTACCCTGATATTTCCATGTGCCAGTGATATTTTTGGGAGTACAGTACCATGGTATTACCATGATACATAACATTTGACGGTAGATAGCAAAATATCTCATTCAATATTCTACAAAAGTGTTCTTGCAGCTTAACTGATTAAACATTGTGTTAGCAGAGCAAACATGAACATGAACAGAACATGAACTTTGATTAAATGCATCGCCTAAATCTGTTGTAAGTCACTTTAGATAAACGTATGGCAAATGTATAAACAATATTTTAATTTAAAAATATATATATTTCAATTAAATTATTAAAAAGTATTAAATGAAATAGGTGGCAATGCGCAACAAGGCTACACAAAGTAACTTTTACCAGTGTTCATATGTTACAGTATTTTTTTTACCACACCATGGTAATATAAAATAACACTAAAACTTTGCATAGCTTACTGTTGTACTTTGTAGAGACACTCTATTCTTGCACAATGGTGTTATTATTAAAGCAATTAAAAATAGCAAACTTCAAAAGACGTGAAAGATCATCAATCTTTTCATAGATTTGAAATGTAAGATTTGATCAGTATATATACAGTAATGACTAGTAAAAATGTTAGCAGACAGAAGGGCACCTGTGTCACGTACCTAAAGTCAGTGGAAGGTTGATTTATGCTTCTAACTCATCACTTGAGTTTCAAGTTTGAAGAAGTCGTGTGTGGGGTGACGTCTTATTTTCAGTTTCCCATAACTTTGCTCAGAGGTCACAGGGCACAGCACGTCATCACATTTCAACTCCGTTTTCATTGGGTGAACACTTAAACACAAGCATCCCAAACCAATATATGGTGTCTATACCTGACACCATACCTTCATTTTCTACACGTTTTGGTCCAGTGTATCCCATGAAAATGACAAGGTAGAAGCATTACATGGTGTAATGGGGACAGTGAGAAATTAGAAGGTCATACTCAGACATATATAACCCACACCAACCTTTCATTTAATATTAATAGCATAACATTTCAGTTATGTATAATAATTTGTCACAATTACTGTAATTACACCTCTCCATCAAGTCACAAACATTTTTGCTGCAAACCAGCAATAAAAAGTAAAAAAATAAATCTGTCATCTATGATGGAGGAAAAAAGTACCACATTTAGCTGCAGTCTGAACATATAGCCACAGATTGCATTACAGTAAAACCCGAGATGTTCATTAGATCGCTTAAGGTTTTACAATTGGCACCAAAGTGCTTTTGAGTGCCACAAAAAAACACACACAAAACATCTTGACAAATGCATTTCACTGCAGGTCTGGTTCTATTCTGAATAGAAAGGCAGATGTAGAGGTATGTGTTTATGTTGAAGAGACTACAGGATGTAGAAATATAAGGAGAGGAGGAACATTACACATTCTCAAAGCGAAATGCACATAAATAATTTTGTGATAATGAAAGAAAAATCAAATGAGTAAGAGCAAATTCAAATCCCACTTCTGTCTATTCTGATATCTGGCAATAAAATATAGTCTATATAATATCTATATAATAACAGAGTTTTAAGTCTGTTTCGGTTAGCAACGGATTTAATTTTATCAAAGAGAAACATGGTTCACAGGTTTTTGCAGGTGTACACACCATCTGGGTTAGCACGCACTACACCAGCATCATTTCATAACACGTTAGGAAAAGACACGGTCACTCTAAATTCATGGAGATACATCCACGGCCTCTATGAACGGTGACACTGGAGAAAACTCATTTTCAGCCTCTTCAAAACCTGAGAGCCCAGCGCGCTTTCTGATTAGGTTTTGTCACAGATGAATTTAAGGCGGATTGCGGTTTGAATTGCTCATGAATTCTTCGGACTGCCACAGGTGAAATTGCACATAGCTTCGGCGATATTTCAAATGAATTTCCTGACTTTCTTGTCTGAAAGCTAAGAGGGAAATGAGATAAACTGAGAGAGAAGCTACACGGCACAGTCTGTACTTGTCATCAGAACGTCATTTTAGGCTCTAGAAGCTGGATCTATCGATTTTTTTTTACCTCTTTACTACTTTTTTCTCTAAACAAGAAAACTAGTGCTGCAGTCCAGACAACTCAGATTTAGGATATTTCCCACCTCAAACTAGGAAATAACGTCTGGATGTAGAAAAATTAAAACATCAATGTTGCTAATGATTTAGTACCATTAAAAGAGTGCCGTTGCAGACATTATGTTCTTAGTTGATGTTGGAAATATCTTAAATCAGAGGTGTCTGGAAGACTGAAACACAGCATCAGTGCTGTTAAAAGCTTGTAAACGGTTGTACATACAAAAACTAGACTAAAGCAGAAAATGTGAGTGGGTTATGTGCGGCCAAGCCAAAGATTACATAATGCCTGAATCTATTCTTTTAAACGGGCTTTATAATGCAAATGAAGAGATATCTATACCTTCTGGCAAAAATGTATGATGTTCAAGCTCAATTAATGAGCATGTCACAGAAAGAGCAAATGTTTTATGTATATGAAGGATTCAAAGAGTGTTCTCTCCATTTACAACAAACCTACTACAAATTTAAACATATTACAATGCACAATATACAGTAAATAAGTACACCCTGCTGCAAAAACTGAACTTCTAATGGCTTCCATCACAAAACATCATTATAAACCATCAGCTGTTTACCATTAAAACCATTATAAAATGTCTTTATGTAGTGTGTCTGGGTTTTATTCCAGTATGATTTAATGGGGTTCTGTTGGTTTCCATCTGCCAGATAACATCCACCGAACTCAACACATCACCAGCAGAGACCCACAGACACCATTATAGTTTTTACTATAACCAATTCAATTTCCATCAAAATCAATACAATTCCCATTATAACCACTAAATCTATTAGAATTTCTCTAATGGTTTCTATTGTCGTTTGCAGCAGGGCAATACAAACTTCCCAAATCACTCCTGTATTGTTCACATCTAAATCACAGCATTTATAACAAAAATACATATTTTGGGAAAGTCAAAATAAACACCAAAAAATGCTGCACTGCAATTTTAATTTACTGTTGTACCATATGCATAACTAGATTTATTCTTTTCAGTATTGCCTTTGAAATTGTTTGCATCATGTTTTGTATAATATTGCCAAATTTGGGCAGATTTTGGATGCTTTCACTGCACAATAAAATAAAAAAGAATCAATCACTGTTCTTATTGCATCACCACAGCAATCCCTTAACATCCCCGCTCATCTCAATCCTATTCTGTATGATTTCTTTCATGTACACTTGGCCAGAGCCCGGAGCCAATCCTTGGGAAAGAAAGGTTTCCTATTGAAATGGCTCCAGCACTTTGGAAGGTTCCCGGTCTCCATCCTTTCACACTCAGATAGATTGGCTCTGCTGGCTGAATTCAGATGAGCTTTGCTAGCTTGGTTTACCGAGGCTTAAAGGTTGTACAGTTCCTCGTAGCGGAGGAACATTTTTGCTTGTACAGTAAAATCATAAGTGTGACATTCCATGGCTGTTCTGTAGCAAGCAAACCTGAGGCCTGTTTATGGATCTAAAACAAAGCAAAGATAAGGGAATCGTTTTCATCTAGACAAATCTTGACATTCACAACCTGATCAAATATTCATAACCACGCTCGGATTAATGCGATTTCATAAATATTAACCCTTACAATCTTCCTGACCCTGAACGCAAGAGAATCGCGATAAATACCTGCTGTTGTTTACTTCCGATACTTTTAATCAAATGTTTCTGAAACAAAGCAGCTCAGAAATGCTCCGCAGGTTTCTTGCGAGAGAGAAGAGCAGATTACAATGAATAATTTTACATCTGTAATAACTGGTGAAAAGCGGGCTCTTCTGAGACCCTTTTGTCTCATGCATAATGTGGTGAAGAGGGTGCAAGGTGCTTTTTATACCATTCAATGCATCTAATTTGCAAACAGCATTTGCAGCCGTGTTTAATTTATTGAGGGGGAGTGTCGCTTTTTGTGTCTTTGAACAAACAAACCCTGGGCAACACGTCAAGCGGTGGTGCACTGATCTATACGACATTCCCGTAACAACACTCACTTTGATACTTTAGATGAAGCTATTTACAAAGAGCACATGAGAAGATAAATTATTAGAGCATGGTTTATTTAGCATAGCGTGTGTGTGCGTTCCATGCTTTTGAATAAAAAAGAAAAATTTATAAAAAGTTTGCCAATTAAAACCACAACAGTCGGAGAAATGCTATCTCACAGGTTCCCCCACCAGCATGTTGTTTTTAGGAGAGCAGCCTTCAGGGATCATGGTCATCACCCTTACAGAATACCCACGAGTCTCGGCAGCCCAGCTGCGGTCCAGGTCTACCAGTCCCATACAGCGCTTTCCTGGTGATACGGAAGAAAAATTAATACAAGGAAAGTTATGAAAACTACATATAATATAAATAAGTAAATAAATCAACACACTTCCAAACAATTCAGTGAAAGATTCTAATAAACTTTCTTAATATTGAAGAGGCATAATAGAGACAGAAAACTATAAAACATTACTAAGAAATAGGGATGCAGGATATTGCAAGAAAATGTAAATAAATATGATAACATTGTAAATAATGAAAAATAACAATGATTTCAGTGAGTAAAATCAACATTAAATTTATTAAAATATATTTTAATAATAAAAATCATAATAAACAAGCATGTTTTATATTTTTTATTAGAAAGGAAAGCATCATTACAATTTGAAATAATCAGCTAGGTTTTACTCTTGTAGTACATAAAAACAAATCTGACAATGTTATTGCAAATCATTGTAATGTGTGCATTGCAATATTCAGAGCTAAGACTTTTAAATCGTTTTAAAAGAATGCACTACAAAGTAAACTACTATTTAAACAACAAGCAACAGTGTTTTCAAACACAAGGACAGCTTCATATCCAACCCCAAACACCCAATGCACTTTTATTATGTAAATTTTCTGATTGTAAAACTTTAAATATTTCATAACTATAAACTTTTATATTTTATTACTTTCAATGCTTTAAAAAAAACTTCCAAAATGAGATTGCTTTATAAAAGGTCAGTCTAATCACAAACAGAGATAAAAGCACTAAAATCTTAAAGCAGTGCCCATTGAACTAAATCTGATCTCATCAGGCCGCAATTTACATCTGATCTAAACTCAAAGTTATCTGGTTAAGAGCCTGAGCGGCTGTCTCGGGTTTGACTGGCATCGCTGCTTGTTAACATGTGTTTGTGAAGAGGCTGAGAGCCTGTCATCTCTGCGGTTACAAAAGAAGAGACGGCAGCTGCGTGAGATTTATGTGAGAGAGAGAGATGAGACCGTTTGGAGTGAGAGGTTTGGTGGAGAAAGAGGTCATGAAGAAGGCAGATGCAACTGACCAGACGACTCAGATCTCATATCCTTGTTTTTTTTGTGTTTTTAACAGGGCGGGTTTGTTATAGATTTCAATTTTTACCAAACTTAAATCTTTTTAAATTAAATGTAGCTGTCACTAACATTCCAGTTCCAGTTCAGATAAACAGTATCCCAGTATCAACCTGTTAAATAACCCGCACTTACCGATTAATCGGCGGTCCAGGGGTAAACTGACAGCTGTCTGGTCCGCAAACCTGCACAGGATCATGTGCTCCTTCAAAAACCAAACAACATATGGTAACATAATGAACATGCAGGCATTGCAATAAACAGACGTGCATAACCAACCAAACAAAATAAATGCACAGCGCACGGCTCAGCAAGCGTAAATTGCAAAAGATTATCAATATATCAGATCATTAGGGTTCTGGTGAGAGACATGAACATTTATCAACTGTTGTAACTGCAGACAGAGAAAACAATTTTATATCAATCAGCACACAGGCGACTCTAATTGCGATTGTACAGCAAAATAGCTTCTGTTCTTCACAAATAATGACTTGGGGCACCATTATTCTGCTTTAACTGAGTAAAACTACTGCGGATGGAGGGGAATGTAACCGTTCTGCCAGATTGATTCCCGCTATCGAATAAAGTCCTTTAGGCTAATAGCTGTGATCAATGCTGTTTCTCAGTCTAATGTTTCCAAAACATCTTTAACACGGTACAGCATTTCCAAAGCACGTTTAGTGTTTGCAACAATGGCTTTTCCTTTGAAATACAGATAAATAATGCATTGATTATTGTGCCAAACTTTTACATTTTTAACAAAGTTATTAAAATATGACAGATCTGACTGTAGGTTTTTCCATTCAAGTGTCATGAATAATTTAAGTAGCAAATACAATTAACGGGGTATTCGTCCAAAAATAAACATTTGGTCATCATTTTTTCATCATGATGATGCTAAAAACCTGTAGAGGGCTCTTCTGTAAAACACAAAAGAAGATATTTTGAGAAATGTCTCGGTGGTTATGTCCATACAATGAAAGTCAATGAGGGTCAGTGTTGTTTGGTTACAAACATTCTTCAAAATATCTTCTTTTGTGTTCTGCAGAAGAAAGAAAGTCATACAGGTTTTGAACAACATGAAGGTAAGTAAATAACAACAGACTTTTCATTTATGGGTACACTGTCCCTTTAAATGAACCAGTCCATGTCTTGTGAAAATCATCCCAAAATATCTATATCAATCTGATCTCTAAATGGCTTTTTTTTAGGATATTGTTTTACCCATTTTCTCATCTGTCAGTGATAATTTTCACATCTGCAAGATATTTAAATTACTTGGTGTCAGGGGTATACTTAAATATATAACCCTAAGTGTGAGAAACAATAAAAGTGATGCATGCCTTATATCAACCACCACAAATGAAATGTCTCCTCGTCTAGATGTGTGCCTGCGGGACAGATGGGCTCTTTTACAGTCTGAATGTGTGAAGGCCTCTGTACAGGTGATTTGCTCAGCAGGGACCCTCAGAACAGTGTGTGAGAGGAAAAATCTGATGAAGGTGAGATACGTCTGATTAATCTTATCCATTACTCTCACTTCTCCTGCCACTCCAGCACTCGCCGTTCCTTTAGCAACTACAGATAAGACCCAAACTTCAACACGCAGACACGATAGGTACTGTATTCCCAGAAAAGCCTTATTTGTGCAGCTGGGATGGTTTGAGCTTAGGAAAAGCAATGGCGAAGAACAAAAACAAACAGAATTGAAGGACTCTCTGAAAAGCTGCTTTGAAACAGTTCTACATTGTAAAAGCGTTATACAAGTAAATGTAAACTATAATTTGAATAGATTTGATCCACTTTAAGCATTATCACATATTGTATAATCTAGCAAATTATTGCATATTGCATTTTTCTTTTAATATCACGGAGCCCTAGTAACAGAACGTAATCATTCGGTTGGTCAAAAAGTGGAATCAACAATCGAATCTTTCTTTCATTCTTAATCCAAGTTCACACCAAGTAATAAAATCATATGCTTTACATTAAATTTCAATGTACAGCCAATTAATTAAGATGGGTTTCATAGGCAGGGTCACATATTTAGTAATAAAAAAACGACTATACAGCCAACACTAATAAAGTCACTGATATATTACCTGTTCATAGTCATGACCAGAACAAAACCCAAACCGTTCTTTAATGAGATGGTGTGACATTACACATGTGTAGGCGATAATGAAACCGAGTGAAAGTGAGTTATGGAACACTAACCTTATAGCTCAGAGTCTCAGCAAACCTCTTACTGTGGAGAGAGAAACAGAGGAGGGAAACTTAATGAACTGACACACACACACACTGAGGCACAAATGAAATATGACTTGAGGCATTAATGAAATAAAAAGAAGAGGACAGTGTGCTTGGATCTAAGGAAATCAAAAGAGATAATCTGTACCAGCAATCTCAAACTTGATCTACCTGAAGGCGAGAAGCCAAGTGCTGTTATCTACTGTGTGCCAGCCAAACTAAAAGTGTAAAAGTGTTTTTACAACTATGAATTTAACTATATCCAGTCTTTGATGTATGGATGGATCCTTTGCTGTTTAATCAACTTATTATCTTGCTTATACATGTACGCACAATACTACACCTGCCTTGCTGCTTTTTATTCAAGACTTTAGAGAAATGACATTCATTTATTGCAAGAAGTAGAAAAGAAACATCACAAGATGTACTATATGAACAAAACACATAATATTTTTATACTGTAGCTCAAAGAAGTCATTTGCAAGCATGTCACGTACACTATCGATCAAAAGCTTCTGGTCATTTGACTGAAATGTTTCTCATGAACTTTTAATGCGAAGGTGTGTTTTATATAACTGTGCCAACACATGAATTTCTTTATTTACAAATTTTTTATACTTCTTTAAAATCATCATAAAAATCCTTAAGAAAACCTTAAGAAGCTGGTTAATAAAAACACCAATAGTAGATTTCCTGCCAATTCTAGGCTAAAATAAAAGATGGATTATATTGAGATATTTAGTTTAGATTTATGAATTTTCTTCAGTCACAAATACATAATTCCTGTTACATTAGTCTTAAATCATCCTGTAGTTTTGATGACTTTATTATTACACTACAATATCGGCAAAAAAACAGCAATTCAACTAAACAGCAGTGTAGACAGATGAAAAACTTGTATAATAAATAAGTGGTCTTCAAATCCTGGAGATTATGTGTGTGTTTGGTCCATTAACTATCTGTTGTCAGGTTGTGTTGTGATGACACAACTGAAGAATGACTTGACGTACCGCTGTCATGGCAACATGAACACAATCACAAAAAATTATTTCCTGCGCTCGCTGGCACCCTGATGCTCACGCCCTGGAGCAAAATTCTTCCCTGACATGAAATGAAAGTTTACACCAAATTTTGAGATCTCTCACAGTGATAGTCTCTGATTGGGAGAAAATCGAAGACTGTTCATAAGCGATTCTCACTGTCAAAAATTATGAGCGATCTCTCTTTTATTTGTTGAATCTTACAGTTTTCCTGCCAGTATGTAATGTGGAGCTGATGAGGCTCAGCTGTGTTATTGTTGACGTAGGACATTATATTCTGAGAACGTTTACAAATCAGAAAGACTGAAATAGACGCAATAATGAATGTTTATTATCTTTGTCCTGTACCTAGATAATCGTCTCTATTTTCCTCATAAATCATTAATTTTTCAAATCTTTTCAGGCTCATTATTCCATTATTTATGAGGGTGTTTTCAACGAGTTCTACTGGCCCTGTGGACTTTAAGAAATGAAACTCTCTTATAACACACTTTAACAAGTTTATTTAAGTTGTCTATTGACAGTTGGACAACCGTGGATATTACTGGATGCATGCGTTTGTTTTCCCAGACCAGAAACCCAATGCAACTTTTACCAGATTTCATTAACATTTTTTTGTTATATGAAAAAAAGCACTAATTTGTCCTGCTAAAAATTATTTTACAGCCAGCACTTCTAAATAAATAAAGTGTTTCTGCGACATAAGAACAACAATAAAACCTACAAAGTAAAAACAAACGATGAAGGCAAGAATCCAAGAAAGTTTGTGACCTTCATATATTAAAAAGATTTAGCTGATAAAACAGCCATATATCTGATGTAGATCTTAGCATTCAATATCACAGATCATTATAGATTTTCACTGTCCTGTGAACTATGAAATTGGGGGACATAAACTGAAAGATGAAACTTGGAATAAAAAGAAACGAGAAAAAACAGAAATCGATATTACTCTTTACCTCTTGGGGAAGTTGAACTTGAGCGTGTTTTGAATGAATCCATAGCAGCAGGGACTAACTACAAATCCTGCCCTCGCCTGCAGGCAGCGATCCAGAACCATATCTGTAGCCACTCCGCACGCATGTAAAGCCACCTGATGATGACACAAAACAAAACACAACTTTACCTACATTTAGTTGCAGGTTCGAACCTATAGTAGCCTAAAATTGAAATGGACCATACCCACCGGCCTTCACACTGTATGTGATGTGTATATATATTATACAAACCAAACAGGCAAACTATTTGCTGTTGCAATCCTATTCTGCTTACAAACTTTTAATCTTTAAGTAATCTTTAATAAAGGCTATATTTGTTAATGCATTAGCTTACATGAACTAACAATAAACAATATTTCTACAGCATTTATTTAATTTAGCTTATCCTATCCTTCTCAACATTTATTAATACATTCATTAAAAAAAAACACATAAAAAGAAACAGTTAACTTCAGTTAATGCACAATGAACTAACATGAATATTAACAAAGATTAATAAAAAAAAAACTCAAAAACAATATTGTTTATTGTTAGTTAATGTTAGAATTGCCTAATTCTAACAAATACAACCTTATTGTAAAGTGTTACACTACCAACATTAGTTATAAAAACACTTTCTTACAGTAATAGTAAAATATCTGACAAATTGTCCTTTTATTGGAAATACAATTATCAATGACAGTAAAATGAACATTTAAACAACAATAAACTTTTTCACAACAGCTGAAAAATATTTTCTCAACAGAAATGCTTAAATAATACGTGGGCCCATTCGAGACGTTTCATAAATGCAGTAAATGCATGCGTCACAATACTGATAACTTCACATAACAACTAAAAACCAGACTAAACCCTTCCTGCTCCTTTTCTTGATCACAGGCACATCTTCACAAACCTCAAAGTTTTTCCGCACCTTGCTGTAAATAGCAGCAGGTTCTCATTGATTGAGAGAGAACCGCTGGTTCCCTGCTGGTGTGAAACCGCACAATAGCGGACGTCTCGATGCCTATTAGCAACAAAGTGGATGAAACAGCCTGATGGAGGGATAAAGAAAAGCTTTAGATGTCTTTGGGGGAAAGATCAAGTATTCAAGCTCTACAAATGTCTCACCCAGACCCATGGAGAACCTAGTAAAATAATGTGAACCGTTCTCTCGGTTTATGGGCATGCAAAGTTAACCAAATCCACGGATTAACACCCTTCAAAATCCCTCAAAAGAAGTTTTCTCAGGAATGTGTCCAGAGGATAATCGTTTACTCCACACGCGGTTCAGAGTCGTCATAGGAGAGGAAAGACGTCTATTAACTCGGTGTGGGAAAACATTCAAACCGAACAGAAATATGTTCCTGCTGAACACGCACATACTGATAAAAGAAATCCATACAGAACATTGAATGCACTGCAAGTCGCTTTGGATAAAGCGTCTGCCAAATGCGTAAATGCAAATAAATGAAGAAAAGAGTGATATTGGCAAAGTGCACGGTGTGGATATTAATTGAGTTCTGGGTACGTTAATTAGACAGAAATAATTCATAATGTCTTTTTAACAGGATCTAAAATAAAGCCATTCCAAAACCCCGGGCCGGTGTTTGCTTATTCGCTGCCACACTTACTATGTACCCTAAACGCAATCCATTAGCAGACAGTTTGAGCTCCTTTGAAGTAAACCACTATCTGGTAACAAAGTCATTCATTCACGTCTGAAGAGAACAGAAACTTGTCATAGCCCTGTAAGATGATGAATTAACCATGAAACATGTGGAATGGAAATGCAGAAATATGACAAACCTCCTGACAAATACTGTTTTTACAGGACCTGTGGGAGACGCTTTTAAATTTGCTTTGTAAAAGGACAATTATGGATTTAGTAAAGAAATGCCCTAAAAATCGAGAGTTTCGAGAGTAGAGATTGACAAGAGACTTAAAAGAGAGAAAAATCAATGTAAAATTGCAACTTTAGAAACTCAAAAACAGGAAAACAAGAGCAACTGAAAAGGCAAAACAAACTGTTGACAAAAGGTGTATTCACAAAAAGCCTTTTGGCAACTTGAATGCTTTATGCAAAATACAACAACAAAGTTGTGGGTTTGATTCCCAGGAAATGCACAAAAGTGTATATCATGTAAATTGCGTTGGATAAAAACATGTTTCTAAACATAAGGTCATGACCTTAAAACACTCTGAACTTTAGTTTTCTACATTCAGTATCTGTGTTCTGCAATGATGAAATCATTCTTGGCATCCGGTACTATGCGATTAGACCCGGTCTGTATTCTTTACAGAAGCAAAGGGGTGAAACGCACATGACAGTCATTCCCAGACTCATAGTGTCATAATGAGACGAAGCTGGTGGTCCTTTACCCGAGAGCTCAGATGAACGTGTGAGATCGGAGACGTCTTAACAGGCTCACGTTTGTTTCTCCTATACAAGCAAATATACTGTAAAAGAATCTGCAGTTCTGTTTTGTTTGGTCTCTTGTATTGAGGGGATTTAACAAATGAAACAAACTTTAGTGATTCTGATTCGGCTAAAAAATATTAGACGTTGACAAAGAGCTTAACGTCAAACACATTGTTAGTTGTTTTTTCTGTCGCAGATGGACAAATAATAAAAGATAATGCCAGTGCTGCAGAAGCAAATTTCTTTATTAGTCTATAGAAGCGTGACTTTCTTTTTTTCTTCCTGTTTTTGTCTTTATAATGAAGTTCTTTGTCAACATCGGCAAAACTTCAGCAGCTCGCGCAAACTTTATTATTCACGGCAAACGCCTCACCCCTCGTTCAACAGGTACAACATCAAGTTTAAACAAACAACCCATGAGATCTCCTTTCACATCATTAACCACGTCTAGTCGTTTTCTTCTGGTGTAACTATAGCTTTATCACATTTGTACAATTGTTTTGGCAAAAACAGCAGCAGCGCATTTTTTTACGTCTCTAACCCCGGGGAAACGATTTGTATCTGTCGACGCACGGTTCCAAGCGCTGCTTAAACAGGTGAACCGCAAGCACAACCTTTTAATCATTTATGCAAATGAAATCCCTACGCATGAGTTACATAAGAAAATACAAGACAATAGCTCAGCAACTCCCAACTGTGTAACATTCGAATTAAATGTCTTGACAGAAATCCTCGACTTTCTTCCTTTCCCGAGGAAGTGTTCTCTAACAAAAGGGCAATCTGTCGTAAATTACCACCACGGCACGCAATCACTTTCCAGATCTTTTACAATCGCTCACTGGTGGAATAATCTTCCAGACTCCATGAGCCGTTTGATTTACAGCAATTTACTGGAAGGATGGAAATGCACGAGAAAAAACAGAACGTATAAATACATCTTTCCAAACATCCTCATGTGTAATCAAAGTAATAAATAAACTGATACTGTGCTACTTTCTCCCAAAGAACTCGATGTAGAGATTCAGGTATAAGGTTTGGGAAGACAGTAATAGTTGGATAAAGACCCTTTGTGCCATTAGCAGATCATTTCCTTCCACTGTGAAGCTCAATGTCACAGCTGTAGATCTCTGTGGATGTAACAGCAACTCTCAAACAGTCCAAAACATCACAATGTAGACTGTGAATAAATGCAACAACTGCAGAAAGCCCACATGTCCCCATTTGTCAATGGTGACTCTGACATACTAAAAGCATGTGGTAATTCCTAAACTTTTAAATAAAAAACAACATTTATATTTTTTTGTTTACATGGACAAAATAGTGTTAAAATGAAAGATTTTTTCATTTTATGTCAACGTCTGCAATTTTAATAAAATAAACATTCTGGCATAAAAGTCATGCCAGAAATGTATTGGTACGAGACAAATGTATAATATTTTAAAAGCTTTTTTAAACATAAAAGACAGAATGTTAAATGTGTCAAAAAAACTCTCTCATAGACCCCCAATTTTTATACATATTACTTTATCGATCCTAAATCGCCAAATGTCAAGGACTCAACAAAGAATAAACAGATATTGATTTGTATTACATTAAATACTCAAGAAATCCTCTTAACTCTTAAGGTACAATCTTACTGGATTCTACAAAACAATTTTGCCTTCAAGATTTGTAACCACAATATTTGGCCAAATAAAAAATGGCCCAAAACAAATGTACTACTTGGAATAAATACAGCAAGTACAGCTTGTTTTATTCAGAGGTTAAGTACAGTCTTAATGTTGGAGTAAGCTGGATAATTTAATTACTCAACATGAGCCAATGCAAAACATACTTCTAAATTGCATAAAGAACAAATTTAAAATGTTTAACAGAGTCATTTATATGAAAGGCAGGAAAAATTAAACAAACTCTAATTACAAAGTGCCAGAATCTGTATATTAAGAGGCTTAGCAATGCAAATTGAGAAATGACAATATCTTCTGGCGTTCTGTGCGTTCTTCATGTAAAATTTTTAACCTACTTATATAGCAAGAGTGATTTTTTTTGAAGGAAATTACAGTAACACCTAATGTAAACGGCAACATCTGTAAACACATGTAAATTGTATGTTGTGTATAAGCATAACGCAGAAGGCTACTGACCCCAACGTGGAAGTTTCCGGTGAAGTAGTCGAGGTTTGTCTGAATGAACCCGATATTCTTCAGTTCGAGCTGAGCGCTTCTTTCTCTCGCCCTGACCAGCGACTCTTCTTTATTCTCAATGAGGATCACCTAATTGATGACAAAATGGGTAATTTCATCACACTAGACGTTATATTTTCTGCACTGTACTGGTTTATTGCTCAATGATTTATCTCAAAGTACTTTCTGAAAGATATTTCATCTGAAGAAAATAATGCACAGCTTCACCCAAAAATCTACTGAAGCATTAAATGCATATTAGCGCTTGGAAAATATTCTAATAAATGTTAATTTTCCTTTCCCGCACTGATTATTACAGTAAAGTAGAGAGAGGAACAATGAAACTACATTGTGTAATGAGTTTATTTCTCCACTGTCTACAAGTGAGGTCACCTGGAAAGAGGACAGATTTTGTTTCTCATCTCTGTCTCGGTTAACTTGAGCTTGCTACACTTGAACAAAACGCTAAGTCCTACCTGACATTTGGGAAGAGTGTGCGCCAAAACGATCCCAACGTGCCCCTAGAAAAACAAACAGAGGAGTCAAAGAGTTCAAAGACTTGATTAGATCAAAGTCTGGTCAGAGGAACACAGCCGCCCATTGGAATATTGACCTGTTGCCGTAATATCTGTGAACTTGTAACGCAGAGGGATTATATGTATGCGCAGAATGACAACAGTCCTCTCAAAGATTACATGAAATGACACAAGCTGGGATTTTTTTAAATGTCACAAAAGTAACCTACCCCTCCACTGCAGAAATCCACCACGGTTTGTCCTGGGCGGGCCATCTCCGTCACCATGGCAACCAGGTTGTTGAGTTGCTGTTGTTTTCGCGTGGCACGGGTGTCCGACATCTTACCTTTAAAAGAAAGTTAATGTCAACAATTCCATTGATCTAATGGAGACAAACTGCAAAGAAACTCTCAACTAACCTTTAAAAACGTTACGTTACGTTACTTAACAAAATAGTTTAATGCTTCCCTGTTCAAAACTCGCCACAAACGTTTAGTGTAAAGATAAACATGATCTGACAACATATGGGTTAGCTATATGGATGATAAATAATTCGTAATAGTTCTTTTTACTTATTTAAAAAGTTTATTTTGACATTTTCTACACCAAACACTAAATGAATTTTCAACTGTATCAGCTAAGGAATCCTTAAAACATTTTACATTAATACACCTCACAAACAAGAGAGAAAAAGCCAATAAGAGCTTCAAAATAAAAGTAAATAAATTGAATTATTCAACTAACGTATGAGATGTTAAAAGCATGAAGGCTCTCCAAAATAAATTTTACACCTTTTTTTCAACCACTCAAAACATCTGACACTTTAATTTGAGTTGAAATCTGTTTTCACACAGCCAAGCTCACTGCCACAAGGAATAAATTTACAGCAGATTTCCTGTTTTGAACCGAGTGCTCATGCTGCGTTAAAGAAACACCATCAACGTCGTATAAATCACAAGCGTGCCTGCCGCTCGCGCTGGTTTTATTCTCTGATGAGTGCTACCCGGAGCCAAACAGGAAGCAAATCACAAAAACAAATACCTATATGTACAGTTTCGTTCATCACAACACCTGTTAATTAACGTTTATAACTTTGACAGGTAACAAAAGAAGTAATCAGGTTGTTTGTAGAAAGCTAGAACGCATGAAAATTTCTGCAGCATTTGTCTGTCTTTAGCGAGACTCAAACGCAGGAGTCCTATCACAGTACGGCAGGCTCGTGGAATGCAGTGAAGATGTAGCTCATTAACCAAAAGCACATTTGCAGTCATTCAGTAAGTCATAAATCTAAAGGAATGTCGGGTAGCTCTCAAAATAAGGATCTCTCCTTCATCATCCAAATCAGATCTGTCTGAAAAACTTCCAATGAACACTTTTTATTTTATTTTTGTAATGTTAATTTTAGCCTAGAAAGTGAATTCTGTATTTTTGTTCCAAAAGTAAAATACTTTCTTCTGTCTCATCTTGGTAGAGTCTATAATTACATAAATGACAAATATTTAAAGCTGCAATCTGTAACGTTTACTTTTGTTACTTCACATACTAATCTTTACATAGGTTAAACTCAAATGATGTCAGACTGACATTTCATGCTTACAATCATCAAAGACTAATTTTGTATAAACTTGCTCAATGACCAAAAAAGGTACAGATTTCATATTTAATCAAAATAAATGACATAGTGTCACAGCTATGGCCTAGCAGTTTTCACATGGTTAAGTTTAAACCCAGCTTACATCATTTCCCAATCTCATCATCATCATCCCAATCGTTTTCTGTTCTCTCTTTACTATCAGATCAATAAAAGTATCCAAAACTGAAATATTATTACACAAAAGACCTGATGATGGAGATGCTGGCAGAAGTTGACTGGTACAATTCTCAAGATACATCAAGATCACTCGATCAGCAGCGAATGCTGTGGTACCAGCGATGGGAGAAACGAAGCAGAAAGATGCTCATAGAATAATGAGATGCATCGATCAGGCCGAGATTTTAATTTGCCTGAGATAGTCGACACCCCGAAGTCTTCAGAGACGAGCGACGGCTCACACAATTGAGATGCAGGTGAGACTGTAAGGAAAAGACTGAGGGACACGGGTGAGAAAAGATCATGGATTCACTCACGAGTGTCTTTTGAAGTTTCAATCCCAATCTAGTTAAATTGTACAATACTACAAGATACATATTGCAAGATAACTGTTGACATTTAACAGCACAAAGTCTGAGAAAAATAAAAACAAGTCTCTAGCAAAACTCTTTCTACCAATGAGCCAAAGGGGAATATTTTCCAAACCTCAATTTCCTGCTTTGCTTTTTGCCGTTAAGTACAAATGTGTGAGTGGGATGGGGGTGGACACAAAAGCAGAAGAAAACAGGCCCTTTGAGTGGGTGAAGAATTGTGTGTTCAAGTGGCTACATCTGTGTTTTTGAGATGAGGAGATGTCTGAATGAGGGCATTTAAACAAGAATTGTTCAAGTGGACATTCTCAAAGCTGTTTCTTTGCCAACCGGTTCCCGTTTCTGCAAAGAAATAGGAGAAAGACTTGATATACACAATAATAATGATAATGACAATAATTTGCCAACTCACTGAAATTACCATCTGACATCATTACTGTTCCGTGATCTATACAGTTAATATAGTTTTTTACAATATTATATAACAACTGTAAATGTATTCATAGATGTATTCTGAAAACAACAACTTATATTATAAGGACTTAAACATATGCCACATTTTATCCTCTTTGCCAATAAAAAAGTCTTCCAAAGCAAATGTGCCAGTTTCCTTGCTTAAATACTCAGACTTGTACTTTCTCATGAGACTACGCCAAACCTCAAAGACACCCGAGCCAGTTCATTCAACACGTCTGCTTTAATGTTCGCTTCTTGTTTTCTGTGTTACACAGTGAAATTTAAGAAGATGGAAAGCTGGAACATGCAAAAATAACAGTTCAGATGAGCAGCTCAGAAACCGTATTAATTGTTTTGAAGAGCTCTGATCTTTCCACTTCACTTTCACAACATTCAGGCAATAGCGTGGAGTTGCACAACCTTACAAAACAATCAATACGGTACAATATAAGAAAATATGGTATAAAAACTGTGATTTGCATTATATCAAAGTAAATGTGTGTTATGTTTGAGATTCTGTTGCTCTGGTGTTAATATAGTGCATTTAAAAACGACTGAAAAAGATAGATATACATACATGTGAATACCTACATGGTACGAAACCAATCATTTCAACAATTTTGTCCTTTCAGACAAAAATGTGATACAAAACAAGCATTAGTTACTGAATGCTCAAACAGTCTCAAGGTTATTTTTCAGAAATGGTGCATTCATCAACCTTTCGGTGATGAACTCCGGCTTTCAAAATGAAGATACATTTGTTAAAATAAGACAAAAAAGCCTTTCCTGACAAACGACAGGCCTGTGCCTCCACGATTACATTGTTTGGAGGCTGAAATTGCTGTGGAGACGTGGCGGCACGGCCAACAATTCCTGGCCAGCTCTGCTCTCTCGTCTGAAGACAGACACTTTTGCTGAGGGAGAAAAACAACAGCTGTATTGCGAACACGTCCGTAATGAAGCAGGGATCTGCGTTACTAACGCTGGAGCTAGCGCGGCCCATCTGGCTGAGATGGAGATCACAGAAGCCCATGTGGATTGTATGGGAAGACTGTAGGGGAATGAAGACGGGGATAGACGGACTCGCAGGTTCATGCCATTAGCAAAGATGAGAGTCTGATAAAGAAACAAGCCCTTGTCTTGAGTTATGAGCTGTTTGTGATTAAATAGAAAGGGTAATAAATAAATATGGACCCATCTCAATGTATACTGGATGAGGAATAATCTGAACTGTTTCATATCAGACATTCCTCACATTTACGAAATATAAAAGATAAACAAAGTCTAACCTGCATGAACACCTCAACGGCTTCATGCACAACCTCTTGTCTTGTTGGGTAAACCATCTCCAAACTCTATCTTCCTTCCACACGCTGAAGATCTCCTATCAGTCTTCCATCAGCACTGCCCAGCGCCTTAGACGACAATATCTCACACATCAAAATGTAAACAGGGATGATGCCCATGAAGGGCCTTTGTTCAAATTCAAGTTCCAGAACCTTCTTTCATCTCTCAGACAAAGCTATACGAACCCAATGGTCCCTTAAATTACAACTGCAGCTTCACCCAAAGAGTGAAATCTATAAATTATGAAATTGGGCGTCAGACTAAATGTCCTGAAAAGGCATCAGTTACCACAAAAGAATAAATAATGGATAAAAATGAAGCTAGACTTGTACAGCCAGCTGTGAATTATTGCAAAAAACATACCAGGGGCTATACATTAGCTCACTTAGCAAACAAAAAATCAGCATGAACTAATATATTAAATTGAATATGTAGTAATCACTGGATCGAAGCCATTTGAACACTCAGAAATGGTTTTGTTAGACACTCATAGACATAGATTTACAAAAGTGCTGATGGTGTTTGTTTTTATGCTCACAGTGTACATTATCGCTCATGGTGTTAATGAACAGAACGTACAGAAGAAAAATAAATGTCTGTCCTGTGCTGCTTGAAATTAGACATTAGCAGTTGGCAGGACTGAGAGACTGCAGGAACAGACAGCGTTTGCGTTTACGTCAGTTCAGCCTTCAATAAAAAACCTACAAGAGCCAGAGATTGGGACAGTCAAGGTAAGCGTAGAAATGATGATGGTAATCGATAGTCACTATTTGTTCTCTGCAGTGATTAAGAAGAAAAAATGTATTGGCACAATGTTCCCCAAGCAGTCTCAGGGCAACCAAACTTTTGAAGAGTCTGTTTTTGAAGAGTAATAACTGCAATAAAGTCTTATATTCCTACAGGAATATACTGTAGATATATACTGTAGAACTGCCAAAAGTGTGTTTCCCAGCCAATTCACACACTAAGTAAATCAATGCAGCAGAAATGAGAAAATTAGGTTTGTGAGAGTCAGGAAGAGGTTTGACTGACCTGATGTGCTTCTTTCTCTTTAACCCCTTAACTGCCACCTTTCCTCAGGAGGATGTTATTTCCCTATTCAATTTATTAATTCATAGTTGAAGTCTAATCTAATCATCACAAACTATATATTTATGGAAAGGCTCTCAAGAAGAAATATTAAACATAAACAAACAAAATAATAAAAATTGTTAATGATATCTTTAAAAATAAATAATAAAAAATACCTCAAATAAAAAAAAGATTTTAAAACATTAATGTAAAAAAAAATTATGTAATAAAATGTAGTTCAATAATCAGTTATCAGGGTAAAGTTCACCTAAAAACAAATATTCGATTCAACAGAAATTATGAAATAAAAAATGTTATGTCATGTTATTTTCTTACAGGTTTAAAATGTTGAACCACTATACATACATCCATAGTTAATGTAATCCAAATGACTTCAGGGGGTTAATAAATATCTTCTAAAACAAAACAACATGTTTATGAGAGAAAACAAATAATATTTAGAGCTAATTAAGAGAATTTAAAATCATACTCAAATATTACATTTAAATATGGTGGACAACTTCAAATGTGAATAAGATTATTTGTGACCCTGCCTATAAAAACCAGGCTAAAGTCTAACTTTGACATGGCCTTATTCAGTCAATAAATATATTAAGGGTCAAATACACTGTACATCTTAATATGAGGTGGAATAAATTATGAAAGTTTTCATTTTAGCGTGAACTATTCCTTTAAGAACAAAAGAGTACGAAACAGCTGGAGTTCCACTTGCTGTCAAGAGAGCTAAGAAAGTGACTAAAATGCACAAAATGAATTGACACTTAACCACATTTTGCTCCATCTCCAACATCGTACAGCAACAATTTCCATAAAGACATTAAGTCCCACCATGACCACCAGGATGTAAAAGTAAGAACGATATAAACCAATTTAATAGGAATTATCTGATCAAGAAATGTTTTATTCTCACAAAAAGATGAGCAGGAAATAAAGGGTGCGGAGAAGCTCGGCTTAAAGTCAGGCCTGGGAATGATCTCAAACTGAGAAAGAAAACTAAGACACTTGAGTCCAGGTGCTCAACCTGCATCTTAAGAAGCACATAAAACTCTTTATGGTGAGTCTTGGGGCTCGGAAAATATCTCTTTCCTCCAAATTTGTTCTTTAGCAGGATTTTGTTAGGCTTGTCAGATAAAGTTGCTGTGACGTTTCTTGGGAATCAAACCCATGACCCTCATGTTGCTAGTGGAACACCTGTATAAATAATACCATATTTATCTGACCTTTAGGTACTTGTTGTACAATCTTATCTTACTACATCAACAAAACCAAATAATAAAAGTTGACCTCAAAATGTGGGCGGTCACAAGCTATTGTATTCACAAAGCAATGATTTCACATAAAAACTTATACTTCACAAACAGTTATTTCAGACTGAGAAGGACAATTACACATCTAAAATTGTTAGCAAGATCAAATTTAGCCGCATGAAACTGCATCTGTTAAGCACAGCTCTTGTAAACACCCCTGTGATAACCCTGCTGTTCTCAGAGGTATTTTTTAAGGATTTCGCATCAGACAAAGACGCCGCCAAAACACACACATGCCCCGTCAGAAGAATGTAAATACAGCCTCTGAAACCAAAAACCGCCCCTACACCGCCTTTACACAACACGTCAGATTACATTGTTCCGGGCTGATGTGCACAATAGCCGTTCTGTTTGTTTAACGCAGACGGCTGTCATGCCTGAATTCAACACCAACATTCAGCACATTCCAAAGAGCATCTATATCTATCTTGTCGTACCTGCACAGTGACATGAAAAATTTTATTCAGAACATTGAGACACGTCAAACAATTGGAGAGCTGTGCAAATCTCTGCAAATGTCAACTGAACTATCAGTATGGTGAAAACCAAGGTGCCGACCTTGGTTTTCACCATACTGATAGTTCAGATGTCAATATTTGGTGGTTTAAATACTCATGTGAGGTCTCTTTTAAAGCTTTTAAAACATTTTTATGTTTTAAATCAAGCATGATTTTTCAAAGTCAGGTAAAGTGCTGTTTTCAGAATTGTCAAATCTATAACAGTTCATATTCCTCATAAACAGGCCTCATAAATGAAAATTAAAATATCTATTTAGTGTTCTTTGAAGAGTCATCTCTTCTTCATGTGTTGGGTATTATTGCTTCTGGTTTGTGTATTTTAATTCACAGAAATCCTACAAAGTATGTTGCCTCTCAAAAACGTGTTCTTTTTTGTCACATTCATAATACATGTTCGTGAAAAAATTAACAGACAATTCTATTTATTGCTAATATATACACTCTGTGAAAATGTATATTTCAAGTTTTGACTGAAAATGTCACATTCATAACGCTAGAATCGCTGTAGATATATGAACTGCTGTAATGCTCGAAAAGTAATGTCACATTTGAAAAAGCATTCATATCTGTGATAATAAACAAGATTAGTCACAAAGTCTTTTCATCTGGAACACTAGTCTCCAGTGAATCTGTGCTTAATAAACGTTGCGTAAACAGGGATACCGGTATTGGCTTTTTAGTGTTCTTGTAAACATAATAAGGCCTCAATCGTACCACTCCAGAAATTAGCGTCAGGGGAAGGATTATTGTTTGAAAACAGGACACAAAATGTTGCCCAAAAACCCCAGTAAGCAAATAAAGGATGCTTCGATTTCCAAGGCAACATCACGGCTTTCACATCGGTGGGACAAAATAACCTCATCAGCACCCGGATCAATGAGCCAAATGGGTATTCATTGTCTCAATGAGAGTCTTTACAGCCCTTTATACAAGGGATGGGCGATAATTAGAGCTTTTTTGCTGGTGAACAGAAAATAGAGGTGAGAAAAGCAAGAGGAATTTTCACCGTGTGACTTCTGCCGTTCTTATTAATAGAGTCAGACGTAAAATCGGTCTAATTGAGTCTCCTGCATGCTGAATGGGCAATTCATTCAGACGAAACAGCTCAAAGACACTTGTTTGAAAGCACATATCTAGAACGCCACGGTAGGCATTAAGGAAAAAGCATGGGAAATCTGGACACGGCTGAATGCTGGATAGAAGTAAAGGTAGGTGGAAGAAAAGACAACATCAAGGTTGATGATTAAATCCTGATGTTGGGTATGAGATAGGAAAATATGAAATCGAGTTAGTGAGGATAAAAAAGTACTTATGAAAAAACTGAATCTCAACAATGGCAAGAACTGACTGAATTGCACGTTTCTATACTATTTCCAAGAATGAGAATGTAAAGATTTCTATAAATCTGCAAGAAACAACATCATATCCATTCAAATACTACACTGAGCTCTTGCAATAAGGATGATGACGTTGGATTTGAGTTAAGGTTCACAAATTCTTTCATGTGAGACCTTTATAACCTTTCATAAAGATTACTGCACCAGGATTGAATGAGAAATCAGTTTTTGAATATTATTATACAAGAAAAAAGCAGAGGAGAGAAAAATTCTCTGAAGGCTAAAACGAGAGCGCGAAAGAGATTTCACACTAAAACCAGGCTGTAAATTACAACACCAGCATAAATTAAATTAACCATCAGCATACATTGACACCCAAGCACTGCAAGAAAACAGCCTGTTGTGTTGGAGGAATGTAAATAATGCCGCTTTTGTCATGAAAACCAAAAGGTTTCTCCAATAAAAAGTTGCTAAATAATGAGAAAAGAAACAAAGTCAAGCAAATGACAAGCATGAATATTCATTAGGTGGCATTTTGCGAATAAAAAGCACTGCTGTACCGCACTCAAAATCACGACTCAAACATTTCACCAATTAGTAAAATTCATTTACTGCTCTCTGGTGTGCACGTTGTATCGGAACTGCTGGCGAGTTTAGAAAGTGCTGATGAATCTCCAATTGGGACCAAGAGAACTGCAAAGCCAGCTTTGACAGCAACATTTAATTGGTATTGATTAACTGAACCGATCTAACTGAAAAGAAGGGGTTCAATTAATCAAAGCAAACGAAATGTCAGCTTCTGAAAGGGTAAGTGCCGATTGCGGCTGGCACATGCTGGAAAATAAAGCGGGACCTTCGCATTCGATTCTTGGGCAAATCCATATCTGGAGTAACTGGCAAATCTGAACTACATGGATTTCAAAACTTAACTAAGCTTCAACTTATCAGGAAGAATCAGGAATTACTAGATACTGTTCGACTGGATTTGCCATTATTTAAGCTGCAATCCATTGCCTTTTTTGGTTAAAAAGAAGCAAAAAACAGTTATTAGGCAAGTATAAAAAAGTCAAAGTAGTTTAAAATAGTCTATGCAATGGTAAGATAATAACAATGATTTATAAAATGTATAATTTTGCAGGCAATGTCAGATTGACAATGTCATTTGATGTAAAAAGTACATAATTTTCAGTTTTAAACAAAGATGGTGTTAGAGAGGCAAAAGTTACGGACTGCAGCTTTAAAATGGCTTTGTGAGATTTTCTCATGAAGCTTTCCACCTTCGACAAGGATTACTGCACACTATTGAATGAGGATTCACTTTTATGCATTATAACCTATATCCTTCCTGGCTGTCCTTAAAAAAATAAAAATATGACTTCAAAAGACACATTATCAAATTGAAACACATTGTAAAGTTTCACCGTTTTGCTGTCAACCCTTTCATTACACCGCCAACTCCAGTAATGACCTTTCCTCCTCCACAGCCCTTCCAGGCCATAAACCGTCTAAACCTTCTGAAGGATCTCAGACAGGTACCTGCCAAAACAGGAAGACGCATTCTGAACACGCCACCCATGTAAACAGTCCCTACCCACATAAACACACTGAAGTCTCCTAATGCTCAACAAGGCCAGCGTTGACAAGGGAAATGAATTCACATTCAAGGCACTACCGCCATCCACGTTTCCCAGGTGGCCCCTGGGGCTTCTCTCTGCTCTGTAGTGACAGCCACTAGTTCTCTCTCCCGTCCTCTACAAACTGCATAATAGACACTCTGGCGATGCAATCCACCCACAGACTGCCCTCAATTTAAAACAATATTTATCAGCGATACGGAGGAGGCTTGCAAAATGTGGGCGGTAGTCACGGTGGATGTCTCAAGCGTCTAAATATTTAGCTTAAACTGCCCAATTAAAGTAAAATTTAAATCCCTGTCTTCAAAGACTCCCTTGAGAAAAACAGGAGCAGCATATATTTAATTGTGAATTTGGTTTCCCCCACAAACTAACATCTTATTATCCACTTGAAATGCAAACCGGAAATCAACACACCAGGTGTGGGAAAAATCCCAGAAACACACACAGTCACTGATGAGAATAATGTTGAACTCGCGGATGTGGAGAGTCCCAACACCAATGATTCATCAAAAGCTTCACTGGCTAACAACAGAGATCATGTTTTTCTGTGGAAAGACAGGACGTGCTGACTTGGGTCCACCATGCACCAAAATGTCTTTTAAAATTGGGGTACAGAAATTCACCAATGAAACAATAGTCTGTATAAACGACACAGATTTCCTGACCACTAAAAGATGTCAACAGAGATTAGTGGGGTGCTGAAGCGAGTGGGGATTCATAACAAACAGCAAGACATACACAGGCCTCGCTCTTCTCACACCTTTCCACAGATTTAGCACTTGAAAACACATTAGAGAAAGGCATGTGTGGGCGTGTGCTGACAGATACAGCCGCTATAGTACCACAAAAAAGCAACATACTCCTCAGTGTGGGGGTTTGTCTGAGAGGCTATGTGCGGTGCGTGATGGTCAACAACACTTTATCCTGTGCTGCAGCTTCCCTGACGAGTTCTGCACTGTACATAATAAATGGCAGAAGCAAATGACTCTGGCTGGACTAAAAGGGAAATTTGTTTTTCTCAACACACTGGTGACAATTTTATCTGCACATTCTGGAGTTCATCTTTAGAAATATAAATTGTACAGACTAATAATACAGTCTGTTTGAGGCTGCAATGTGGTGAAAAACATCACATTAAAGCTTCAAATTATTACAATCCCAGAATGCAAATGGAAGATAAAACATCTTGGGTTCACTTCATTTTTTTGAGAAATTATATACTGAAATCTCAAGGATTATATACTGAATATGCCATACAGGTTAACCTGATAACTGTCACTGCACATATTAGAAATACATTAGAATTTGACTATGAAATAACAGTGTGGTAACAGTTAACAGGTTAACTAATATGCAAAAAATATTATATATTATAAAACAAAGAATAATGGCAAAGAACGGCAAGCCATCATACCTTTCACATGTCGACATTATGTATATACTAATGTATGGCTTTAAACAAAACATCAAAATAAAAATTAGCTATACTGAAATTGCTGAAAAACGGCACTGTACTGTATGAAACAAAGTGCATGATGGACATGCCCATAATTGTTTCTTTCAAAAATCTTCTTTTAAAAAGCAGCTACCCATTTCCTCAAATCCCTCATTTTTGTTTTTGTTGTTTCTTACAGACTCGAGTAAATGATGCTCTGAGGAGCATCGGTCGATGAGGATTGTTTCCAGACTATTTTCACAAACTGAATTGCTGTCTCTTCTCCGTCTGTCTGCGCGAGGTGATTGGCATCTCACTCATTCCCGCTGAAAAACAGCTGCCTGCTGTTCGAGCTAGTTAAGACCCCTGAGCACGCCTGCTGACAGGCGCCAACGCTCGCCGCTCACAAACGCTTTCCGCAGGTATAATCTGCTTCCAGAGACAATGTCTGCGCAGGGCACAAAATGCTCCTTAAGTGACTTTGGTTTATTTATTAAGCACTTAAGATGGCGGGCATCAATCATGAACATAAAGCTAGGCTACATTAGTCGCTGAAATAATATCAAGAGCACTTTCACCTTGCCCACAGCGTGACAAATGAATTCCTGTTAACCAAGTTAACCGCAATAGCAGTATTTTTTTCTAATTATACTAGTATACTCAACGTCCTTACAAAAATGTGACCCGGTGTTGATGGAATATAGTCATGTCCCACATGTTTGGCACTATGGAAAATCTACTCAAGGTTACCTTCGGTTGGGTTGACAGCCGCAGGTAAACTCTCCCAGTCGAGGGTCCATGATGGACAGGGGTGAGGAGAGAAAACAGCATCTATTCCATTCTCCTGAAGAGGACAAAAACATATAAACACATTACTAGAGAGGGTGTCGCTGTCAATGTAGAGTGTTACGAATGAGTTTTTTATAAGACTGCACTCCATTTGTGTTGTATTGCAGGCAGTAAGTCAGTTCAGTGGCTTTAGGAAACAAGCTATTACACTACAGCTGACAACGGGTTGGGTTTCCACAGCTGAGAACACCGGACAGAAAACGGCTGTTAAATCAAGAAATGTTCAAGCTTGAGAAATCCTGCTTCCTTATGTCATTTGCTATAATGGACAATTTGACATTTTCTTAAACGGCAGTTTCTTATCTCATCCACATAAACGGGCAAAAAAAATTGGGGACCAAAAGACGCAAACCAAGAATGCTATTAAAAATTAAGCAAATATTTTGTCATAAATATGCAGATAAATGTATCGTTTAAACAAAATAAACATTAGAAGCACCAGTAAAAAGAATATTAAATGTGAAAAGCAAAACATTTAATGTATAGTATCAAGCATATGCCAAAGCAAACTATCAAACTTTTGTTTGCGTACACATGAAAATGCACTATGCAAACTACAACGTTTTACATTTTAGGTATTACAAGGATTTTTTGTTTATTTGACAAATTATAAAAATTTGTCAATTTTTTTGTTGAGTCTTTCCATCAGTATATGGTTTGTCATAATCAGAATTCAACTACAAAATATTAGATAAAAAGTTAAATAAATCCTGTGGACAGTTAACAGGTTAAATCAGAAATGACTAAAAATGTGGCCTATATAAAATGCAACAGGCAGGATTGTAAGAAGAGAATGCAGTGAGGTCCCCAAACTAGACCGGACCTCAGGAACACCTTGTGAAAGCAGTGGGTGGATTTATGGATTTCTAACAGGAGTCAGCAAACACCAGGTGTACTTCATAAAGCGCCAATAGCGATTCTCTTCTCAAACATGTTTTGTGAGTCTGGAATGGGCGTCTGTAATGGGATGACAGAGGAAACGATCATGTTGAGGGGAGGGGGTTGAATACTTCATCAGAGATGTATGAGATGCTATGTGGAAGACGCAGATTCGGTTCTCCCCAAATAATATCCTGTTCCAGCAGTACAGTCTCTCAACAGAAAACCAAAAAAGACAAATCAAAAGTAAGTAAAATCATCAACACTGATTATTTCTCCAGTGTCTATATCGTAATACTATTATGAAAGTCAATTTTATTGCCAGTGATTAATCCCAATGCAGAATTTCACACTACTGGAATATCATTTGCAAGCCAAAAACTAAGTTTTAGAAGTACACAGAACCATTGCTTTAGGGCATGTCTGTCTGATTATCAGCGCCTCCTGTTGTTAAACAGTAGCGCGTTATGAACCTCACCTTTTTGTCTTTACAAATCCAAGCTGGCCGTAAGGTCCGACTCCACGGACGAACCCAACCGGCAACAGCTGCAGAGCAGACCTAAAGCTGAAAGCACGCAGCCTAAAAATCCCTGATGCATTACGGAGTGTTTGCTGAGCTCCAACTCGTTCACACAAACTAAATTGATATCCACTAGCGTGACAGGAAATATCTGATTTATTGTAGCTGAATGCCAAAAGTGGCAAACACACACACATGCAGGACGGTGGGAGTACGTTTCTGCATCGAGACTGAAAATTTCAAGGCAGCTGTGCATTTATCACCTGCTAGAGACTCAACTGCAGCATTGCGCTCCAAAAAAACACTCGGGTTACTCTGGTCGCCCCTCCTGAGAGCACTGCAGGCTCTTTACTCATTATCGGCAGATTTCGGCACTGGGGATAAAGTGTTGTTGGAGTTTGTGGTGTGTTTTGAAGCTGGTAAACCAGCGGGGCTCTTACGAGGGTGGTGGGAGATCGAACAAGCATTAGAAGAGTGCGCAGGAGGTTACAAACTAAACCAGACGATCCTCTGGGGCTGGAGAGCGGTCGAAGGGAAACAGTAATGATGTCACAAGCTGAGCTTTCCGTGTAATACAGCCTATTGGGTCCATTATTATCTGGAACAGTGAGCAAAGTACCAAAAGTCTGAAACTGGGGGGTCTGCGAGTAAGCAAGCGATTTATCACAAAGTGACAATAATATTAGAAGAGCTGCAATAAAGCTAAAGTTAGAACAGTCTAGTACAGCCTGTACAAAAAAAGACTATTTATGGTACTGATGCTGAATGATTACCATATTTGTGCACCACGGTATATACATTGTACTTTAGAAATGACTATAAGATATTTTAGTACACATCTAAACTAAACAGTGGTACTATGATACAGGACCTTAAACAACATGGAAGTACAACGATCACCTGATTGATGTTTTAAAGAAAAAAATACAATTTGTAAATCCAGATGATTTAAATTCTGAGATAACAAGCATCAAAGTTTGACTTCACCTATAAACATCACTATAATTTCAATCTTTGACATGTTATTACTCAGTCAATATTAAAGATATCAAGGTTATATCACAGAACGTTTTTTACATTATGTAGGATGATTTTATGTAGAAAACAGTAAATGACCAAAAAATGACTTTAGCTGGGTTTGCACAGGAAGGGTCATATATTACTGCAACTTTCAGGCTTTACGAATCTCCTGTTTGTGGAGAGAAGTGGAATCATGTCAACAGCAAATCCAAATACATCATTTATAAATAAATGAAAACAAATAGTGTTATATCATTAGCATTCCTAAAGACAGTTAAGATGTACTAAAGTTAGATTTCAAGGCCTGTAATTAAATGCTTAAAATAAATTTTGTAGTCAAATATAATTAACATATTTTCATATCTAAAAGAAAATGTAACTGGATTCAGTGGGCCGGATAGTAAAGAAAAAGTACCAAACAAGTTGTGATTAATTAAACTTTTTTTGTCACTCAATAACACTGTAAACATACTTTATTATGCATTTTATGGACAACTTTACAATTGTTCGAAAATGTAATGAATAATGAGTAGGTGTGTCAAATTGCTAGTGCGTAGATAGATAAAATATATGCTGCTGTCTATTTATTGATTTACTTTCAGCCGTTCTTTACTACTATTAATGAATGTCAGATTCAGAATTGAAAGAACTTGCGGCGCTTGTCAGAGTCAGATAGCTCAGTAATACCGGCCTTCTTAAAGTATCAAGTGGCAAGGAGTCCCATCAGTTAAGAGCAAGTCAGTGCGGCTGCTGTTCTGCCTCGCTGGAGTGTATAAATCCTTTATCATCACGGTTCAGACCCGCAGTGGCACACAGGGCTGTCGTAAAGGCCCGCTGAACGCATTGAGAGCGGATCGCTGTTTAGGGATTATGCGAGTTTGCCTCTGACAGGTTTAGCGGAGTGGCGAAGTGAAGCACGTCTGTGCGCCGCATACGTTATCTCTTTCGGTAAAAGGGACGAGATGGGGAAAGAAAACCGAGGAGAATAAAATAAAAGGGCAAGAGAGTGAGAGAAAAAGGCAAAGAGAAATTCAATTACTTGCAGTTTGGTCAGAGTTGGCCTCGGGCCACCGATGAAGGGCTCTTGCTTGACTGCGGGGCTTTCCTGCTCTGATCCGATGGGTCGTGGGGACTCCGGGTGGGGAGGGCAAGGGTCAGCCGAGCTGAGAGTGACGAGGGCCATCCCACAATCCTTTGTGGCCCTTGAAACAATGGGGAGCTCCTGCACACGCTGGTACCATTTTAGCAGTAGGGGGAGATGGGAGAGGGTGGAGGAGTTGTGCTTTTGAAGGGAAATCTGAAACATACATAAAAAACGAAATAGTGTCAATTTTAGAGCAGCTTTATGTCAACATAAAAAATAGAAACGCATGAGATGAAAACAATCATCACAAAACTTTGGAAGAAGTATACAAGTCACATTTCCAAACATATGAAAAAGGTAAATGCGCATTTAAAAAATGACAGCAAAACATTGCGACTTGAGTAACCCATCAAAGTGTCTTATCCGCTGAAGGGAGAGCAAGAGCTTCACAACATTAATATCATCGCTCCGCAAAGAGAAGCGAGGAGGAGAACGCAGACAGGACAGAAAGTGGGAGACATGCTAGACGGAGTGTGAAACGAAAGGCACCGATGTGCCGCTGGCCGTACACAGCCGACAGTGAGAGAAAAGAGGGCAGAATAAACCGTGACTGGGGGAGAGACAACAAAAGAGAAAAGAGAGAAAGAGATGGATGGATGAACACATAAATACAGATTCAAACAAACTTGAACCCAGAGTCATATCAGTACTAGGGAATGTTTGTGATGTGTCTTATTAAATATGGAGATACTCCAAATTAGTTTAGATTAAGAAGTATCAAAACACATGGCATATTCTGTTGGATTATTTGGTTTCCAAACAGTATTTTACAATCTTTTGTACAATAGTACATTGGATGGTACACATGGTACGTGGGACACAAGTTCTAACTTAAAATACCTTTTTCTTTGCAATAGTCTTTTTTTCTCATATAAGAGCAATATAAAATGTGAAAGCTGACACAATTAACCATGGGTTTCACACGGATGACCACACTTGTATGTCATTGGCTATTTCAATCTACCCACCCTTTTATATTTTCACTATAAATACCAATGGTAAAGAGACAAAAATGAAGAAGTTAAAAAATATGGCTAGCAATTAGCTCTTCGGGGGTCATTTAATGCCCAAAATAGTTTTGAGTTTCCTCGCAATAGCTTGCGCTCTTGCTATAACTTCCACATTTCCTTTTTACCACACAAAAGTTAAACTGTATGATGAGATTTTATGAAAAAGTCACAATAAAAACTAACAATGTTCTTCTACCAATAGGCTTTTTTCAAAATGTGTGTAAGGTTGTATTTGTTAACATTAGTTAATGCACTAGCTGACATGAACTAACAATGACCAACAAATTTAATCTTTGAAATTGAAACTAATATGAACTGAGATGAATAAATGCTGTAGAAGTATTGTTCATTGTTAGTTCTTAGTAGTTAATGTTAACAAATACAACCTTACTGTAAAGTGTTATTTCTTTTCACTTTGGTGTTGAGAATAAAAAGACCCAGAAGTGTTTTTAATGGGTTTAGTGAGATCCACCCAGAAACCACCTGCATTATTTAAGATGGAGAGGACCAATTTGTCCCTGTGAGCTTCAAATGTCTACTCTACTAAAAATAAATGTTTCACAATTTCTATACGTAACAAGGTTTGCAATGTGTTAGTTTGGCTTTCTTACCAGATACTGATGGATGCAGGGCAGCAGCACGACATCAGTGAGAGTGAAGTACAGACCCTCTGCGAACACATGCTCCAGCTCTGGCAGATCTGTAGTCTTGACTTTCCTTATATCAGAGCGCTCTCTGGTGGAGACAGAAGAAAGGCCATCCACAGAGAGCTTTGCCAGAGCTGCACTGAGCTCAACCCCCGGATGAGATGCGTTTAGCTCAGTATTGGGCCCATTTGGTTGGGAATCTGCCTGGGAGGATTTTTTTATCTGTTGTTGCAGTTTCTGTCTGCGTATCTTGTCATCATTGTGAACTTTGACAGGTTCTCCTAACTTCTTCTCTAAGTTAAGGATCGCAGCAGGTAATTGGAGCGTCTGATCTGTAGGGTTCTGTAAGTGTTTCTCTACGGCTGAGGGAATATCCAGCTCACACAGTCTGGTCCACTGACTCACCTGAGGAAGAGATGGAAAGAATAATCAGATTAACATCATGAATTATATTCATTATGAAGTTCTTCAGGGTTAATGGATTTAATGGTTATAAAGGGAATTGTATTGTTTTTAATGGAAACTGCAATGGTCTCTGTGGGTCTCTTCTGGTAATGTGTTGGTGGAAGTTATCTGGTGGATGGAAACCAATAGCACACCATTAAATCCTACTGGAAAAACCAAACACACATAAACAGTGTTTTGTAATGGTTTTAATGGTAACCACCTAAATGTTTATAAAGCTTCTTAATGTAAACTTTTAGAATTTGAATTTGTTTTGTTCAGCAAGGCTTGTAAGGTTATTTATAAGAAGTAAACACACCTCAGCACAAGCTTTCAGACAGGTGTTCTTGAACCCCAAAAGTGAAGCCACATCCCTGCGGCCCGGCGTCAACTGGCACGTCCTTTGAATGATGAGTCTCAGTACGACAGCCAGACCGGCTCTGCAGAAGCCAGCGTCAGGCTCTAATGCAGCAGGGAGACGGCACAATTTAACCAGATCTGGCAGCTCCCCTCTTCCCTTCTCGGCAACAACGAGACCCTCGGGCACCGAGCCTGACAGAGACTGCAAAACATCAGGCTGATCTGTGACCAGGTAGACGTGGAAGGATGAGCACTCTGTGTAGGAGAGGAGGAACAGCGTGATGGAGGTGTGCAGGGGGAGAGACACAGCTCCATTTACAGTGGACACCTCTAAATAAAGTCTCTCTGTGTCACACTGGGGGTCTGGTTGTTTCATTTTGATATTTCAGTGCTGGTGGGATGTCATGGGTGGGTGAAAATCTGCAATAAAAGAAAATTCAATATCTTACCTAAAACTCATATCATGACACAGTAGTTGTGTAACAGTAGTATAATGTCAGCAAGAGTACATCTTATTTAATAATTATAGGTATAGGTATATAAGTATAGGTATGGCATATAATATTTGCAGTATTTTCAACTACATCATGTTATTCTTAACATATAAAGGTTATTCGTACCATTTGTCCAAGTGGAAAATTGAAAATATGAAAAGTGTATGTTATAAATGATTGGATAAGTAAGTTCATTTGCATATTAGTGGATAAATAACAGTATAAACAGACCTTATAATTATGTAAATATTTAGTATTTGATCAACTGACGTGGCTAACCGGCTGGAATTTTACTTACCAAAAGTGTTATCAAGTATGAATTACAAAAGAAAAATAATTTAACGTAAGAAATGACAGTAAATACTTACAGTGTTTAAATAGCGTTAAAATTTACTAGGAAACACATGCGCAGCTGTTCGTGTCACACTAAAAACATTCCGTATATAAACACAAATACGCCCTCGAGTTCCGCCTTTGAAGCTCTATATAACGTTTTCATATAATTTAGCATTAAAACTTTAGTAATGCCTTATTTAATGTATAAGGCATATAATGGATAGAGCTGGACCCAAATATGCAATTTATCAGTTGTGTGTGACATCTCTGTTTTGCAATGATACACATTAAAATTATACTACACAAAAACATAAAACTAAGACTTTTTGGGACTTTTTGAAGGTAATTTTCTCTACATTTTTCTTTGCTTGGTTAAAAAATAAATAAATTTTTATATATTGCATTAAGATTCATTATACTTAATAAAAATGCTATTTATTGCAGTATAAATAAAAAGTTGAAAATCTGTCTGCATTTCTACAGGAGATCAAGCGTTTTTGCTTCAAAAACAAAAAAAGTTTTTAGATCATGTTAATAAAATGCTGAGATGGTTCAGCATGTGTGGTTACGCCAAGTGTGTGGGTGTGCATGGGTATGTGGTTAATCATTTAAAACTAAAATAAACACAAACACACAGTGAGACACAAAAAAATAACTGTTTAAAATTGTTTACAAAGATCCACCTGTATCCACAAAGCAGATAAATGTCCTTTAATTTTACAGCCCATGTAAATGATAAAGTATTTCTGAATGAAAAGGATATTCAAAGATATTCTTGTGTTGTTTAAATTCACTTCAATGGTTGGTGCAGCTGAGAATCAAAACAGTAAAATGGTAAAATAGTTGGTTTTAAATCCACAACAAGGTATTACAGAGGGTGTAGTTCGGTACAATATGCAAATCTACATTTACAGAAACTCATTAGGCAGATGCTTTTATGCAAAGTTGACTGAAAACTGTGAGACACTACAACACAAGCCATTCAAATTCAGTAAAACATGCAAGTTCAAGTGCACAAGTGCGTCTGAAAGGGATAATATAATCATCTCGGCGAGAAAAAGCTCTTCTCTCTCATCTCATCTCATCTTAAGTGTGAGGCGGGGTCTCTCTTCAGCCTCTTCTTCCCTTTGATGCTGAATTTACCCAACATCCAGCTAGGAGGGGGCACACGCAACAGGCCAAACCCTATTATTACCAATTTCTTTGCGACCGGGCACTGCTGCTCCCTGCGAGCAAAATACAGCTTTGGTTTAGAGGCAGGAGTCAGGTCTGGAAATAACACAGGGGCAGGGCAGGGGACACGCAGAGCAAAGCCAGCAAAGCCATCCATTACTGCATGTGGTAGAGATTTTTCCTGCTGGTTCTCCACCACAAGCATCACCATCAGAGTACAGGGTGGGGACTGGGAAAACATGCCCTTCTGAACATGAAGAGATGAAGGGAAGTTAAAGAAAGATTGTCAGAGGAAGACTGTAGTTAGGTTGGGACGGACACTGTTGAATTTTGCATGTGGTGCCACGGGACAAACAGGTAAGTGATTTGTTCACTTGAATAATGATTTGTTGATTTATGATTTAGTTTTTGACTGTGATACTTTGAACAGAAGTTATTGGTGATAATGGTTATTTTTATGCATCAGGTTACACAGAATTCCATGTATACTAACAGCAGATTTGTAATAGAAACTCATTTCCAATACAATTACATTTCACCCTAAATTGGTTTCAAGGAAATCAATATCTTTGTGTTGGGTGATTCGCACAATTCATCATTCTGTCTGTTTTTCCTGATGTTCTGTTTATTGGCTTGTAAATATTGCATGTCTTGGTAATGAGGGTGATGTACTCTGGTTGTAAAATGATTGTTTTTCGGTTCAACCAGAATGTTCCTGCTGTTTATGTTTAAATAGTGACTTGCAATTGCCAAATGTTTAGTTGCATGTAAAGATTATAGACATTTAAAAATGATTTGGAACTACAAGAGCATAAAAACTAAATGGAAATGGTACACTACAAAGAATGCAGTAACTTTTCTAAAATAACAGGCCTATAACAAAGTCTGCCCAATTGCTCGTTGTACAGAAAGCCCAAATATAATGTAAATGTTTAACTTCCCAATTTAATCATCAGACATTTTGAATATGTAGAAAACTGGATTATTTATATATTGTGGATTTACTGGATTATACTATTTCTATTTTAAAGTCAAATTTTAAGAATTTAAGAATTATATATAAATAGGTGATTTGTGTACACCATACTCGTAATTTTTGTGTTTTACAAAAGAAAGAAAGTTAAGAAATGATGACAGAATTTGGGCGGACCATCGCTTAAAATAACCTGGTCATTTTCCATCCAGGGCTATATATATATATTGCCATCATTATGCCCATACCAGCTAACCACTAGTCTTGTGATTTTACATACTGTCCTATTTTCTTGTGATTTCTACATCAATTAAGTACACGGATTGCTTTCAGAGTTAGTGTATTGTATGGTGTTTATAATCGAAAGTATCCTGTTGATTATTAATGCTCATGTAAGATGATGTAACATTTGTTAATTTATGCCTAATGTACATCCTGGTTTTCTTTTTCCACAAGACTGTTTCAGCTGCATCATTTGAGAGCTTTCATTATCATCAGAAGACTAACCCAGGGGTCCTTACAGGAAAGTGTCCTGGCAGGAAAGCCATAATTAGTGGGTAGGTGCGGGTACTCATGGCGTCGCCGGACCACCAAGGAATCAAGGACCCCACAGACGTCTCCAGAACAGATGGAGCTCCATCCACTGCTACGCCTTGCCCCGTCCACAGCCACGCCGCTGAGGAACTGAAGAGGAACGCCTTGAGGAAGGGGCTGGTGAGACATCGAGACTATGTCAAAATCTCTGTGCCTGAAGGAAAAGGAAACAGGTTGCCTTCAGAATGGTGGAAGACCATCATTGCTTTGGTTTATGCCGTTTTAAACCTGGTTCTGACCACAGTTATGATCACAGTGGTTCACGAGAGAGTGCCTTCCAAGGAGAGCAGCCCACCTTTGCCCGATAAGTTTTTTGACTATGTAGACCGTGTTCAGTGGGCATTTACAGTGACTGAAGTCAATGGGATGGTGCTGGTGTCCATATGGACCATTCAGTGGCTCTTTCACAGATACAAGTAAGAGGCTTCGCTTAACATGTCAAATGCTCATTTAGAATAGTTGAATATTATTACACTAAAAATTACAGCAACAAAAATATGCCAAAACATGTGTGTAACTGTTTTGGCATATTTTGAAATAACACAGATTTCAGAAACATAAGATTCTTTTCCTGAGATAAGTTTGTTAAATCAATTTTTATCTTATGAATATAAATTTGAACATCTAATAAATAAAAATACATTGATGCTCTAACTATATTTCATATATTCATTAGTTTCTTTTTAGTTCAGATTATATTTTTAAATTAGATTTTGATTGTTAATATATTAAAAAATATAAGAAGCAAGTTTTCATATATACACAAAATATAATAATCAAGTTTTCATATTATTATATAGAAACTACTATTATGTAATGCTTAACAGATGAATTGTTAGATTTTGATTGTTAATTGCACATGTTAATATATATAAAAATAATAATCAAGTCCTTATGATCAGAAATATTTGAATGTACTTTTGAGACATTTACATACACATTTACCACAATGTATGTGTTGAGTAGTGCATAATGTAATAATGCTGGTAACCATAATAAATAAAAGTTAGAACAGCCACAATATCCTTTTATGTGGCACACATAAACTACTTCACATTCAATGCTGAACAATACAATGAACAATACTGTTCATTGTAATTTGCAATTGCCAATGAAGACTAGATTACATAATCTAATTAAATCGAGTCTGTGCTCATCTGGCCAGCTGGAGTTAACAGACTTCACAGACTTTTACATAAATGGTTATAGTACAACAAATACAAACATCCAAAGGAGCACAGACATATGTCTTACCCATAATCACTTGTGGTCAGTGTGGTGCATTAAAAGCTATTCACAACATATCCCCAAACATAACATTTTAATGGTGATCTAACTTTATTTATTTAACAGGGCTATTGTGGGAAGACGATATTTATTCCTTCTTGGCACATTGTACATGTACAGATGTATAACCATGTACGTTACCACTCTCCCCGTGCCTGGCATGCACATGGTCTGCGCACCAAAGGTAAACATCAATATTTTAAAGTATTTAAAGTATTTTTAAAGTACTTTGTCATCTGTTCCCCTTAATACTTGGGTCTTCAATAAAAGAAGGAAAAGGCATTTGGTTCTTAGGCAACTGTAATATCCGCTTTCTTCTTGACAGTATGCCTGGTGAACAATTTGAGGATTTATAGTTATTCATATTACTTAGTTGTTTTAATCACTGCAAGAAAAAAACTTATGTTTTAACATTCATTTAGATATTTAGTACCTTGGTATCTGCTTTTTCATTCAGCTTTATGGCGATTCGGAAGCGAAGCTGCAGCGTGTTCTGCAGTTACTCTCTGGTGGCGGTTTATCGATCACTGGTTCTCATCTGTTGTGTGGAGATTTCCTCTACAGCGGCCATACCGTCATTCTCACGCTCACGTACCTCTTCATCAAGGAGTGTATGTCTTACATTTGCCATTAAACAATCATTGTACAGTTTTCAGTTGTAAGACTTGACAGAATTACATTTTTAAGTTATAGGAGGAGATCATTAAAGATGATGGTTTGAGTTTGTTGTTCACATTCTTGTAGATGACTGATTCATTCTTCATTCATTCGTTGTTTTTACAGATTCGCCTCGTTCATTCTGGTGGTATCACCTGCTGTGTTGGTTAATGGCTGCTGTGGGTGTCATATGTATCCTGGTGGCTCATGAGCATTACACTGTTGATGTGGTGGTGGCCTATTTTATCACCACCCGACTCTTCTACTGGTATCACACTATGGCCAATTTGCAGGTAAGTGTTATTAATTATTAAATATTTTACCAAGTAAGTCCTTTAACTTACTGGTGGCATAAAACTTCATAACATAAAGAAAACAAAACATGACCAAAGTGAAAAGAACAAGCTAATTATACATCTAAACTGGGCAAATTATCTTAACATTGAAACTTTAACACTTAAATTTCTGTTTAAAAAGTCTTTGACCTTTCGTGCAGCTCTACAACGCCAAGTTCATGGGCTTGATTCCCAGGGAACACATATTGATAAAAACTGAATGTAGTATAAGGTTTTTTTTATAAAAGCTTTTGCGTTATGAATAAATGCATACCGTAAATGAGCCCTAAAACTATTTCAAAAGACGAAGCCATCTTTCCAAATTCAGCCCCTGTGAGTCGTGACAGGCAAAAATGCATATTTTATTACTCACAATTGTAACCTATAACTGAGAGAAAGCTGCACAACATATGATTTAATATTTATAGTTCTGTATATAAATTGATTTCTGACCTCTCAGCATTGCATACAAACACAAAGCACAAATACAAACCTATTATGTATTACATAATACAAACATCTGACACCTCAGGGACCCACATACACAGGCTTTCAGAACCCGTAAATTAGAGCCGGAATATCATTAAACTCTGGGCATCAAAATGGCACTGAGCCTTTTACAGAAAGTGTTTGTATAACTCTAGAGTACACGCAGACTTTGAAAATCCATTAGCCATGCATTTGAGAAATGACTCCCTGATGATGGTAAAGTGCAGCATATTCGATGTTTGAGCCAATGTAGATTTTAGAAAATCCTTTCAAACTATTAAAACACACAGAGACAAATCACGATTGTTCTTTGTGTTACAAGCAAAGTTGCAAATTAAATCACGTTAACAGCAGTGATATCTACCACATCTTTGTCAAGAGGTTGTCTTAGGGGTACTGACCCTGAGCATAATGCTGATTTTTATCAAATTGCTTATCTAAACTACTTTGGCTGTAAATAAAAAGTAACTCAATACAAATGAGGTTTTATTATGCTATAAAAGTAATTTTATTATAAATGACTGTGCTTTGATGTACATCTTAATTCTCTACTGTTTTTAACAGATTTTAAAATGTTCTCCGAACAACTACCTCACTCACACCTGGTGGAACCCCGTGTTTAAGTTTTTTGAGAGGAACGTCCTGACTCATGTGCCCTGCTCTTTCTGCTGGCCCGTGACATGGCCTCCCGCGTGTCTGAAGAACCCCTGCAAGAAATATTCTATGGTGCAGAGTGGCCGAGAAGAGTGACTTTATTTGTCATTATTAAATCAATCCAAATGTTTTGTATTTCACTCATGTCTATCTAAATATTTACATACCAAAGGGCAAAGGCTCGAGGTCACTGTAGTCTGTAGTTTCCATTTGGAGTTTTTGCATTTAATGTTTTATATTATTTATTTGCAGTCAATGTGGCTATTTACAGAAACACATAAATCACAAGATTTAAATGGCCTGCTGGACGTGTTATGGTTATAGACCAGTTATAGACTTCTCTGTTTCTATCTCTCTCCCTCTCACACACAGACACACGTACACACTTACTCTCTTTCCTTTCATATTATGCATGCCTTTTTTGTCATATTTTGTCTTTATTTAATTGAGATTTAAAACATGTTTGCCATTACGAGTGTTGTTTAGAAATGTTTAAATAATTTAATACAATACTGTTTTATATATGCATGTTTCTTCTATACTCTATCCTTTTACATTTCTTTTTAAGAATATCTTGGAAAAGGCCCAATAAATGTTTTACATAACTGGCTGGTGTAATTATTAATGTATGAAAACATAAAATTCTAATATTTTATTCCTTAAAAAATATAACGCATATCGTAGGTCTTTTAAATGTATATTGTAGCTTGTATAGAAACATTTGATGCCAAGTATATATAATTTTGTCCACGCCCAGTAAGACTGTATAATTATACACTGTAAAAACTTGTGGTTAAACTTTTACAGAACTAAGAGCTATTTCAGTGTCAAGCGAAGCTGTTCTTATTGGATCATTTAGACCCACCCATGCGCAACGTCATCACTTGATTCACCAATCAACACTCGATGTGCGATCTCCCATCCAATGAAAAATAAAAACACTCAACCCATGCTGCCGCAGAAAGATAAACACAGGAAGTAAATGTGTTTGATCAGCAGTAATAAAGTATAAATCGAGAAGAGATATGTTTTCCGTTTTACGATTCGGATTATTTGATTAGTGCTCAAATCGTGGACAGTATGCTTCGTCTATGGCGGGATTTAAGTGTGACAAGTGTGATTTCACCTGTAAACATTGTGGGCCTGACTGTATTTGTGGTTGTTTTCTATGTGTTGCAGCGGTACCAAAGATACCATCTAAAATACGCGAATATCCCTCCGGGTCCGAAACCATGGCCCATCGTGGGCAACTTCGGGGGTTTCCTCGTGCCCGCATTTATTTTAAGGCGATTTGTGCAAAGGCGCGAGTTTGCAAAAAGGGTATCAAATCCGTTATCGCCCCAGGCTGGACTAACGGAACTGTCCAGACTTTACGGCGACATCTTTAGTATTTTTGTTGGACCACAGCTCATGGTGGTTCTGACGGGATATGACGCTGTCCGAGACGCGCTGTCAAACCATGCGGAGGTCTTCTCCGATAGACCACAAATCCCCCTCGTAACTATTATAACCAAAATGAAAGGTAAGAATACAATCATAATGACAGTGGTATTTCAGAAGAAAAATCAACTAAACATATTAGTTCATGTTTAAATAAGTATAAATGAACAGAATCAAATACAATAATGGAAAATAAAACAAAGCACAACTGAACAAAACTAAATAGAATAAGTGTCATCACGTCATCATTTGTAGTTTTACTGTGGTAATAAAAATGGTAATCAATCTAACAAAAGCCTTGGTTACTTCACTTTTACTCAAGTAAAACTGATTTTCCTAAGAAATAATTTACATTTCTGCAAAATTTTACAACAAATTACAGAACAATGTAAATTATCAAAGCTTTGATCATTTGCCATCTAATTGATAATATTGTCTGCAGGGATTGTGTTTGCACCCTATGGTCCAATGTGGCGGATGAATCGTAAGTTCTGTCACAGCACTCTGCGCAGCTTTGGCTTCGGCAAGCTGAGTCTGGAGCCGTGCATACGTGAAGGTCTGAGCATGATCAAAACAGAGCTGCAGAGCCTAAATGAGTCAGCAAGAGCCTCTGGTGTGGACCTGACCCCTCTGATCAGCACTGCCGTCTCCAGCGTCATCTCTTCCATGAGTCTGGGTCAGCGTTTCCATCACCAGGACAAAGAGTTCCGGACCATGCTGGATCTCATGGCTCACGGGCTGGAAATAAGTGTCAGCAGTTCCATTTTGCTGGTCAACGTCTTTCCCTGGCTCTACTACCTGCCCTGCGGCGTTTTTAAAGAGCTGCGGCGTGCTGAGGTCGACATCACAGCCTTTCTGAAGAAGATCATAACGAAGCACAGGGCCACACTGGATCCGGAAAACCCTCGAGATTTTATAGATATGTATTTGGTGGAGATGCAGGCCCAGCAAAGGGAGGCAGTGGAGAGGGGTGCAGATTCTCAGAGGATGATCTCTTCTACATTATTGGAGATCTTTTTGTTGCTGGCACCGATACTACCACAAATAGTGTGCTGTGGAGTATACTCTATATGTGCTTGTATCCTAAAGTACAAGGTAGATGCACTAATGTATACTAGTCATGTGCACACTTCAATATTTAGACATAAACATCAATGTTAGGTATTTTGGTTGAAAAATAATAACTTTTACTTATGATGAAGTAATATTTGACACTGAATCCAAAGAGGAAGTCATTTTATCTCAATACTGATATATTGTATTTTTGTCTGATTAGAAAAGGTTCAGCAGGAGATTGATGCAGTGGTGGGTCACGAGAGAGTCCCGTCTCTGACAGATAGAGGAAGTTTGCCGTACACAGAAGCCACTATTATGGAGGTACAGAGAATGACTGTAGTTGTTCCTCTGGCAATACCCCACATGGCCTCAGAAACCACAGGTGAGGAAGGAAACCATGGCTTATTTTGTCTCACTGAATGTGTTTAGACATAACGGTTATTACATTTATTACTTATTCCAGATTATATACACATAACATGAATCCAGCAGTGTTGTCTCTTTAATTTCTTGTTGTTCAGTCCTATAAATGATTCATGAATACAACCGAATCAGGTCAATGTTACCTCTCCCATAATCCACAGATGGCAATATAAAATATTGATTTGAGGTAATGTTTGACTTTTATTTTGCTGTTAGTGCAGATGATTACATCCAAACAACATCGATGTCTAAAAAGGAAATTTGTCTCTTCTTAGAGTTTAGAGGCTACACTATTCCTAAAGGAACCGTTATCATCCCAAACCTTTGGTCAGTACACAGGGATCCTAGTGTGTGGGAAAATCCTGATGATTTCAAACCAGCCAGATTTCTGGATGAACAAGGAAAGCTTCTCAGGAAGGAATGTTTTATTCCATTTGGTATAGGTATGTTTGCTGACTACAAAATGCAGCTAAGATAAAAAAGCGAATTATTTTGTACATACATTTACTAAATTTCTTTAAGCAGAACATTCAAACAAAGCTTGTTTTTGTGTCACAGGTCGTAGGGTGTGCATGGGAGAACAGTTGGCTAAGATGGAGATATTTCTGATGTTCACCAGTTTGATGCAGGCCTTCACATTCAGACTGCCAGAGGGGAAACCTGCTCCACCCATGCATGGGCGCTTTGGTCTCACCCTGGCTCCATGCCCGTATACAGTGTGCGTAACAGCACGCTGACCAGCTTTAGGAACGTTGACATGTCAAATTGCACAAAGTTGGCCATTATGAAGAGTTGTCATATCGACTATAAACAAACTGAAGAGCTTTGTAGTATTGGATTGAAGTGTTATGAAAAATATATATAGTTTATATGAGAAAATGTATATCATATTTGATCTCTTTTGAGATTACAATTTAATTGCAAACATATGCTTAAGTATTATAATGGCATATTTCAATTTAATTATAAAATTTAGTTTTAAATGTTCATTTTATTATATATAGATTGTTTGTGATGTATTCTTTTGCAATGTGAACTACTGCAGACGCTATTTATAAAAATAAACACAAACCATGACATATTGTGTAGTATAATAATCATTATATTATATTTTTATAATAAATCAATATTATTATTATTATTATTAATTTAACAAAATAACAAAGCACACCATAATGCCAAGAACATTTTACACAATGCATTAAAGCATTTGAAAAACTGAAAAAATGAAACAGAAATAAAAGAGAAAGTTCTCCCTTTATTTACAGTTTTTTAAAGGGAAGGAACTAATATGAACTAGGAGGGGAAAAAACAAATAATTAGCAAAAGAAGATATTATAGCATATAGGTTTTCATATTGCTCTCGCGGTATTGTGATGTCATGATCGGTCTGCGCAGTGCTGCATCGTCGAATGGAGGAAACCACGTGCTCAGTTCTACCTCAGTCGATCAACACATTCTTTACAAAAATGGTTTAGACAGGTATTTATTTATTATTCAGTCAGTGACAAACATATGAGGGACCCAATAAAATTGTAAGTCCCAAGCCTATTACAATCTGTGCTAACGTAATGAAAGTGGAAGAATAGGAAACTGACTGACTTATTGAAATCAGGGTACCGGAAACGCCATGAAAAGAAGGAGAGGGAGGCCAGAAGAGCTGCTCTACCTCAGTCGATCAAGACATTCTTTACGACAGGTTAGTGTAGCCTATCGCCTATTACCTGTGCTCAAAAGAAGTTAGTATGCGAAGTTAGTCACGACGCATATCACAAGCACAATCAAATTGTATTGTATAATTATTATTTTTTATTATTGCATAGAACGCACAGAACATACAGAGCAGAAGAATAGGCATACATCACAACCATAAAATTATAAAGGAAACAAAGCACACACAAAAATAAAGTAAAAATAATATACAATTAAATAAGAAAAATAATAGAATAAAAAAAATAATAATAAGAAGAAGGGCCATCATCTAAACATGATCACATGAAGAGATCAAAGGCAGAGCAAATCCTAACTGTCCTTATGGATTATTAGTAGATACTGAAATTACATTTAAATAATTTTCCATTTCTTTTAGGAAGACAGAGAAGACAGGTTTACAATTGTAGAATTTGCATTTATGAATGTGAAATTTGCTTAGAAAGAAAATTAGATTTATAACAAAACAGATAGTTTCATTTGTGAGGTCTGAGTCATATAAAAGTGACATGTCTGCTACGCACCTGTCAAGATGATGGTGATTGCTAGTCTTTTTAAAATTGGTTTTATTTAAAAATTTCTTGACATTTGTTAGTTTTTTTTATTAGTTTGTCATGAATAGTTGCAGGAGGATTTTAAACAGTGTAAAATTAACAAGTTATTGCTTAATTTGCAGTTTTTTTAATGTAATATTTATATAAACATGTAACTTTTAAATAAAGGGTATTTATACAACAACATTACCATATTCTGTTACATGTAAATAGACTGTCAATGTGATATGATATTAAGACTAAACTTACTGTAATGTCCTGCAGATGTAGACTACAGTAAAAACCTTTATTTACATTTATTTGTTATCTGATTGTTATTTTGTACGAATAAAAAATATTGTATTCTGTGGGGGCCCACATTAATATTTTTCAGGGGGCCCCAAATCCTCTAGCTACGGCCCTGATTGTAATGCTGTTAGATGTGACTCAGTTAATTTGAGATCTGTTGAATTGCCCAGTCATACTGAACCATACAATTTGAAGTTATGAAATTTGATGGACTCCCTTTGATGAAAACTTGCAACTTGCTGTTGGATTAATTCCAATTTAATCTTCCTAATAAAAAGACTGTTCTACTCTTAATTTTTTATATTTATATTCTCTCCTTTAATGGTAATAACACTCCTTTGATACCGACACAAAGGAGATGACACAGGCCTACAGAAACATTTTATTGTCAGACTCCCACCATCTAGAATGATTTTGATCAACATTTTAGTGTTAATAACGGAGGGCTTTCTTAACTTGTTATATTTTACAGCTTATCAATTGATAATATTTTGTAGGCTTTGCATACACATGTTCACCCTCTAAAAGGCCGACACCATAGAGCCCCCACATAACAAATCCCAATTTAACCCCTGCATATAGCTTGATCCACACTCCAGTCCAGTTGGTGGCGGTAAAGAGGTTGGCACATCTAAGCTGGTTTGCCAACCGCCAATAAAACACCAAAGAAGAAGAACACCCTTGCGCTAGTTCTCGTGCACGCGCAGCCATCTGTGTGTGTGTGCACGGGGCAGTGTGTCAGTTCGCGAAACGGTCATGGCCTTCATCACGCGTCAGTTCATCAGATCTCTGTCATCATCTGCTGCTCGACATGCAGCAATTAAACATGTCACAGTTATCGGAGGCGGACTGATGGGTGCAGGCATTGCACAGGTAAAATAAAGCTGCATGTGCATCTGTGTGGAGCTAGTTTTTAGCCTAGCCCTGTGCTGTACTACAACACTTTCAACGTAAACTGTTTAAAGTTATATTAATAGTTGCATGTTGCTTGTAATTACACTGAGGCGATCTTGTGCCAAGAAATCGTTAAAACACAGCTTGTTTGCAAACTTCCGCCGAGTTTATATTGTGACCTTTCGCCCAGTTATAAAAAGGCTACATGTAATTGAAAAAATATATATTAAACATACATTTTTACACACATATTCTGTGTAGGCGGAATTTAATACTCATGTCTATTGTATATCGGCTTGTATAGAACATAAAAGAAAAAAACTTACCTACTTTCCCTGACCTGCACTAAATCCCGTCATTCCAGTCTATGCGCGATGACGTCACTGGATGCATGACATCACGCTACGCACCGTTCATCCATTTCGTTGTTTGTTAGGTTGCTGCGACCACGGGCCATACAGTGGTGCTGGTGGACACGTATGAAGACGTACTGAAGAAATCTGTCAAGGGCATTGAGACTAGTTTAAAGAGAGTGGTAAAGAAAAAGTTTGCAGAAAAACCAGAGGTTAGTTTTAAGCTTCTACATCAGAAACATAACTTTAACTTCTATGAAGTCTTTGTTAAAATGTAGAAAACAAACATATTCTCTAGGATGGAGAAGCTGCCTCATTCAGAAAGTGGTCAAGAACATCTCCACAGCTACAGATGCTGCATCTGTAGTTAAGGACACTGATCTTGTGGTGGAGGCTATCGTGGAAAACCTCAAAGTTAAACAGGATCTTTTTGGATCTTTGGACAAGGTTGCTCCAGAGTAAGCAAGTCACACACCCTTTGCGTATTAACATACAAAGTTTGTGTGTATAGGAATTCAAGTAGTTATTATTGTCAGTGTTATGCTTATTTAAATTGTTTCTCATGTATTTAGACATACCATCTTTGCAAGCAACACGTCCTCCCTGCCCATCTCGGACATCGCCAGCTCCACTAAGAGATTAGATCGTTTTGGTGGTCTTCATTTTTTCAACCCTGTCCCAATGATGAAGCTGGTGGAGGTTTGGATTACGCTCATGTTTCAATGACTGCAAACGTTTTCAATAATCTAATAGCTATGTTTATAGTATATAATGTAAGGATAATATGGATAATATGGATAATTTAGCTAAAAACTGTATTAGTGGTTTTGTTTTCTCTAACTCATGAATGGTTAGGCCTGTAGTCAATTAAATATAATAAACTTCTTTGAGTATTTAATATAATTAACATTTTTCAGGTGATCAAGACCCCCACAACAAGCCAGAAAACATTTGACGCTCTTCTTGAGTTCAGCAAAGCTTTGGGGAAACATCCTGTATCATGTAAAGTAAGACTTCTGCTGTCAAGCATATTTTATTTCTTATTTTATTGCAATTAACGTGATGTAATTTCTCACCGTGTGACTGCTTCATTTACAAACTGTAGATATTCATTATTCTTAGATTTGATCTTGGACATTTATCATTCAAAACTTCACTTTGATAGTCCTAAATGATAGTATCTGTTTTAGTCTTTTAATTTAGAATATCAAAAAGTAATTTGCCTTGGGGACTATTAGAGAATAAAATGATTTTGTTTTAGGACACTCCAGGATTTATAGTGAATCGCCTGCTGGTTCCATACATGATGGAGGCTATTCGATTACATGAGAGAGGTACGCACATATGTCACACACATGTGTGATAAGAAAATATAAAATCAAGACCGTTCTATGTTTCATCATGCATCTTGCTTCTTTCTAGGTCACGGCTCCAAAGAAGACATTGATGTGGCTATGAAGCTCGGGGCTGGTTATCCTATGGGTCCTTTTGAGCTTCTGGATTATGTGGGATTGGACACTTCAAAGTTTATTATTGACGGTGAGCAGTTTTAGTCACACATGTGGATTTTATGTAATACCTTTGTGTTAATTTTCTAAACCTGCCGTTTTGCTCTCATGGGGTTGTGCAGGTTGGCACGCGATGGAGCCCGATAACCCACTGTTTGGACCAAGCCCGCTGCTCAACAAACTGGTGTCAGAAGGCAAGCTGGGCAAGAAAACCGGAGAAGGGTTCTATAAATACAAGTAAAAGAAGATTATTGAAGATTATTATTACAAAAAACTGTACAGACCTGCTGCTTGATTTTGAAATGACCTTAAAGTAATTTTCTTAAAATACAGGACAAATGTGACCCAGTATGTGAAAACAGGCTAAAGTCTAAAAATCTCTCAGACAATATTAAAGGTATCAATGGTAACTTCTTCAGTGAATATTCTTTACATTACGTAGAATGATTTTATGATCATCACAAAATCTGATGATCTGATGAGGTTTTTCACAGACTGGGTAACAAATTTGTCATTTCATATGTGAAATGGGTCTTCGAATGACAAAATCTGTTCACACAACAGTACACCTAGTGCCTGGCTGTAACTGTTAAAGACTTCCATCCATTTATTTTGAATGTAAGAAATGACTGTGGCATTAAAAGTTTTGAAATTGTTTGTAATGACTGTTTTCATTGTCATGTAAGAATAAGACATCAGCAGGGAATAGAGTACAATATCACATTTGAACACAAGAGGTCGATGTTGTACAATTTATTCTTGAATGAGAATATGTTGCATGTTTAATTTAGCAAACCAATAAATGCCTACTGTGTATTTTTAAATAAATTGTGTGTAAATGTTTTGTTTTAAGAACAGTACGCATCACGGTGTTGAATACTGTACATTTACCAATGTAGCAGATCGTGTTTAAAAAAGTAATGCTATATCCAATTCAGAAGGATTTGTTATGAGCTTCATGTAAAAGAAAAACAGACACACTCATGTTTCGCGAACTTTTGATTGGAACGGTAATTTTTAAAACATCAATGTCATGAACACATATGATAAATTCTGTTGAGAAATTATGAATTCATTAAATGTTATGACACACCAAGAACTATATATCACCAGTATTTAATGTTTACATTGTACATTTTATAGTTGCATTGTGTGTTTGAATTGTGTGTTATGTGTTTGAAGATTATATTAATAATGATAATATATTAGTTAATTAAATATCAAATGGGTGATGTGAGCAATGTGATAAACGATCGAGATGGGACAAAGTAATAATTTAATAAACTAATATAAAAATATTAATTAAATGCCCAACACAATAAAGTAATCCAGGTGATACGCACGCACGCACCACGCGCACGCGACAATGACATGTTAAGACATGTAAGAGACATGTTCAGATGTGACTTGGAAGCAAAGCAAGTGCTAAAAACCAAGCTGACGATTCAAAATGTGACAATGAATGTTTAAAAACGAAACACCTAAACGCACACTCCCCACCACCACACACACTCACACTTACAATAAACCACAAAGAAATATTACAATTGCATTCTTGAATTTTTTGCTGCCTTAAACTTTTATTTTAAATTGCAAAATGTATTTTTTGTTGCACACCCCACACAATCTGATATATGAACTTGTGTTTTAAATATATTGCAATATATCAGATTTCTATGTGTGACTGTTTCTTTTTTTTTGCACAAAACTTTTGTTCTGCACAGTTTTTTGTTTTGCACAGTTTTGTTGTCTTGCACATAATACACAGATTTTGTCCTCTGTACTTTGTTGGACCTTATAGGCCAGAGGTGGAAGTGAGCTTTACAACCTTTTTTTTTTTTTTAAAGAGGGCCTTGAACGCTTTTTAATGGTTTTGAAGATTCTGCTTTATCTGCTGCTGCCTCTGATTCATGGACTTCAACAAAGGGTTTTCCAAGTATAATTTTGTGATCCTCTGCTGACGGTTTTGTTGTGTTGTATACAGTTTTGATGTTGCACAGAAAACACAGGTTTTGTCCTATGATTGTACTTTGTTGGACCTTATAGGCCAGAGGTGAAAGTAAATTTTACAACCTTTTTTTTTTAAAGAGGGCCTTGAACGCTTTTACCTTGCTAATCGTTTTTGAAGATTCTGCTTTATCTGCTGCTACCTCTGATTCATGGACTTCAACGGAGGGTTTTCCAGGTATAATTTTGTGATCCTCTGCTTGACTGGAGGTCTCTGCGAAACTGGACAGAATCTGATCTATGTCTGTAATTAGAATTAGAGGTCTGGAGGTCTCTGTATACCGTGAGACATTGGACAGAATCTGATCCATGTCTGTAGTTAGAATTGGAGGTCTGGAGGTCTCTGTATACCGTGGAACATTGGACAGACTTTGATCTCGGTTTCTAGTTAGAATGGGAGGTCTGGAGGTCTCTGTATACCGTGGGATATTGGACAGACTCTGATCTATGTTTTCATTTATACTTTTGGAGACCTCTGCTCTACTGTTGGTCAGTGACACACTGGACAGACTCTGATCCATGTCTGTAGTTAGAATTGGAGGTCTGGAGGTCTCTGTATACCATGGAACATTGGACAGACTTTGATCTCGGTTTCTAGTTAGAATTGGAGGTCTGGAGGTCTCTGTATACCATGGAACATTGGACAGACTTTGATCCCGGTTTCTAGTTAGAATTGGAGGTCTGGAGGTCTCTGTATACCATGGGATATTGGACAGACTCTGATCTATGTTTTCATTTATACTTTTGGAGACCTCTGCTCTACTGTTGGTCAGTGACACACTGGACAGACTCTGATCCATGTCTCTAGTTAGAATTGGAGGTCTGGAGGTCTCTGTATACCATGGAACATTGGACGGACTTTGATCTCGGTTTTTAGTTAGAATTGGAGGTCTGGAGGTCTCTGTATACCATGGAACATTGGACAGACTTTGATCTCGGTTTCTAGTTAGAATTGGAGGTCTGGAGGTCTCTGTATACTGTGGAACATTGGACAGACTCTGATCTCGGTTTCTAGTTAGAATTGGAGGTCTGGAGGTCTCTGTATACCGTGGAACATTGGACAGAATCTGATCCATGTCTGTAGTTAGAATTGGAGGTCTGGAATTCTCTGTATACCGTGGGACATTGGACAGACTTTGATCTCGGTTTCTAGTTAGAATTGGAGGTCTGGAGGTCTCTGTATACCGTGGGATATTGGACAGACTCTGATCTATGTTTTCATTTGTAATTTTGGAGACCTCTGCTCTACTGGAAGTCTGTGGCACACTGGATGGACTCTGATTTGTGTTTTCATTTGTAATTTTAAAGAACTCTCTACTGGATGTCTTTGAATACACTGGGACAACGGGCAGACTGGAGATCTCTTTATACGGTAGGACACTGGACAGACTCTGATTCCCTTCTTTTACTTGAAAGAAGTCCTTAAGAGCTTGTGCTTTTCTTTTAACCTTGGAACTACCGCACGGGGGTAAACAGATCTCTGTTTGACAGAAGGCTTCGGTTGACACTTTGATATTACTTGGAGTGTCTGTTATTTGGCTGTCTTCAGCTCGCACTATTCTAATATGAGGCGAAGAACTGCAGTGGACAGTGAAGCCTTGTGGTTGTTTTACCAGGCTAAATGTGTCCTCCTCAGTTACAATCACCTCCAATATTATCTTCATGTGGCCCGCCATCTAAACGGATGTATAACTACTTGAACACTCAGTTGGTTTGTAAACAATAAACTAACGCAATGTCGTGGCTGCGCTGCTATATATAGACTCGCGGTGATTGCGTCATCACGACGTACAATAGAATATTTGTTCCCTAGCAACCGAACGTTGGTTAACCTTCGACCCGCGTCACAACTACGTCATCAGACGCAAGAAGTCTTGTTTGAAAAAAAAGTTTGTTAAAATGTCACGTGTTTATAATTGAATCTAAGAGAAACGCAATGATAACACAATGGGGCGGATGCAACGTGTTTGCGCGATCAAATCAAATAAAAGCTTATATTATAAGAAATCGTTAAAACACAGCTTGTTTGCAAACTTCCGCCGAGTTTATATTGTGACCTTTCGCCCAGTTTTAAAAAGGCTACATGTAATTGAAAAAATATATATTAAACATACATTTTTACACACCCATTCTGTGTAGGCGGAATTTAATACTCATGTCTATTGTATATCGGCTTGTATAGAACATAAAAGAAAAAAACTTACCTACTTTCCCTGACCTGCACTAAATCCCGTCATTCCAGTCTATGCGCGATGACGTCACTGGATGCATGACAGCACGCTACGCACCGTTCATCCATTTCGTTGTTTGTTAGGTTGCTGCGACCACGGGCCATACAGTGGTGCTGGTGGACACGTATGAAGACGTACTGAAGAAATCTGTCAAGGGCATTGAGACTAGTTTAAAGAGAGTGGTAAAGAAAAAGTTTGCAGAAAAACCAGAGGTTAGTTTTAAGCTTCTACATCAGAAACATAACTTTAACTTCTATGAAGTCTTTGTTAAAATGTAGAAAACAAACATATTCTCTAGGATGGAGAAGCGTTCATTCAGAAAGTGGTCAAGAACATCTCCACAGCTACAGATGCTGCATCTGTAGTTAAGGACACTGATCTTGTGGTGGAGGCTATCGTGGAAAACCTCAAAGTTAAACAGGATCTTTTTGGATCTTTGGACAAGGTTGCTCCAGAGTAAGCAAGTCACACACCCTTTGCGTATTAACATACAAAGTTTGTGTGTATAGGAATTCAAGTAGTTATTATTGTCAGTGTTGCGTTATTTAAATTGTTTCTCATGTATTTAGACATACCATCTTTGCAAGCAACACGTCCTCCCTGCCCATCTCGGACATCGCCAGCTCCACTAAGAGATTAGATCGTTTTGGTGGTCTTCATTTTTTCAACCCTGTCCCAATGATGAAGCTGGTGGAGGTTTGGATTACGCTCATGTTTCAATGACTGCAAACGTTTTCAATAATCTAATAGCTATGTTTATAGTATAATGTAAGGATAATATGGATAATATGGATAATTTAGCTGAAAACTGTATTAGTGGTTTTGTTTTCTCTCTAACTCATGAATGGTTAGGCCTGTAGTCAATTAAATATAATAAACTTCTTTGAGTATTTAATATAATTAACATTTTTCAGGTGATCAAGACCCCCACAACAAGCCAGAAAACATTTGACGCTCTTCTTGAGTTCAGCAAAGCTTTGGGGAAACATCCTGTATCATGTAAAGTAAGACTTCTGCTGTCAAGCATATTTTATTTCTTATTTTATTGCAATTAACGTGATGTAATTTCTCACCTTGTGACTGCTTCATTTACAAACTGTAGATATTCATTATTCTTAGATTTGATCTTGGACATTTATCATTCAAAACTTCACTTTGATAGTCCTAAATGATAGTATCTGTTTTAGTCTTTTAATTTAGAATATCAAAAAGTAATTTGCCTTGGGGACTATTAGAGAATAAAATGATTTTGTCTTAGGACACTCCAGGATTTATAGTGAATCGCCTGCTGGTTCCATACATGATGGAGGCTATTCGATTACATGAGAGAGGTACGCACATATGTTACACACATGTGTGATAAGAAAATATAAAATCAAGACCGTTCTATGTTTCATCATGCATCTTGCTTCTTTCTAGGTCACGGCTCCAAAGAAGACATTGATGTGGCTATGAAGCTCGGGGCTGGTTATCCTATGGGTCCTTTTGAGCTTCTGGATTATGTGGGATTGGACACTTCAAAGTTTATTATTGACGGTGAGCAGTTTTAGTCACACATGTGGATTTTGATGTAATACCTTTGTGTTAATTTTCTAAACCTGCCGTTTTGCTCTCATGGGGTTGTGCAGGTTGGCACACGATGGAGCCCGATAACCCACTGTTTGGACCAAGCCCGCTGCTCAATAAACTGGTGTCAGAAGGCAAGCTGGGCAGGAAAACCGGAGAAGGGTTCTATAAATACAAGTAAAAGAAGATTATTGAAGATTATTATTACAAAAAACTGTACAGACCTGCTGCTTGATTTTGAAATGACCTTAAAGTAATTTTCTTAAAATACAGGACAAATGTGACCCAGTATGTGAAAACAGGCTAAAGTCTAAAAATCTCTCAGACAATATTAAAGTTATCAATGGTAACTTCTTCAGTGAATGAATATTTTTACATTACGTAGAATGATTTTATGATCATCACAAAATCTGATGACTTTAACTTGGTTTTTCACAGACTGGGTAACAAATTTGTCATTTCATATGTGAAATGGGTCTTCGAATGACAAAATCTGTTCACACAACAGTACACATAGTGCCTGGCTGTAATTGTTAAAGACTTCCATCCATTTATTTTGAATGTAAGAAATGACTGTGGCATTAAAAGTTTTGAAATTGTTTGTAATGACTGTTTTCATTGTCATGTAAGAATAAGACATCAGCAGGGAATAGAGTACAATATCACATTTGAACACAAGAGGTCGATGTTGTACAATTTATTCTTGAATGAGAATATGTTGCATGTTTAATTTAGCAAACCAATAAATGCCTACTGTGTATTTTTAAATAAATTGTGTGTAAATGTTTTGTTTTAAGAACAGTACGCATCACGGTGTTGAATACTGTACATTTACCAATGTAGCAGATCGTGTTTAAAAAAAAGTAATGCTATATCCAATTCAGAAGGATTTGTTATGAGCTTCATGTAAAAGAAAAAACAGACACACTCATGTTTCGCGAACTTTTTGATTGGAACGGTAATTTTTAAAACATCAATGTCATGAACACATATGATAAATTCTGTTGAGAAATTATGAATTCATTAAATGTTATGACACACCAAGAACTATATATCACCAGTATTTAATGTTTACATTGTACATTTTATAGTTGCATTGTGTGTTTGAATTGTGTGTTGCGTGTTTGAAGATTATATTAATAATGATAATATATTGGTTAATTAAATATCAAATGGGTGACGTGAGCAATGTGATAAACGATCGAGATGGGACAAAGTAATAATTTAATAAACTAATATAAAAATATTAATTAAATGCCCAACACAATAAAGTAATCCAGGTGATACGCACGCACGCACCACGCGCACGCACAATGACATGTTAAGACATGTAAGAGACATGTTCAGATGTGACTTGGAAGCAAAGCAAGTGCTAAAAACCAAGCTGACGATTCAAAATGTGACAATGAATGTTTAAAAAACGAAACACCTAAACGCACACTCCCCACCACCACACACACTCACACTTACAATAAACCACAAAGAAATATTACAATTGCATTCTTGAATTTTTTGCTGCCTTAAACTTTTATTTTAAATTGCAAAATGTATTTTTTGTTGCACACCCCACACAATCTGATATATGAACTTGTGTTTTAAATATATTGCAATATATCAGATTTCTATGTGTGACTGTTTCTTTTTTTTGCACAAAACTTTTGTTCTGCACAGTTTTTTGTTTTGCACAGTTTTGTTGTGTTGCACATAATACACAGATTTTGTCCTCTGTACTTTGTTGGACCTTATAGGCCAGAGGTGGAAGTGAGCTTTACAACCTTTTTTTTTTTAAAGAGGGCCTTGAACGCTTTTGCCTTGCTAATGGTTTTTGAAGATTCTGCTTTATCTGCTGCTGCCTCTGATTCATGGACTTCAACAAAGGGTTTTCCAAGTATAATTTTGTAATCCTCTGCTGACGGTTTTGTTGTGTTGCATACAGTTTTGATGTTGCACAGAAAACACAGGTTTTGTCCTATGATTGTACTTTGTTGGACCTTATAGGCCAGAGGTGAAAGTAAATTTTACAACCTTTCATTTTCTTTTAAAGAGGGCCTTGAACGCTTTTACCTTTCTAATCGTTTTTGAAGATTCTGCTTTATCTGCTGCTACCTCTGATTCATGGACTTCAACGGAGGGTTTTCCAGGTATAATTTTGTGATCCTCTGCTTGACTGGAGGTCTCTGCGAAATTGGACAGAATCTGATCTATGTCTGTAATTAGAATTGAAGGTCTGGAGGTCTCTGTATACCGTGAGACATTGGACAGACTCTGATCTCGGTTTCTAGTTAGAATTGGAGGTCTGGAGGTCTCTGTATACCGTGAGACATTGGACAGACTCTGATCTCGGTTTCTAGTTAGAATTGGAGGTCTGGAGGTCTCTGTATACCGTGGAACATTGGACAGAATCTGATCCATGTCTGTAGTTAGAATTGGAGGTCTGGAGGTCTCTGTATACCGTGGAACATTGGACAGACTTTGATCTCGGTTTCTAGTTAGAATTGAAGGTCTGGAGGTCTCTGTATACCGTGGAACATTGGACAAACTCTGATCTCGGTTTCTAGTTAGAATTGGAGGTCTGGAGGTCTCTGTATACCGTGGGATATTGGACAGACTCTGATCTATGTTTTCATTTATACTTTTGGAGACCTCTGCTCTACTGTTTGTCAGTGACACACTGGACAGACTCTGATCTATGTTTTCATTTGTAATTTTGGAGACCTCTGCTCTACTGGAAGCCTGTGGCACACTGGATGGACTCTGATTTGTGTTTTCATTTGTCATTTTAAAGAACTCTCTACTGGATGTCTTTGAATACACTGGGACAACGGGCAGACTGGAGATCTCTTTATACGGTAGGACACTGGACAGACTCTGATTCCCTTCTTTTACTTGAAAGAAGTCCTTAAGAGCTTGTGCTTTTCTTTTAACCTTGGAACTACCGCACGGGGGTAAACAGATCTCTGTTTGACAGAAGGCTTCGGTTGTCACTTTGATATTACTTGGAGTGTCTGTTATTTGGCTGTCTTCAGCTCGCACTATTCTTATATGAGGCGAAGAACTGCAGTGGACAGTGAAGCCTTGTGGTTGTTTTACCAGGCTAAATGTGTCCTCCTCAGTTACAATCACCTCCAATATTATCTTCATCTGGCCCGCCATCTAAACGGATGTATAACTACTTGAACACTCAGTTGGTTTGTAAACAATAAACTAGCGCTATGTCTTGGCTGCGCTGCTATATATAGACTCGCGGTGATTGCGTCATCACGACGTACAATAGAATATTTGTTCCCTAGCAACCGAACGTTGGTTAACCTTCGACCCGCGTCACAACTACGTCATCAGACGCAAGAAGTCTTGTTTGAAAAAAAAGTTTGTTAAAATGTCACGTGTTTATAATTGAATCTAAGAGAAACGCAATGATAACACAATGGGGCGGATGCAACGTGTTTGCGCGATCAAATCAAATAAAAGCTTATATTACTGTACGTTAATCAAAATATCATTATATAAGACATAATTTAACATACCAAAGAAAAAGCTATTTAATACATTAGGAAAAAGTCAATTTTTACTTGATTTAATAGAAGCGCATGTTTTTGTTTGCCACAAGTGAAGCGGCTTTTCATCCGTTAGATGGCGCTGTAGTACTTAAAATAATGTGAGCACATTAGAGCTTTATGCAGAACATCCCACATGCTGTAATTCCGTCTTTCGTCGTGGTTACTAACAAAAAGACTGCGCAAAATGGTCATAATTTTACAGGTCTAAACTGAAAATGACGTCACTTCTATTAAACCGTACTTTTCTTTCATCTTTCATGTAATAATCATTGGGGCTGGATTATTATTCAGAAGCATATTGGAATAAATGCTCAGTAAATTTGCTGCCTTTTATTGCCCGTTCATTTTAAGAAGCCTTTCACTAAGTTTCTCTATAGATGCATTGATATAACCTATCCTGAATTGTTCTGTACACTTTAAAAATTATGATATTACAATTAAACATTTTAATTTGTTTTCAATATAAAAAAGAAACATAGTAGGATAATTTTCAGTCAAAGATGCCTATTTATTTTCATAAAAAAAGACATGTTCAAATGTGACTACTTGGAAGCAAAGTGCTGAACCAAGCTGACGATTCAAAATATGACAATGAATGTTTTAAAAAAAAACGAAACACCTGAAAATACTAAAAGAGAACACTTAAAAAAATAAAACCTGGAAATGTTTGCATGGAATAAACATGGTAAAAGACCACTCTATTAGCTACCAGAGAGACAGAGGTACATTGCAATAAAAAGGAGGACTACCAAGTGCTGGGGTAAATATATATAGATATATATCTGCTTCATTTGTCAATTTAGATCAATAAAATATAGGCCTCTGGGTACCTACTCTTTCACCTTTGTCCTAATGTTGCCTGCAAAAATACCGAGAAAAGTGACATCCAGACATCTCATTAAAAAGTACACACTGAGCATTATTTTACATCTGCGCAAGACTTGGAGGTCAATGTTCCATACAAATCGTTATCAAAAAGAAGACTTTCAAATGTTATTTCTGCAAGAAGCTTTGACAAGAAAAATGGCTTTCCTGTCTCCAAGCTTATTTTCATATATCATAATATATATATATATAAAATAATGATTAAAAAATTCACTTAAAATATACACCAAGAAATGAAAATTAAAAAAGCATTCGAAATGAACCCAAGATGTAACAGATAAATCAAAACGTTGATTCTTTTTGCACCAGCGCATCATAATGCAAAACAGACCCAAGAGAGATCGTTTTCTGGGCAACACGTGATCCCTAAATATTGTGACGGAACGTCTTAAGGTGTGTCAGGCCCATGTGATGCTACATTTTATGGGCCATGAATGGAAGTGAGGGGGTGACGGTGAAAACACAAGGGACAGAGGTGCCAAATAACTTAGAATAACTTAAGAACAGGTGTAGGAACGAGTGTGTTCGTGGGTGTGGCCATATGTGCGCTTTACAAACGGTCAAAAAAACAGAATCAGTGCAATGCCTTAGGCTTTGGGAGTGAATTAAGAATAGAAACGAAAAGGAACGTTGGAACGAGTTATTCACGGGTCTGCGTGAGGGCCTGTGTTGATGATTGTCTGTTCTCAGTTCAATGTCTCTACAGCGTCGCCTGCGGCCGAGGAGCAGATTTCAAGAACCTCTGGAAATTCTGCAGGGGTCAAGAGGTGATGGAAGGGTGAGAGGTTAAGGAATCTAGCAGGCTTCCATCTCTAAAAGGGGGCCTGAAGATCCTGTCTTTGCTTTGCAAGAAGAAAAAGAGTTTCGTTTTCCTCCTGTAGAACACACACAGAGAGAGAAATATGGTAAGACTTGAGGGTAAAGCACTCAACACAATAAAAATATACACGTTTTGAAACACATTTACTGTATTACAACATTATCACGTGTGACCCCGTCTCTAAAATCCAGGCTGAAGTCTTAAAATCTAATTATGAGATTTGGAGCGTCAAAGCAGCCACAGCCATAAAATCACGAAAATAGGTAATTTAGTAATACATAAATTAATGGATTTTATCGACACTACATTTGATTACAACAAAATATTGTATAGTGGCTTCCTAAACATGTCTTGACATGTTCTTACTCAGTCAGTATTAAAGATATTAATTTCCACAAAATGTTCTTTACATTATGCAAGATGATTTTAAAACAGTAAATCACAAAAATCACGTTAAATAGGTTTTCATATATTGGGTCACGTAATATCAAAATTTTCATTTACTCATTCATAGTAATTTTACAGTCTTTGTTCGCATTGCAATTTTTTATGACACTAAAACATTTGAACCTCATCAATCTGCATAAAAATGCATTTAAATATATTCTAAGCTGATTTTAACAAATCGCTGCATTGTACAGAAAAGAAAGTATATATCTGGCTTAAAAAAAAAAAATCAAAATCAAAATCAAAATATACCCAAGCTCACAATTTCAAACGAAAAAGAACATTCCTACTTTATTTGCAACGTTAATCAGAAGTGTATTCTCAGAAGTTTCTATCACAAAATGTTTGTCCAATCTGAATCCCTTTTGAGAGGTGAAATATTAAATGTAACAGACTCTATTTTGGTCTACAAGCTGTACGGGGCTATTTCAGAAGTGCATCAAATGGAATTCCTGATCAAAGTGAGAAGCAGGAATACAGGAGCAAACCTCTGATGGAGAGAAAGAATATAAAACTAGTAACGGACTCCTCCCTGGAGCTGAGGTTGAATTCAACCTTTTCTGTGAGTTGTCAGTTTTTCTCCTGAGCTCCACCCTGGACCACTTTCACACATAAATACACAAGCACACATCCCTTCACTTGTGTACTGCTTTACCACATGTGGATGAAAGGCAACTACTTTTCCAGGGAGAGCTGACCCTGCTGTCGAACGTGTGAAGAGAAAGAGAGTCACCGAATGAAGCGAGAGGGGGATGGCAGGGTTGGTGGCGGCCAAAGGCCCCCGACGCTTTTATTTACCTCCCCTGCCCACTCTTTTTATCCTATGATCTCAAAGCTTCCCTGTGCCCTACGCCCCCTTCCTGGAGAGCGTTTTCCTTCCCAGCCGCAGATGAAAAAGGCTGGCAAGCTTTCCGGCCTCTCCCCGCCAGCCTCCTGTTGGAAGAGGGAGGTATGTTGGGATGTTTGGAGAGGTTAGGATGGAGGGGTGGCAGTGCCGACGGGCCACCCTTTACAGACCGCTTTCATACAAACGCAGGGATTCAAGAGGCACTTCCCATTTGCGGCATGGAATGCCGATCCCTGACTTTCAGGAAATGAAACGTTCCTCTGTATTCGAGGGCCAGTCTCTCTCCATCCTTGTCGTCAGCTCTCTCTCTCTGTCTTTGAAGTGTGGGAGGTTAAGATAACAGGCATGGCCCAGTGTCTCTCAATTGGCCCGTTCACCTCCTGGGGCAAATTAAAAAGGCTGCAGCTGGGAGAAACACACCTCCTTCCTTCGTCTAAGCTTCCTCTTTCTCCGAAACCAGTGCACTGCACAACTGCTCAAAAAGCAAGAAAATACTATTCCAACAAACACCATGTGTTTTTTAGTATGTTGTGAAACTGTCGTGTTACACTGATAAAAAAACGCAACGTAAGGCCTGTTCACACAAAAAACAATAACTATAAGAAGAAAGTTTTTAAAATTGTCACCAAATATCACTTTCAGAGTGTTTTCCTAGCTGATAAACAATAAAACATTGACAGCCAATCAAAGTCCATTCGTTCCATTACTTTATAACTATAATGATAACTATAACGATAACGATAACGTATGAATGTAATAAAGTTCACACCGCAATTATTATGGTAATGATACAGAGGAACAATATCATTAGGATCACTGTTATCATTAGGATTCACCTAGCATGATAAAACATTGACACTGAAAACAAATTAAAAGCTAATGAAATTCACACATTTATAATGTGAAATTTCAAATTGAAACAGGCTTAGAACAAACAATGTTATCATCTGTTGGGCGCGGACGCTAATATGATTAGCATTACAGTTATCATTATAGTTATCAGTTTTTGGTGTGAACAAAGCTTTTACAATAGATTTTGGTTTTGTCTGTTAGGGCAATCTAAATCCAAAGGGTGTTATAAAGAGAAAAAAAGAATCAAATACAATAAATATTTCATACAAAATATAAATTAGCACGTATAAAAAGCAGTTTCTACAGACATGGAACTATAAAGAAAAGTTCAAAGCTTTCATGACACTATGATGAAACACTGGCAGTCAATACGGGTTTTGAGCCTAAAATCTGGATTGTGTTAAGTCTAGTCAGCAGAAAAAGGTCCTTTTCAAACTATCTTTGGACCACTGACCTTGTGTTGTAGCACTTGGCTTTACGTCCGGTGAGTCTATAAAAATTCAACAGGCACTACAACCAATGATCTACCAGAAGGATGATGGTTTAAAAAAAGGGAGTAATAAAAACAGCACCTGGAAGAAAAATCCTGTTTTAAACAAACCGCTTCAGTCTGTCAGCAGTTTCTCTGGCCCTGGGACTTTAACATTAAAGAGAGAAAACTCCTACACAATTGCGTCTTTATAACCAACCGTGGTTAAAAGAATTCTCTCTCTCTCTCTCGCAATCTCCCTTCTGTATCCAAAAAGATAAAAATAGTTCATGGTCTCATAAATTGAAAACACTCATATATGGGGGGGGAGAGAGAGAGAGAGAGAGAGAGAGAGAGAGAGAGAGAGAGAGAGAGAGAGAGAGAGAGAGAGAAGAATGAAAAAGGTTTGAATGGAGTAGGGTCTGCCCACATCTGAGAAGCGGCGACTGGAGATCCCTTGCTCTGCTCAGCCCGAGCACAGGAACGACGTGCTCCTGCAAAGCCTGAACTGCAAGCCAGGGCGGCACTATCAAAGAGAAGCACAATGACTGCTCCCCTCCACCGCCCGGCTGCTTCAAAGGGCTCGGCTCGCTCGCAGTCAGCAGTAGGAGGGGTGGAGGAGCGGGGGTTCCGCCTGCTTTCACAATAGGAGCCAGATTTACTACCTAGGAGAGGAACTCCAGCAAAGCACAGACGATGGCTGGGACGTGAAAGAGAGGAGAGGGAGAGAAGAGGAAACGTAGTAGACGCCGCGTAGCTTTATTGATTCCTGTGCTTGCTTAGAGTACAAGGTTACAACCTACATCTGGCCACACGTGACTCAACGCCACCCAGACTTTAACATAAACCGAAAAACTGATGGAGTTGATAGTCACTCGTGTTTTGAATCATGTGGTTTTTGGGAGACCCTTTGAATAAAAAGCATTTATACAAGCCCAGAAATATATGCGATGGAGGTCATTTCTTGGTTTCTTTTGCCTGCAGCTATATTAACTAGTTAATCATATATGACTGATGGTGAACCTTTACTCTCAGAGCAGTTTTTCCACTAAGGCACCTTTCATCTCCACAAAAGCGTACAATGACTTCTTAGAGAAAGATGTCCACAGGGTTGAGGCATCAAGTGGACATCAAGAAGGCGACACACAACGATCTTTTAGATTCTTTGCTTCTCTTTCCATCAAAGCCTGACTTATGACTTCTGTCCTCACACATCACAGAAATCGAGCTCGGTAAGGACAGCCCAGCATCTCCACATCACAGTGCAGGTCGTGAACTTCACAGTGACCCGTACCTCCACCGCTTTCCCACAATGCCAATCTATTGTAAACCTCTGGAACACTAAAAGCTTTTAAAACGTCAGCCCACCACTTTCATTTACATGGCAGAACCTCAAACAATAAAGTAAGAAGCATTTGAACAGTCAGCATCGGCATCCAGGTGGCTACAAAGAACTGTGTTCAAATGTGCCAAACTATGGTGACTCACGACCTTGGCTTTTCTGAATGACTAACATCTTCAGAGCCAGCTGTGTTAAAAGACGAGCATTGTTGGAGCGGCTTTCCCCATTCTCAATTAAATAAAACGTGCGGTGGCGAAAAAGCCCGGAGGCCATGTATGCCCCAGCTCAGATAACAATCTCAAAGCTTGTAAATCACAAGGGTTAGTCAGACAAAAGCTTGTACAGCCAAATCTGAAAAATTGAGTTGAGGACAAGCAGCGGATAAAGAAATGTTGTATGACGTTATTTACGATGGGGAAATACAGAGCTGACCTCTGGATCAATACATCGCATAGACTATTCATCACAGCTGTAAAAGATGTTAAAAATAAAATAATTTCATTATATACTCACCCTTATGTTATTCCAAACATGTATGACTTGCTTTTCTCTGCAGAACACAAATGAAGATATTTTGAAGAACGCTGGACACCAAACAACATTGACCCCTATTGACTTCCATTATGTGGACACAAAAGCACCAAGACATTTCTCAAAATATCTTCTTTTGTGTTCCACAGAAGAGTCATATACAGGTTTTGAATGAGATAAGGTGAATAAATTAAAAAAGGTGAAATAAGGTGAAAAATTTAAATTTTTTAGTGAATTACCCCTACTGTGACATCATAGTTTCTGCACTTAACATACACACCCTTTCCAGCTCTAATGTCCCTACAACTTTTACAATGACACCCATGACTACAAACACAGAAGGAAAGGAGCTTAGAAAAAGTAGAAGGAGAATGCGTAAAGGCAGATATCTATTTGAAAAAAACATACTTAACATAAAATAGAAATAAAACAGACAATTTCCTCGTCTAGAGAATGTTTTTGTGTATATGCTAAACTAACCACCATTCAGTTGTTAGGATCTGCATAAATTGACTGGCAGTATTCTCAGTATTATGTATATTAGTTAAAGGCTGTCACAATACATCAGCTGGGGTTTCCATCTCTAATTATTAAATGAAAGATAGAGCGCCTTTTAGCAGTGGTTTCAAAGCTACTGCGACTCACCCAAAGAAAGAAATAAAAAAAGGACTGTGTAACAGTCCAATTTGTGTTTGGGAACCACAGGGTAGTGAACTGATCAACCGTAAAACCTTTGTTTGGTTGGTTTCACCACATCCTGCGACCAGACTTGTCACATCTGCACATTTTTTTATTGGCGAAAGAAACTGAATAACAGGATGAGGAGTGACTTAATAAGGGAGAAAAGGAAAAATATATAAGGTGTCTATCTTAATGGCATTTATTATTTCCATGGACCGCTAAAAACCTAAAAAGGACACTTCGGGGCAAATATGCTGGGCAGGGCATTCTTCATTCATAGAGTTGGCTTGATGACACATGGGGGCCATATGGGTAAACGCTAAAAGTGTTAACTTACATCTGGGTCGACTGGGTTAGTATTAAATGTTCTTAAAAACAAACAAAAAGAAAATCATAATCTGGGCCAAAATGAACATGAGCCACTAGATTGTGTGTTGATGTATGCCAAATATTAAACATGGAAGAATGAATGCACAAAGAAACCTGATAGTGTGGACTTGATATTCTCAGCCAAGTTTGTCAAAGTTTTGCGATCTGTTAAAAATGCTAGACTCTTGATAAAAGCATTGCTTTTCATAAAACTAGACTCAACGCCATTCAATGCCAGAAGCCACACATCGGTCTACATGTGAAGGGATGTCATGTTTTCATAAGTACTGAAAGAAAAATGATTTGTCATAACAGTGCAGATATCAAATCAGTTAGGAAACATGAATGGTGGATTGGTGAACCTTTAGGATTAGTCTTTTAATTGCAAAGTGCCACAACAAATAATAGGGAATTTACGACAGTCAGACCAGAGGTATGGAAGAAGCTCTTACCATTGTTCAGATGTACGCCGTTTTCATTCTCTGGCCTGTACCTGCAGGAAATCGTAGCTTTTAATCACCAGGATGTGCCTCCAATTTTTACATTTATGCATTTGGCAGAGGCTTTTATCCATATATATATATACACATTTGCTATACATTTGATCTGTTTGTGTTCCCTGGGAATCATACTCGTGATCCTGCCATTTGTTTGGAACACAATTAACACATCTCTGGTCTTAATCTCCAATGTAAACATTACTAACTTGTCTGGTATGTGTCACTCTATATTGCATCCTTTAGTTTTAAAGTAATAATGATTGAATGTACAAGCACACATTGCTAATAAATTTAAATTGGGCAAAAAGGATTGAATTAAGCAAATGGTCTTTAAAAACAGACTAATCCTAAATGAATGAATTGTGAGACGAACAAGATAAAAACCATGGAGGGGTGGAGTGAAGTGTGCAGCTTCAGCTTGTGATGATGTGAAATTTCCAGGCAATCATAAATCACACAGACTGTACACCTGGCTGCTTTGTGAATTTTCAGTCTTTAAGTCTTAGAAATAGCCTGAATGTTTTACAAAGCTTAAAAACACTTGCACAGATTGATATGAAGTCAATAAGGAGCATTTATTCACGAAGACAAACAGAAGCGAGATCTGGGTTTTACCTGGGGCGGGTTCCTGGATCTTTTCCCTCTTCCGCTTTTTCTTCTTTCCCTATAAAATATCCAGAAGAATATTTTAATTGACACACCTGCATTCACAGGCACACTTAATTCTTTCAAAAGACAGAACGGACTGATCGCAAAGTCAAACGAGAAAAAAAAAATCTACCCCGACTGACACGACAAACACTCCACTAGAGTGAGAAGTCTGGACTGCTTTAGGATTTGTGGCTTACCCAGAATCCCCTGGCAGGATGACTATAGGTATAGATAGTGCTGCACTGTCATTTCGCAGTCCAATATGAGCCACGCTCTGGTTGCCTGCTGTAAAGTCTGATAATCCACTTATTCAGTCGCTAATCTGTGTATTCGAACCCTGGCTGACAGAAGCAAGAAGCCCAGAGCAGTAGAAACGTCGCTGACAGAACGGGGATACGCTCAGAATCCTTAGCGCTATTAAACACAAGTGTGTTCCCACTGCTTATGTTTAAGTGGGTGATGAAAGTTCATCTGTCTTTGAAGTGCTTCCTTTTAGTCCTGTTGCCTTTCCATTTGGCGATTAGCTACAAGTCGGTATTTAGTTTTAGCTTCACGTCCTGGCGCTGTATATTCGGTGAGATTTACGGCGTGTCGAGAGTTGTCATCAACATAATTTTTAGATGGAAACTCTGCGAGTCAACTGTCTCTGCCACACTAAATTTGATTCATTGTATAAAGTGAATAATATTGAGTAAATGGTTTGTGTCCTGTCTGTTTTGGGACACTAGTAGTGGTTTGTACGCAAGGCAGCTGGTTGTTATCGCAGAATAAACCCGACAGTGTTTCGGACAGACAGTTTTGTACTACTCAGAAGGGGTTTATTTTGCGATAACAACCAGCTGACTGCAACACAAGTAAATGATTGAACATGAAATACTAATTTGAAATATTTGATTAGCCTTGTTAGCTTATTAAACCTTCCGTGAGGAAAAACTGTTTCCTATCGGCTTTGGACACAACTGTCAGCCAAGACACAATTTTCAAACAGGACAAACATGCAATATTGATTTGGATACTTGATCCAATCAGAATTAAGTATCCAGAACGCAGTGTAATAATTTATGCTATTCACATAGTCCACATTATTGGCTCAAATCTGAGGCTGATCAAATTTGTATTTAGAATTTTTTTTAATATTTTGTCATTTTTATCTTAAATGTCCACCAGTTTATCCTGCTCATGTTTCTGGACTTCATTTAGGACAAACAGGCAGAACGAATTTCTGTAAACTGCTTGTAAAACCATTCGTGCGGATAAAAAAATTTGTTCCGCTTGTATTTTACAAATCACTTCAAATGTACATGAACTCTATGACAAAATTGCTATGATTTACAAAGTATACTGAAATATTAAATATCAAATTGTTTCTTTGGAAAATGAATCAAATTTGCCATCAGATTTGGTGTTACAACTTGACAATTTGTTCTCCATCTTTTATATTTCTGTAATGGATTTAATGTCTACGTTCAGACTTTTCTGACAGAATACCCTAAAACACAATCAATAAAAATTTGAGCCGATTGAATATTTTTCACAGCTGATGCAATAAATGGCTATCACAAGCATTATGTTTACAGTAATGCAGTCAAGTCTCAAGCAGCATGTTAGTGTGGACACTTACATAATTGTCTCTGGCAGACCATCCTGGGTAAAGCTGCATGTGGAGCTGCCGTTCCTTGCGGGCTAATTCGTAATACTTAGCTTGCTCTTCCCGAGATAAAGCGTGCCACTGTTCAGTGCAGAGAGAGATTAGAAGGGGGAAAGAAAAAAAGAGTCAATTACTGACATGCACTTTCAAGTTCCTTCCGAAGAGACGCATGCTGGCATCTTGCTAAAAATCCTTGTTAACTATCTAACGTTGCGTGTGCGCGCGCACGAAAGTGTGTGCATCTGGGGGTGGAACGGAACATGATGAAGAGATTAACATATGCGGCGATGAGAGAAGCGAAGCAAAAAAACGCAGAACTTTGATTTCATATCAAAACACTGGTTCCAATTTAGCGGCGCTTTACTTCAAACTATGTCAAGGGTGCAATTACCCCACGCTGCCGCAGAGCGGTCCTTTGCTGTGGCTAGCCGCCTCAAAGCGCCAAGGCTTCGGTTAAACCATTAAACATGTTTAACGGTTCCTCTTTTTCCAATTCCAAAAAGAAGTAACACGCTCCGTTAAACACGCTACCTGCCCGAAGGGCCCAGATTTCTGGAGCCTGCAGCACGAGCGTGCGTATTCGTTAAATTGAGTTTGACAGAAGTTCGAACTGCGATAGAGCCAATCGGTGCCAGAGGCCCCCAGGCGCGACGACGAACCGGTTACGTACCCTTCGGCCGAGGATCTGATTGATGGCAGCGCTCTCCTTCAGCGTGCATTCGGCCACCACGTTGGCACGCATTTCTTTCATATAAAGCATGAAAGCATTTAGAGGTTTCTTGATGTGAGGTCTTTTGGGCTCATGCTCCTTTCTCTGCTCGTGCTGAGGTTTCCTGGGAAAACAGAAGGGTATGGGGGAATTACTAGGCGATGAAGAAATACAGAGAAGGCGGCTGCCGCTGCGACGCCATGGAGTGTGAGAGCACCGAACATCTGATTCCCCCCGCCAATCAGAAAGCTGCATGAAAGAACAGCCTGGAAGCCAGTGCCGAAAAACTCGTAGAGGCTTTTAATTACGTCCATTTGGGTGCTTTCATGCAGAGAGATTACTTCACCAGTAATGGCAACCAAACCTTTTCTTTTTATTCTGAGACACTAACTCAACCAGTATTGCACTTCCATGTGTTACTATGATTCTGTACTTTTATCTATGACCTGGACCTGATACCTTCAGTAAACCCTCCTTAAGGATTAGTTTACACAAATGAAAATTCTCTCATAATTTACCCATCGTCATGCCATCATGAATTTATATATGGCGATACACAAATAACTTTGAATCTCATTGATTTTTGCATGTCTAAAGGGGAAAAGGACTAGAATTTAATTATATTCAAAATAATAATAATTATCTCTCACAAACCCATTGTTAAGACATTTAATAACCAATTGGAGTCATTTGGATTACTTTAGTGATGGACAATTGCTTTTTGGATCTTCAGTATTTTGAGTCCTATAACATAACTTGACAGCATTGATATATTATTATTCTTTTTCTGCATGAGGGCAAGTAAATGATTTTACTTTTTCTGAATTTTCTTTTTTGGTTGAACCATTCCTTCAGCAGCTATATGTACCTTATATATCTATACATCCATATCTATATGTATCTACTATATTAATGCACCTTATATATCTGTACATCTTTATCCATATCTATATATATATCCATCATATAAATGTACCCTATATATCTATACATCCATATCTATATATATCCATCATATCAATGTACCTTATACATCTATACATTCTATTCCCAATGTTTTGTTGCTTGCAAGTACAATTTGTTGATGATTGGATGAGACACTCACATGTGCATCAGGTCCGTGTCGAGGTGTGGTTCTTGCTTCACCTGCGGGTTGACAATGGCGGGATGTGGGATTCCTGTGGCGTGAGGTCCAGGAGGGCCTGGTACCATGTGATGAGAAAACCTAAAAGAAACATGTGCATGTTAATGTGAGAATGCTTCATGTGCCAAATACATGAATAGCTAATCTTAACCATTTAAAGATGATCTGTGATCAATAAACCAGCTTTAACATGCCAAGCAAGGTGGAACAATCATGCTGTTGCAATCAGGCTTGTGCACCGATTAAAGAATTTAGTGGCACGGTAAAAGAGAAAAGGTTGGTTGTACTTCAAGATTCTCTCTGCAGGAGAACTCTAACACAATTGACTTCAGTCAGGGTAGACGCCATATCGAATTTGATGCAAACAAAACGGGGCTGTGAGAGATGAGGGTACATCTGTTCCATACTTTGTACTGTCTTACACACTATAGAAAGTTGTGACAGAGAGTTTGGCAGGAAGAAACGTGTATAATTTGTTTTTGATGGTGTGGTAAAGCCTGGCCAGTTTGCACAGAGAATCATTCTGCTCATGTTTCAGAAATAAGGTCCAACCAATCAGCCTTGATTTTGATCACATCAACTTAAACATAAAGTCTATCATGACTGAGGTCTAGGAATGTATTGTCTCCACTTCAAATAGCTCTAATTCAGGACAACCAGCTCCTGTGGACATCCAAACCATTCGTTTCGCGCTTGTCAACCGTGAATGTTCTCTTAATGTAACCATTTACCCACGTACACACTTACCATCCCAGAGGAGGGGTCATCTGCCCAACCCCCCCAGGAGAGAGGGGGTAGAAATTGGGAATGTCCGGTCCGGGATGATGTCTGGGCATACCTGCTTCAGGATTCAAGAAGAGGACAAGAGTCTGTGTGAGATCCACATCTGGAGAACAGCAGTGTGGCATCAAATTCAGTTCAATTCGGGATAATAAGAAATGTTTTGACGTTGTTCTAATAATCCCTGATAATATGATTCACGCTTATAGATGTCAGTTGGTATTTAGCAGCTTTGCTACACCCCTTTAAACCACACACCTGCATGTGCACGCACACGTGGCCATCAAGATTGTGATTAAAGGTTTGAATCAAAAAGAAAAGAAGGGATATACAGCAGATTCAGTTCAATCCCTGCATTTTAAACAAATCACTTTTTGGGGATATTTATAAGACGTTCTGAATGTGGAATCTATAAGAACAAAGTCTAAACAGCAGCTCTCAGATTATGATGGTTACAGTCATAAACAGCTAAAGGAAAACTGGCAAAACTGGTAATTGAAATTTCCATGTTATACATGTTTTATCTGAGTATTACATTATTTTCAACTACCAAGGTGTCTCTAAATAACAACTTCTATTAATAAAAACTTTAAGCGAACATGAAATGACATTCACAACCCATTTTACTTAAAAAAAATCAGAACTTCTTTTACACAGTGCAATGACTCTTAAATGCTTTAAATTATATAAAAATTCTGTTATTATTTATTCAAACCTCATGTCATTTAAAACTCATATGACTCTTTCTACTGTGGAACACAAAATAAGATATTTTGAGAAATGTCTGTTTTGTTTCCATACAATTAAAGTCAAGGGGAGATTTGGTGCTATTTGGTTACCAACATTCAAGTCATACAAGTTTGAGAATGAGTAAATAATAAAAAAATAGATTTTTTTTCAGAAGAATTTTTGGATGAATAAACAATAGAGGAAATTTTTGGGTCATGTGCTAATCTACTTGTGGAGTCCAGTGTTGCTCAGGCTATTTTTAGTCTCTTAGATCTCCACTACTTCATTACATCACATCCTGTCGTAAAAAGCGCATATAGAGTTTGGTTCACAGGCCCAAAACCTTCCTGACTCTCGTCTTACCGGAAGACACCCCTTTTAACCCCACCCTTTAACTAAATTATGGACTGCAGGACTATACTGAGGGGAAATTTTAGCTTGGTAAGGAGGGCTGCTATTGTGTAGTAGCAGACACAAGGTCTCTATAATGCAAATAACTCATAATAGAGAAAGAGTCTTAAAAATATTTATCATCATGCTAATCAAGAACATACATAACAGAAAATATTACAAGAGTTAAGGGTGTTGTTATGCATGATGTCAAGGGCTCATGGTTCAGTTAATTTCCAGTGGATAAAATCAAGTCCACCCATATTGTGCTATTCGTTTTCAAAGTTTGTGAATGCAGTCAGATATATACGGATACATATGCTGTTGCAGTTTAAGATGAGGAATGTGTATTCATGTGATTTGCGTACCTTGTTTATGGTTGATGTCTTGAGGGTGGTGCCCCGAGTGCGGCCCGGGGGCGAAGTGCTCATCGCTGTATGTGATCAGAGGGGTAAGCGGGTGAACCGCATGTGACGGCTGGACCACCGGCACCTTATTTGACTGCAAGACACAGAGAACCTGTATTACAACACGGCACCAACCGTAACCACTCACAACCATTTATTCAAAGCAAATTGCAGTGCGCTCAAGGTATAATTTTATTAAATAAGTATGTGTTACAGAAACACAACCATATAGATTTAAAGACCCACAAACTATCTCAACGCAGACAATGTGAACTGCAGTATTTTGGAGCAGAAAAGAAAAAGGGGGTTGGTAGAGAAGGAGCGTGGGTGAGAGGAGAAGAGAATAAGAAACAGGGAGGGAGGGAGCGCCACAGGGCAAAGGCAGACCAGAGGTCTCGGGGCTGAAGATCAAAGGGAGTCATTAGTCAGTGAATAAGGGAGTTCATTACAGAGCTCCGGCTGTCTGCGGTGGAACTAAGCAGGGTTAATAACGTCAGCAGTGGACTCACACACACACATGCAAGTCTGACTCACAAAGCAATGCTCTTGACAGGAACCAGCACACACATATCAAGTATACAACACGCAAGAAAGTCTCCCTAACATGGTCTGCAGATGATTAGTCGCTGAGATGTCACGAACGACAACTTTTGAGTTGGTGGCGTGTCGTTGAAGAATCAAACTAAATACAAAAACAAGAGCAGTCGCAATTATACTTACACCTTAACATTTTTAAATGAGTCTGAATCATAAAATTGCAGAACCCGTAAAGAGGCGAGGCAGGTTAGAAACGGTCCGCAAAACTCCCACAGGCATGAATGGGCAGTTTGTCCCAATTTAGGAGCAAAGGTTGCCATTCCCAGCCGGCTAATTGGTTGGAGCGGCAGGTGTGGGGTGCAATTTTTGTGGCAGACACGCTACTTCCACGGGGCGGGAAGCGTGCGGATGTGGCTGGGGGTATTATTTTGAAGTCTCTCAGGCCCAAGAGTTGTGTGTATGTGCTAGCACAGCAGAAGCAGGTTTGAAGAGCGATTTACACAATTTAATATAAAATAAAACAAAGAGAAAATTTTTACAATTTGAAGAATCCATCAAGAATACAACATTTGTCAGACTGCAATCTATAATACAATAGTTAATCAATTTTAAAGGTTATGAAACATGCTTATTTGGAAAAAAACTAAATTGTCGTCTGATTTGGTCAACAAAGACCTGAAATAACATTATTGTCAAAAAACAAGTATCAACATTATTCCCCTAAAACCAACCAACCTTTCTGACAAAAAAGAATATTATTCGTTATTCAATGTTCTTGAAGCTCCAACCACAGCTGTACTCCTTTTGTGACACCTCACAATATCACTTATATTTGACGAGCAACATCAGTCACAAGACAAGCCACAATGTTAGTGTGAACTTTTTATGAATATCATGCTGTTTTTCATCAAAACCATAAATAAATGATCACTAATCGATTCCCAATGTACTATGATTCTATAAAAAAGTTAAATCAGATACTTCTCACGGTCAAAGTTGCTAGTCTGTACAAGTTTTAAAGACTCTTATTCCACCATAAAGGAAACCATATCCTCGTCCTCATTACTAAAAAGTGACTTGGGGCAGTAGTCACCGAGACAGGCCTTTATGATAGCATCCTCACCCCTTTGCCTCCATTTTACGCCTCTCAGCTCTTATTGGCTTTCCCACCAGGAGAGAGATAAGAGACAGGCATAGTTTTTTTTTACTTAAGCCTCTAGCCTGTGTATCAAAGAAGAAAAGGGATGGAAGAAAGGGATGATTTATTTAAAAAAAAAAAAAAAAAAATCAAATAAACGAAACATTAAAACAACACTACATGATACAATTCGACATCCAATGTGTTCCTCCAATGGAACCCATCAATAGTGATATCTGCCGCTTCACGTTCCACTTTATTCAAAGATCAGAACCTCTTTTCTGTTCTCTCCGTTGCAGCTGTCAGAAGCCATTTCTCTCAACTTCTTAATAAACTGCCATCTCGAAACGGCCCGTAAAGCTAAAAATCCAACGGGGAACCTCGAGACTGCTGTGCCAATTCACATGGCCCAGAGGCATAACCTCAAAAAATAAAAACATTTGGAGAAATAAAAAGGAAATAAGTCAAATTTAAAATGCAGGCTTTTTTAAAATGTGGTCGCAAGAAGGGTTTGGCTTTTTCGGCCTTCCGTAGTCTTAAATGAAAGTTTCCACTCAAGGCCATTCAAAGTTTTCCAGGTGGTTTGAGATCACAAGCCGCGCCACCCGGTTTCCTTACCCGGCGTGACGGCATATTCAACTAAAAACACTTCAGCCCAACCCGAGCAGGAAGTGGCCAGACACCCCGAGTGACCACAGGAAGCGGGTCAGATGGTGCCATGGCAATTTATCCCCAAGATCTTACAGGGGCAGCGGCAACAGGATATAGCACGGACGTACACCCCCCCCATCCCTTTTCTTTTTATTAGGAAGAAAAATAATAGGCTTATGTAGTTCTATTCATATTTGCAGAGAGGCGGTGCCATTTGAAAAGAAGCATGTCCATTTAGAATTTTATAAGCAGGTCTGGCCAAGCCTGCCTCTAGAGCCCTTCAGATGTGGTTTTAAAGAAATTTCATTGTGCAGAACTCAAGCTGGCTGAGGGCCCATAGAAAATCCAGAAGAGAGAGAGAAAGCGAGAGCACGGGAAGAGACGCAATTGTGCGCAACTGGTTTGGAGACAAAATGGACACCGGTTATTTTAACAGCCTCACCACAAGACCACACCGATTCAACCAATCAGCAGACAGAAACAAAACGGTACACAATCCTCTAGTTAGACAGCCTTCACTCCCACTGTTGACGTAACCCCACAAATGTTTTCTTCACACCGCCCGCCCTTTGTCCTCCACTCAATTATCTAATTTCCATGGTGTTTGGGGGGCATTTATAATAATCTCTTCCCTCTACTGTAATTTATATGCAATGAGGACTCCTCGTGCCCGCAGCTACAATAAAATCACTGCGTGAAAGAAGTGTGAGGTGTTTCACAAACATTCAGAAACTTTCAGAGAGAGAGAGAGAGAGAGAGAGAGAGCGAGAGAGCGAGAGAGCGAGAGAGCGAGAGAGAGAGAGAGAGAGAGAGAGAGAGAGAGCAGCAAACGTGACGACAAACATCAGGATGAACAAATGATGACTGAAATTTTATTTTTGGGTGAACTCTGTCTCTTTAAAACAGCATCAGGGTTTGAATTGATAGCAAAATACTTGTCTAGGTCTTTGGAGAAAAAAAAAAATTGGCATCTGTAGACATTATTTTCTGCAGTGCAACTTCCTCTTTGATGACCAAAACTTTAAAATTAGAGTAAGCAATAATAAAAAGAAAATTTGAATGATGATTTTCTTTAGATTTAGAATTTTTCAGAAATAAATGATTTCACAAAAGACAGTTAGATATTGAAAAGAAACACACCCAGCATTACTGGCCAAAAACAATTCTCATGGACAGACCAGGTGTTCATACTCACAGTCGTAAGAATGCATGACCTTTAAACAACAAAAGGTGAAAACACACACAGCCCACTCAGTTCGATATATCGGTCTCTTTAAAGCCTCAGTAAGTGAGCAACCACAGGACCGCACAGCTCATATAAAGACAGGCACCCGGTCTAGAGAGACAGGTTATAAATGGAATGTGATATTGGCAGGATGGCCTGTTGGCTCTGGGGCTTAATGTAACCAAACCCAATTAATGAAGAGCTCTGGTGGCACATATCACATGCCCAAGGTAATGACACAAACAAGAGCATGGAGGGAGGAGTGGATGAGGAGAGGTGGAGGGGAACGAACAGAGGAAAGCCTGCCCTGAGGGCTTAAAAGAGAGACTGAAAGAGAAAAAGAAAGAGACATTGCTTATGATTCTCTGCAGAAGTCCCTTTAAAAGCACTGCAAATTAGTTTAAAGTTGGTATCTGACCAGGTAGGTATCAAACACACCGAAGTAGACACCAAACAAAAATCGATTCTAATAACAGTAACATCCATTACAAAACTGGAACAAAAAAGTGCAAAGATTTTAGCACAGTTATGTAAATATCATCAAATTGTGCTGTCAACTGACAGATTGGGTTTACATTCCTGATTGGTGGTCTGACGACAGACTTGTGGTTTTGCGAGTATGGGTTTGGCAGAGCTCTCTCAATATCCCGCGGCACGTTCAACCTTGCGGCTTACGCAGGGCTCATTTTCACAGCGGTGCCTGGTCACTTCAAAGCGCCACCGAAAGGTCACACATTCTAGTGGAGGGGACCGTCCAGCAGGCATCACTGCCCCCGCTGGCCACACGCACATGCCATGAACATAAAAACAGTCACATGAACTACATACAACAAGAGCACACATTTCTGCGAGAGAGAGAGAGAGAGAGAGAGAGGAGAGAGGAGAGAGGAGAGAGAGAGAGAGATGACAGAATCTAAGCAGGTGACTGTGCATTTTAAGGATGGGATTTGCCTGCCTTGTGCAGACAGCGTTTCGCCGGCACATTCACACAGGTACACATCGAGCAAATAAACGTCACTCTGGATTTGGGAGGAACTCTCAGTGAGAGGAGAATAAACCCTGTGGGGGTCCATGTGATGGAGGGATGCAACAATCCACTCCCTCCCGTTCCATCTCTGCAGGCCTGGAATATCAGGTTAATATTTAAGCGCTGACACGGTGCTGCACGTACATTAGCAAACCCCACCTGCAAAACATAACAAACTGGGCGGCAGTGAACAAATCTACTTCAGATGATGTCTGGCACTGACCTAGTTTCACACACGCAGCAACAAAGCCAGAGCTTCACAGCCCGGAGTTGAGGATTGAGATGAGAAGAAAAGAAGGCAGAGCGGGGGGGAGGGCGAGAATGAGACATCGATAGAAAGCTAATTTACATAGCAGAAGATGTGGCTTTCTGCTCTGAACACTTCATAAACATTGGCACGGCAAGAGAACATAAAGGTCTCCATTACAATATAACATCTGCAACTTATTTCCATCTTGTTAACCATCATGGCAATTTGCTTGTGACCCCAAAACCCTCATTGAGAACCTTGAATAAACCTAGTACACAAACCCAAGCGTACTTGTCATAGATGATGGACATAAACTGCAGAGCAAAACACTAAATATCAATTTCAAAATCTAGTTTCTTTTATTTTGGAGGTTGTTTATGGATCCAAAAGCTGAAACATCTATGCAGATTGAATGCCTCCTTCAATACAAGTCAATAAGATTTTTTTTTTAATGGTTTTAATGACATTTCCTAATAAGAAACAAGTCAAGTTCTCATCGATTTGTCAAATTGCATTAAAATAAGTCAACGAATAATAAAAATAAAAATAAAATTTATACATGAACATTTGCATGCCTCAAAAAACACATTTATAGGGAATGCAATATTTCTGAAAGAGTATGAAACACTCAAAATCTAAAGTGCAAAATTATTCAGTCTTTAATACAGAATACATCTCAATAAGCCTAAAGGATCAATTGTAACAACCCTAAATCTTCACTCTTTTGTCCCACAAAGCTTCTGTCTCACTGTTTTGTTTGTAGGTAGGACAATACAGCATTACGAACAAACCTCTCGTCTAAATGTGGCCTTCCCACATTGTTAGGGAATTAGCTAGTTAACCTCAACGCAACTGCTTTTCAATATAACATCACCCACCAAAAGCCTTCAATCTGAGAACGCACACACTCGCACAATAATCCCTGGACAACAAAATGACTTCTCTCGGCCCACGCATGAGCCGGGGAACACTTCGACAAGCCCTCAAGAGCCGGCTCGCACACAGGACGGGCACCTCCCCCCGTTCGATACTTTTGAAGAAGTTTTTGTGACTATTGTCCCAGCGAAAGCAAACAAAACATCGGCAGTGTTCAAACAAGGCTAGACGGTGCGGCGGGGTATGTAAACGTGCACCAGGTCTTTGTTTTCCCCGACTTTGTGCGATTTAACTGTGAGATAATGGGACAGGAGAGGGAACAGGTCCAAGATCTGGTCTGACGAAAGAGCGTGGCTTTTGTTTGATAAAGATTGAGAAAATTAGCCTAACCCTGTGTCCACTGAGCAAAGGGTTGGGATTTCATTCTTGTGTTAAAAGACATTCAGACAAATGGAAGTGTAAATAAAGATCATGAGCTTTGTTGACAACATTTCTGAGTACTTCTGAATTGATGTTAGAAAACCAGATCATGAAAACGTCACATCAGGAGGGTGTAGACGCAGAGCGAGCAAATATCTGTTAGCAAAAACTATAATGCGTGTGATCTCATGATAATCTGAAAATAGAGGAAAGTGACCCTGTCTGTGAAAACCAGGCCAAAGTAAAAAAATCTAATTCTGAGATAACGAGCGTCAAAGTTTGATTTCACCAATTAATTTCACTATGATTTCATGTCATTACTCAGTCAATATTAAAGATATTAAGGTCATATTTTCACAGGATGTTCTTTATATTATGTAGGATGATTTAATGTATACAACAATGAATCACAAAAAAATTACTTTTTTTCACAGGCAGGGGGGGGTCAGGGCCAGTCAAAACTCTGTATTCTTTACACAGACGGACAGTACAAATTATGAAGCCTAAAATGCAAACATGCGCAATAACATTTGGTAAAAGCTTACATGCTGTAGACCTAGCTACGAAACTCGTAGATCACCTCGGCCCACCTTTGTGGTTCTAGACACAACATTGCACGGGCCAGCCGTCAGCTCTCTGGATCTGAACAAAGCTGTAAATTTAATTTCCTTATTATACATGCACTTCCTTTGGGAGACAAAGATGCAGTTAATAACCGTCTGAGAGGCTGAGAGAAGATTGTATGAGACGAACAAACACGTTCTTGCGGAGTATTTTTATGGGTTTCATCATCTAGCATCAAACAAGCGAGTGCAGTAAACAAAGTCCTACTCTCCTCAGGTTTGACATCAGCACCCAGGAAGAGAGAGAGAGAGAGGATAATAGCAGATCCTAAAAATACAGCAAACCCCTTTTAGAGTCCATTTGGATATGCAGTCTCATATCTGATACTCGGTACATCTGTGAAGGGCCCTTCAGTGATAAATGAGCACACTCCACACGGGTTCAAATCAATTAGTGATAGCGAAAAAACATCACAATGCAGGCCTGTGGAGATCAGTAACGGCCGTGCCGAATGCCAGATTCAGAGATGAAAGATCAGATCAAAGGGGCAGAGCAGTCAATTTGTTTGATGAACCTTATTAACAATGGCCTGACATGACGGTGCACTCGTAATGGTTGCGGCTTACGTAGTTTGTGCAAACTGTGGGATAAACATTAGTACACTGAGAAGAAAGAATAGCAAGCAAAGAAACTGGGGCGAATGTTTGAGCAAGTCTTTCGTAGAATAAATGTTGGTTTCATTTTAGCACTTCTGCATGTGTCATCATTAATTGTGTGATTTTTTTATTAGAGATTAAATCCCATTTAAAGCTGCATTCTGTAACGATATCCCTTTATATCGTTTAAATCATAAATCATTATTACATAATGGAAGAAAGATTTTCTTACTCAGTATTTTTTACTTAATGTAAAGAATTAGTCTTGTTTTCTGAAAAAATATATTTTTCAGTTTTATCCTCTTAATTTTTTTTTTCTTACTCCATTGTCAGATATTGTTTCTTGCTTTAAGCATAAACTCTTTTTAAACTAAACATAAACATAAACTCTAACTAATCTGAAAACAATTTTCAAAAAACAATACTTAATGTTTAGATGTTTGTACCAGAAAACAAGACAAAAAAAACTTTTTTTTGTGAAAATGTAAGCTTATTGTTGCGATTCGCAAACAGACATGCTTATGTACTTGCTCAATAACTTTTTTTGTTTATTTTTAATTAAAAAAGTGTACAGATTACAGCTATAAATACACACTGCATGGCTATTGGGCAGATGTCCGATTCAGCCATTAAAAACTCAGTTGCAGTTGACCATGTGTGTGTTTGTTTTCATCTACATGTTAAGTAACTGTGTATCTTTCACAATTGCACCACCTGGGACGGGATTGTATCCATGTTACAGTCTCATGTGGGAAAGGCCAAAGGCTGGGGGTGGTTAGGGGCGTGCTGGGGTTGTAGAGGGGGCAGAACCGGGCACACGCCCCATGACAATAGAGGGTCCTCGTTAGCTGCGGAGCAATCCCACCGCCTACGCCACCAAAACATCGCAGGCATAAATATGGGGACATCTGCAAGGGTAATCACTGCATTGTGCTCCCATTTTCTGCTCTGCTGGACGGCAACAGGGCAGCCTGCCTTTCAACACCCCCGCCCCTCCCGTCACCGCCCGCGCTCCCCTTTATCGCAGCACGTCTCCGTTTCTGGGGTCAGAATCCCTCAGGTAACAAAACCTGTGCAGAATGGCACATAATTACTCTCACGATCTGATCAATTTTGACCCGAAAAGGGCAACAAAGAAACACGCTGAACTTCCCGTCGCCCTCTTTCCTCTGTCTTTGTCACTTTCTTTCTGAATTCCCTCATTCTGTCTCCATCTCATCCTTTTCTACACACACACAGCAACCCCCCTAATTCCACTCACTCTCTCTCCCTCTCTCGCTTGCTCGCTCTCTCTCTCTCCAGCGCTCACGAAAGAAAGCCAAGACTCTTCATCTAGCAGGAGGCAGAAGGCTTTGAAGAGATCAAAGCCAAGGCCGCGAGCAGTTGTGCGCCCTGGGAATACGCCGTAGCTCTCTGCTCCACAGCCCTCGTTTTCCAGCGTCATGTTGGATTGCAGCTGGATTGCATTTTGCCAGTTTTCTTAATGCTCTTGGTTTTGACTTTGACATCACTGATCCCCAACACACACACACACACACACACCTTTTACACAAGAGGGTAAAGAAAAGAGTGTTGGAGGAAAGGGAGGAAAAGTTAAAGAGAAAGATGGAAAAGGAAAGAGTTAAGGAAAAGGGAGAACGAGAGATTGACAGAGTGATTTTTATTTTCACAACTCCATAATTGGGCAGTTCAAAGGCGGGCGAAAGAAGGGAGCATTTGTTTTCAATTCTGCGGCAGATATGAAAGGAGCGACAAACTTTTATGAGTTTCCCCAAAAATTGAAAACAGACTCTTTTCTCATTCAAAGAACGGGTTTTTTTTATGGCCGGGACCACACAAAAAGCTGATAGCCAAGCCCCCCGCATAAGGCATAAGTTGACTGAATCAGAATCAGAAGAGAGAGAGAGAGAGAGATAGAGAGATAGAGAGAGAGAGAGAGAGAGAGAGAGAGAGAGAGAGAGAGAGAGAGAGAGAGAGAGAGAGAGAGAGAGAGAGAGAGAGAGAGAGAGAGAGAGAGAGAGAGAGAGAAAATTTAGAATGGGCTGAAAGCAAGACATGGTTTGATGTGCACCACAGAAGGAGGAGCACATGAGAAAAGAAAGAGAGACTCTGCTTTCGTATAGCCATGAAACAGCATTACTAATAAAGCCTGGTGGCGAGCCATTTTTTGTACTGCAACTCATAGAAGCACTTTACGAAACTCCTACACTAGGGAGCATGAATATTTCAGCGCCGTCTGATCCACAAAGCATGTGAAGCTCCTTTACACTCCACACACACACACAAACAGCCCAGCGGAAAATAATAAGCTTGAAAAAAGTGGTCAACCTAGTGGCACAGAGACTCTATTGATCACCCTGGAAAAAGTGCATATGGAGTTCAGAGCTGAATGCAAGCATGCAAACAGGAGCTTTTACATCTCTGTCATTTTACAATGATGACATGTTCCTCTTGAGACATTAATCACATCGCTATGGCATAAACTACTGATATTAGCTGAAATCTCAGCTTCTGATCATCACTCATACAAGTCGACTGATTTGGTACAAGATCATTTTAAACATGAATGTAGCTTACCAATTGTAAATACAAAAAAGACAAATCTTAGGTCATTCGAGACAAAACAAGCTTTGGGCGAAAAAGCAGTAAGAATAAAAAAATAAATAATTGGATTAAGATGGCAAAAAAACAATAAACAATCTATATTTAGAAGAATGAGACAAATACGTCTGCTACTATTGTCAAAATAAAGCACGGACCATTGGAGGGTGACTGAGGTCACAGCTGGGCCCCGAGACATAACACGCAACGTAGTGATGACAAATGTGGCGCAAAGACAAAACACACCGTTGCGTTTCACTTGCATCTGGCCTCGTGATCTGCTCAACAGGTGTTGCCGATGAGCTGAAGTATAGCGGAGCATTAAAGAGCCACGAATTAACAAACTTAAAAAACTAAAATCTATAATTTTCCAAAATGTTGTATACTTATTAACTTGCAAATCAAAAGCCATATGCTATAAAACACTGGCGGAGCAAAGATAAATAAACATAGTCATTGCTTGTTTACACACAGAACGAATCAATATGGTTCAATTTAGATGTTCTTTCAAGAACATTTCAATCAACAAATTTTAGGCTTCAGACAACATAGTCTGTTTAATGGCCAGAGAGTCGTGAAGGTTTAAGGGGGTTGCCAAACCTTTTAAAATTACCGAATAACACTGCCAGCCTTTTTCGTTGTAAATCCGACACATGGATTCAATACGGCTGTGGTAACCAGTTGATGTAAACAGAGTATCAATAGCCCTCTGTTTAAAAATCCTGGGTCTGTACCAGTACACATCAAAGGGATGTGGGCTGCCGAAACGTGCAAGGTTTAGGCCACGCTAGCGCTCAGTCCTGCACAACAGATGATACAGCTACTTGTTTGCCCCTTATCACCCATGTGTAGGAGCGGTTTACTTGATCACATCAAAAGGCAAAAGTTAAAATTATGCGCTATTACCATTAGGAGCCATATGGGTGGAACGCTAATTTTAAAGTGCTGGTCATGATGTAAATGAGATCGACGCTTGAATGATTGGTGTCACAGGGAAACACAAACAAATGAAAGAAAATTATGAAATTGCGAAGCAAGCATGTTACGTAAATAACCACCAAAGTGCAAGGGCTGCTGGGAAACGTGGTTTATTTCAATGCCGCTGATAGGGTGTAGGAGACCCAGCTGTGTAAAATCTCTTTAGGTAAAGCCAGGGTTTGGGGGGGTTTGTGATTCCATGGCATGTCCACGCCAAGCACAGGATCCGTCACATCCCACATCAAAGCGAGCGAGTGTGGGACTGTGAGTGTGTATCTTGGGTTGGTTCTTTCTCAGTCTCATTGCCAGAGGCCAATCGGAGTGGAGGAAAACAGAACATGGACCGCAGATCCTACACATGCACTACAGTAGCTCTACAGCATTATGAAAGCATGATCAAAACAATACTCGAATAAAAAAATAAAAATAAAAAAATGAATTTCAGTAGTTCCAGATTGTTAACCTTCAACTCTACACAAAAAACGATCTTTTCCTCAGTTGAAACAATTTGATTATTTAATTATTAAACGTACAGCAGTGCAACTACAATAATTATGTTAATTTTCAAAATGTTTAGATGCTTTTGTTTACAGTCATGCAAGTACAATTTGGTCATTCATTTAAATAGATTTAAATTATGTGTGTGCAAACGAACCCTTCCTGTTTTTCTATACAAAATGTGAATAATAGCCAATTTAAAAAAAACATTTACACTTAACATGTCAGGGACAAACTCATCGATCAATAAAATACAAGATTTGGGTCATGTCCTCCTGAAGGTTCAATGCAGCACCTACTGGACTGTTGTAAATTTAATTAAAAAAAACAAATAAACAATTAATCACATTTTTATGTAAAAAGGCCTTTAGACAATCACATTTAAATATTTTTGATTGAGCTCCTAAAAAAACGTGTTTAAAAAACTAATTTACAGGTCAAACTTGTCACAAATTTCTCACAAAGACGAAACCTTATTCTCTAACATTAAATAATCGATTTAAAAAAAAGATGTAGAAAGCTAAAGAGAGGACAGGAGAAACAAATTACATATTATAAGTAATCCAAGACCCCATCACTAATTTTGTTCTCCTGCTGATGAAAAAGAGACAAAGATAGGCAGAACTACACAAAACATCCAACAGAGAGGAAGGGAAATCATTTGAAAAGGAGGAAATTCCTAGGTTGCCTTAATTCCCAATTCAGCATTTCATACAAATGTAAAATTTAAGAGCTTCAAAGCTGCCGGCACTAAAGACAATGCATTTCCACTGTTTACCTGGAAACATTATCTGCTGACCCTGAGTTAGCCATCTCAAAGGAACCCTGGATGCCATTTCCAGATGTCGCCCATTAGACATCAGATAGGCTTTACATTACAGCAACATGTACTGCTTTCATGGATCACTGGTGCCATGATGTCAATGGTCACACGTGTCAAATATGACCCATGGGATTGAGATAAATGTAATCACAGGATGGTGTTTTACCAGGTAGCGATGGCAAAAAAACTAGGCATTGGAATGTCATGGCCAATGGAAATCAATCCAAACTTTGGGGGAATGAAAGAGGGGGAAGGGGAAAAAAGATGCCTTTGATCTAGCTGAAAACCGATCCCAGACTTTGGAGATACTGTGTCCGAATATTTGAGCCACCGCAAAGAAGAGAGAGACAGAGGTTGGAGAGGAAATGGATTTGGCATGATTGCTGTTTTATTACATACTGAATGAAAGGGGTAATTTCAGGTAACTTGCAGATAGTCGCACATTTGGCAATACCTCTGCAAAATCATTGTCAGGAGACTATAAAAAGTGCTATTATTGGAGGATTTTAAATGTACTTGCCGAGCAATGGTTTAAAACACCAAAAACTTCTTACAGGGATGCTCCAGTCACACTACCTTGCTGACCCAAAGCTATTTTCGAGACAAATTTGTGCACCAAAGCATCCTGGATTTATATATTAATCCATTCCGATGTCACAATGTAAATGTTTCGCTAACTGCTTTGTTAATAAAAACAAACCAAACCCAGTGTAATGATATGCCACCGTAAACAAATAAAAACTGTTTATCTAACAGCTTAAATGCAAATGTCAATCACATCATCATCTGTACTTCGATGTCCATTATCACAGCTGTGAAATGCTGAAAAACCAAACTATAATCGCAGTGAGACAGGAGCTGTGCAAACAATAGATGAGATGAGCTCAGCTGAGAAAGCTCTCTCTCTTTCTGGGCTCACAGACTGCCTGCAGCGGCCGCCTCTTCCAGGCACCAGTCAACTGGCAAACAGGGGATCTTCACCACACAAAAACTACCAAACAGGATTAGAGAGGACAGCTGCTAGCGTATCCAGCATCTTTTATTTTTTATCCATCCCACCCCCCATCAGCAGTCAATTTATAGAATAATTGGGACGGGGACAGATGCACAAAAGATGGACGAGACCAAACGGAGAAGACACTCGATAAATAAACCTGCAAAAGTTACGTTAATAGACTTCGCAACCGTCTGTCACTGACTTGGATGGATTTATAATCATCTATGCAAAACAACCACACGATCAATAATTAACGTTTTTCTTCGCTCTTTACGTATAGATGATAAGACGCTTCCACCAACACCAAAGAGTCGCTCAGATATGGGTCACATCATTAGTCACAGACACGCCGCCAATCAGCATCATATCTCTGAGCTGTACGCTATGGCAAAAATGTTTTTAAAAAAAAGTAAAAAAGGGGGATTGCTTGAAAAAATACAAATAGAGGCTGAAGAGCGAACAGGTAACTTACCGTTCTGGGAATGGGAGGCGAGAGAGAACCGTTGTTCATGTAAGGTTCATTGTTCATATTGGTCATCATGATGTATCCTGGGTAACTGGGGTACGGATGCCCTTTGCTGTACATGTCTTGGTGTTTGCCTGGAGGAGAACACAATAAAACAAGATAACTTGACTTTTTAAGTTTAGTCTGTTTGCACATATTTTATATGTGCTATTGTCACACACAAAAAAGTTTGCACGTGTTTTGCATGTACCTTATATCAATAATGTACATTTATGCATTGGACATATGCGTTAATCTGAAGTGAGGTATACATTTGTTTTAAGGTTATGTGCATTGTGTAATGCACTGTGTCATGCCCTACCAGCTGAGCTACATTCAAGAGAATAAAATCCCATTGTAACAATCAACAATTAAATTCCAGCTACTTTCTTTTATAAAACACACACAAACCAAACAGGAAAGCCTGCCGTTTTTCACTGTATCTAAAACAAGGGGAGTCGTTTTGAAGCCAGTTGAATGTTTAGCTGAAAATTTGCATCCTAATTCACGGCAAGCGGAGAACAATGGGACCAAAACAATCAAGTCACTTCACTGTGACCCTAGCACCCTGTCCGGCGTAAAAAAGACCCGGGTGCAAACAGAGATCAAATGAACTCCGGGCCATCACAGCAACACGCTGCCCCTAACAATAGCGTCCCAGACGGTGTGTTTGGAAGAGTGTCACAGGAAGACGGGGCACTTCCCAGTCTCCCTGGCACGTGTCACTATGTGTCAAATACAAACAGACTGCGTAGTGTGAAATTCCTAACAACGAGCTATCATAAAGAATTTTTACATGTCAAATGAATAAGATAAGAACACATCAAAATATTGTGTCATACATTTCACTTTAGTTGTTTAAATAAAAGAATAAAAAAGGAGAGAAACAACATATATTAAAAATAAACTATAAGTAGCTGTATTATGCAAGTCATGTTTTCTATCCAAGTGTACATGATATAAATATCAAAATAACACAGCTATAGAGCTAAGTCACTAAGAAAAATCAATTTGCACCACACGTACTCTGAATGCATTTGTTACAAAACTGAATATTACAATATTACAAACATTTTCTCCTCAGTGATCCCACTTACCATCATCCAGATGGTCCCTGTGCTTCTCATGATAAGAGTCTGGTGGTATTTGGGACTGTCTAGCTGCCTGTTCAAAAATGTAGAAGACAGATATTAACAACTTAATTCCTGATGTAATTGTCACCAATGAAACACGCAAAGGGAATAGCCAAATATATTTTCCAGCATTTTTTGATCTACAAAGAATGTTCAATCTTGAGACAAACATTGACATGGCCTGTTTTGATTTTATTTTTCATTAGCACAAAGTGTTTCAAGCACACAGACTAACCATAAACGTGCAGGAGAAATAAAAGCTTTGCAACTATTCTTGTTCTCTCCATATTATGAATCAGAGGTGTTTGGAAATAAACTCCATTTGGAGTTCAGCTCCCTCAGGGCGTCTTCCAGCAGAGTCAGAGATCTGTACCGCTTTCCCAATTAACATTCAGCCCTTCAGTTTGTTCTTAGGCATGCCATGATATAACCCTGCATGCTGTTGATGCCAGGAGGAAATACATTTTATTAACAAACCCGACCATAGTAATATTTCTCAATTCATTTTACTTGATATAAACGACCAGGTAGTAATGAAAAATATGGCACACACTAAGAAAAATTAATTGCAATTTTAAAAGCACAGATCTAACAGCCTGACAAAATTATGATGGATAAACAGATTCGTTTCATTTTAATAGCCTAGTTAATTATTTCATTAATTATTTTTATTTTATCTGTTTGAAAAAAGCGAAAAATAAATTATTTAACAGAATTATTAAGCTACTCATTGTGAAGAAAATGAAAAATCTCTGTATTTTGATATTACCTAACGAAATATCACAACAAATAAAACCTAAACAAGAAATATTTAGAAATATTAAAACGTATTCATGCGTATTGCATACAAATATTTCTTTAAATATGCGTTTCTTTATTTATTTCTAAAAAGAATTTATTTTATTTATTATTATATTCAGACGTTATATTATTAGTATTAATTTATTAGTAGTAATAATGTATTTTTAATTGTTAGTTGGCGATTTTTTCGATTAATAAAAGACACGTTGATAAACAATGACTTATGACAACCTTTTCCTGGTTCACAATCGAAATAAGTTTGTTGTCGTTAACACGTGCAGCTCGACACACACGCCAACAGGACGGCGGTGAAAACATCAACTTGCAACATGACAACAATTACACAAACAAATCCCAACTTCTCAACAACTGCACACCGTAAAGTTGCCCTGTCGCTGATCCGTGAAGTTTCCCTTGTGTTTGATACTCACGTCGTGATTGTTACTGTTTGGACTGATTTCTGTTTCGTTGACCAGAGACGACTTGATCTCCGCCAGGTCTCCCTCCTCCTCGGACTGACTGATCTCCGCGAAGATCTGCTCCTTCTGCGGATCCCCTTCGTCTTTGAACGGGATCATTTCGTCGGTGGCGCAGAGCTCCGGGTCCCCGCCGCCTCCTCCGCCCGACAACTGCGGCATTTTTCGGGTGAATGAAAGTCCTCCTCACCCTAAAAACGCCCAGAACGAAAGCGTGCCACAGACGACCCTGTGTACTTTCGGCGTGCGCGCTCCAAACAAGCGTGTGAGCGTTTGGCACACGGCAACGGGAGTGCGCGTACTTGCGTAACGCGGTGAATCCAGGTGGAAAGTAATATACAAATCGCTGGTTGTTCAAGTTAAATAGCGGCTCCTTTGGCGTTAAAAAAAAACAAAGTTTGCTTGAATACAGGACAGTCTAGACCGGTTCCGTGGTTTACAAAATGTTTTATAAAAAGTTGCTGTATGTCATTCCCGTTTGGTTTCTTGAGTTAAAAGGTGTCCCTCTTCAGAAATGAGCCCGACTGAGACTGAGAGTAATGTTGGGCTGGAGAGAGTGTAGTGCTGTACTCCTCCCCCTGATCTCTGACTGACTATAGAGATGAAACACAAGCCGCTGCTGTGATTGACAACACACACACTTACACACAAACACGCAGACTGACACTCCCGAAGAAAGTAAAGGGGGGATTTTATACATCTTTTCCAACAAATGCAGAGAGGTAAAAATGAGTGCGATGAGGTAAAAATGAGTGCGATGAGGTAGACATGAATGCTACTCTGATATAGCTGTCGTAAACAAAAAGGCTGATGTTTAGCAACCTCAAATAATATTCTGGTAAATGAACGCTGAAATAAAAAATGGATCATTTAAATTAATAATTGTTTCAATAATAAAAAACCTAAAATGTAAAAAATCCGAAAGTATTTTGTCACATCGTTGTGACAAACGTTGTATCCAGAAATACAACAATAATCATATATGAGGTTCGTTGAATCGGTCTGCAGTACATTGCAAATAAAGACTATAATAATAATAATAAATGTACTAAATGCACGAACCTTTTTTATTCACAGATGTATAACAGAGGATGATATTCATTTTCATTAAGTTGTTTGTACAGGGAATTATGAAGGCAGGGGTGTTTTACAAATGTCATTTTTTTGTGAGTATTTCTTTTGTGTGGGTGTATTTCTTTAAAAACAGTGTGGAGCTCTTGTTTTTTATTTTGATAAAATGAATAGTTATTTTATTTAAGTTATTTTAAAATAAATATGAGCTCTTTATTTGATTTTTGGATAAAAGTCAGCTCATAGTAAGACGTTGTTTTGAGTTTAAGCTTTAAAATGTTTTAATTTTTTAAAAGACATCATGTAATGTAATACATCACATAAAAAATAAAAGTATTTTATTTTTAATATTTTTAATTTCCCAATTTTACGAGTATCATTATACACAATTCAAGGCAAATAAAGCATGTTGAGTCATGAATAAATAAGAAACATTGTGCAGGAAAAAAAAGGGTTTAACGTTAAAAAGTGAAGATTTTATTATTTTCAGTATTTAATGAATAAAATTGGTTTAAACATTTTTAAATATTATCATGTCAAGCACGTCGTAGAAAATTGTTTGGTGTTTACGATGAATTAACTATAAACACAAGCAGCTCCGAAATCTGTTGGAGATTAATGTATGAAACCAGTTAAATTCATGGGGCCCTCCCTCGACGTGGCCAAAAACAAGAAGGGGGAAGAAAAACATTGGGAAGTGTTTCTGTGGCTTGCGTGAGAATAAGTTTGGAATAGGAGGCAGATCTTTATAAGGCAGGCGGAGGTGGGGTTAGTGGGCGGAGCCGTGGCTGCCTTTGATCTGGCGGCGGCGGCTTCTTTCATCCCAAGCCTTTGTGTGACCATATTTGGTATGAGGATGGAGACGGGCCAACATTTCCACGCGCGCCTTCATCCCAGCTGAGAGGGAAAGCGAGGGTTTTCTTCCGGGTAAAGGAGACACAGCGAGAAAGATCAAAGGCTTTGGACTGGAACCCGAATGTGGATTCAAAAGAGAGAGAGAGAGAGAGAGAGAGAGAGACGACGGGACTGGCCGCATTCCAGAGTGTAGCGGAAAACTGAGCCACACACACACACACACACAGAGAGAGAGAGAGAGAGAGAGAGAGAGAGAGAGAGAGAGAGAGAGAGAGAGAGAGAGAGAGAGAGAGTAGAATAACAATCCAACCTTTCAGGTTTAAAATGCATTACAGTGCAGATGTGTTTTTTATTGTAAACTGTGTGCATTCATTTTAACACGTGTTTTTTTTGTATTCTCCATATGCAAAACAACAAATATGTGATGTATCTACTATTTTATTAATCAAGAACATAAATAAATATATAAATACATTTTAATGCTAAAAACATGGAGTGAAAATAAATTTTAACAGAGAATCAAACACATAACGAGCATCCTGAAATTCTGTAATTCATGTTAGCAAAAACACTGCATGCAGTGTAAATCGTTTGGAATAAACACATATATGTAAATAAATGGAAATTGTGTGGAGAGGGCAACTGCTAAGTTTACTGCTAGAAAATGTAAGAGCAGACACAAACACACATACAAACTTGCTCCTAGCATAATGAACCTTTCAGTATTGAAATTAAGTTTATGCATAACAGGACAGATGTGATGTTATTATAACTCTGTGAATGTATGTTTTGCATGTTATTGTAATGTAAGTCTTCATATGCAAAATAACAAAAAGTTCTATATATAGTGCTGAGTAAGCAAAAACAAAACATACATTTCTGGAGAACAAGTATTGAGTATTGACAAGTATTCTTTGCTAAAATGTTTTTAATGGTGACAAATGTAGGCCTTATTGATTTTAAGAGGCCGGTAATAAGACTTGGTAGAATTCTGTCACACTGGCAAATCAACCAAATCTCAAAATGAACATTCATAAAATAGATGATTATCACAGCATGGTCTGAAAAAGAGATTTTATTTACAAGGAAAACATATACATATAAATATGAGCTCTATATTTGATTTTTAGATAAAAGTCAGCTCACAGTAAGATGTTGTTTAGAGTTTAAGCTTTAAAATGATTTTAAGTTTTAATTTTTTTAAAGACATCATGGTCTGAAAAAGTGATTTTATTTACAGGAAAAACATATACAGTACTGATAAAAATTGAATTAAATATAAAAATAAATTACCTCTACCATAAAACGTCCATAACCAATATTAACTTAAAGCTTAAATAGAGATTTATATTTAAACATTGTTTTATATATGCTTCACACTGATCAGCTTTTTTATTTAACAAAACACATTTGAAGAATTTCTCTGTTTTTAATTGAGGTTGTGTCATTTCTGGACCTGTTAGCAAACATAATTCAAACATCTGAACTATATAGTTAAAAGCAGAACTAGACTCGATTGCACACTTCTAATGGAGTTTATTTCTTTTACAGTAACTGAAAGCACAATAATTACCTTTTCTTAAAAAAAATGGAAAGAGAAATATCCTAAAAGAGCTAATTTGCATTTCAGTCTTAATGAGTTTGCAGAAGTGACCGCTCTGGATCAAACATGAAAAGGAAACCCTCCTGCTGTGTCCTGACCTGAATTTAGTTGTCTTCACTCTTCTACTGCATACTGAATGTTATATAACCTTGAAGGACCAGGAACGTATCCATAACACGGCATAATTTATCATAGTGCCGCTAATCTAGAGGAGAATTTTAGTGTAGAGATATTCAGAGCAGACTCTTGCTGTGATGTTCATAAATCTATTGCTATTGATCAAGAAGTGTGGATTAATAATTTGGTTTAACTGTAATCTTAAAACAGCATTGACCTATATAGTGAGAAGCGAAATTTGCTGAATGTGGATAATTAAAAAAAACCGTATGGGAATTTTGCAGCAATATGAAATCATATTATTGGTGTGTAATCTTAAAATGATCGACTTATTTTTAATGTCACATGACATTGTGTAAGTGTAAGACATTGTGTAACATCCTGTAAGTGATATTGGTAACACTTTGCAATGAGGTTGTATTTATTAATCTTTACTAATGTTAATGCCTGTACAATTGTTCATGTTAGTTCATTAAAAATGCACAAATAAATGGTCAAATTAACATTAACTAAGATTAATAAATGCCGTAGAAGTATTGCTTTTTGTTAGTGCATGCATTAACTAATGTTACCAAAACAACCTTATTGTAAAATGTACAACTTTTATATTCAATGAGATAAATGTAAACATGATTTTCCAAAAATTAGACTCTGAGACACACAAGATGGAGACAAAGAAAGTTTCTCACACACAGAGCAAGTTACATTTTGATTTGGGAAAAAAATATATTTTCATGTTGCCTTTAAAAATATGATGTCATATTAGAAAATTCAAAAGCAATTAACCTGATAAAGAAGCATTTGTTGAAGATTTACAGTACAGTACAGTGAAACTCCACCCTCCGAGATACAGCTGGCATCTGATCTAGTGAATCTTCCACCTGCCTGAGCTCTGACACATCCCACCGAATCTAAAATTATAGCTGTAATAAACGACAGGAAACAAACATCATATTAAGATGAAAGGAACATACAATTAAAGTTGAGAGGAGGGAAGAAAGCCATTTATCAGTCCAAAAATGAAGAAGAGTTAACGGTGGGTGAGGTCTGAAGCGAGAGACGGTTTCTGCTACTCTTTTATTGGCGGGAACACAGGTGAGGTTCAGAGGAAGAGAAAGTGTCTGCAGGGGATGTGCTAAGCGTTCGGCCCCACGTCTGTTCTGTGATCTGCTGATTTATAACACCGCGAGAAGCAGACATACTGTTATTAAAATAAAATCATATTCTGGTTGGAGCTGGGGAGGGGAAATCGCCCAACAGGGGAAATTTGTTATGCTGGGTTATTGAGTTTGGAGTTTTCCACACATCTTAAAAACTAAATCTGGAAAAGAAATATTAAAAATGAAAATAAACATACTTGTGTGACATTTCAAGGACACATACAGAATATTTGCATAAATGCATGTGTTCTCTACTCTAAATAAAAACTTCAATATCAAAGTGAATATTACATTTTGAACAAAATACAATGACAGATGTACCATATGAGAATCATACAACTTTGTAAAAAATAAACAGTGAAAACCACAACACAACACTATACACAACTCATGTTAAGTACACACGTCTCTGTAGTGCTATAGAAACAGTTAAATGTTTTCCTCTTCATTCAATACTTTTGAGACCCAAAACAGATGTGCAACAACGGGTGACATTTTACAAATAAATACAGAACTTTTGAACAACTTGATTTTTCTGACGTTTCAGTAACACACAGTCTACTTTTAATTGAAAACAGAAATGCATCAATATATATGAAACAGCAAAGCAAGCACCAACTGCACTACTTATGAGTCAAACTATTTAATATCTGCAGGGTTCACACCATGAACGCAACACAATGCAATTTCCACAGTCAGTGTTTGGCTTCAGAGAGGAAATCCACCAGCTGCCCAGAATGCTGTCTGTGTCATTTCATCTGCCACATTATTGAAGAACACATTGAGCTTGTGTCGAGTCCCACTGAGAAGGTGTCAGAGGTCATGGCCGTCCCACCGAGGGGTCACAGACAGAGCTTCAGTACTGCAGTAATGAAGCACACATGCACGCCCCTCGAGCGGGTCATCTTAAGATCAAACAAGAAACATTTCTTTATATGTTTCGCCACATTACAGGCCCGGATATTCTTCCGGCGGATCAAAGAATGAATGTGTGCGATCCTTCTATACAAAACCTAGTTTGTTTCGGGTTTGACAACTTTGCACTGGCTGTTAAACACTTGTTCACACTTGGGATGTCACAATATTAGATTGATAAAATTGATTTAAAATGTTAAATAATGCTGTCAGTCAAATACCAGTTCAAACAATCAACAAACCAGGGAGGAATGAAATAATCTCTGTTAGTCTTAACAAGTGTCTAAATTTCTTGTTTGTTGCATGACAAGACTTTTTTTTTTCTCAAAATTAAAACCTGTAAAAAGGTTGTGCAATGTAATATTGACTGTGCTACTGTGCTAGTTTTGTTATTTATAATGACCGCCTTCCTAATACATAACTTTCAGTATATTTTTGTACATTTATTTTAATTAGTAACAAGTTGCATTTATGTAGCTAGACATTTGGTACTTGAGGAAATTGTCATATATTAGTCATCAATGATGCCACTAGACACAAATAGTTGGCTGTTAAAAACCAATAACGCATTACTTGACACATGACAATTAATTATTAAAAACACAAAAAATCTAAACAGCTGATCTTTATTTGAAATTTTTACCTATTTTTGTATTTTAGGTATTTTTAAAAATAACATTACTATTTTTTATTAATTATTTATTAATTAATTAGTTTAATTAGTTTAATTAATTAGTAGAAAATCTGTCAAATGTCTATTCTTGAGTCCATCAATATATGTTATAGGCTATATAGGCATGTCATGATTAGATTAGAATTGAACTATGAAATACTAAAGTTAATAGTAAAGTAACCGTGGAACAGTGACAGTTAACAGGTTAAAAAAAGAAACCAGTTACTCATCTACTAATCAATCCCCCCATGGACATAAAACTAAAAAAAAGTGTCAATGGGGTCTTTTTCAGTGTCAAGATAAGTGCACTTATTTCTCATGTCTTATGGCCAAATGACCCTTTTTCATAAATGTAACATTTATTTATTCCTCGCTGATGCTTTCAACCTTCAGCTCTTTCACTGTAATCAACTCCACCCCAAAAAACCCTGGACCCGCCCATTAAAGTAGACCCCTCCCCTTACATTCCCTGTATAGTCATTACTTACCTAACCATCTGTCTAATCCCTATCATCAATAGCCAGGGGAATACAGAAATCAAAGAGTCCTTTCATGAATTCACACAACACCATAGCATCAGCCGAGCAGGGTTCTGTAAATATTTGCTGCCTTTCATTTGACCATGAATCGTTTCTTCTGCAAAGGGAATCGTGGGTAAACAGGGAGCGTTTCTGGAGGACCCCACGGTCCCGTTGAGTTTGTTTACAGTGTTTATGCTGGCGTTCATGCGCTCCGATGTCCTTCCTGTTTCCCATGGGCCACTGTTCTATCTCATGGTTTGGTCTTCCTCTCGGTGTATCTCTTCCTCATCGACCGATCATCCTTCCTCAAATCAGCTCTCTCCACCTCTCCATCTCCCACGTGCTGTGCCCTAGCTTTGATTTCTCGCATCGCTGCCATAAACATTCTTCCCCAGTGGTCCTTCTCAATTTCTTCATCTTTTAAGCACTTCGTAAACGCCGGTGCTTTGATAAAGCATGTCTGGAGAGAACTGATTTAACCGCAGACAGGGTTTGAAAATATCTGCAATCAGAAACATTTGGTTCATCTGCAGATTGCGATTTGAGTTGAAGATAATCATATGCAACAGGTGAAACACTATTGATAGAACCACAATATAGTGAAAATATGGGTAGTTTGGTAAATCTGTTGTCTAAAATCTTTTTTAATATACGATTAATCACATCTTAAAGTTTATGAAGTTGTCTTAATTAAAGTCTGTCTGCCTAAATGAAAGGTAATATTTAGCTGTGATTTAGGGTTTGTGGTATTTAAAATGTGATGCAGATTCCCAGCAGAACGTGATGAAAGGATGACTAACAGAAGATAACAACCATTAGTGTGAAATGTGATTCACATTACCATCAAATGCCAGGAGCAATTCTGATATATTTTAGACTACTTTTAGGGAAGACAAGGGCTAGTTGTCATTCAAGCTATATTCTAGCAACCAATGTTTTGACTAAAAAGTACAAATTTACAACTACTTGTTTGGTTTTGCCATTTCATAAATAAGTGTTTCATAATTGGTTTACAATAAACATTTTGTAAAACAATGTATTTGGTTTTATTTTGGTTTGTTTTTGTGACAGCTTACAGCATGAAGTATATTCTGAATCACAACTTTTTCTTGGGCAATAACAAATTTTTGCAGGTTTTAGACTAATTTCAGTGAAAAAGTGTGACAACTTACCCCAGTCTTCTAAAATCAAATGTGGCTCTTAAAGGCATAGTTGACCCAAAATAAAAATTCTTTCATCAATTAATTCTCATGTCTTTCTCCTGCCGGAAACAAAAAAATATTTCCGATTTTCAAGAACGTTGGTAACCAAATAACGTAGGCCCCCATTGACTTCTATTGTATAGACACAAAACCACTGAAACAGTTCCCAAAATATCTTCCACAGAAGTCCTTGTCATATACAGGTTTTAAATGACATGAGGGTGAATTAACAATGACAGAATTTTTCTTTTTGTGTGTATTATGCCTTTAAGTGTCCTGGAGTAACCAATGCACCCATTGGAGAAGAGTCTGTACCATTGCCCGTATCTGAACCCAGTTCACCGTCTGACAGAGGATGACTGCCATTGATACCACAGGCCCCTGAGGGGAGCGTGGCGAGCCAGTGGATTGGATCCCAGGGGTTGACAAAATGAGTCCCTAATCCAACCCCATCCACACACAGCACAATTTTGCTGTCTGTTCAGCTCCACTGTGCTGTTTTTGTGAAAGCACTATAGCTTGCTTTCCCTATAAAAAACAAAGACATTTTTAAAAGAAAGTCAGTAATTGGTCATTTTTAATCCTGCCATAAAATTCAATAAATAGCTCACACACAATGACTTTAATTAGTTCAACAGAGTAATTCTCAAACACAGTGAAACTAAAGCGGTGAGGTATGACCTAAAGTGAACCTTTTTCATCCCATTTCATTCTTTTACAATACAGAACTGGTATGATCTTCTGTTTTTCACTAGTTAAGACATTGCCTGTTAAGATAAAGATCTGTTAAAATGAACTACAACTCTACAGCTTTGTGCCAAAAAGCGTAACACATCCCATAGCGATATCACATTATAGGAATCCTCCCCTAATCTAAATATTTCAGGAACTTCTCCAGCCCATCTTTAACAAGAGTACAGTGAAGATGACTAATGCTAGTGTGATTTGTCATGATCCTTCATTGTCCCGTGCTAATGACGTCCCTTTGTGAGAGGCTGGGATGAGGGCTAAAGACGTCGCCGATGGTGAGGGTGCGGGCGACTGAGGGTTTTAGCGTGACTGGCAGCTGCAGTAATCCCTCCTTTGTGCCCTCCGAGGGCTTCTACGAGCGTGCCCCGTCACTTCAGACCAGCCAGATGGAATCAGAGAGAGAGAAGCGAGAGAGCGACAGAAACTATTCAAAGCCACACAAAAGCCTTTGGGCCAGGCCACATTTAGCTTATCTTGGGTTTGGTTTTCGAGTGGTTTGGTACTCGAGGTCTTTGGTCGGGTATAGGTTTTGTGGCCAGTTCGAAGCGTGCCAGGGAGCTTTTTGACTTGAGTGTGGATCAAAACACTTCATTTATTTATGCTACAGGCCTCAGAATGACATACAAATCTGCTTTACAAGAGTTACAAGAGTAGCTCTCTTAAGTTTGGATGACATGGGTTCGGTCCAATTGTGTTTGGCTTGGTCGCTTCCCAAACACATGCGTGTCAAATTTTCCTTTTTAACAGTGATGTAATGACAGCTCCACGATTTCATTTCATCTAAAGAATATTTGGGATTACTACTGTTTGAACAGCGCTATCAGTCGATGCTTAATCATATCTGATGTTCATATTAAGATTACGAAGATTACGAATGAAACCCTTAAAACACATCATGAGCTCAAGAAAACCAAATGGTGGACTGCAATTCTTTGATTTCCAGCGAATGATCCTCTTCACCTCGAAACTTCAAATGAAACGCTAAGCAGGGATTTGATGGGAAACAAACTCTACTGATCTTCAAGCTTTCTTCTTAATTTTTTACGAAACTGTTGGATTAGCACCGAAAACTTCAAAACAGTCATTAATTTCAGCTTGGTAAATCCTGTTTGGGTGCCGAATTCACACACAATACGGTGGAGTCTCTCCAATTCAAACATAATTTTCCAAAACTGCTAAGCGTTTGCTTAAACAGCAGACAGAAACTATTACGTGTTTACAACCGAAAACACAAACAAAACGAATACTTTTTCCTCACACCCGTGCCTTTTAAGATAATCTCACAAAATCTGCATATTCTAATAAGATCGCACTGAGATTGTGTTTGACTTCTCTAAAACGCAGACCATCCAGGCCATGAATAGCTTTTTGGCGTATGAATCTATTGCCTGTTGAATAAATTGGCCAGAGAGGGGTAAAAATAAGGGTTGAGAGATGTCTTGCTTGAGTGTACAAATCCCACTGAAGGGGCAACAGTGGCTTTGAAATGAGACTCATTCTGTGACTGTGTGCATGTGTGTTTTGCACATGTATAATGAAAAGCGGTTAGTGAGTGGAGCAGATCCTGCGCTCTGAGTGCTTGTGACTCAGGCTCTCTTCATTTAAGAGGGGATTAGGCTTGTGGAAGAACCCTACACCCTCCCGCTCTAATTGGGGACGGCTAATAGCTGGACTCCTTGAAAACTGAGCCTTTTATCTTTCTGAGCTCCACGGACTTAAAACATAGAAAGAATTACAATGTATCCATCCGAGCGTCGCACATTATCTCGCTGGCTGAGCTCACGGCGCAGATGCCTGCTGGATTCGTTTGAATGAGTATTGACTCATGATGATGTCAAAATCCTGGCAGGGCTATTGTGATGTCATCGGCACAAAACACAGGCTTAATGACATCTGAAAACAAAAAATTGATAAATGGTCAACATATCATATAATATAATATTCTGCATCACTTTTTTGTTAAAATAAACAAAAATAAATTATTAAGCAAGTACATAAAAAAAGTGTTCAAAACATCAATTATTAATTTAATACAAAAACAATGAATGTATAATTTTTATTCTTTTTTTTAAATGATAATATATATTATTATACAATATAATGATTTTTATTTATTATTTTATTTATAATTTATTTATTCATTCTGACCAATTCTTGAATGTTCTTTATCTTTTTATTTATCAGTTCATAATCAGCTGATAAAAAAAAGTTTTGAGCACTTCATGAACTGTTAAATAAACAACATGTGTTAGGGTTAGTTAAATGAAAATGCATTTGCTAAAAAGTTCAAAAGAACTTAGTTTATGTACATCAGTATTCTTTAAAGTCTGGCTGTCACAAGCTGAGCTATTGAGCTATGGCCGCTGGATGATGTCTTCAAATATGGTCTTGATTCGACTCATGACAAATCAAAGGCCTGTGCGATCATGAAGAAATCTCCCATATTCCGGCTGATGTTCCCTTTTAAACAGTCCTATCACTACAGCTTATATAAAAGCAGCAACCAAACTTTTTTCCACGGGACGGAAACTTCTGGAAATGTATGTGAACTCCACAACGTCTGTGAGATTCTCCAAGGGCCGAGCACTTCAAAACCCTCCTCAGAAGCCTGTGAGAGACCCGAACCAGTCAGAGAGATCATGCGCGCATAAATAAAGAGGAAATAAAAAAGAGAAGGAAGATCTGAATGAGCAAAAGAATCTCTTACCAAGAAACTATAATTGAAAGAAAAGGCCAGAAACTTTGGGTTTCTGATGAGATGAAATAAGCCTGCGCGCGTCTTTTCTCCCCTTTTCTTGCAGCTTACTGAAATAAGGCGGTTCTTTTTTCCATCTGATTGAATGTTAGACTAAAAGAGGAATAGGGGAAGCGAGACCAGCTTGTGTGCCCACTAGCTTTTAGTCAGTAGCCTAATGAGTTCCTGAGGGAAGGGGCGCTGTCAGTTACACAACGTTCCCTTTTCTTCATCTACCACCAACTCAAGCCGTACCGCACAACTGAGGGGCATGACATAATTAGAGATCACTAAGTTGCCGCAACTTTTTTCTCTTTTTTATATAAAGGCCTACATTAACTGTGAGGAAAGAGCGATATGATATGTTCAACTGCACGAGGTCCAAAAACCACAAGTAGGTGCTGTTTTTACGATCTGTGTCCGTTAATGTTATACATAGAAATCATTAATTATTTGGTATATGAAATGTTAACAATGTCTCTAAAACGTGACCACTTAAGTTCAGATTTTGGAGACAAAGTTGATACCTAAATAAAACACAACTATGAATGCCACAAAAATCTGCTGAGTAATAAAAAAAGGTGTGAAAGAAAGAAGATGAGAATGAGAAAGGTAAAGCGAGGGATATTACTACATTTTCATTTGTTAAAGGCTAAAATGGTGTCAGTAAATAGCCTGCAACAAACAGGTGGGAGGAGTGTTGATTGATGGCTTGTGAAAAACAAAAATGAGATGGGGGTTTGGAAACATCTGCATGTGAATAGAGCTCGCTTACATACAGTGTTAATGAAGAAGACAAGCCTGGAGCAATTACCAATGAGCTTATTAAAGGAGGAGGCTTCAATGGAGAAGACAAGAACACCATGTGTGTAAGACACCAAAGGTCACAAACCTTAAATGCAACAGGTTCATTAAAGGGGCGGTACAACTCATAATGAGCATTTCAACAATATATACTCACGTTCATGTCATTCCTTATGCCATTTCAATCTGTATAGTGTCACTTTTCTTTGAAATATGAAAGCAAAAGTATTAGGTTCTAGTGTTATCGCTTGTTTAAATTTATATTGAACGTAACAATAGCTAAATAAGCTTAAAAAATGATTGTTTTCTCTCACAAACATATTGTTTCACTTCAGAAGACATTTATTTACCCACTGGACTCTTTCATAATGGATAATTGAACATAACTTAGATTGTAAAAAAAAGTATGTCATATACACATAGGATAGCAAAAGGGTGAGTAAATTATGAGATTTTTGGCCAAATGAACTTTGTACTTTTTAAGAATGATATCAACAGGGTTAATAACGGCAACGCAAAGACATTGATCATCATCTTGTGCAATTCGCTTTGTACTCTGTGGCAGTGCCAACAGGGAGTAGCGTGCCAGCCTGCGAAAGGTTTGAGTGTAGTTGACCCCCATGGGTTGTGTGGGCATTGGACTCAGATCAAAGGATCGAAACAGCGGAGAGAGGAGGAGGTGAACAGCTACGGTAAAACTGATAGATGTGCCAACTCGGATTTACATCCCAGGAGACCGGGGGAGAGAAACAGATAGAGAGAGATACAGGACAAACATGTACCTTGTTATTTGCCAGGTATAAATCCCATGATGCGTTGCAAAAGGTTTATGTGAATGAGAAGACTTGATTCTAGTTTGCTCAAAACATGCCCCTATCTCTATTTCTATTTCACATAGTCTATAACTAAAAACATAAAAGCTGCAATTGTCTCTATATATCGCCATCTATGTTTGAAACATAAAATTAAGAGTTACTTCTAATAAGTTGAAGTTGAAGTCAAATGACATCGAACTGCCGTTTTCTTACAAAGTGGTACTCAACACATCAAATTATATATCAATATTATAAGCTTACCGTTGCATTATCAGGGTAGGATGAGGAGACAATTTTAAACTCTGATCTTCTGTACAGTACCAGTCAAGTTTAGACAAATTTGACAAAAACATTTCTTATGATCTTAAAAATCTTTTAATCTGAAGGTGTTAAAAATTACTTCTGTAACATACTAATTTCTTTAATTAGAAAACTTAAAAAAAAAAAAAAAAAAAATTTTTTTTTTAATGGATTATTTGGAGCAAATATTGAATAAAAAGCAGAGTAAGACCCAAAAGTTACAAATTTGAAATATTAAGCACTGAAATATTACTATTATATCCCATCACTAACCTGTTCTCCGGCGCTCCCCTGTTCACCCACTTTCACACCAAAGGTTGATGCCAGGACCTCATGTCACTTTCTGTCTTCTCTTTAATGATGGCGGATTAGCATTGTGAGATTGCTGTACTTTACACACACACGCGCTTGCGTTCCCGCTGTGAGCACCTTTTTAAGAGACTGATCAGCGTCACTCTGGCACACTATCAGTGAAGATTAACACGACTCTACCCAGCATGGGCCGCACTTCCTACGGCTCTCTCTCCTGAGGTGTCACGGGTTTGTGGAATCTAAATAAAGAGAGAAACAACACAGGAACGGTTAAGGGCCCATATGTTAATGTCTCGGCCCTCAGTGAGAATCTGGTTTCAGACGTCAAGGAAATGTAAGCTTTGAAAAAGAGGTCTCATGATTTTCAAATCCCAGTGGTTTGAGCGGAACAAAACATGATATGAAAATGCTTTTATTTGTTTGTTTGGTAATTCACATGTACTATGGTACAGTGATGGTACTTTGATGCCTTGAATGGAGTTGAATGATTAGGTAAGGGCCTCTCTGAGGGTCTAGGTGCGGAAGGTTTATATCATCACAGCCATCAGTAAATCTATCACATCCTCTCGCTCAGGCCTCAAACCCTTGGAGCCACATAAAAGAGAGTCAACATGTGACTGCTGGAGCTGCAAGAGACGGAAGAAAAAATATGCAGAAATTAAAGCAGAAAGATATCGACAAAGAAGAAAAAGTCTTGGTGGTAGATGAGGTGGGAAACTCCCTTTTGTTTTCAGGGGGGTCTCGGGGCGTGGCTCGCTTCACGTGAATGGGATCAGCTCAGTTCAGGTTATGGATGAGCTTTGGCCTGTGCCGACAACATAGAGTTTATCTATGTAAAGTCTGATACCACCAACACAATCAACATGTCTGCTCAAACCTCAATCATGCAAGATGGAATTACCAAAGAAACTGTCAGGGAAAAAAAACGATGGGGATCTCACTTTTCAGTCGAAAGCTGGTCAGATCTGTCGAGACCCTGAAACGATTTATGTTTGGATTTTGGAAGGAGCCTTTGGAGACTGCATGAGACACGGTTCGAGGGTTCCAGTCCACTGACAAATAGATTAAAAGGTTTGGTTGTAAACCCGGCTAAAAAAAGAAGAGTTGAATTTTCTATTGTCATTCAAAATTAGCTGTCAAATTTAATGCAGACCATCAGCATCGCTAGACGGCAGATTATCGCGTTAAAGAAAGCAATAAAACGCATTGAGTAATTTATTTTGTTGCGATTAAGAATGCAGCGGGGGCTACGTGTCAAGAATATGAGCTGGAGTTTGCTAAAAAGAGGACATTTTAATTGATCTTTATTTTGTGGGAATTAATCGAAAGACTGCCGTATAATAACAAACTGCAGATTCTGAAAAAGTTTTAATTGAAGTGAATCTTGAGTGATTCAGGCAAATCAAAGTGGCTGTAAAGTTAAGACATTCTGAGCGCCGGCTTAATGATGCGGTAGAAATGTGCTTGTATCTGTGAGAGTAAAAGGGAAATATAGACTTTTCCATGTATATAAGCATGTCTATTCTTAACGGTTGATTATTAAATATCGATAAACAGCAAATAGTGTTATATTTTGCAACAAACAAATATCTATGCACAAAATGCAGGTGGCTATTTTGTATGAATTCTTACTATTTAAACCACACAAAATGTAAAAAAGGAGGAATAAGGAACTTCAACTCTAATGTAACTGAGCAGATCTTATCTGTACTAAAACAAAGAAATGAGATAATACAATTGTTACAAATTGGCATGACACTGTGGCAGTTAATATAAGAGTTCCAGTGCTGGATGCTGATTGGTCATAACAGAATTTTAGTTTTGCTATAATACACAGTATAGTAACAGCTACAGTATGATACAAAATACCAGTTTTTCTATCATAGCTTACATGTCAGACACTATAAAAACCCTTTCATAACACCAATGAAGCAATTAACGTCATGTCACATATTGTGTTGTGCCTTTGGCTATGATTAAATACTTTACAGCCTCTTGTACCTTATAGCTTAATAAAAACTAAATAGGTCTAATTAGGTTTTGTTAATGTTTGGATGTAAATATTTGCGGTGATGTACTATAAACTTGACGTTGATCATACTACAATCTGAAAATGGATAGACAGTTTCTGACAGCTAAGACCAACCACATTCTTCATAAGAGCAAGATAATAGCCAACATTCAAAAAGTACTCTATTTACAGCACACTTTCATAACCGAATAAAAAACATGCAAAGCTGTCAATCGAACAACATGAGGCGCTAAAAGTTTTTTATATATTTGGTACAGTTCTGACAGTCCTGTCATAGACTTCTTTCTCTTTTCTGTGCTGATTTCATTTGTATTTTTATTCCACTTTTAAAAATGAATATTTCATTATTCTTTTAAAAAAAACATGCCAGTGATGGCCTTTGAAGCTGCAGTCTTCTTTTGCGTATTTGTGACATCGCAGGATCTGCGGAGAGATCAAACTCCTCCTCTGCATAGAAAACATGAAAAGATACGAATGCAGGCCCAGCAGATCTGTTTGGGCATTTTATTGCTAGGGCACATATTTATCAACACAATAATATTAGGAGCTGCTTAAAATAGCCGTTTCATCTGTGACTTTATAGTCAATAGTCAATCTTAGAAAACAGTACAAATCTCTTCTCTTCAAAATAAAAAGGTTCTGAATAAAAGACTATTGTATTTTGAGAGAAAAAACAAAAACTATGGTCTGTCAAATCAAACATCTCTATTTATAGACATTGTTTCAAAGCAGCTTTCCAGTAAAGTTCAATGATTATAAAAGTGCCTTTCGCGTCACATTGATTATAGCTGGGGTTATAACTGGATGTTATGTACTATAAATAGTGAAGGGCAGAATAAATGTCAGATACTTAATAGTCACAGCAGTACAACTGTGCAAATCTTTGAATGATATAAGCAAATTAATTATGTGTATGTGTATGTGTGTGTGTGTGCTTACTGTAAATCACAGATTGCGTGTATGAATGAAATATAGTGAGTTCAGAGCCATCGAGACGAGCGGCACAGCCTGAGGTGTGGAATTCCCCCTCTGCATAACATTCACTCTCCAATTAACTCTTACTGCCAACACCTGTGACATCAGAGAGAGCTAAAGAGAACCTTACAGTTATACAGACAGATAGACAGACATCCACTAAAAACATACTTACCACCCTGAGGAAACTTAACCATGGTTTTACTACAGTAAAAGTGTAGTGACCACAGTTTTAGCAGATTGATTACCATTTGTATCAATTTGATTTCATTTTAACAATTTGCATTGATACAAAGCAGCTGTACAGGAAACAATCAATACATTAAATACATTAAAGAAAGAAAAGTGTGAAAAGCCAAGTGAGTAAATACACTTCCATTTACACACAACACACACACAGTACACGCACAAGACACATGCACACAAATGCACAAACACAAGACACACGCACAAAACGCACACACGCTCACAAGATGCAGACAGGAAAGTCACAAAAAGCACACGCACAAGACAAACACACATTCACAAAACAAAGACACATACACACATTAACATAGCTTTATTATAAATAATATGGTTAAACTATGTTTACTATAGTGAGACCACGGTAAATTTGTGGTTACTATGGTTTAACAAATAAAACATAAAAGAACTATGGATACTTTAGTTAAACCATGGTTTATTATAGCATGGTTAGTTTTTATAGTAAGAACAAAAAAGATATCTTTTAAAAGCTATTTGTGATGTTTAGTAAAAATTAGTGTAGTTACTCTAATAATTAGCCTGCAACTTTGATTGCCATAAAAATGTTTGTAAGGGGACAGAAGTTACTGATCCCCAGGAGAAACGTCTTTCAAAGTAAGCTGAAAGTTTTTAAACTTAAATGCAGTTACATACATTTTGACCAGCATACGTTTATTCATTGGTATCATACCAATTCAAATTTAAAATCAAAAGCCTAAGTTTTCACAAATTATACTTAAGAACAGATGATTCAGCATAAACAGTGCATGCGGCCGGGCGAATTAATTCCCGTGGCAAGAGAGTGGATTGTAATGTACAAAACAAGTCCAAACCGAACTTGATAAAATAATCGTAAGTGGGTAATTTTCTTAGCAATTCTATCATACTACTTAAAACCTTTCTGGACACTCTCACGAGTGCAACACAACACAGGCAGCCTTTTGTTCAACATAAGGCACTGATGTGCTTTCAGTTTCCATGCCAACAGACTTTCATCTTCCTTACCAGCTCATCCTACGCTTCAGATGAATTAGGTTTGTTACAAATTCTTTTGAAGTGTGAAGGCAACCCCCCATCCCCTACTCCACTTCAGCCAAAACAAAACAAAACAACCCCCTGAAAAATAAATAAATAAGGAAGTGGAGTGGCTGTACGTAAGCCAGTAATAAGTAGCTATTTCGCCTCCTTGGAGGACCTTTGGCGTTATGCACGCGAAATCCCGTCTCCATTTCAATTTGGAATATTCCTTCTCCCCTCCATTCTCCCGAGTGGCACGCGTTGAAGTGCGCCCCGCTATTCAGCTCCATTATGAAGCCCGAGCTCCGTCAAGACGCATTGTGGCCGCGTAATGATCTTCAATTACGCTGATGTCGAACCCGTAGGGAGATGTCGTGGGGCGGGGGCGGATGAGGGAAGTGTATCCAGAACAAAGCTTTGAGAGTGGGAAAAACCTCTGCGTCCTCGGATACAGACGTCTCTCAAGATGCTTCGGAGAATTACACCTCTAGACACAAAGGAGCAATTTTTCCAAACCCTGCGTCTTGAAGACGCATGGAGACTCGGGCATGAATGCGGGAGAAGGCCAGTGTTTCTGAAGGGTTACCAACAAAAGCCTGACTTAATTTTCATTTGTGCCCTTTTCAAATATAACTAAGCATTTTGCAAATGAAAAAAAACAGCTGTCTACGCATTAAGGTTTGTTTCCTACAACAACTCGTGGAGGCCTTGAACACTTTCACATGTAAACTTGAAAGATTTTCTTTGACAATTTTAATGTCACCAACCCCTGTTCCACAACTTTCATTTGGACAATTTATTTCCTCTCTGTGATATTTTTCATCCCAATCAAATACAAAAACTCTCAAAGACGGTCCCTGTAGCAAGGTGTCTTGTGCCTTTGTGTGCACCTTTTGAAGTTTACACAACTTGAGAGAATTAAAAAATCAACACTATCCGGGTTTTTGAAATCTCAGGTGAATCTCAGTGTTGGGGATTTCAGAGGTGATGTGTGAAAAACGCAGGGCTTTGAAAGCGGTAAACGTCAAAAAGGAAGTTAAAAAACAACAGAGGAATAAAACGAAGCTTTCAACGTGTCAATAAAGTTCAGACGAAGGCGGAGTGAGAAAGACGGTGCGGTTAAATTTAGAACGAGCGAAAGCACTCAAAGGCAGGTGAACAAAACAGGCGGGAACAGTCGACAAACGTCTGCCATTCTGCAATGAGACCAAATCAAACCAAACAAACTCTAATGCACCAGGACTCACTTTATGATGCCAGTTGCTGATTTCATCCACTTATGCCACTCTGCTCGCTGAGTGTGTCTGGTTATTAAAAGCTCTTCTATTCTCTCAGACTGTGTGCGAAATGAATAAAACGATTGGTCTCCAAACACTTTTTAATTAGCATTTAAAAGATGGGCAGCATATGGGCACATGGGACTATTTATTTGCATAAGAATAGAAAACTATTGCTTGTCACACAGAGCGAACAGGCGCGTAAATATAGACAATAACCAGCCAACGTCTGTCATTTCATTCGGTAGTCTCAGGGTCAAAACATTCTAGGTATTTATTTCTTTATTGGCCAGACAAAACATAATTAAATGCCGATTAATTACTCATTTGCAGTGAAAGCATTAAACCTCAAGAATGTACTTGAGGTTTAATGGAGCTATAATGAACCAAATGCTATCCCAAAATGCAATATTTCTATCCATAAAATGCATGCAATATAATCTATCTATAAATATAATTAAAGAAAGAAAGAAAAGTATAATATATAATCTATCTATCTCTAATCTATCACTAAATCTGGAGAAGAATCATGATGAAATCATCATGATTATGGCACTAATGTACTGGAAACATGCATGTG